>CM056499.1:49767176-50967176 GCA_029783415.1 Anisodus acutangulus | reverse complement strand
TGATGAAGCAACACAAGAGATATGACGTTTGGAGGGTCAGAATAATTCAAATGGTGTACTGTTTCCAGAAATCGTTGTCATGATTATTAAGTCACAACATATATATCACAATCACAAATTTGAATGTGCCCTTTTGCATTCAAATTGCTTGAACTCGTCATTCATCACTTCGATTGATTAGGCACAGCTTCATTTTCTTTGACCATCACTTGCTTTTGTTGAGTTGCAATACATCATCTGGGAGGAACTAGGCCAGATGAAGAGCCATCATTTGAAATTTATGGTTGGGAATTTTAATTCTTTTAAGTTACTTTGCTTTATACGGGATTGAACTAAAACTACTAAGTTCTGATTTACCTATACTCTAACTTTGTCCCTGATCTAGGCTTGTTTATTTTTTTTTTAAAACAATATTTTGAGTTGGCAGAGATCTAGTAACTCAGTTAGTTGACTACATGAACTTTTACCTTACTGGTGAGGGTTCGAATCCTCACGTTATAATCTCCTCCCCATTTCCCCTTCCGCTACGCCATATGCAATAAAAAAAGAATTGGTAAAAATAATTCAACCGGTAGATATAAGAGATATAATCATAAAAGATAAGTAATTTAATTCTTGTAAGGAACGTGTAGGGGTTTAAGAGGGAAAATTAAATAAGAAAATATGAATTCAAGATTTAAATTTAATGAGTTAATGATTCTGTATTTCTTTTGATAATATATAGGGTGAAGGTGTTGTTAATTTTTTAGTAGTGCCGGGAGAAGAATAGTTGATTTGGTGAACCGTCACGTTCCTTACAAGGAGTTTAAGAATTTTTGAGTCACTTTTATAACTTTAAGAATACATATGGACCAATAGTTTAACAGAAGCTAATATTAAATATTTTTTAATATTAAAGGGATAAATATGATCTTTTTTCCTTTATTTATATTTATGTGGTGGGGTTCCCTTTCGTTTTCATCACGAGGTGGGATATTCAGGCTCGAAAATAGATGCTGAATTTTACTGGTACATTATAGTGACACTTTGAAAATGAAAAGGTATGGGAAAAGGTAGAGCAATTGATCAACATCTTGCTTACTTCAAGCACATAATTGAGCTTTACTAAAGCATTGCTTTCAGTAACAAAATAACACACACACACACAAGTGTTGTACACGAGGGAAAAATATTCTGGAAAATGATTTGCTTTTGGTAAAAATATTTTTTTGTTTGGCTAGAGTGAAAAATAATTTTAAAAAAAATATTTACTAAAGATTTGATGATAATGTTAGTAAATCAGATAGTGTAAATGATGGTTGGAGCGGTGATAGGAAGTTAATAGTTGGGATAGTTTGTGAAGGAAAAAGCTTTTTACTCAAAAGTGAGAGAACCTATTTTGTTTTGAAAAAGAACAATTTTGCAATCCAACGCCAAAAACCAACCTGTATTTACAAAAACAATTTCAGAAAAAAAAAATTATTTCTGTTTTGTGATATTTATCTTTTTTCAGAGATGTTCTATTCTCTGTTGTCTAATCGTATCAAACATATAGAAAAAAGTGGTAGTTTCATAATATAAGGAACACTGCAGTTTTATGTATATGTATGGGCTTTCCCACTGCAATATTGTGGAACGGAAAATCTTTTTCTCCGAGGATTTCCCTTCATACTTTTGTCCCTCAAATCGGTGGTCTTTAATTTTTGTGACTCAAATTTTTATTTCTATTTCTCATTTAATTAATGAAAATTTATAGACCAAAGTATTTTTATTCACTGATCTATGAAATTAGAGATTCTGAGTTCGATTCCCAACAGAATCGAAGATGATAAATTTCGCAAATCAAAGTTTTATAAAAAATTTGCCTTGTCCAGTAAAGTTTCATAGAAATATGAAACTTTGCCTCGTCCGGCATAAGTTCTAAAGAAATGAAGTTAACCAGCATAAGTTGTGTAGCAACTAATTCGCAAAACTTTGTCTTGTCCGACATAACTCATTTCTACAGAACTTATACTGGACAAGGAAGAACTTATGCCAGACAAGGTAAATTGCCTTGCGAAATTATGTCATAGATAAGGGTTGACCGATTTTTTTTTTCAATGTAAAAGATATTTTAGATCACTTTTTTATTAGTTAAAGTGCCGAAGGGAAAAAAATTAAAGACTAGCGATTTGAGGGAGGGAGGGGGGGGATTAAAGACCTACACAAGATAGAGATATTCATGCGAATTTTCCATAAAAAATGATGTTGGAATTCAATCCGGGTAAACTATTAGCACAAAATAGTCCAAGTTAAGCTTTTAACATCTAGTAACCCAATAATGTATATCACACAATGTATACAAATATTAGTTCACATTATATATGTTAAATAATGTATACAAATATCAGTTCACATTATATATGTTAAAGTATATTAATAACGTTCTTTATAAGAAATGTCAATAATTACTAAGAAATGTATATTAAGTGTCATGTGAAACTATAAACATTGGGCATCAAATAATCTGGGCCCATGTAGGGAAGAGATTGGGCCTAGATATCTACGACAAAACTGCCGAATACTATATCTTGATAGATGGGCTACTTGGTTTTAATGTTGTCATAGATCTTCCTCATTCCGCCCAAAAAATTCATAGGGAATTGTGTTTAGTTAGGGGGAAGTGCACAAATACTAGATTTTGACGATGCTATTTAAGTTGTATTCTGAATTTACTCCATTTTGTAAATTTATCTAGTTTGAAATAATTGTAGATATGTGGTGGCATATATAGCTGAAGCTAAAGACAATTTTTTCTAAACAGTCAACAATTTTTTGGCTAGAAATAACAATTTGCTTTTTGAATTTCGACAATACAACACACTATTCAACCCCATATTCTACTTCACGTATCTTCAAGTTTGAAACATAAGTTTCAAATGACAATATAGATAAAATCACAATCATCTATTTATCAAAACAAGAAAAAAATTGATAAAGCTCATTTTGAAACAATAATAATTTATCAATATTTTTACGTTTTCCAATAACTTTCGATTTATTTAAACTCACTTTTCATAGGGGAAGGAAGCAACGCGTTATTTATCTGATGCTTGCTAAAATGATTTACAAGTTAAATAGTTTTAAAAATTGAATACAAATTAATGATGATGTCCAAAATAAAGTAGCCAGCTCAGAAGACCTACCTATTCCCCCCCCCCCACCCCACCCACCCCACCCCAATCTGTCACTTGTTCCGATTCTTTTCACATTTAATTAGCGCAATCCTTTAAAATCTGAAAAGTGTAGTAGTTACTTTAATGAGATGTGAAACAAGTTAAGGTAAATGGGATGGGATTGACAAGGATATCCCATGGGTTGAAATATTTCACCCGGTTAATTATTTCACCTTCTATATGGAATAGTTAATCTCATTATTTTAGTACAAATAGAATGATAAAATAATTTTGGGATTAATTAATACACATAATCAAATACGGGATAAAATAATCCTCATTTTATTCTGAGATTGTTGTCTTTATCCCACGTACAAACAACCCATGCGGGAAAATCATTAAATAAAATGACGATTATTCGTGGAGGTTTCTACGGAAAGACCTCTTGATTCTGACAAACGGAGCACAATTATGACTCCAATTATTTAAGAGTGAGTATTACACCAAAAATTTACAAGTGGATTGAGGAATGAAGAGAGAAAAATTAGAATAGAAAGAAAGAGATGGATTTCCAATTAGTATAAGGGCACGCCAAGATATTCTTAATTAATTTTTGTTCCCCGTTCTCGAATTCTTTCTATGATTTACGTATGAAAACCACACTCGATAAATAACAATAGCAAGAAAATTGAAAATAAGAAAAGAACACTAAAAGGGTTAGGTCAATGCATTAGAAACCACAGGGAACCCACTTATGTAACTTCATGGATTCTTATACTTCGATTTGTCCACTATATATTTAAATTTTTGTACGCTTAAGTGGATTTGCATTTTTGCCTGCAGTAGACTAAATTTGCCGTCTGCAATCACTAATTTCGTTATTAAGACAATTTCAAGAAACTATAATAACATTTGATAGTCTCAGTCCTATATAAACTCGTCATTGGCCGACTAATCATTTTATATAAAGCAACATCAAAGCAATGGAGGCGCAACAAGACGTGTTATAATCAACATCTTTCATAGACTTAATCTTAATTACTTAAACTATGTGTTACATCTTTTTATATATTTCTTCTAAGTTTTCGTTTTCCTTAAAGTTCAAAATGGGGTACACAAAGTGTCACTAAGTCTACACCATAAGTGACCACCAAAGGATGTGGTGCAGTGGATGAGGTTGCTCCTCCCGTAACTAGAGATCTGAGATTCGAATCATGAGTATGAAAAAATCCTTGGTAAAAAGCGTTTTTACTAAAAATGGACTCTATCCGGCACGAATCCGAATATAATCGAACTCCCATGCAGGTACCTAACACTTTGGATGGAAAACAAAAGAAAAAGTCTACATAGAAGTGTAAGCATCAACTCTTAATTAACCTAGTCAACAAGCTTAGGGCACCTTAAAGAAGAAATCCCTAAAGAAAAGGACGAATAAATCACAAAAAGAAATATTTCTATAATTGATATGTTATATATTACTACATCTGAGGAGAGCTAATGACAACTTTCTTATATTGATATATGACATTTGGTGTACAATTCAAAATCACATGTTATATATATATATACTCCTATCAATTATGATGAGATTAACGGAATTTAACATTATCGTGGCATTGTGGAAGTATAATTACGGTACTCTTGAGTCTCGTTTAGTGATTAATATTATGTCCAGTCATCGAAAATTAGCACCGTTGATACTAATAATTATAGTTAATAAACAAAAAGCTTTGAAGAGATAAGCGAGATCTAGTCATAAAAACGAACATCATAATTGTAAAAGCAAATTAAAAAGGATCTGAGATAAGATCAAGTCAATTATAAAATTTTGTCCATATGCAAGAGATCGTGTAAATACTTCTTAATTAGAACATTCTAATTCAACATAGTATATATACTAATCAGATTAGTCTAATCTCTTCAAAGTTAGAGAACGAAAAGACAAAACAAAAAAAGAAGGAGAATTATGGCGTAAGAAAAATTAGTCCCTCCGGATAGAATATTATATTTCTAGAATATTCTTTGTACATCTCCTTAACGCGAAGAGAGATCGAAGACGAAGACTTTCTGACGCAGTGCGGGCACTGGATGGAAAAGACAGATAAAGGAAGAACCCACCGGAAGGGCATATAGGTAAAATTGCAGTCCAATTGTAATTAGGGAGTGTAGTCCAATTGTAATTACAAAGATTAACTACATAGTTTGTAAAGGAGTAAATAATTATGTAATACTATATATATTGTACATAATAATCAATGAAAGGCAGGGAACATATTCCTTCATGGTATCAACAGTCAAACTCTAAAATTCTCTAAAGTCGTCGACCCCATCTTGGCCGCCCAACCCTATGCAGCCGCCGTCCCCCTCTTCTTTCTATTACCTCTCGCCGCTACCTCTCTCTTCTCTTCCCCAATTTTTTTCAATGGCTGAACAACCTAAATTACATCCTGCTCTTACAGTTAACAACATCAAGAACTTCATTTCCATAAGTCTTGAGAGGGAAAAGGGTCAGTATTCCTCTTGAGCAGAATTGTTTAAGATTCATTATCGTGTGTACAAAGTCATCGACCATATCATCCCTCCTAAATCAAAGCCCCTAGAATACCCTGATGATTCTGCTGATGAACTTTGGTCCCGCTTAGATGCGATTGTCCTACAATGGATATACGGCACGATCTCGAACGATCTGTTGCATACAATCATTGAATCTGACGCCACTACCCGACAAATGTGGGAGCGCTTGAAAAGTATTTTTCAGGATAACAAGACACAACGTGCCTTGTACCTGGAAAATCAATTTAAGGACATTCAACAGAACGATTTTCCGAATGTGTCAGCTTATTGTCAGGAATTTAAGATGAACTCTCCAACGTCAGTGCACCAGTCACTAATCAATGATTGGTGATGCAATTCATTGCGGGTTTGAATGAAACTTATGACAGCGTCGCTACCATCCTCCAACAAAGCACGCCATTGCCTCCATTCTATGAGGCCCGTTCGAGACTTATACTTGAAGAAACCTAAAAAACCAAGCAGGCCGCGACTCATGCGAGCACCGCAGATGCCGTTCTCGTTACTACCGATGGCCTATCAGCCGACAGCAGAGCCCCGTTTTCCTGTTAACAAAATCGGCAACCCGATGACCTGACACATGACCCGCCATCTCGGAATTAACACAAAGGATGAAACTCCGACAAACCCCTCGGCAATCGCGGTCGGAGCAGCTGCCGTGGCGGGAGGAGCCAGCCACTGCAAGCCGGCATCATCGCGCATCATCAGCGACAGTGGCAGCAGCCTCCCCCGTGGGCTACCTACCCGCCATGGGCTATGTGGGCCCAACCGGCTTGGACTGCTCCACCTTGCTCATACCCGACAGTCCCAACTCGGCATCCTCGGCACACGTCCTTAGCAGGCATATAGTGCACAAGTCTATCCTCCTTCCACATACGCCCCGACGGGTATTGAGGCGGCTATGAACACAATGTCCCTCAACATTCCAAACAACAATTGGTACATGGATACTGGCGCCACATCTCATATGACGATATCCCAAGGTACTCTCTCATCTTATTTCAATACGAGCAATTTAAATCGTAATATTATTATTAGCAGTGGACAAGGCATTCCTAATCGAGGTTGTGGATAATAATCCCTCTCCCCACCACACCCTGCATTAGCTTTAAACAATGTCCTACATTCCCCTAAACTTATCAAAAATCTAATCTATGTGCGTCGTTTCACAACCGATAATAATACTTCCCTTGAATTTGATCCTTTTGGTTTTTCTGTGAAAGACCTTATAACAAGGATGCGAATAATGAGATGTGATAGCACCGGGGACCTCTATTCTATTACCACCACTGTCGGTCATCCAACCTCCTATCCGTCACTCTTTATAATTATTTCCTCCTCTTTATGGCATAATAGATTAGGACATCCGGGAGACTCTGCTTTACGGTCCATTCGCAACAATAAATTTATAGATTGCAAATATGTATCTTATCCTCATGTTTGTGAATCTTGTGTTTTTGAGAAACATGTCAAGTTTCCTTTTTGTTCTTCATCCACCCGTACTTTAATGCCTTTTGATTTAATACACAGTGATTTATGGACTTCTCCTATTTTAAGCACAACTGGGCATCAATATTGTATGTTGTTTTTAGATGATTATTCAAACTTCCTGTGGACTTTTCCCATTGGTAATAAATCCCAAGTTTATTTTATTTTTTCTTCATTCAGCATTTTCATTAAGACACAATTTGAAAAGAATATCAAATGTTTTTAATGTGACAATGGGAGGGAATTCAATAATAATCAATTCAAACTTTTCTGTGCCAAACATGACCTTGTTTTTCATTTTTCATGTCCCCACACCTCTCCACAAAATGGCAAAGCTGAACGAAAAATTAAAACCATAAACAACTTAATGCGTGCCCTCCTTGCCCACGCCTCCATCCCCCCTATTTTTCGCATTACGCTCTATCCATGGCAACATATCTCTTAAACATTCTCCCCAACAAGTCTCTTAAACACAAGTCTCCCCCTCAGGTTCTCTATCTTCGAGATCCTTCCTATAAGCATTTAAGAACTTTCGGATGTCTATGCTACCCCCTACATCCCTCCACACAAATCAACAAGCTGCAACATATGTCCACCTCATGTGTATTTCTGGGTTACCCCCAATCATCGTGGTTACAACTGTTACGACCTGTCCAGCAAAAAAATAATCGTTTCTCGACATGTCATATTTGATGAGTCTCAATTCCCCTTTGCCAAACTAAATTCACCACTTTTGAATTCCTATGACTTCTTAAATGACGACCTTAATCCCCTTCTAATCCATCACTTGCAAAATCAGCAGCTACCGTCACCGGTGCCCAACCCGCCTCCCTTTGTCCCGTCTCGGGTGGGCCAGCCGGCCCCGCCACAAGCTCCTCAAAACAACCACTCTCGGCTGCCCAATGTCACTGCCTCTCATTGGCCAGTGACGACGCCCCTTCTCCCCGATTTCGCCGCCCTCTCTCGGCCTACCAATCTGCCCCAGTAGCTTTCTGATCCCGTCCACCCTCCCGCGGCACCCATATGGACAATGGAAACCCGTGCTATGCACAGCATTTTCAAACCCAAACGACAATTCAATTTGTCGAATTGGATTGCCCCTTCACCTCTTCCTCGCAACCTGAAACATGTCTTGTCCAATCCCAATTGGAAATATGTCATGTCCAATCCCAATTGGAAATATGTCATGATTGACGAATATAATGCTCTTGAACATATTCTTTCAAATCCGTCTTAAATTATTTATCATTTTTAGGAGGGGTGTTTGACCACTTTTACCCTTATTTATGTCTAAGTTATAATCTCTCTCCATTAAACATTGACTCTATTTATATGTCATCGCTATTAATGATAAAATTTTACTAAAGGTAAAATGGGGGGAGGGGGGAAATAGTTAATTGTGTCTTGAACTTCTAAAATGATAAATAATTTAAGATAACTATTTTTAGTAACCACGATAAATAATTTGAGACGGCGGAGAATAAAAGTTTAAGCTTTCTTTGATCCTATCCGATAGCTAGTGACTGCTGATTTAGTCACTGGTGCACGTGTGGGAATTTTACAACCGCCTCCACCCAAAACCCCCCAACCAAGCACTGTAGGTGGATGTATTCCCACGTATAAAGATGTGGCACATAGAGTAGATAGTAACAATAAATAAAAATATCAAAAATGACTAAATCATCTAAAATAACTTCAAATATACGTTTATAATAAGTGAATTAATAACATAGAAATATGTTATAATAAGTTAAATAATATTCCCCGGCCCAATTTTTGTAGCGGTAATTGATTGGGTAAGAAGTTTAAGGAAGAAAAAAATTGAAAGTTGTGATCTAAAAAAGGTTAAATTATTTATTAAGATTAAAATAAACGTTTAAAATTAAATTATTTTTTAATAAAAAAAGTATAACTAGCTTTTTTTCTAGGACATATTAAAAATGAAAATATGAAACATAAATTGGGATCGGAGTAACTAATGATGTAACAAAATACACTTCTAAGCATATATAAATTAAATCCGCAAATAATTGAAGCAAATAGGAATTAGGAAGCCGGCAGGAATAGAAAAAAGAGGGGCAAATTTCAACTAAAAACAATTTTTAAAAGAACATCACTTTAAAACTAAACAAAATTTTCTCTATTGTCCTTGTCATTGTCTCCTTAACCCTAAGATTTTTCAACCACTTATAAAATGATCTCGACTCTCGACTAAAGAATTACAAGTACCACTTTAATTTGCAATCCCTAGTTTCTCAAACTCCAAGTGATCAAAAAGCTTTGAAGCTAAGTGTATTTTCAAGAAACAAGAAAGAAAAAACAACTTATTGCTAGCTTAATTTCATCTTCATCAATGGCATCCGAAAAGAACAACAACTATTCCGACAGCTCAAGCGAAGACACGACCGATCGTGAACCGGAGAAATTCAACAATGAGAACACCGGCGTAGGACGTTCCTATGAGTGTAATTTCTGCAAAAGAGGCTTCACAAATGCTCAAGCTTTAGGAGGTCACATGAATATTCATAGAAAAGACAAGTTGAAGGCCAAACATAATAATTCTCATCATCAAGAATCCTCTTCAGCAAAATTATCCCAAGAAGCTAATTATACCTATGATAATTCAAGGTACTATGCACCTATTTCAAGTCATGATGAACAACATCACTATAATTATTCATCTTCTAGGGCACAAATGAATAATTACCAATTTTACTTCCAACTACCTCAAAACCCTAGCAACCAACATGTTTATAATCACCACGATGATTCACGTCGAAGGCATGACAATTACTATGATGCTAATAACCTTAGTCTAAGAATTGAACCCACACTTATTGACGACGATGATGATGAAGAAGGAGGCAAGAAAGATGTGGATGAAATTGAACTTGATTTGGAGCTTCGTCTTGGCTATAATAATCACTAATTTATCATCGTTAGTGATCAATTTTTATTTCCATACTTAGTAGTTTGAAGAAAAGGTTATGGTGTACAGAAATCAAGTGGAAAGTGGTTACTCATTGAAGTGCTTTATTCAGAAGCCAAAAGGGGAAAATAGGGGACCGATGGGTGAGTAAATTGTTTAAGTTTGTTTCATTAAGAACATTATTTCTCAAGAATTATGTGCATATATTTACACAAACTAAGTGAACATCTTATCTTGTGTGGGTATATGAACATTGTTTGCAAGTTGTACTTTGTGTGTTCTTCTATTTCTATATGGATTATAAAAGAAACATTTGTGCCTCAATGCTTTTGTGTTTGATACATACTTTGTTCTTCTAATTTTCTTGTCATTAACTTCAAATTAAGCAAACAAGAAAATTACTTTCTACTCTACATTTTTTCTGTCATTTACCCCAATTTGATGTTCACATGCCAATAAATGATGATGGTCAGCTAATACTATGAAAATTGAGTGAGCATCAATGAGTTGAGGTGCTTTTCGGAGGTGCTCATCAATGAGTTGAGGTCATTTACCCCAATTTTTTCTGTATGTTATTTACAGCACCATGCAAATTTAGGAGGTGCTTTTCTTAGCTATATGGAGCAATCTTCTATATAAGTTAAGCCACGCAAACGATCCATCACCATGGAAAATTACTTGTTAAACATCTGGAAGTCAAAAAAATATCCCATAGTTTTAATTTAGAGATATGGAAGTATACTATGGAAATAGTTTGAGTGTTCAATCTTTGTATTCATTTTTCTTTGATCATCTTCATGGACATCAATGTTGATCATCCTGCTGAGTTCCCTACATCGGTTGTGGATGAGAACTTAGTCTCCTTATATAGTTTTGAACAATTCTTACCTAATTTGCTATCTAGCTTTTAGGATTGAGTTAAACTTAAGATCCATTTTCTTATTATGGTATTAGAGTCAGATTCATCTCAATTCTTGGTTTTACCGTTGGGTATGCATATTATATTATTTACGCTCTAGTTGTCAGGCCTGGGCATTCAAGGGAGTGTTGAGTTTCCTATATCGATCGCAGATGAATGAACTAACTTTTGAGATTGAGTTAAACCAAAGTTTTCTTATCACAACCACTCTACTTATGAAGTTGCATGTCATTTTTTGGGCATGCTTTGTTGATTTATTGATGCTTTAAAATGAGTATTTGTCATGTTGATCTAAACAGAATGATAAGAGTCAGGTAGCAAATGAATAATTTTTTACTAGTGGAGAGGTTCAATTCCTTGGCAAAATCATATAGGATACTACGTGTGCTGATTTCACTTTTTTTTAAGCTTCTTCTACCTTAGGAAGTTAGGAATTAACAAGGTCGTTTCTTTGTATTCTCTCCGGAACTCATCCATTATACGTATTTCTCTAAGATTCCTAGGAAACAAGACTAGGATCAACTAGTGACCACTTGAGTGACATCAAAATGATATTTCAATAAAGAATAAAAATTTCACAAGTTGCAAATTTTATATTTCTAGAGTAATTTCATTCTTTTATTCACATACAAATGCATGATAAATATATTTGTATACAAAGAAGTAAACTCATATTAATGTCTAAGAGCATTGCATAGGAGCTGAACAAGAAGCTGTAGCTTTAACATAGTTTACATCATAGGGAAGTAGATACTTAATTTTTCTGGAAATCACCCAACTTCCAAATTTTGATGTCTGATGTGGGGAATATTATAGATAATAAAAATAAAAATATGTACATAGGAGGAGGACTAGGGGGGAAGTAGATATTTCACTTTCTTTCTAAGGCAGCTAGAAGTATTTTCTTGTAAGTAGCTAATTATTTTCTATGTATTTTTTAAGCTACTTTATTAAACTTGGACTAGTAAATAACCTCTAGAGACTTTGAATTTTCTTGATTGATCTTCCTTAGTACTATGTACAGGTAAACTACTTATGTGCTAATCTTGTTTTGTGTGGTATTGGTCAAGAAACCTACTTCCTTCGTTATGGCCGAAAATGATGCCCTTGCTTTTATAACATGGTAAAATCTTGTGATAAAGACTAACTGGTCATCAGTTATTGGCTTCATTTGCCTAGAAAGATAAGTATAGAAGTTAATTGACTAGGAGGAATTGGCATTTCTCCTACCTTAAGGGTGTAGTTTCTACACATGGTATTTTTCTGGGTCATGCTTCTTTAGATAGTCATTAATTCTTAGCTCAAATGTCTATTTCTTATCATGGTATCAGAATTGGCTAATCAGATCAGCCTAATTTTTCATTTACCTGATTTTGAGCTCTCATATTATATTATTCACATTCAGTTGACAAGTCTGAGCGTGCGGGAGTGTTTAGTTTACACATCAACTATTTAGGAATGGTAATATTTTTTTATATGGTCTTGAACAATTCTCACCTCATTAGCCAACTTTTGTAGTTGAAAAATTACATATAGTCGAATGGTATGTCGTGCCTCCCAACCTTTTGGTGTTGTGGTGATGATTTTACTTCCACCAACTATTCATCAACCCAACAAAATGCTGGTAAAATAAATTTGGGGAAACAGAAAATTTGATGGCTTTCATAGAGAAATCTCTATCATTCAGGAATTTAAGCCATATTCACTATGTTGCTTCTGGATGTGACAGAATTTTTTCAAAAACTTACAAAGCCAAACCCGAATTTCAAGTCCAGGAATAACCTGGATTTCCACAAAAATACAAAGTTGTGAATCTGATTAGATGTGTACATTTTGAAGATGTTAAAACATGTAATTATAATCCATTAGATGTAGACACCTCCAACTAGGGACGGCAACAGATCGGATCTGGACCGGATCCTACTAGATCCAGATCCAGATCCATTTTTTATACATGAATCCAGATCCATCGGGTCCATAAAAATCAGATCCAAATCCGGATTCATCAGATCCACTGGGTCCACGGATCGGATCTGGATCTACATGTAAAAAATTTTGCATTGCTAAGAATGTAACCTTGCTAAGAATTTATTTTTTAAACTGACAAACGATTTTTACTTAGCTAACAGTTTACTGTGTTTCAATTTTGTAATGTTCATATGAGATATTTTGTTCGTTGTCTCGTTTTGATTGTGAGCTATTAATTGAAAATGTTGGACAATGACAATAGTTGTGGAAAATGTTGACTAGTATTTCCACAATGCAGAACTTGATGTGCTTGGAATCTTCACAAATGAAGTGAATATAATTTTAACAACTTGTCTATGGAGATGTTAGTCATTCACTAATATAACATTGATTTTATTATCGAAATTACCTCTTTATTTTTTAATTTTTGAATTAACGCGGGGATAAATTAAACTTATTTTGAGAATTAAACTTGCAAGGATGTGCTTAGCAATTTTAAGAAAATACTTATAAAATTACATTCTAGGTTATGAATATATTTAATAAAAATGGATCCACGGGTCGGATCTGAACCGGATACGGATCTCAAATACAATATCCAGATCCGATCCGTCATAAACGGATCCGGGTCCGATCCGGATCCGTCGGGTCCAAATTTTGAAGATCCATATCCTATAAAACGGATCTGGATCCACCGGATCCGGACCGAATCGAGTATCCACTGACATCTCTACCTCCAACAATCATCTTTTAATTCAAACTTTCCTCTTCTCTTTTCAATATTCACTAGCTAACTACACTAACACAAAATAATAAATGAGCAAATAAAAACGAAAAGGTCTTTCTGCCACACTGATTTTGGCCACAATGACAGTAAATTCACACGGGTATCTAGATCAAATTTAATAACTTATGCTTAGTTAATGCCATTTTTACCCTTCCCTTCCAAAGTTCATCTTAATTCAAGATGTGCATGAATTCTCTCTCATTAAACTTTTCCCAATACATGAAGAATCTCAAATGATGCACACATATATCATTTCTCATAAGCAATCAATGTTGATAGTTTTCCTTCATTTATACTATACATACGATTAGAGATACTATACTAAATATATATTGAAAGAAATAATTCATTGATTATTTTCATTAATGAATTAATATATATATATATATATAATTTACAATATTCATAATATGAAAAATCATATTCCTACTCTACTCTCAAAATTTTATTCTATTTGTACAATAATTCTACAATTATGAAAAGTGTACAATGCTTAATTAAATACAAATAATATGTTATCAAATATAGCTACAAACCGTGATATACTCGGCATGTATATCACATACTCCAAATTGTTTTGTGTTTCAGTGATATACACGGTATACACAAGGCATTATATATGTCATGTATATCACGATATACTTTCACACTCTCGCAGTCATAGCGGGTGGTCATCGTACGCTGAGACTATCCCTAAAATCTTCAAATAGAACCGAGGGAAGACCCTTAGTAAAGATGTCTGTAATTTTGTACCGATAAGGGACATGTAAGACGCGTACTTGTCCACAAGCTACCTTTTCTCTAACAAAGTGGATATCCATCTCGATATGTTTAGTGCGCTGATGTTGAACAGGATTACCATAAGATAGACGACAATAATATTATCACAATAAACAAAGGTAGCTTTCTGAATGGGACAATGAAGTTCTAAGAGAAGATTACGTAACCAACATAATTCAGAGACCACATTGGCTACCCCTCGATACTCGGCCTCTGCACTGGAGCGTGATAATGTAGATTGGTGCTTTGCAAATCATGAGACCAAGTTATTACCAAGAAACATATAATAACTAGACGTGGAGCGTCTGGTGTCTGTACAGCCACCTTAATAATCATTTGTATATGATACAAGTGTATAGGCCATCGATGGATATAAATGCAAGCCATAGTCAAGTGTTCCCTGGATGTATCGGATAATACGTTTGAGCGCATTCATGTGCTCAACCCTAGGATCATGCATAAACAAACACACATGCTATACGACATACGTAATATCCAGTCTCGTAAAAGTAAGATACTGAAGAGCTCCAACAAGATTGTGATAGTGGGTGAGATCCTCGTAAGATGAGACAGTCGCAGCACCCAGCTTGGGTTTAGTATCAACTGGAGTGGAAGTAGACTTACACGAGGACATACCAGCTCGTTCAACTATCTCATCGGCATACTTTATTTGGGATAAGAATAACCCACATGCATGACGAGTGACAGCAATCCCCAAGAAGTAACTCAAGGGCCCCAAGTCTTTCATAACAAACTCAGAACTGAGTAGTGTCATGATAGACTTGCGTAAATCATCAAGCTGTCAAGATAATATCATCCACATATAATAGAATATATGTCAAGGAAGTACCACGACGATATATGAACAGAGAATTATCAGACCTGCTGTGAGAAAATCTAATAGTAGATACATAGTCTGCAAATCGCTTATACCAGGCCCGTGGAGCCTGCTTAAGGCCATACAAAGACCTCTTCAATAAACAGACATGATGAGGATATTTGGGGTCTCGAAAACCCAAGGGTTGATGCATGTAAACTATCTCCGTAAGATCACCATGTAAGAAATCATTCTTCACATCTAGCTAATGAATGTGCCATGCTTTCGAAAGAGTCAAACTGAGAATAGTGCGAATGATAGCCGATTTGACCATTAGACTAAATGTCTCACCACAATCCACGCCAACCTGTTGAGTTTTACCATCACCTACAAGACGAGATTTATATCTCTAAAAAGAACCATTATCTTTATGAGTAAAAATCTACATCGACCGAATAATATTAACACCAGAAGGACGGGGTACCAATTCCCACGTCTTATTGTCAATAAGAGCGTTATATTCGTCGTTCATAGCTAATTTCCAATTCGGGTCATTTAAAGGAGACACTGGGTTACGGGGTAGTAGGAATTTAAGAACATTAGAATTTATATTAAATGTATTTTTGGTTTATAAATACCCTGTTGACTACGAGTGACAGGTCTGTGAATCGGGGGAGAAGTGGGTGGATTTTGGGAATTTTTTTTATGTGTGACGGACTGGCCAGCAGGTAGTGGGCCTGCTGGCCTAACATTGGAAACTGGACACGGGAGGGAAGCAAAAACCGGGGTTGAATCACTCTCGATAGTGGGTTGGAATATCAGCCTAATAGCTGGACTTGGGACAGGGAAGGGACGGACAATAGGTATTTGCGGGCTATCAGGTAGTGGGCCTGCTGGCGTGTCATGGTCACTGGATCGGCCCATTAAGTGGTGCATAATGTACGGTGAGACTTCGTCATCAAAAAAATTATACGAACTAGGCACGGGACTATTCACTTTAGCAAACGAAAATTGGATTTCATCAAAAATAACATGTGACTAATTATAATTTTATTAGACGATAAATCAAAATATTTGTAACCACGATGATTAGATGGATAACCTAAAAACACACAAGCTGTAGAACGGACTTGAAGTTTATTAATTATAGTTGACCAAAATAGTGGATATCATAAACACTCAAAGACCCTAAGATGTGAATACGAAGGATTCTTATTATAGAGAATTTTAAGAGGAGGGGAATATACCAACCCTTTGGTAGGAAGTATGTTAAGTAGATAAGTAGTCATTTGTAGAGCATGATGCAAAAGGAAGGGGGTACGGAAGCATGGACCAATAAAGTGCAGACAATATTATTAATTGTATAAATTTTTCATTCGGCTTTCTCATTTTGTGAGGACGTATGAGGACAAGAGAAACGAAAAACTATGTCATTAGCATCACAAAATTTCCAAAACAATCCATTATCATATTCTTTGACATTATCACATTGAATATTTTTTATTTTTCGTTCGAATTGGGTACGAATGAATGCTCGAAATGTTAAGAATGTGGAAAAACTTGAGATTTTTTCGTTGACGGAAAGGTCCATAAAAAATTAGAATAATCATCTAAAAATATAACGTAATAACGATGGCCCACATATGTTAGAATGGGAGATGTCCATAAATCGCTATGAATGATGTCAAAAGGCATTAAAGTACGAGAAGTAGAGGCTACAAATGGTAATCTAACATGTTTTCCTAACGGACAGGAATGACAAATTGGAGTACTACGCATACCCTTACAAGAAATAAAATTGTTTTTATGCAAGGAAGAAATAATGGACGACCCAGGATGACCCAAACGTGCATGCCATAAGGAAGGAGCAAGAGTTGTAGATGTTGATGGCATGGCTCGACTCGAGAAACTGGTGGCGGGTGTGATTGGATAAAGATCTCCCCTACTATTGCATCTCATGAGAGGTATCCCCATTTTGAAATCCTTCACAGAAAACCCAAATGGATCAAAATTAACATAAATCCAATTATCAGTGGTGAATTTTCGAACTGATACCAAATTTTTAATTAAATTAGGGACATGAAGGGTATTTTTCAAGACAAGAGGTGGATGGGGGGAGACAAAGTTGTATGACCGTAACCACAAATTGGAATTGAGTTGTCATTACCAACAATAATATCACAATTTTTGCTCAAATTGAAATAAGACGGGAGAGTACATTTGTCGGACGTCATGTGAGAAGTGGCGTCGGTGTCCATGTACCAATTAGGGTAAGAGGATTCAATCCAAGTGTATGCATGGCGGCTTCAATATCGATTCGTGTCGGGCCCGCAACAGTGAAGGCCTACATGGGCCGAGGCCCAAGCAGACCCCCTACTGACCCGACCCAGACCGCTGATTATGTTACCGTAAGGACTTGGAAAATTAGGCATGTGATTGGGCTAGACCAGTGCCCAATTTCCTTGGAAATAACTTGGCGGGCAATAGGCTAGATTGGGTCACTAGCCGCTGGTCTAGGCCCACTACTAATGGGCCCAAGGCGGAGACCAGACGGGCTGGGGCCCAGTACCGCGAGGCCCACTACCGGCGTTGCTACTGTTCTGGTTGCCGTTGTTGTTGCTGCCGCGATTTTTGCCATTATTTTTACGGTTTTTCCCCTTCTTGTTGCCACCGGTGTTGCGATTTTGGCTCGAATTGTCAACAAAACCGTGAGAGTTATTAGATGAAGTCATCATCGCCACTGAACTGGTGCCGGTAACCGCCTTTTTTGCCAAGCCGGCTTACTCTAACGTGAGTATCGAACGGGCTTGATAAAAAGGCGGCTACCGGCACCAGTATCTCTTATTCTTTTTTCGAAAAGGTTTTTGCAGAGCAGTGGCTGGTCTAATCCAAAGTACTTGCTTATGTATCTTTTTTTTTGTACTAGTTTTAGCATTACCTATGTTGCACATGTTAATTGTAAGATTGTATTAATCTCCCTTAGGGAGTCTTTCTCATTAGTACAAATATATAAAGTGTTCAATGGGGAACCCTAATACAATAAGGATCATATATCTACCATAATTATACATCACTAATTATTACACAATTTATGAAATATATTCTAATTATGGTAAGGTATGTACACGTTAATACACCCCACAATCGGAGAAGGAGGAGGTCGGACTCTAAGACTAGATCTGAAGTCAAGGAAGAGCTGTCTAGGAAGGCCTTTTGTGAATATATCCGCATACTGATATGAAGAAGGCACATGTAACACCTTAACTTGACCAAGGGCAACCTTCTCACGAACAAAATGTATATCCATCTCAATGTGCTTGGTTTGCTGAAGCTGAACCGGGTTATGAGATAAATATATGGCAGATATATTATCACAGTAAACCAAAGACGTCATACGCAAGGGACATTGTAGCTCCAAAAGAAGGTTTCAAAGCAAACAGATCTCAGCAACAACATTAGCCACACCTCGGTATTCTGCTTTTGCACTCGAACGGGATAGGGTGGCCTCTCTTTTGGCAGACCAAGAAATGAGATTATCTCCTAAGAACACCTAGTAGCCGAAGGTGGAGCATCGCGTGTCTGGACAGCCTGTCCAATCAACATCCGTATAAGACAACAACTCGGACGATGCTGAGGGGTAGATGTGCAATCCATAATGAAGTGTGCCCTTAACATATCGAGTGATACGCTTAAGGGCAGTAAAATGAGGCTCCCTAGGGGCATGCATAAATAAGCATACATGCTGGACAACATAAGCAATATGACGCCTAATGAACATGAGATATTGTAATGCACCCGCAAGACTCCTGTAAAGTGTGGGATCTGACACAGAGTTACCATCAACATCACTAAGCTTTGATTTAGAGTCAACCGGAGTGGACATTATCTTGCAGCTTTCCATTTTAGCCCTGTATACTATCTCCTCTGCATATTTGCGCTGACATAAAAACATTGAATCTGTAGATCTCGTCACTGATATCCCCAAAAAATAACTCAACTTCCCTAAGTCAGTCATGGCAAATTCGGTTTTGAGCAATGTAATAATCTCATTTTTCAACAAATCAGAGGAGGCAGTAAGTACAATGTCATCCACATATAACAACAAGTAAGCGGTGCTATTACCTCGATGAAAAATAAAGAGAGAATTATCACACTTGCTACATACAAACCCAATCCACATAATGTACTGTGCAAAGTGATCATACCACGCTCTAGGGGCCTGTTTCAAATCATAAAGTGACCTACAGAGGCGGCATACATACTGAGGGGCTGCTGGATGGACAAAGCCAGACGGCTGGTGCATGTAAAAAGTCTCTTTTAAATCCCCATGTAGAAATGCATTTTTCACGTCTAGCTGATGAATCGGACAATGCTTACCCATAGCAATGCTCAAAAATGTGCGAATGGTAGTCGGTTTAACAACCGGACTGAACGTCTCACCACAATGAACACCCTCCTATTGATTAGTGTGATTAGCCACAAGTCTTGCCTTGTACCTCTATAGGTCACTACTGTCTCTATATTTGTGACGAAAAAACAACATGCAACGGATCACATTCACCTCCTCCGGTCTAGGAACCAAGTCCCAAGTGTGTTGTTTTGTTAAAGTATTAAATTCCTCACTCATGGCCGCATTCCAATTCGGGTCTAGTTTGGCTAATTTTGGGTTTTTGGGAATAGGTGAAATGGTTTGGGTGGACAAGTTAAACTGGACTTTGGGTTTGAAAATTCCGTGTTGAGCACGGGTTTCCATACGGTGGGTGGGGGCAGGGGTACTGTCGGTATTTAGGGGTGGATTCTGGTTTGGGAAACTGAGTGATGGGGCATTGTGTGACGGGGAACTGGGTTTGACAGGTATGTCTATTGTTTTTCTTGTTTTTGGCTTTGCTAATTTGGGTTTAAAGTAACTTCCTTTTTGATATGCACATTGAAAAGCAGTTGATGCAAGGAGAGATCCGGTTAGTCCCAAATCCCAAAGGTTTTGATAAAAGCATGGCTGTTGTTCTTGGATTTCAAATTATTCCATCTAGTGCCATAGGCAAACCTGAGTATCGCGAATCTCCTGATCAATCGCATCCACGGTCTCTTCACCATGGTGTCAAAGTTCTATTAGCTGACTCTGATGATGTGAATAGAGCTTTAACGAGGAAGATGCTTGAGAAACTGGGATGCATAGTTGCTGTAGTTTCATCTGGATATGACTGCCTTGGCGCTCTTGGCACAAGTGTGTCCTCGTTCCAAATTGTTGTTTTGGATCTTCATCTTCCTGATTTGGATGGCATTGAAGTGACCATGAGAATTCAAAAGTTCTGAAGCAGGAGCTGGCCTTTGATCATTGGTTTAGCTGCAACTGCTGATGAAAATATCAGTGCAATATGCCTGCAGATTGGAATGAATGGAATTATCCGCAAACCAGTTCTCTTACCAGGACTTGCTCATGAGCTTCATAAGGTCCTGCTGCAGGCAAGTAGATAATGGTAACACTGCATTACAGCGGATCACAATAAGGCAGGGGATCTGCTAAACGATTTAATGCTAGGCGTGGAAATAAAGTGTAGAAGTTCTAGGATACCGATTTTACATACGCCCACTCAAAACTCCATATGGTATAGAACTTGTTTTCTTTATTTTCCACATAAATCTTTAAGCTCTAAAAGCTCTTTGTTGCAGCATGCCGACATCTGCTCATTCAGAAGTTTCATGTTTTAAAATTACTTTAGCAGAAATATGACACAGGTTGATATTTTCCAGAAAGGAATTGTCATATAGGTTGGTTTTAGTGTAAAATGCATCAATGTTCGTGTATATATGTTCCAAAATGCATCAGTATCATGAAGCTACAGAGTATATTCTTTCAAAGGCTTGATTAATCAGCTTCTTCGGCTACTGCTAATCACTATTTTTAAAGGCGTATTCTAGTTTCCAGGACTTTGTCGGGTGTTACTGTCTTCGTTGTTTGGCCAACATTGTAGTTAGATACGATGAATAATTGGATCCTTTTGCAGTGAAATGAGTATATCTTTGTGATATACAAAGAGGATCATATAAAATCTGCAAAGTTTTCCACTTATAAAATCTTTTGGCTTGTTAGAGGTGGATTCAGGTACGTAGACTTTGGTGACTGCATGTATTTTGGAATGTTGTGGTCAATATCCTTCATAAAAACTAGAATACTATTCATATTGATCAAGAATTGCACACCATTATTCAAGTTGCTTAATTTCTCTATGATATTGATCTTCACTTCTATTATTGTTCTGAGGCCTTAACTTCAATTCATGACTGGCGTTTCATATGGTTTTACATTATAAGGAGAGGAAACTGGCTGCCTTGATCAAACTCAATGGGATACTATGCTAAATAACTGTCTAGTTCAGTTCCTTTTGAACGCCAATTCACGCGACTGCTAGGATTTTGCTCCCGATTCTGGCGAAAAGGTTATTTTTTGAACAACTTTTATAATGAGGTCAAAATTTAAACGGTGGCACCGAAAGATCCTATTTATGCAAATCATCCGGTTACCGCTCCTTCATGACAAAAAGAAGTACAACGAAGGCCCTAAAGGTGTATGGACTTCACTTCATATATCCATTCATGAATTCAGTCCAGTAAATCTACAGCCCAAGTTAAGGCTGCCACTTTGAAATTGGTTACCAAATTACTGTTGGAATTTTGCCTTTGGTGTTTGTTGCGTCCACCCATCTTTAATGACTTAAACACTAGGGTTTCACATATTGGAGACTTTGATTCTTCACACGTGCATAATCTACTAAGTTAGTAGATGACCGTAGGGCCAAGGTTCGTCAAATTTCATTGAGAAATGAAAGAGATATTGGTCCACGAAGTGAGGTGTTTGAAGCATGAAAATGTGGTATAGACCAATTCTCCCTCATCGGTGGGGGAAGAAAGATTTGTTTAGTTTACAAGTCTCAAAATTGACCAAGGGTTTGGGACCCCAATGGTGTGTTTAAAGGAGAGAGGACCTAGATGTGTTTTGGTTCAAGGTTAAGTACACACGCGCCGCGACTGCCCGCATGTCCAGGTCGGGCTCGGGTCGTGGGCTTTGGGCTTTTTCTAATATTATTAGAAATAACTTCTCATTAAAGCTCCAATACGTTGCACATTAATTCAGTCCAGTCTAGAGCATGAAAAAACACTAAAAACAAAAAGTTATTAGACGACCATCCATTAAGGTAAAAAAAATTCCACAATCAATGCAATCACAACTTTTAGACCAATACTTTTGGAATTTGTGTGATGTAAGCCCATGCTTTTAGAATTGTGAAGGGGTCTTCATTTTCTTTTTAAATCTCCTAATTCCCTTTTTTTTTTCTTTCTAAAAGGGAACATTTTCTCCAGCTCAAATCAAGGCTCGATCGAAGGATTATATAAATTGCAAAACTTCCAAGTTCCAAGTTTACAACCAGACTTTTAAAAGTGTAGATTAATGTAAACAGACTGAAACTACGTCTTGACATAATATATAGTGAAATGTACCTGCTGAAATGTAGCATTGAGGTGAGAAAATTCAATTTTAAATGGTCTTTATAATCAGAAACTCAGTCTCTAGAGAGTTTTATACTAACCTTGCATATCACATGAAAAATCTGATTAGCACCCGTTTTTAAGAATAAACAAGGGTCATTCGCACAAATGTCCTATTTTGGGGTGTTTTTTTTATTTTTCCCTTCAAATTTGTTGGTTTTTTTGTTACCTTTCATCGTAATTGGCGCAACATAACTTAGATTTCGCCGGCAAAATTTACGTTTAGCTTTGGCATATATATCATAACATCCCACAAGTTATGCCGAACAAGACAAAACTTTTCACACTCAACATCGTCAGAAAAACGGCATAAGTTTAGATTTCGCTCGTCAAAGTTTACATTTAACTTCGGTATATGTATCATAACATCCACACAAGTTATGCCGAAAAAGGCAAAAATTTCAACACTCAACAAAATCTGAAAAATATTATACAACCTATGCCGCATAACTTAATTTCTACGAAAATTGTGGCAAGTGATGCAAAAGTTCAATTTTAAAAATAAAAATGTTACATAACTTATGTCGAGCGAAGCAAGTCTGAATATTTTTATTGAAGAAGCATCAGGGACCAAAAAATCAAATCCAAAAATATAAAATTTAAATATTAAAGACCATCGCGTTTGAAGGGAAATCCGTGCAAAAGCTACAATAAACAAACATTTGTTGGTTAGTAAATGGGAACACAACGAAATATCTGACTTTGTTTGAAAAAAATTAAGTATGGAGAAAAACCTAGGATTTGTAGTGGAGATACAAATTCCATTTTCTTTTGCCAGCCACAAAGCAAACTTAGCTAGTTAATTCACTTTGAGTTGGGGCAAGAAAGCACTAACGTAAAAGCATTGATGATTCTTGTTAAAGCTAAATTAGGACTAAGGGTCCTATAATCTACATGTCTAACACATGGAGTGTTCCTAAAGGACATGTTATTATGCAACATTATGGGACACATCTAGACCATCTTTTATTGAAACTTCGTACCATATTTATAAGGCTCCATTAATTTGAATTTGAAAGAGATTGATACCTATTAAATATACATCAATATGTTTAGATGTTGATAGAGCTTGAAGCCTATAAATAATTAGCTACATGAGTGAACTCAGAAGAAGTATCAGAAAAGGGACGGAAAAGGGCCAAATATACCTTCGAACTATTCGAAATAGCACACATTTACCCTCCGTTTGTTTTTGGTACCAAAACTGTCCTTGCCTATGTTTTGGACCACAAATGCCCTTAAAATGTTTGTCTTGCCACTGGAGCTGACTTGACAGTCCAACTGGGTTAAATTTGCGCAATCCACCTAGGCAGTCCAACATGGCAAAAGTCTCCTCCCTATAGATTCATGTTTTGTTCTTCTTTGTTGAACCCTCATCACAAAAAGAAAATGAAAAATGCCAAAAATTGTTCTTCCATTGTTCTTGTTTGAGTTGTTGTCCGTGCTTTGAACTCCAACTTCGAAGTGTGCTGAAATTTGTTTGAAGTTGTAGTTGTGCGTTGAAGGATCGAGTTCTTTGTTTGGGTTTTAGGTCAATGAATCTAAGGCTGAAAATTTAATTCAAAGGTTGATTGTGTGTTGAAACTCGAAAATAGCTTATTTGAAAGCGTGGGTGAGACACTTTTAGTCGTTGTTGTCTTGAAGTGCAAAAATTTGGTGTCAAATTTGAAGAGATTTAATTGCATGTTACTGAAAATTGCTTGGGTATTGAGATAGAACCTAGAAATTGAGATTTGACAACTGATTTGTTGGTTTGAGAATTGCTATTTGAAGATTTGAGCTAAAAAAAAGATAACTCCATGGAAGAGTTATTAAAAGTTTGAAAATTTGAAAATGGGTTTTGTGGCTTATGATTGGTTTGATTTAAAATTCTAAATTTTACTGGGGATTGTTGGGGTTGATGTTGTGAAGCTATTAGTGTTAAGTGAGAAATGAGGGATAATTTTATTTTACCTCTTTAATTAAACTATAGGTTGGGTGTAATAAATGGATTAGTGGGTTATCATGTATTTTTTTACATGTTGGACTGTCACGTCGGCTTTAGTGACAAGGCTAACATTTTAAGGGTATGTATGGTCCAAAACATAGATGGCAAGGGTAATTTTGATACAAAAAATGAACGGAGGATAAATGTGAGTTATTTTTGAATAATTCGAGGGTAAATTTGATCATTTTCCGGAAAAGGTGTACAAGCAGAGACTTCTACTACTTCCGGTATTTTTTAGCTTTTTAAATTTGATCCACAATAACTGTGGTTTTACAAAACATAAAATGCATTAATTATTTTTATTTATAAATATATCCTTACTCCAGTAAATGATTTAAAGGTTTTGAGGAGAGATACAAGTTAATTTGGAAGATATATATGGTAATTTAGTCAAATAATCTTTATAATTGATACGACTAAATGATTTTCTTGATGTATGCGACAAAAGTCATTAAAGACATGAATGTGGCATCATTTGATTATGCCCATATAAATATTAGATATATATATGTGTGTGAGAGAGACTATAAATTTCTCGTCAAGGGTAAATTGAGAATTTTAAAATTAAATTGTTTCTAACTATATATATGTAACTTTTTTTTAGATAAATTATGAAGAAACATGTGTCACATAAATTAAAACAGAGCTAAAATTATTTTACTTGGAAATAAGTTACTACTATTATTTATTTATTTGGGGGAGGGGGGGGGGCGTGCTTGTTGTGAGTAAGCTTCTCGATTATAAGCTATTCATGTATACTATATAGCTACATTGTTATGCCCTTTCCCCTCTGATTTTTCGTGCTGCATCAAATATAGTGGAGCAAATGACAGTAAAGAGATGGGGGAAAACACAAAAAAGGGAAATAAAGTGAAAATTGACTTCTCTGTTCTAATCATGTTGCGTGTCTACTAAAATTTGAGCAATGACAGTGCTGGAAACTGAATCTTTACTCCACTTATGAGACAAGAATTTTAGGCCCTACCTCAGTTATTTCTCTTTTAGAAATGTAGTTATTCTAATTTACTTGTTCTGTGGAAAAAGTTCTTCAAAAATGAAAATATAGTATCCTTGTTTTATAATTGGGAAAGAATACAATAGTGTGTACAAATTAGAAGGCAAGCAAAGTGAATAATTGGGAAAGAATACAATAGTGTATACAAATTAGAAGGCAAGCAAAGTGTATATATCAATGACTTCTCATTGATTGCTCTTTAAAATGCACCATTTTTCTTTGGGTAAGGAAAACCAATTTAAATTAATAGGAAATTAAATAACTTCAGTTAAAAAAGGGGACTGATCTCATAGATTCAGTCTCATTAAAGTCTTTGCGAAAATGAAATAAAGCATGAGAAGAAGGATCAAAACACTTAAGTTTGATCATAAATTTGGGTGTAGATTCTTTAATACTTTTAATATAAAATTTACATATTTGAAAATTACACGAAAAATATTAAAAGTAATAGTTAATGTTTCAAAATACTTTTGAAAATTTAGTAAAAAGAAATTGTTTGATAGTTCCTCAAACAGTAGTACCTTCACACAAACTGAGACGGAGGGAGTATCATCTTCAGCTAAGTTATGTGATGCTCAAGTCTTCCCATAGTTATAACTATTTGCCTCCCATTGCAATGGACAAAAGAACGTCTCATAGCCTCGAAAAGAAACCTGCAATCAGTCATTATGTGTGAATAAATTGTGTTTTTTGTAGAAGAATAAATTATACGTGGATATGATAATATTACCAGTGAATTTATTTCCAATATCAGAAGCCCACAGGTTTTTCATATATATGTTGGTGTTTCTATGGTACTTTATAAAGCAGTACGGGAAGTAATAACTATTACAAATGTTCGAAAGGATAAATAAATTATCAATCTTCAAAATTGCCGCATGTGTGTTGTGTCTTGAATCTTGATCAACTTGCAAAGCCAATATTGAGAATCACATAAGTTTGTTGTGTCTTGAATCTTGATAACCTGAAATCAAGAAACAACTAAATCTGGATGGTTACAACGTTGTGTGTTGAGTCGAGGATAGCCCTCTATCCTTAAGACAAGATTGCCCCGTATATATGCTTTTACGTTAGCGGGCAATAGTCTCCCAAGATAAAACAACACTTTAATCTCAACACTACAAAGCCAATAGGTTGAGCCTGGCGAAGAAAACAAATATGACTCGACTTGCTGAAGATATGGAATAGGAAGGAAGAGTTTCTCTCTACTCTTCTCTTTTGTCTCTGTGTATATAGTGTGTCTCTGTAGTGTATATCTAGTGTATACGTGAGGGTTTGGTGACTGTGTTTCAGTCGGAAATTGCACTGATTTTATTTGAATATCACTCACTGTTTTGTGCTATTTTGTGGCTGTTTTTCGGGTGCTTTCAGTGGTGTAAAACAGTCAGTTTTTCTGTGATTTTTTTCGTCTGTTTTGTGCCTGTTTTCTGCTCGTTTTTCTTGCTTGTGTTTCGAGCCAAATGAAGCTCAATATATAGCATGAGGAGGGGCTGTACAACTGCCCAAAACATGGCTGTTAATGGCCATTAGGAGGCCATTAAAACAGCCAAGTAAAGGCGATAAAGGCCATCAAAGAGGCCGATTTAAGGTTGTAAATGGCCAAGTAATGGGTCATTAATGGAGGAGTTAATCGGCCAAGTAATGGCCGATTAATGCCTCACAAAACAGTCCCAACGGTAGGCTTTACGCCTTCCGTCACCTTCCCGTAAACGTCAGGGGACCAAAGCGTAAATATTGAAACTTCAGGACCAAATCGTACATATGAAAGAATTCTGGTCCAAAGCGTACATCCGAAACTTCAGGGATCAAATCACATATCCGACAGAGTTCTCTGGTCCAAAAAAGATAATATTAGAAAGGCCCACAGCCCACGACCCGTGACCCGTGACCCGTGACCCGTGAACCCGAGAACCCGGAACACGGAACCGGAACGGGACGGGCGGGCGGCGGCGGCGCGCGTGTGGTCTTTCCTTGAACCGAAGCACATCTAGGTCCTCCCTCCTTTAAACACATGGGATACCCCTTGGGGTCCCAAACCCCTTTACCAATTAGAGACTTATATAGAGAGCAATTCTTCCTATTCCCACCGATGTGGTAGATTTGTCCCACACCACATTTCCATGTCTCAAACACCTTACTTCGTGGACCAATATCTCTTTCATTTCTTAACGAAATTAGACGATTCTTGGCCCTACGGTCATCTACTCACTTCGTAGATCATGCATGTGTAAAGAGACGAGGTCTCCAACATACGGAACACTAGTGTTTAATTCATCAAAGATGGGTGGACGCATCTCCCCGCCAAAGGATAATTTCCAACAATCCCCTCTATGAAAGAGAGATTGTGGCGCACACACAAGGTGCCTCCATTTCAGCAATCTTTCAGCGAAAAGATATTGCATCAGGAGAGGTAGCTTACGCTTTGAACCTTCCCTAGTTGAATACCATCGGACTTACTTCATCGCGGTGAACGTGATGTCTTGAACCGTCAGTGTTTAGTGTAAGCCAAGACAACGATATCAACACAATAACTCTTCTTATTCATTTTCCTTCTTACGTTTCTGTCCGTTGTGGCCATGGACACACTTGGATTCTTAAGTGCGTTCATTTGAGGCGGCCATCCTCGCACTTAAATAGGTGATCTCCTACAAGGTATCCTGCTATACCCCACTTCACAAGTGTTAGGAATCATTAAAAGTTCCACAACCTTAACCTCAACCATTTGAGGATCTTTTAAAAGGTTTGGAAGCTTAACCTTTACCCACCATGCAGCCACGACTTTAATGTCTATCGCGGAATGACTTTGGATTCATATTTCCGCATGCAAATCATCATCCGAAGTGCTTCTTGCTTCCACCGCGCTCAATCAACCTTTGCCGCTTAGTTTTCCCATTGAACCAAATTCTTGGGATCTCCAATCGGTATGGTTGGGTTTCCACCGCAAGGTTCGTATTGTTTGGGTTTTAAGCCAATTCCCTAGACAGGCGAACACTTGATCTCCGGGTAGTCCCTTAGTTAGTAAACAAGGATGTGACACCCGTGATGATCAATCGCCATACGGCCTTATGTCTCCGACAGATCCTAAAAATATGTCCAGACGCCGCCATCCGTGTCCTTCCCGGCCGACCGCCAGCCACAATGTATAATCGGCCAAGACACGGGTATCTCCCAATAAGGGACGTCCTCTAAGGAGCCGTGAAGTTACTCAACTTCTTTCATGCTTTGTATAAAGCGATAAACTCCGATTCCATCATGAATCGGCCGATGCAAGTTTGCTTAGAGGATTTTCCAAGACCCACCATACACATTTTCTTGTGGCTTTGGTGTTCTTTATCGATGTCGGTTTGCATCACCGTGTTCTCCCGTAACCATTTGGACATCCGTAATACTATAATCCGTAGATAAGCGAATAATTCGGATATCGCCATATCCGACTTAACGCCTTCTACCGATCATGTATTAAAATCATCGCGAACCTTAGTTTAACTGATGCGCTTTGTAGGCCGATACCAGTCGGTTGTAGTGTGTACAATACATTGAACTACACATGACCTGAGAATATCGCTCCTTGTCTATGGGTGCACCATGATTCCAATCAGTTCTATGATTCATATCCATTGGTGGCTTCAACGAGATCACAACTATCGACGATCCGTTAGATGTCTTAGAAATCCAATTCCTAAGATGTCATCTGTGATACCCATATATTTCATATCGAGACTTTGTTTCAATATGACTTTACTTTCAGATCGTTGATTCTCCAACTGTTGGCTTTCTAATTTCGTGAGTCAATGTTTACGTGGTCGATTCATTGTTTCTGTTTTATCTGAAACTTTCAGGACCAAAATGTAAACATTTCAGGGACCAAAATGAAAGTTCAGGAAGAAGCCCAACAGTTCAGCAAACCAACTCTGATCCTCTTCTTCCAACTCTCCGGTTGGGAAGGCTAATTCAACATTCATGCCACGCAAGACTGCAATGGCCTTGGATGTGAAGCTACTCACAGGGGAGCACATCTTACAACCCAAAGGTTCTTTTCCCGGAGGAAGATAAACCATTACGCAAGTATGGTTCTATATGATAGAGTTTATTTCTCTCTTTGTAGTTTCTTTCCAAAGCAGTGCTTTTGGAGATGACATTTATTTGTTAATTGTCCATGGTTCATTCTTAACCATACAAGCTAGAAGGATCGAACAAGTCTTTGTCCCCTTCTTTGCTCCGTCTCGGTTCAACATCTAGAATCCCCGAGTTCTGCAGCTCTGGAATATTAAGTTCCTGATAGCCAAGAACTTTCGAAGTCTGTAGATACTAACGCCTAGTTCGGACAGTCGAGCCCTCGCGGGTTCTTGTTAACCTTGAGCAATTACTCCTTTTTCCTTTTTCAAGGAAAGTTATCTTATAAGAATTCAACATTCTTTGACGCCAAGAGGCGATAAGTACTCTATTTACTGCATCCGGAGGATATGCAATCTGATCTTAGGTCGAACTTGACCTGTTTGGTAGTCCAACTTCTACCAGGCCACCCCACATCACAACTTTTGTATGTGAGATCCTTTCCATGTCTCACACGGAGAGTTATCCTTATCCTTATGCGGAGTTCGCTGAGAATCACATTAGCGGTAAGGATCGTCTTGCCCCACATAATTTAGGCGTGCGGGTTTGCGCTGGCTAACACCGTTAGGCGAGGTGAGTCATGAACAGTCGTTTAATGAACGCTGCTTCACATTCTCCCCCTCTATCGCTATGAATTTCGCAATCCATAGGCTTAGTTGATTTTCAACTTCTGCTTTGTAGCGCTTATCCGCTTCAACAACTTCATCTTTGCTTTTTATCAAACAAAGGATTTCATACGTTGTACCATCATCAATGAAGATCACAACGTACTTGTCTCCCCCCTCTATTTTGTATAAACTTCAAATCACCCAAGTAGGTGTGACTAAGTTCTAGAGGAGCGGTGCTTCTTTCGCTATTCCCTTGACGGAATTTGGAAAGGTAATTTTGCCTCTTCGCCTACCTCACATTCATTTTGAGGGTTTATGTCGAAAGGATGCAACAATCTTAACATCGTTAGCTTTTGAATGACTTGCTATTTAACGTGTCTTAATCTATGATGGCATAGATGCACGGATTACAAATATATCATTCATTCTGGCCATGCACGATCGCACTTTCTCGCTATTACAGACTGTTGGAGTAGTATCAAACCAGTGACCAACAAATGCGTCCCTTAAACCAAGTTAGGAACATGTAACACCTCTTTTTAGAGTGATCTCATTCCTTGAAGTCCTATTGAGGACAACCTCTCCAGCCCCTTTGATTTTAGAGGTGGCGTTGCTTCACATGAACAACCTCTTGCCCGTGGTTAGGGCGCAACCGGATCATATGTGATCTCGATACTCTGGCCCACTCTAGTTGCTTTAGCAGACTGAGTGTCCAATTTCTTTACTGTCTTTCTTTAGCGCTTCAGATCATTAAGACTGAAACTCTGACCCACCTTGCTAGGTGTCCATTACTTTTTCCATGAAATGAATTCCGGCCCCACTCCAGTCGCCCGGAGGCTTTATATGACTGAGTGTCCAATATCATCATATCAAAAGAGTTTTGGCCCACTCCAGTCGCCCGGAGGCTTTGTATGACTGAGGGTCCAATATCATCCTATGAAGGATCTTACGCCAAATAATATGACAGCTCAACGTCATTAACTTTTAGACTTCTTCCGTTATGATTGGTGCCCAGATAATTCTTGGCGCTTACTTAAGTGTGGTAACGGTTTTACGCCTGATCGATGGATCTTTCTCCATCGTATGTGCGAACATACTTTACACGCTTTTAATAATTTACACTTAAAAGAACGGATCTTTTTAAGTCGTTTACAAACTCCAATCTTTAAACGGAAAAGAAGATGAGATTAAACTTCTGATTTGTTAAAGCGTAAGGAATATAAATTATTTTCATATTCCCCCTTACTTTAATCCATTTTTAATCAGGCCTCATTTAGTCTTTATTCTTGACAAGTAAGAAAACTACTTATCCCAATTTCGGATTCTGGCTCACTCCAGTCACTTCATCAAACTGAGTGTCCAGTTCCTTCTTACCATTATTCGGATCTTTTGTCTGGGATAGATACAGGCCTTCTGCTGCAAGATAGAAGTACATCTTCAGTCTTCTCCTCTTGTCCCAGTTGACATCCTCAGGCTCTCGTGAGCGCTTGTTCCCACCAGTCTTGGTAGCGGTGACACTATGAACACGTTCATCATCATCACTCTCTTCTACCAGAAAACCATTGCCATATCCAGATTTGGTCACACAACTTTTGACCGACATCTTTCGAACACTAATAGTATTACAATACAATCTTGTCTTAAGTTGTTGGTGTTTCTATGGTACTTTATAAAGCAGTACGGGAAGTAATAACTATTACAAATGTTCGAAAGGATAAATAAATTATCAATCTTCAAAATTGCCGCATGTGTGTTGTGTCTTGAATCTTGATCAACTTGCAAAGCCAATATTGAGAACTGCCGCAAGTTTGTTGTGTCTTGAATCTTGATAACCTGAAATCAAGAAACAACTAAATCTGGATGGTTACAACGTTGTGTGTTGAGTCGAGGATAGCCCTCTATCCTTAAGACAAGATTGCCCCGTATATATGCTTTTACGTTAGCGGGCAATAGTCTCCCAAGATAAAACAACACTTTAATCTCAACACTACAAAGCCAATAGGTTGAGCCTGGCGAAGAAAACAAATATGACTCGACTTGCTGAAGATATGGAATAGGAAGGAAGAGTTTCTCTCTACTCTTCTCTTTTGTCTCTGTGTATATAGTGTGTCTCTGTAGTGTATATCTAGTGTATACGTGAGGGTTTGGTGACTGTTTTTCAGTCGAAAATTGCACTGATTTTCGCTGAATATCACTCACTGTTTTGTGCTATTTTGTGGCTGTTTTTCGGGTGTTTTCAGTGGTGTAAAACAGTCAGTTTTTCTGTGATTTTTTTCGTCTGTTTTGTGCCTGTTTTCTGCTCGTTTTTCTTGCTTGTGTTTCGAGCCAAATGAAGCTCAATATATAGCATGAGGAGGGGCTGTACAACTGCCCAAAACATGGCTGTTAATGGCCATTAGGAGGCCATTAAAACAGCCAAGTAAAGGCAGTAAAAGGCCATCAAAGAGGCTGATTTAAGGTTGTAAATGGCCAAGTAATGGGCTGTTAATGGAGGAGTTAATCAGCCAAGTAATGGCTGATTAATGCCTCACAAAATACCCCAACGGTAGGCTTTCGCCTTCCGTCACCTTCCCGTAAACTCGGGACCAAATCTGTAAATATTGAAACTTCAGGGACCAAATCATACATATGAAAGAATTACGGTCCAAACTGTACATCCAAACTTCAGGGATCAAATCAGACATCTGACAGAGTTCTCTGGTCCAAAAAGATAATATTAGAAAGGCCCACAGCCCACGACCCGTGGCCTGCGGGTTCGTCTGCGGGCCCGTGGGTCTGTGGTCTGCGTGGCCGTGGGCGACGGCAAGCGGCGCGCGTGTGGTCTTTCCTTGAACCGAAGCACATCTAGGTCCTCCCTCCTTTAAACACATGGGATACCCCTTGGGGTCCCAAACCCCTTTACCAATTAGAGACTTATATAGAGAGCAATTCTTCCTATTCCCACCGATGTGGTAGATTTGTCCCACACCACATTTCCATGTCTCAAACACCTTACTTCGTGGACCAATATCTCTTTCATTTCTTAACGAAATTAGACGATTCTTGGCCCTACGGTCATCTACTCACTTCGTAGATCATGCATGTGTAAAGAGACGAGGTCTCCAACATACGGAACACTAGTGTTTAATTCATCAAAGATGGGTGGACGCATCTCCCCGCCAAAGGATAATTTCCAACAATATATTCCACCAGGTGGTTGGATTTTGAGAAACAGCTACAGAACACCAGCGTCACTTGATTTTTTTGTGTCAATGTTTGGTACGTAAAAACAACATTTGTCCTTGTTTTTTTTTTTGTAAATGGCGTAACATAATTGACTTCCAATAGAGATGTACTTTCATAATGCATGAATCTTCCAGTGTGACTGGCCTCTTTCTGTCATTCTATGATCATTAACTCTACCACTAAAAAATTGGATTTAATTTTCACCTGACACGACCTTGCTTAGAGTACTTGCAAAAAAATAATTTTCCACAGATATTTTCCTCTATACCAAACTCACATGAGGATGGTATACTTTCTGGATATCTATAAGTTTTGTGCTCGAATAGTATGTAATTATTTACACTATCAAGTAAAATTAACTTGCAATAATAGGTTACTCTTTTTATCAAGCCTGATATAATTAAAAAATAAATAAAAAGTGAGAATTCGCTATAACTAGTTAAATTATACCAATAGGGCACCATTACAATATTGGATTCATTTGAACTCAATACTTTTGACACAGAGTAAAAATTCATATGTAAAATTTTACTAAAATTACAAGAAATAATTGATATGAATACATAACTTTAAAAAAATGGAATGAGTTATAATGCTAAAGATACTAAAGGTTAAATCCGTAGAATATAAATCATGAATACATCTTTGAATAGGGTAATAAATCTTTAGCAGTATCGTATATAACTTAAAATCCCATTTTAAAGCTAGCTTTGACCCTTGAATGTCAACGAAATTAACGATCAACTAATAAGTCGCATAAGCAAAAGAAATGAAATAGGAAAAAAAAGGTATGATTAGTAGACGGCTAAAATTTCGATTTGTATGAAAATTTGGCAGATTCAAATGAATAGAGACTTGGAATAATATTGCTTAATATAATTGAATGTATATCTTCGGCAGCCAATACAAATAATTACCAAAAATGATTCCAAGATCTTTAACTAGATATTTTTAGACAATTAGACATGTACAAGTAATGGTGCTTCCCGTACCTCAGGTTTCAAGCCACTCAGTTGAAAAAACATTTCATGTTTAATTTCTTCAATGGAAAAATCAGCAATATCCACTTCTTATTAATTGAAACTATGTTCCCATATACAAGAAACTCCACAATGGTTTCCTCCACCAGGCCCCCCCCCCCCCAAAAAAAATCTTGTGTTTTTCACTCCTTATAATCATGGGAGATTTGTTAAAGTCAAATGGTACATAACAATTAATTATTACGTACTTTTTTATGATTACCATTCGCTAACTAGCTAGGCTATTAGCCTATTATCCTTAAAAAAGAAAAGGAAATTAAGAAAATCCCTTAAAATATGGTCTTTGGGACAAAAACTAGGGTACAAAATTTGAAGAGTTGATCAAATCATGTTTATAATGTTTTCAGGGGATAATTTAGTGGTCAAGAAGTTATATGAAATATATATAAGAATTTCAACCATATATGAATTTGATAGCATAAAATTTGATATAAAACTTCTGTTTATATTAAGAAATTTCTTAAATATGTATATATATTCAATTACGTTTCAGTATCTAACATTAGTAAATTCAGAACTCATAAATTTTAAATTCTGGCTCCGCCTCTATCCGATCATGACCTCCTAATTGGTTCACGACGTTAAAAATATTAAGTAAATTGAAGTTTACTGAACCTCCAATATCACGACTCCACTTATATGGGACACCCCGAAATTGATTTCTTTAAATAAATAAGTGTGCGTGTATATAGAAGGTAAATCACTTGAAGTGTCAAAGAAATTAGTATACTAATTTATATAATCTTTATTATTTATTTATTGATCTTTTTATTTAATATAATACTATACTACAATAAGACAGATTCACGTGTTATTCTACACTTCTCAGAGAAAGCAACAATTAATGGTGTTGGATTATTCTAATCCATTTGTTATACCTACTCCCCTAACCTACTCTAATTTCCAACGTGCAAAAAATATTTCCATACATACATACACCTATAGTCAAAGTGATTCCCTAAATAGATTGTGGGAATCTAAAAGAGTAAATTATATCTATACGAATATGATATTATTTTTATGGACCCTAATTAGAGTTTTGATGATTCAAGTATGTTTTGAGGATACAAGAAATTACTAGATGTCTGTCCACATTCGGTACAGCAATATTTTAGTCTAATTTTTAATAAGCTAAAATGGAATTGTGAGTTGAGATAATTTTCTCAGTTAAAAATTGGTAAATATTTATCTACTTACACCAAAGGAATAATTAATTATGTGCATAAGTAGCAGTAACTATGACCTTATTTTATTAATTAAGTCCAGCTCTTGTCTGCTGTCTTTTAAGTTCCTCTTGCATACAGTGGTACTATATGCTTTTGAATTTATAACTTATGTTTTTATCTAGTTTATTTGTTATCCAATTTCCATGAATAATTAATTTGAGTCAACATTTATGTCAAGGGCGAGAGTAAAGAGTTTTCGCTAAGATTGAGGGATTAGCTAGGAACGTAAAATATTATGATAGTACTTACCTAGTTACCTGCACGCGTTGTTTATATCAAACCACACTACTTAACTTGTCATCATTAAGTGATAAAATTAGGCAAAAATGTAAATTCATAATCATAATCAAGTGACAAAAGTTTATATATAAATACATTTTTCATTATTGATTTGTAGCCATAAATATCTGGTGCGACTAAGTATTTTTTTCAAAATTATCCCCTTTTACTAAATTTAGAGACCTATTATAAATGAAACTTGAGATTCTTTAATACTTAATTATTGTAAAGTTCGTCAGGGCAGAAATGTATTAGGTACATGAACCCAAAAAAAAAAAAGACGTAAACATTCTTGAATACTGACAAGGTGTCAATTTATTCAAGACCAAATGACATTAAGTCATCCAATTAAACTATATTAAGCTACCAAACTAAATTTTAAACCACATATTGAATAAGTTGATTAAAGAATATGTCTATCGTAGATATCGATTTAACTTATGATTATTACTCTTGTGAGCAATCAATCAGTTTCATTTATTGGTTGTGGTTGTTGGAAATTTACTAATGTGGAATTAAGTTTATCCCATTATTTATGACTCGAACAATTGGGGCCCCGCACGTCGAAAACGTCGTTTCCACACACGTGCGCTCGTAATGGCAAGTATCGTAAATTTTATTAGTGAAAGAGATATTGGTACGTAAGTAAATATTTGAGACATAGAATAATGGACGGTTATTGGCTAAATAACAAGTGTTCCACGTCGGTAAACGAAGGAAGGATTGTGCAAAGTGTAAGATGGTGCGGGTCGGGAAAGGTCACAGCACCGAAAAGGGCCGCGGCGCCACCCGAACGGGGCCGGAGCGCCAAGATACCTTCGACCAGCGCCGCGGCGCCGGCCAGGCAGTGGCGTCTCTGGAGCTGAGTCACCGCGGCACCAGTGTGGCAGAGACGCGGCGCTTCACTAGCAGTAAGTGCGACGGAAGTCCAAAAATTTGGCTGATTATGGAGAGATTTTGGTGCATCAAAATGGCAGTTTTTCCTTCATAAATTAGTCATTATTTGACTGCATTAAGTGGTGAATTAAAGGGTCATTACATGGGCACTTGAAGAAGTCATTCTTACACTACTATAAATTGAGGCCTTTGGCTCAATTCTACACACTTTTCAAGAACAACAATTCTGAAATTCTTGTTGCAAATCCTCTCCTCTTAGCAACGTTTGTTATTTGTTTTCTTCGCTAGAATCACTTGTGTTTGCTTTGCACAAATGATAGTTTGTTGTTTTATCTTGGGAGACTATTGCCCGCTAACATAAAAGCATGTATACGGGGCAATCTTGTCTTAAAGATAGAGTGTCATCACTCGACTCAGCACAGTTGTAACACTTCCAGATTTAGTGTCTCTTGATTTTAGGTTATCAAGATTCAAAGAGTTTTCTGCAATTGGTATAAAGATTCAAGACTGATTCAATAACTCAACAAACTTGTTGTTGTCACAATTCTTATTTACTACAAGCTTGTTGTTATTGTAATCCGTATTGTTTATCCTTTCGAAGCACTTGTAATAGTTATTTACTATTCACGTACTACTTTAGATCCAACAGTGGTTAGATGTATGAGAGATTTATTTATTCTTAGCTAAAAATCTTAGGTTCGAGGATGGGTAGTAAAAAAATCCTAGTAATAATAACACGAATCTGAAGTCATCATAGTAAAAAATCTTATTTTTAATTATTTCTATGTGACATGAATTTAAATTAATCGGATCAGTAAATTTTGAATACTAATGAATGATTATATAAGAAATAGATGCTAAGTTTATTCATCTTCCAACACATGGCTTACCTTTAGGGGTAGTGTTATTCCAGGCCCAGCATCATTCTGTATTGAGTCACTATACTTTTTAAGTTTTTATTAATCAACTTCTTATACTAAATGATGATATATATGATAAGATTATGGAAATTGTCAATTTGCATTGGGGTCTGCCTTTTTTTTTCAAACTGAAGTGATAGTATATTCTCATGCAGTGTATCTAACTCGATTTTGACTTAGTCTTGTAATAAAAATATATTCTTAACTTCCCATCCATGATACATTAATGAACATTTTAAACCTTTTATTTCTAGCCCATCATACATTTGCCAGGTGAATTTTAAGTGTGGAAGTGGAAAATTTTCATTTGGGGGTCCTATTTAACAAATAATCAATTTTTTATGGGGCCAACATGAGTGCCACCATTATAGACAAAGAAAACTTTCCGAGACATGATATAATTTTCAAAAGTTTGAGGGACTGTACGTAGTTTCCTTGGATGAATTTAATATTTGATGATATTCAGGCATATCAATCAAATTAATGTGTATCATATCCCCTAAGGTTTGTGTATGGTGTTAGATTCCGTTATCCCTTTTAATAGCATGCTCGGAGGCAAACGGGCTTCGTCGGATTACATATTACAACATTTTTTAATGGGTAATTCAGTGTATAAAGCATTTTATATTAGCAATGTTCGGGAAAGAGTCGCGCACCCCAAGAAATATGGTGTGAACAATCTATCCTAATACAAACATTAGTGACTATTTCACGACTCAAACCCGTATATTAACATTTTCTATGGCACATATTTACATTTTTTTGGGTACTCTTAAAGACCGCATACTTTTAGTGTAAATGTGTTCAATTTGTAAGAGTCAAATCTTCTTTAATTAGAAGACTTTTTTATTTACACCTCATGAAAGTTTAAATCTTAATCATTCATATTTCAATTATTAAGTGCATTTAATTTTTAGGTCTGAATCTTAACCATAAATATTCCAATCATTAATTTTTTTTATTTTACTTGATGAATCTGAATAGATTTAAATATTTAAAATCTATAACAAAGTTTTAATATCATTAAGATGTTATCCGTTCAACGATTTCTTCAAAAATGTCATTTCACTGCTAGTCCATTCCCTTTCACCTCGCCTAAGCACCATTGCTACCACCCTCTATTATCAACTATTATCATCCACCATCCATAACCATCATCCTCATCCTCGCCACAATACATATCTTTTTCACTTGAAGATACAATTCATATAGCAATATACAACCATTCGTTCTTAATTGTCTCAAAATTAAACACATTCATAGCTAGGTAGCATTCTCAAGAAACATCACAAAACAACCATGCTTAAGTTGTATATAATAATATAAATCGTACTACCATATGTTCTAAATAACTAAAATATGATATATATCAAATCTTATTAGATGTAAAGGAATATGTTTCTACCTTTCATTGATTATTGTGTACAATATATATAGTGTTACATAATTCTTCACATGGCTACAAATTAGGTAACTAAATCTTTCTAATTATAATTAGAATATAAATTTACCTAATATAAAAGATATACAAAATATGGTAATATTCTATCAATGGTAATATACAAGATATGGTAATATTCTATCACACCGCTCAATTGAAGCAGAAGGTTCTCGTACACTGAGACTGGCTCAGAAATCATCAAATAGTATGCGCGGAAGTCCTTCAGTGAATATGTCAACAATCTGATATCGGGACGGAACATTAAGAACACGAACTTGTCCACGAGCAACTTTCTTACGTACAAAGTGAATATCTATTTCAATGTGTTTAGTGCGCTGATGTTGAACGGGATTTTCAGAAAGATATATCGCACTTACATTATCACAATAGACCATTGTAGCCTTATGGATTGGGAAGTGAAGCTCAAATAGAAGGTTGTGTAACCAACAAGACTCAAAAATGACATTCGCTACACATCTATACTCAGCTTCGGCACTGAATCGAGATAAAATAGGTTGTCTTTTAGAAGACCAAGAAAGCAAGTTATCTTCGAGGAACACACAGTAACCCGACATGGATCGACGAGTGTCAGGACATCCACCCCAGTCAACATCAAAATAAGATGTGAAACGAGAGAGCGAGGAATTGTACAGGTGTAAGCCAAAATGAAAAGTATATTGTACATATCGCAAAATATGTTTGAGGGCATTCATATGTTCATCCGTCGGGTTGTGTATATGTAAGCATATTTGTTGCACGACATAGGATATATCTAGTCTCGTGAAAGTGAGATACTGCAACACTTCTGCTAAACTGTGATAGTGAGTCAGATCGGCATATAGAGAACCCGAAGAGGCACTGAGTTTAGAATTAGTGTCCACCGATGTGTGGGTCGGTTTGCAAAACGTCATGCCTGCTCAATCAAGAATATCTTCGGCGTACTTCCTTTGACAAATAAATAAGCCACATGCATGTTAGTGAGGTGAGACGTGGCGCCAGTATTCATATACCACGCATTATCGGGCTGCCGATGAATCAATGTGACGAACGTCGGGCCCAAATTGAATTGGGAGAGGCCTGTTGGGCTTTGGGAAATATGGTCGGATTACTGTGGCCCATTGACTGACTTGGGGCGGACTGGTAGGCTGCCTGAAATAGGGCCCAAAATTGATTTCCAGAACTTGGGTTATTAGGCTACCAGAGGTTGGGCTGCGGCTGTAGCCCCAACCGCTGCTGGGTCGCGGTTGTTGACTGCATGTCCCTAAATGTTGGGCAGCGCTATGTCGACGCTGCCATGACAAAGAAATCAGATCGTGCTTCTCGGGACAATAAGTAACGTATTGTACTGCTCGGGTAAAGCATTGTGCTTCTAAGAAAGCAAAGTTCCAAAAAGCTAAGAAGGGACAGGCAGTACGTTGACCCTTTGTTGTGCTTTTGAGACAGCAAATTGCAAACAACAGAGAAAGGAAGCCGTCTGACAATTTTGGGTGAAAAGAGAAGGCAAAGCACTTTCTCGGGACAGGAAGCAAGGCGCAGAAATCAGGAAAAAAGGAAGAAGCAGCCGTCGGCTGAATAAGGTGAGGTTGCGGTGAAAGAAAAATAGGGTTTACGTCTTGATACCATGTAAGATTGTATTAATCTCTCTTGGGAAGTCTTTCTCATTAATACACATATATATGGTGTGTACAATGTGAAATCCTAATACAATACAATATGGATCTTATATTTACCATAATTATACATCACTAAATATTACAAAATATATTGAGTTATAATATACGTTAATAAAGACCATACACAATTTTCATAGTATAGTTTTTAAACAACCAAATTTTACTTTAATTAATTTAACAAAACAAATTAGTTGGTGTCTTAACTGGACATAATGGATGACATTGGCCTTAGTCATTTGATTTAGATGGACCGAAAGAAAGTTTTTTATTTAGATTTCTCTTTAATTTTTGGTCTTTTAATAGGACAAGCAATTCAAAAAGTTAAGTCAGATATATTTCGTCCTTTGTCTTTGTTAAGTAGATATTACATCATACTACAAATGGTAAAATGTACTTTATTAAGTTTGTAAAAGAATAAAAATCACTACTACTATATTTATGCAAACAAATTCATTGTAAGTGGATAATTTCTATTTGTACGGTTTACTCCACTTCAATTTTCAATTTCTCAACTTCTCTGACATATTTTTTGATTGTTTGATGAATAAACATGAAATATTATCGAATGTATTTGGGGAATGGGGGAGTGGGGGCCAGGGTGGGGCAGGAGGCTTGAGGTGCGGGGTGTTGGGGTAACGTGGGGGAGGGGGCAGGCGAAGGGGTGAAGTGCGGGGTCGGCAGGGAAATAATTAATATGAAATGTTATTTATGTGATTTGTTTTCTTTTGTTTATTAGAAAAATTATTTTTAAAAATTATTAATTAATAAAATGTAAAAAAGTTGTCCGCGTCCTTTCAATTTCCTGATCCATGAATTTTTTGGGGGACAGTACTTCGCCCACATTAAATGTCGCCGAGTCATACGTAGTATTTTTTTTTCTTTGATTTTTTTTTTTTGATAATCCAGGTTTTCAGGCTTGCGCCTGACTACTTCACTGGTATTACCCAGACGTCATGGAGGTAATAGCACCGGTCCTTCAACACTATTACCAGGTAAATCGCGGGATGTGCTCCGGTGGCCAGTTTTCTGGGAGCGTACAACTGATCAATGAGACAAGGTCAAATTCCCCAACATGCAGAGTTTCTTCGTGCTTGCGGGGAATCGAACCCACGTTGTCCCATGCCAGAGCGCCTTATAGCGCCCAGGCTTTGCCACTGGACTATGCCCCGGAGGACTTTTTCTTCTGATTTTTCATTTGTCTGTAGCCCTTCTGCTTCATTAGTCAGCTGAGTACGACAGGGTATTGGGTGTTATCATAGTAGTGATAGTTCGAATCTACACGTTGTATTTTTTTTTATTTTTCTTCTTTTATCTTTATATAATAATAAAAAAATCAGCCCTATCTCTGCATCACCAGCGAATAGTATTCACGCATTAATTTGTATAGATGTGCCAAAACGGTGTTCATGATATTAGATACATTTTAATAATTTAATAGGGTTGGTGAAAAAATTATTTAATTGGTCATACTTTTAGTTAAAACTAGTTCCTTATTAAATGCGTTGTATGTAAATTTCGAATCATGTGTTATATTATTTTGTAAAGTAAAATGATATTTAAATTTGTCGAAATTTTCAAAAAAAAAATTGTAAACGAGAAATCTCTTCCTGTAAAAAAGATTCACGTGCGGATGTTGATTCACTTTTTTTCCCAGGCCACTACGATTGAAAGTAGGAGAACTTTTCTTCACGTGAAAAAGATTCATGTATCGGACGTTGATTCACTTTTACTTTTGCTTGCCAAATCATTACATTTGAGAGTCAAGAAAGTTTTTTTCTATAAAAAAATTTACCTATCGTTTAATTTTTTCAAATTTATTGGATCATTTTTCACGTTCGAGAACTCCCTCCTTCCATTCCGTCTCGAAGAGTAACTAGAACCAATTGAGTCACATTTTCATGTTCCAATTGAACGCTGTCTATTTTTATTATTCTCAAAGAATAAAATTATTCTGAGATACTTTATCTTTATTTTATTTTAAATTATTGAGTTTAAACATTACTTCGATGCTTTTTAATCCTTTTCAAATGAAACAGCTATTTATTCACTTTTTTTTTTTTTGCTAAGTCACTACATTTGAGAATCAGTCCTGTAAAAATGATTCATTGTGGCGGATATTGATTCACTTTTTTTGTTCAATTCACTACGTTTGGAAGTCTCACAAATTTTCTCTCTGTAAAAAAGTTTCACATGTTGGACATTGATTCGTTTTTTTTTCTTGCCAAGTCATTACATTTGAGGGTTAAGAAATTTTCTTCTTGTAAAAAATGATTTATATATTAGAAGTTGATTCGTTTGCCAGGCCACTACGTTTGTAAGGCAGAAACTTTCTTCCCGTAAAAATAATTTACTTGTCGGACATTGATTTGCTTTATTTTCCAAGCCACTACGTTTGAGATTCGCAAAAAAATTCTTCTTATAATAAAGATTCACGATTCACTTTTTTACCAAATCATTAAATTTGATAGTTATACACTTTGATTTTGTGAGAAATTGTCAATTAGGTATTCAATAGTCACACTTTGAACATTAATAAAGTGTCCAATAGATTATATGTTTAGTTAAGGTACTAATTTGAAAAAATCAAATTTGAGGACCACATAAATATTTCAGCAAAGAGACAAAGGGAAAATTATTTAACTGGTCACACTTTTAGTTAAGACTAGTTTCTTGTCACGTGTATTGCACGAGAATGTTGAATCATGTGGTACATGATTTTATAAAATAAGATTAATATTATTTAAAATAAATTTGTCCGAGAGATTTTGAAAAAAATTGTAAAACGAGAATTTTCTTCTTATAAAAATGATTCACGTGTCAGATGTTGATTTTTTTCTTTTTCCGAAGCTATTACGTTTAAGTATCAGAGAAACTTTCTTCTTTTAAAAACCTTCACGTCTCATCGGTTAATTTGCTTGTTTTTGCCAAGCTATTATGTTTGAGCATCATCCACTAATTTGATTTTGTGAGAAAATATAAATTAGTCTTCAATAGACACACTTTGAACATTAATAAAAGTGTTCAATAAATTACTCCTTTAATTAAGATATTGAAAAAAGATAAAATTTAAGAGGTCCGAGCTGACAGAGTTTTAGCCGTTGGTCCTTATCCATCTACCCTAAATTGTAACTGTTTTCTTGTTCGTTCTTCTAATGACGCTATTGGAGATTAATTTCTTCCGACTAATGAAGATAATAATCAAATCTTTCCAGTGAATCCTTCGCTAAGAATGGAACTAACCAAGTTAACATATACGAGAGTGAGGAATAAAAATCAACAATCAACTTACCGTTTTTGATGTCCCACAATTCTGCTAGTTTAGAAACAAAGGAGAAGGATGTGAAAGAAATAGGGAGGTGTACAACAATACCATGAGATGCAGCACATGGAACATTTACTGTTTATATAGGTGGTTACAAGTTTGTTAGTTAGTTACAAGTTTGTTATAAGTTTGTTAAGTGTAATTAGACATGTCCACCGGGTCGGGGACCAACCCGGCCCGACCCGAAAAAAATCAGGGCCAGTGTCAGCTATACCCGTGAGCCACTCGACCCGAAAAAGCGGGGACCCGATCAGGGTCGGGCCAGGGTCAGAATATATTACCCGCCCGACCCGACCCCAACCCACATATTTTTTTAAATATAATTTATATTATTTTCCTTCATTAATATTTATTTTGTACTTATATATATATATTTTGCCATTAATAAGTGATATAATGCATACTTTTATAATATATGTATTGCTCTAATCTACATTGAACTCGACATAAAATAAGATAAAAACGGTAACTGCTTATTAATTATATATTTATATTATTAGTCGTTTTGTTAATATCACGGAAGCATAATGTAGGGAGAGAAAATAGTTGTAAATTGGTGAAACTTTAAATGGTCATAACTTTGCGCTCGGATGACCGTTTTACCCGATTTTTTTTTATTTTGCGTATTTTTTCGAGACAGGGCCGGTCAAACAGCCATAAGGCGGTTTGGCGCAGCCAATTTTTAGAAAACCAAAAAATCCGACGGGTCAGGGTTGACCCGTGACCCATAGGGTCCCCGAAGGGTCAGGGCTAGGGTTATACTATTTTTAAAAAAATAGGGTCAGGGTCGGGCAAACAGAAAAAAAAAACCACCCGACCCGACCTTTGGACATGTCTAAGTGTAATTAATAGTTAGTTAGAATATTTTTAGGTGTGTTGATTTTGTATATAACTAACAGTGTTTCACTACTAATGATCAATCATATATTTTTCATTCCCAATTTGAGCTTCTGCTTCTTCTTCAAGCTCGACCTTCTCATCAATGGCAATTACTGCCACTTAATCTTTTCTTCTATGTTTCTCGACAACTCAGTAGCTTCACAAAGGACACCACCAAAGACAAGTGCTAGGTTAGAAAAGCGATGATTAAAAAATCTCTCCAAATAATATTTGAACCTACGACACCAATAATCAACTTATCGCTTTTGATGTCCCACGATTCTGCTAGTTTAGAAACAACAGAGAATTAAAAGACACCATCGAAGATAAACGTTAGGCCAGAAAAGCGATAACTAAAAAATCTCCCCAACTAGTGTGTTAACAGCCGATCACATATATAAAAAGAGACATAGGAAAAGTATAAAATAAGATTAAGTAAACTAATGATAATTTTCTTAAAATAATAATTGGGTTATAATTGGTTTATGCAAAAATGTATTTTAGCATATAAATATATTGATGATTGGCACACTGAAAAATTTATTGCAGAAAATATTCATCAAGTTTGCGATTATTATGGTATAACTGACAAAATAATGATTGTTACGTTAGATAATGTTTCTTTTTATAATTATTCTGTGAGACTTTTAAAAGATCTATTAACTCCATCTTTTCTTAATCATTTTCATATAAAATGTGCGTGCCATATTTATAACTTAGTTATAAAGGATGGTCTATCACTTTTGGAAGACATTCTTAATAAAATACAATTTGTTACAAACTTTATTTTTTAGAAGTAATAGAATACAAAGAAAAAAAAATATAAAAAAACTTGTCACGATTGTAGACTACCTTATAGAAAAATTTCTGAAGAAGTAGCCACTATGTGGAATTCTCTATATGAACAACTACTTATTGCTTACGATTATAGGAGACCTATAACTTTATTTTTTTAACACCCATAATTGAATTCCAACTGATATGCTTGTAGATAACGATTGGGAAAAAATTTCAGAACTTATTGTATTTTTAGAGAATTTTTTTCAAGCAACTAAAGAACTTTCTGGTATATATTATCCTACTATTTCAATTATGTTATTTTATATAGCTCTAAAATTTTTGTTACTTAGTGAATATATGAAAAAACCATCTTACAAGACACCTATAAAAAATATTTATCAATTTTTTTTCTATTCCCACTATTTATATTATTGGTGTTGTATTAAATCCGACTATTAAAATAGACGATTGTAAAACACTTATTGAAACTATTTATGACTGTATAGCAGTACTTCCGCCTCCAACTTCAAAAAATCCAAATGAACAACCACATAAGAAACCAACTAAAGAAGAAGTTTTGTCTAGTATACACGATGAATGCAAAAAAGTATATACGCATTACCAACAACAAAATGTTAGCAACCAACCGACTTCTATACCATCTTCTTCTTCAATACAACCTTATAAAAGACATGATGTTTCTGCGGTTAGTATTGAAAGCCTTAGAAATATAATATTTAGTGATTCCACTGCTAATCAAGTTAGCGAATTGATGTTTTTGTTTTGCAGGGTGTTGTACCGTACCAAACAGTTCTCAATAAAGAAGGACGTGAAGACTTGCTTAAATACTGGAGGGAAAATGAGAAGACATTTCTGACACTAGCAAAGATGACCCGAGATGTGTTGAACATTCAAGAGTCATCAACAATGTCTGAAAGCGTTTTTTCTGCCGGAAGATTTCAAATAAGAGAGCACAGACACTCATTGGCGGGAGACATCTTGGAGATTGCAGTTTTGTTCGGAGATTGGATACAAGCGGATCGTAGAAGGTGCGGTCAACCAGAGATCAACGAAGAAGACGATTTAAACTACAACGAAATCTTGTCCGACGGTGTTTATGAATATATAATTTTTTTAATTGCAACTTTATTATGTGATTTGCAACTTTCAACACCACAAAGTTGCAATTTTGAAATTGTATTACAAAAAAAATTATATTTCTATTAAAAAATATAAGAGGCATAAAAACAACATTGAGATAATTTTATTACACTATCTTTTTTCAATTATTAAAGTGTTTATATATGTTATTTTTAAAAATTAAGTGAAAAAAAATAAAAATCTCAATTCGAACCCGCCAAGACTGGTCCTCTTTTAAGACCAGATGAGGGACGGGACGTTGGCCAGTCCCACTAGTCCCAACCCGCCAGTCCCACAGGAGGACCTTCCCGCTGGGATCCGCCCCGTCCCGAACCCGGCAAGATGGACACCCTTACTTTATAGGGAGGCCGAAGAAGACGTTTAAGAGTAAAAGTGCGTCTAAGTTCTCTTCATGTAAGTTTTGTGGGTCCCCTCACACCTCACCAGCCCCTAGACCAAGCTTAGATTTTCCTGTCTTTCTTCCTCTTTTTCTGCTTACATTTTTCTGCTCTCATTGAAAACATCGGTGGAATACGTAATCTTTTCCTCTGTATGTATACAACTCTTAATAAACTCACTCTCTTTTTCTCTCTACAACTTCAACACTTCAACTTGTTCTTTCTATTTTTCTTCTTCTTCTTCTTCATAAGGGAAATTAAAGTTCCAGTTCTTGAAATTAAATTTGCATTGGAGCACAGAACAAAAAAGGTAGAGAAACGAAAAGGGTCGTTAAATTCTTGAAGATTTAGAGAAGTTTTCTTTTTATATTTTTTTTTGTTTTTTGGTTTAAAAATCTTTTTTTTTCTCTTGTTAAATATTTTAGCTTTACAAGGAAGGTGGTGATAAAGTGGAACCTCAGTTTTCACTAAAGAAAATTTAATTAGTTGATTGTAAACCGGTGTTGTGCCCGGTTTTTCTATAACTGTCATTTATTTAGAGTAGAGAGTGTACCAGAAACAGTCTCTCTAGCCCCACAAGGTAGGAGTAAGATATGCTTAAATCCTACCCTTCTAGACCCATCGTGTGAGATTATACATGCTATGTTGTTGTTGTTGTTGTTGTAGGTGCATTGGGTTTTGGTTCTATTTGGAGCTTTAGTGGGCCGTAGATTGTTTTTCTTTTTGTGTGTGTGTTTTGATGATACCAATGCTGGATAAATTACATTTGTCTTGATGGAGTCTTGGGTCTGCATGTTGGTGAAGGATAAAGATCTAAGTGTTCGATTGACTTGTTCTTTTTCTTCTTTTCAGGTAGATTTAGTTTACAAATCTTTTTATATCCTTTATTGAATTTATAACTTTACATGAGCTTCAGTTCTTTATTTTTGTAAGTACTCCCTCCGTCCCAAGTTTGTTCAAGTTTGACTTGATATGAAAATGATACTTTTAAATTTTGTGGTCTTACAATTAAAGATGAGTAAAGTAGCAAAAAAATTTATTTGAATCTTGTGATTATAAGCTTTCACGTAGGATGTTTTAATGGTTAAATTACTAAATTTAGAAAGAGCCCTTCTTTTTTAGACAAGTCAGAAAAGTAAAGTAAAACACCGGTACGGAGGAAGTATTATTTATTTAAAGTTTATTGTTAATGTGTTTTATCTTTCATTTCAAAGTTGTTCTGGTTTTTCTTTGTCTTTTAGTTAAGTACTATGTTTGAGGTGGATAGTGGCTTCTCAGTCCCATTGTACTAAGTTCTATTTATGAGTGGTTGTTTTAGTCTTTGTGAAAGTCAAAATTTTGAAGTTGAATTAAATAGATGTCTTTTAAGTTGTGGCCTTGTGAGACTAGTTGGTAATTTGGTATTTGGCAGCTTTTAGGCTATTCCTTAGCCATTTGGATATTAACCTGATTATGTTAATTGCAAATGGATGTAGGTACATTGCATTTGTATACATCTGTGAAATTTTATTATATGTTAGGTTCTTGTGTACTTGGTCTAGTTACTGTATAGGAATTGAATCTTAACAAGTTGTCTTCTGCATATATGGTTTGATTGATCAGGTCTCTGATTGTACATTAAGCTGCATTGGTACTAGGTCTATTGGATGAAATGTTGAAGAGTGTAGCATCATGGCTGTTGATCTTATCGTTCGTTGCTTCCTTATCGATTGCTTATGGTAAAATTGAATGTAATTGTATTGATGATGATGATGGCACATTTTGGAGCGTCGATACAATTTTATTTGCCCAAAGAGCCAGTGATTTGTTTATTGCAATAGCCTATTTTTCAATCCCAATTGAGATAATTTACTTCGTTAGTTGTTCTAACTTTCCGTTCAAATGGGTGCTCTTTGAATTCGGAGCATTCATTATACTCTGTGGCTTAACTCATTTCCTCAGTTTCTTGACTTATTTTGGCCATTACACATTTCACCTGGTGCTTGCCCTTCTTGCTTCCAAAATCCTCACTGCAATGGTCTCGATGCTCACTGCTATTACCCTTGTCACACTCATCCCTTTGCTGCTTAAAGTCAAGGTAAGGGAATTTATGCTGAAGAAAAAGACTCGGGATCTTAATCGTGAAGTTGGAAAAATAAAGCAGAAAAAGGAAGCTGGAATGCACGTTCGGATGCTTACACAAGAGATTCGTAAGTCACTTGATCGTCATACAATACTTTACACAACTCTTGTTGAGCTATCGAAGATATTGGATTTGCAGAATTGTGTTATATGGATGCCTAACGAGAACAGAACCGAGATGAAACTGACTCATGACCTTAAAGAGAGGAATATTTCCAGTACGTATAATAGGCCTATCCTAACCAGTGATCCAGATGTAAAAGAGATCAAAGCGAGTGACGCTGTAAAGATACTTGACGAGGGCTCCGCGCTTGCTGCTGTGAGTAGCGGAGAAGAGAGTTGTGAGCCGGAAACTGTGGCTGCTATTAGAATGCCAATGCTAAAGGTCTCGAATTTCAAAGGCGGAACGACTGAGATTGTCCCACAGTGTTATGCTATCCTCGTTTTGGTTCAACCTGGTGGAAGGGGTAGGTTTTGGAGTAACTCAGAAATCGAGATAGTTAGGGCCGCAGCCGATCAAGTAGCCGTCGCTCTGTCCCATGCTGCAGTGCTTGAAGAATCTCAGCATATGAGAGACAGATTGATGGAACAGAATCGAGCTCTGCAGCAAGCGAGAGAGGATGCTCTTAAGGCAAGCCAAGCAAGGAATTCATTTCAGACGGTTATGAGCCATAGATTAACAAGACCAATGCACTCAATTTCGGGCCTGCTCTCGGTTTTGCAGGAAGAGAAGTTAAGAGACGAACAACAGCTTATTGTGGACAGTATGATTAAAACCAGCAACGTTGTGTCCGCTTTGATGGACGATGTGATGGATACGTCAACGAAGGACAACGTAAGATTCCCATTGGAGATGAGGCATTTTCAGCTACATTCCTTGATAAGAGAAGCTGCTTGTCTGGCGAAGTGTTTGTGTACGTATAAGGGTTATAATATTACCATTGAGATTGACAGATCTTTGCCTAATCATGTTATGGGTGATGAAAGAAGAGTTTTTCAAGTTTTGCTTCATATAATCGGAAATCTTTTGAAGGGCAACAACGGAGGGCATCTTACCTTCAGAGTTCTCCCAGCAAGTGAAAACGATGTGAGTTGGAAAACGAGGAGATCAAACCCGTCTACCGACAATGTCTATATCAAGTTCGAAATTTGCACAAGCATTAGTCAGTCTCAGTCAGAGATCAACGTCTGTACTCCGACATACTCCAGTGAGGAGGTTGAGGAGAGTTTAAGGTTTGCTGTTTGCAGGAAGTTGGTTCATGTAAGTCCTATTCATATTCCAACATTTGGAAGTAACTACAGTCCAATGCCTTCCGGTGATCTAACTTAGAAAATAGCCAACATATGTATAGGTTATGTATATATATATATATATATATATATAGAGGTGTGTGTGTGTGTGTGTGTGCATAGATGTTTTGTATATTTTGGCTAGTGCCCGTAATTAATTTTGGCCAAAGGACGAAAATTGGAAAAAACCCTTTTGTTTTTTATGTTTTAAATTTGATGTCCATATCTTTGCCATTTGAGTTCTAAACTAACTTCCTTCTGGAATATGAAAATGAAAAACAGTTGATGCAAGGAGACATCTGTGTAATCCCAAATCCAGAAGGTTTTGATCAAAGCATGGCTGTCATTGTCGGGTTTCGAAGGCAGCCATCAATTCCCGTAGGCATGTTGGAATATGGGGAATCTTCTGACCTCGTGTATCCACGTTCTCGTCTCCATGGTGTCAAAGTTCTGTTAGCTGACTATGATGACGTGAATAGAGCCGTAACGAAGAACATGCTCGAGAAATTGGGATGCATTGTCGCTGTAGTTTCATCTGGATACGAATGTCTTGGGGCTGTTGACGCTGTTGCATCCTCGTTACAAATTATACTTTTGGATCTTCACCTGCCTGATGTTGATGGCTTTGAAGTTACCATGAGACTCCGAAAGGATCGAAGCCGGAGCTGGCCTTTGATCATCTGTTTAGCTGCAACTACTGATGAAGATGTCAGTCGAAAATGCATGCAGATCGGAATGAATGGCATCATCCGTAAACCAGTGCTCTTACCAAGACTTGCTGATGAGATTCAGAAGGTTATGCTTCGCGCAAGCAGGTGAATGTCGTGATGGTAATGTTTGCAATAGACCTTAGAGTAGGGCAGGAAATCTTTTATGGTATAATGCTAGATGTAAAAATAGAAAAGTGTAGAAAGTTTAAGCAGACTGAATGACTGATGTTACATACATGTAAACCTTGAGTGTTAAAATGGTAGAGAAACTTTTGTCTTCTTTTCTTTTCTTATAAATCTTCAAGTTCTCCTGCCTTTTGCTGCAATATATTCAATTTCATTGAAACTTGACAACTTGTTATACCAGACTAACATGTCTCAAAAGTTTTAGCCAACATTATTGTGAAATGAGTGTTTCTTCTATTTATGAGAAGTGTCTATCGGAAACAACCCTCTACCCCACAAAGGTAGAGGTAAGGTCTACGTACATACTACCCCGATCCCCAGACTCCACTTTGTGGGATTACGCTGGGTATGTTGTTGAGTTTTTCTTCTACTGCATAAATTATTAACTTCATTTCTCTTTGATTTTGATCTTTACTTAATTAGGAACAAAGCAAGATCATTTGATTTCATTTTAAGCAAATTTTTCCGTAGTAGTACTCCCTAGCTACTTTGTTCAGGCATGCGGACATGTACTGTATGGTCTATCTTGGATAACATTCTTATTATGGCTTCATATATTATTTTATTATGTTACTCGTATAATATATCCTACAATATATGGTTGACCATATCCACTATACTTTCTTCAGGCACACAAACCCAACCAATTTTCTACTCACCATCACCAATGGCACGTGCATTGCATATGCTCCCATTCCTCACTTGTGTCCTTAATGGTGTGTGTACATGTGAGCATGTGTGCTAGAGAGACGAAGAGAATCCGGGATTTAGAGCTAGTGAGTTCAGAATAAACGTCATCTTATTATTTATATATATTTATGCTTCTTTTTGCATATGTATACGTATATAGCTTGAGCCGAGGTCTACCGGAAACAATCTCTCTACCTCCCAAGGTAGGGGTAAGGTCTACGTATATTTTATCCTCCTCAGACCCCACTTTATGGGATTTCACCGAGTATATTGTTGTTGTTGTATATATAATAGATGTTGAATCCTCTTGGCTCTTTGTGTGTTTGCTTCTTTGAATAATGAATTCCCTTAGTAAAGAGTTTGGTTTCATCATCAACTTGAGTAAAACTATTAAGTAATGAGTTCAGTTGAACCGACAAAATCTGATTTGAATCTACAACGGGAAAGACAGCACCAATGGGGATGCTATATGTGGATGCATTCATGTTATCTCTTTCTATTACTATTTACATACGAAAATAGAAATTGATAGATAATACGTTTATACTCTCCATATATTATGTAATTATTATTTTGGTGTAATTATGTAAAATAGACATTCTCATATAATTAGGATTGTAATTGTAAACACCTATGTATATTGGATTAATGCGAACCGGCGGCTACCCCCCTTTCTTCTTGCAACGCCGAACAACCAACATTCAAGGTTGGCTTCTTCTGAATATTCCTCCTCTACCCACGACGTCACACATCCTCCTCCTCACTCATCCTCTCCTAACACCTTTCATCCGGCCTTTGCCGTAACAAATATTAAGAACTTTATCCCTTTGATTCTTGATCAAGAGGATGTACAATACTCATCGTGAGTTGAACTATTTCAAATACATGCTTGTGCATACAACGTCCTTGATCACATAGATGTCATTACACCTCGTCCACCAGATGTGGAAGCGGCTGGATGCAATCGTCAAACAATGAATATATGACACTATATCCAAGGATTTACTTCAAACTATTATGAAGACAGGTGCTTCGACTCATGAATTATGGACAAGACTAGATGAAATCTTTCAAGACAACAAACACACACGTGTCGTGTATCTGGAGGAATAATTTAATAACACCCGTCTTGAGAATCTTGCTAATATATTCGACTATTGTAAACAATTGAACTTAGTTGCAGACTGATTATCTAATATTGGCAATTCGACTTCAGAAACAAAGATGGTTCTGCAACTAATAAATGGTTTGCCAAAGGGTGAGTACGATACACTTGCGACAATGATCCAACAAGTTGATCCCCTCCATAGTTTCAACAAGGCCCGATCACAATTACTATTGGAAGAGACTAGACGTGCCAAACAAGACGAACATAATCAGAATGCGTTGGTAGTTGATGCACCGCTGCACCCGCCGGACCACCGCAACACGCGAACTACTAAAATCAACGGGGTGGAAAGGCCGAGGCCGCGGCAACTGGCGCGGCGGCAGAGGAAGAGGTCGTGGAGGCCGGTCCAATTCAGGTGGACAGCCACGACATGCCTAGTCCCCTTCTCCGTGGGCCGGTCCAATGCCGTGGCCAACCCTTGGAAATTGGGCCTCCCCGTGCCCTTACCCAACTGCCCCGGCCAACACATGTGTCCACATCTGACACCGAGCATACTAGGCCCCCCTCCAGGCCCACACCACACGGGTTAACCGCACCAGACCCACTTCTCTACGGCCTAACAACAACAACATGCATACAGTCTTATGACCCATACCGAACTGAGTCAGGCCTACAACACTATGAATCTCCAGCAGCCCGATGATGCCTGGTACATGGATACGGGTACCACATCCTACCTCCCTCGTGACTCCGGTAATCTCCCTCAACTATTTAATTTGAACAATCTTCAATTTATTTTGGTCGAAAATGACAATTGCATTCCAATTCAAGGCTATGGCACCACTCAAACACCATCACCTCACCCTACCCTTTCCTTAAAAAACGTCCTATATGCTCCTAAAATTATTAAAAACTTAATCTATGTTAGAAAATTTGCTAGTGACAATTCCGTATCTATTGAGTTTGACCCTTTTTGGTTTTTCTGTGAAGGACCTACGTACGGGGACAACTCTTACTATATGCAATAATGTGGGGGGCCTATATCCCTTCTCATCCAATTCTGCTGCAAGTGTCAATCCACCAACCTCTCTAGCTGCAATCTCTCCACCAACTTGGCACAGTAGACTCAGACACCCAGGAGCACCCATTTTTAATTTTCTTAGAAGTCAGAATTTCATTTAATGTAATAAAGGGAAATTTACCCACGCCTGCTACTCTTGTCCTTTAGGAAATCATGTTAGACTTCTTTTTCAATCTTTATTGAGTGTAACTTTTTCTACTTTTGATATCATTCATGTGAATTTATGGACATCTCCCATTACTAGCAAACTGGGTCACAAATATTATTTGGTATTTTTGGATGACTTCTCTCATTTTATTTGGGTTTATCCTCTAAAATATAAGTCTCAAGTTTACTCAATTTTTCTTGAATTTCAAGCATATGTTAAAACCCAATTTAAGAAGACCATCAAAACGTTTCAATGTGATAATGACCGTGAGTTTGACAATTTTTCCTTTCATAAAGTTTGTGCGGACAATGACATGATGTTTCGATTTTCTTGCCGCCACACCTCACCTCAAAATGGTAAAGCCGAAAGAATCCTGCGCACCATCAACAATATGATACATACTATGCTCTTTCATGCTTCTATCCCCTTTCATTTTGGGTCTACGCATTGCACATGGCAGCATACCTTCTTAATATATTACCAACGCGTACTCTTCAAAATAAAACTCCAACTGAAATTCTCTTCTGTCGGATCCCTTCTTATGGTGACCTTCGAATTTTTGGTTGTCTATGCTACCCGAATCTCGCCTCCACGACCCCCACAAATTAGCACCTAGAACTACTCCTTGCATTTTCTTGGGTTTCCCGTCGAATCATAGGGGGTACTTATGCTATGATTTGTCCACAACTAAAATACTAGTCTTTTGCCATATCACATTCGAGGAGAACATTTTCCCATTTGCAAACGTCTGAAAAATTTAAGTCACTGACTATTGCTTCCTTGACGATTCAGACACTTCTCCTCTAATTAGAAATGTAATACATGGAACTAGTAGCCAGACTCAATTCCCACTACCCTCGCCAGATTTCCTATCGACCACCCCCCTGCCCCCATCGACCACCCTCCTGCCCCCATCGACCACCCTCCTGCCCTGACACTAACCCACTTCCCTACCCCATCAACCTGCCGACCACCCCATCGCCCCGTCGACCACCTCGCCACGCCATCGCCCCATCGCCGCATAACCCGCTACTTCCCACTGACCCACAACCCACTGCCCCCAGTCTCTATTCCTACACACTGCATAGAAACCCGTGCCCAACACGGAATTTTCAAATCAAAAGTCCACTTTAACCTATCCACTCAAACTATCTCACCTTTACCTAGAAACCCAAAATTAGCCAAGCTTGACCCAAATTGGAATGTGGCCACGCGTGAGGAATTTGATGCGCTTACTACACAACACACTTGGGATCTTGTCCCAAAACCAGAGGGGGTTAATGTGATCCCTTGTATGTGGCTATATCGTCACAAATTCAGAAATAGTGGTGAGCTTAAATGCCATAAGGCGATACTTGTGTCAAATGACACGGAGCAACAAGAGGGAGTGGGTTGTGGTGAGACCTTTAGTCCAGTAGTTAAACCTGCCACCATTAGTACTATTTTGACTATTACTATGGGGAATAACTGGATGATTCATCAACTTGATGTGAAAAATGCATTCTTACATGGGGATTTGAAAACAACCGTTTATATGCATCAACCACCTGACTTTGGCATCCCTCGGCTCTTCAACATGTCTACCGTCTTCGAAGGTCACTCTATGGCTTGAAACAAGCCCCCCGGGCTTGGTATAAGCGATTTGCCACCTACATCATGCAGATCGGGTTCGTGTGCGGCAAAAGTGATAATTCACTTTTTATTTTTCATCGAGGTAATGACATTGCATACCGTTTGCTCTATGTGGATGACATCGTCTTGACTGCCTCCTTTGACTTGCTGAAAAATGAGATCATTACCTTGTTCAAATTCGAATTTGCCATAACGGACTTGAGTAAGTTAAGTTATTTCTTGTGGATTTTCGTGACCAGATCCGAGAATGCAATGTTCCTGTGTCAACGTAAGTATGCCGAAGAGATTGTTTACAAGGCTAAAATGGCAAACTGCAAGATCATGCCTACTCCAGTCGACTCGAAGTCGAAGCTTAGTGCCAATGATGAGGATCTGGTGCTTGATCCTTCTCTTTATAGGAGTCTCTCTGGTGCACTTCAATATCTTACCTTTACTAGGTCCGATATTGCCTGTGATGTTCAACAGGTGTGCTTGTTCATACATGCTCCCAGGGAGCCTCACTTTACCGCTCTTAAACGTATCATTCGGTATGTTAAGGGTACTCTTGACTATGGATTACAACTTTATCCATCTGCACCGACCAGGGTGATATCATATACTAACGCCGATTGGAGCGGCTGTCCCGATACACGTCAATCTACTTCCGGCTATTGTGTATTTTTGGGTGATAACCTCATTTCGCGGTCTACAAAACGGCAAGTCACGCTTTCCCGTTCGAGTACAGAAACAGAATATAGAGGCGTTGCGAACGTTGTTTCCGAAACTTGTTGGATCAAAAACCTCCTTCTAGAGCTTCACTGTCCCTTACGTAATGCATCTATTGTCTACTGTGATAACATATCTGTTGTCTACTTGTCTCATAACCCGGTTCAACTTCATCGAACCAATCATATTGAGATAGATGTTCATTTTGTTCGTGAGAAAGTTGTCATGTGTCATGTTCGGGTATTACATGTTCCTTCTTCCTATCAGTACACAGTTCCTTGAATTCAGATTCAGTCTAAGCTTTCGGCCTCTTCCCGCTCCGATTGAGGGAGTGTGATAGAGAATACATTTATATTCTCCATGTATTATGTAATTATTATTTTAGTGTAATTATGTAAAATAGATATTCTCATACAATTAAGATTGTCATTATAATCATCTATATATATTACATTAATGAGAAGACTCCAAACACCAGTGCATTAACTTTTGAGTTTTGAGTAAGTACATGCACTTTGTTTCTTTATTATTCTTCATGTTTCTATCAGTGGCCCATATGGTCCATTTATTCCTTTTTCCCCCACTAGTTCTTCCTATATTGACAAAAAAATACTCTGATTCTTTAAAGCTTTGACCAAAATAAAAGTTATTTAAGCCTCAACAAGTACTATGTTTTCTCAACCCACCCCCTCAAGGAATTTTAAAAAAAAACTCAACCAAATAATGATAATATAAATTGTGTCTCATTATTGAATATGTAATTCTTTGGAAGCAAAAGAGGAGATATATTTTTATCACATTATTCAAACACTCTCCCCTTCCTAATTTCGTTTTTTGCTATTCGAGGGTCAGACGTAACGAACTTTCAAAGCTATGTGAGATAATGTAGATTAATTTTTTGCTCGTAAAAAAAGTATGTCCATATATACTACATCGACCTGTCGGAAATAAATGTAAAAGAGACTAAATTAGTAAAACCTGGAAAAACTCACCTCTATATGTGAGTTCCCTATAAATCCTTCTTTTCTCACACGGCCATTTATCACATATTTGATAAAGAACAAAAATACTTATTCTTGACAAATTTAAAGGACCAAAATTACTCAAAAAAAATTATTTGAATCTACCCGAACATAATGGAGTACCGTTTTTTGTATTTTCTTATATATTCTTCCTTTTCAGTGAATATGATGGACATATGTTCATGTCAACCAAATCAGTCCCACTATATGTCTGCAACGGTGCTATTAGATGGTGAATTTCAGAATACATCAAAGTGATGGACTTTATTTAGGTAAGCATTCATCATCTACAATTTAACTTACCATAGAAACACTCAGGGTTGTTTGGTTGTTAGTTAGAACATGCAAATATTAGTAATACAAGAATTAGTTATGAAACATTTAGTTATATAAGGTGAAGAAAATTGATTTCATGGTTTATTTCATTCCCAAGATTACAATTTATATATAAGTGTACAAGATCATTCTATGGCTAATATTAAGGAAGACTTATCTAATCATATCCTAATCATCCTAATAATATGAATTCTAATTATATGATAATAAATCATATCATAATCATCCTAATTATATGATAATAAATCATATCATAATCATCCTAATTATATGATAATAAATCATATCATAATCATCCTAATTATATGATAATAAATACAATTACATTGGTGATTTGATATGACCGAGACCCGCTGTCTTAGCGGGAGATTCTCGTATGCTGAGATTGTCCCTGAAATCATCAAAAAGTACGCGCGGAAGACCTTTCGTGAAAATATCTACAATCTGATAACGGGACGGTACATGGAGAACACATACTTGTCCTCGTGCAACCTTTTCACGGACAAACAAGATATCCATTTCTATGTGTTTTGTGTGTTGATGCTGGACATGGTTTCCTGATAAGTATATCGCACTCACATTATCACAATAAACCACAATTGTTTTTTCAATCGGACAATGGAGTTATAAAAGAAGATTACGGAGCCAACATGATTCAGCGACCACATTAGCTACCACTCGGTATTCTGCTTCAGCGCTTGACCGAGACATTGTCGGCTGTCGTTTCGACGACTATGAAATGAGGTTGTCTCCCAAAAACACACAATAACCAGAGGTGGAACATCGTGTGTCCGGGCAACCACCTCAATCAACATCTGTATAAGATGAGAGACTCGAAATGGAAGACTTATACAGATGCAATCCAAACTCAAAAGTACCCTTAACATACTACAAAATTCGCTTAAGAGCCCCCATATGCTCTTCTTTCGGATCATGCATATGTAAACATGCTTGTTGAAATGCATAGGAGATATCAAGTCTTATGAAAGTAAGATATTGCAATGCTCCTGCTAAGCTGCGGTAATGTGTTGGGTCACAGTATGTAGAACCCGTAGAGTTACTCAATTTTTCTTTTGTATCAACCGGCGTATGTGACAATTTAAACGAGGATATGCCGGATTTTTCAATGATCTCCTTGGCGTATTTCTTTTGATCGAGAAACAAACCACCTGCATATTGAATTACAACAATGCCCAAGAAATAATTTAAAGGACCTAAATCCTTCATAGCAAATTCTGAAGCAAGGAAAGTCATAATAGACTGGCGAAGTGACTCAAAAGATGCTGTGAGAATAATGTCATCCACATAGAGAAGAACATATGCCATGTCATTACCCTTCTTGTAAATGAACAAATATTGGTCGGACTTGCTATGTGAGAACCCCAGTGTGGCTACGAACCCTGCAAACCAGTTATACCATGCCCGGGGGGCTTGTTTCAAACCGTATAATGATTTTTTCAACAAGCAAACATAATTCGGATGAGTCGAATTTCAGAATCCCAATAGCTGGTGCATGTAATTGTTTCTTACATGTGACCATGTAATGATTCATTCTTTACGTCTAACTGATGAATGGACTATGATTTCGATAGTGCCAGCCTGAGAATAGTCCTGATAGTCGCTAGTTTAACCACTGGGCTGTTGAGCCGTAGAGTCCGGTTCTAAAATGGTGTGCAAAAGGTCGTTGGAGATTGTGCCGTAAATCCATTGAAGGACTATAACATCTAAATGAGACCAAAAATTAGAGTCAACAACGGTGGTCTCCGATTAAGACTTAGGAGGAATAATATGATCTATGATCTCGTATGCTCGACAATGGATTTTAAACAACTCTGCCCAAGAAGAGTATTGTCCTTTTTCCATCTCAAGTATAATAGGAATAAATTTCTTGAAGTTGTTTACGGCAAGAACGGGATGAAATTTTTGTTTATCGGCTATTGTTGCCCAAGAAAATAGAAAGAAAGTAAGAAAAGTAGGATTTTGGAAGATGAACACCCCTAGGGTTTCGGCCATATGGTGGTCGAATGGTAGAACCCTAATTAGGGTTTCGGTTTGGAGTGAAAACCGAGAAAGAGAGTAGGAGAAAAGAGGGGCGTTTAGGGTTAGGGTTTAAGCAACCCTAATTAGGTTTTAGAGGGAGGGGGGGTATTGGTTAGGTTTAGGTTAAAAAAGTTTTTAGAGGGGGGAGGAGGCCGAAATAGGGTAGGGCAAAACCTGGGAGTTATTTTGTGGCTCTTGATACCATGAAGGAAATTAATCCCATGATTTATTATCATTCCCAAGATTACAATTTATATACAAGTGTACAAGATCATTCTATGGCTAATATTAAGGAAGACTTATCTAATTATAGTAATAATATGAATTCTAATTATATGATAATAAATTATATCCTAATCATGCTAATTATATGATAATAAATACAATTACATTGATGATTTGATATGATTGAGATAATTATGGATTGGATCCATAATTATCTCAATATAAGGATTAGTTATTCATATACTAGCAAGTCCTTCCATTTCTATCATGCATAAAATAATATATTAAGTCTCTCATAACTTATACATGTACTTCTATTAGTTATGCCAGACTGTAGCCATGTAATCAAACAACACCGTACCTGATGTGCTGAATTTTATACATAGCAACAAAATACTACTATCAAATATGGTACTCCATCCGTCCCAATTTAAGTGTATTAGTTTTCTTTTTGATCTGTTCCAAAAAGAGTGCCTCTTTTTATGTTTAGTAAGTTTTGACAAATTTAAGACCACAAGATTTAAAGGCCCATACACATATTTAATTTAAGACCACAAGATTCAAAAGTCTTCCTTTATTTCTTAAACTTCATGCCTAGTCAAACTAAGATACTTAAATTGGAACGGAGGAAATACTAGTTATTTTGATGATTTTAATACATAAATAATTCACTTCCTAATCAGCAATCAAAGGAGTCATTTGATTTCTTGTTAGAGTTATGCAAGTATTAGTAATGCAGAGATTAGTTATAAATGATTAAATTATTTATGTATTACTAATTCATATATTAATTAGTTCATCTTTTATTATGTATAAAATAATCTATGAGTTGATTCATTATATTGTACATGTTTTTATTTATGCAGGATTGTAAAATGATAACCAAATATCATACTTGTCGTGCTGAATCTTATACAAAGCAACTACGAAGCTACCAAATATGATATACATGAATAACTTTCTTCCTAACCAACAACCAAACGACTCCTTAATGTAAATCAAACGACTCCTTACTGCTGAACAGTAGCACAATAAATACACTGTATTCTATTAGTATTCTTAAAAGATATTTAATTTTAAATCAATAAAAATCTTAAAAGTGCAATAGGTTCAGTGGTAATAGTATTCTTAAAATTGAATTCGTCCGTGACAGAACCTGACTGATATTAATGTACCTAATTTTTCACTTAGAAGGAAACCAAAAAAAATAATCATAAAGATGACTGCTAGCTAACATTTCAGTTGGAGTCTTAAGTTGCTTACAAGATGGTTGAATATTGTTCCTTCCAATTAATTGTTTTTTATTTTCCAGTGCATATCCACAATTGAAAATTGATTCCTTGAGTAATTACATTCTAATGATAGAATATACATACACAATCATAAGATGCTAGTACTAATCTAAATTACCTAAATTATAAGATGTCAATTACAATTATCCTAATTAATTAGATTACAATTATAATTTAAAGATATTACAATATCAATTATAGTCATGATTAATAGAAAGTAGAGATAATTATGGGATTGCCCCATAATTATTCTAACAGTCCCCCGCAGTCTCAGCGGGAGGTTCACATATGCTGACATTGTCGCTGAAATCATCAAAAAGTACGCGCGAAAGACCTTTTGTGAAGATATCTGCAATTTGATAGCGGGACGGTACATGGAGAACACAGACTTGTCCACGGGCAACCTTTTCTCAGACAAATAAGATATCCATTTTAATGTGTTTTGTGCGCTGATGCTGAACATGATTTTCGGATAAGTATATCGCACTCACATTGTCACAATAGACCACGGTTGCCTTTTCAATCGGGCAATGTAATTCTAACAGTAGATTACGAAGCCAACATGATTCAGCAACCACATTAGCTACCCCTCGATATTATGCCTCAACACTTTACCGAGATAGTGTGGATTATCGTTTTGACGATCATGAAATGAGATTGTCCCCCAAGAACACACAATAACCGGAAGTGGAACGACGTGTGTCCGGGCAGCCACCCCAATCCGCATCTGTATAGGTTGAGAGACTCGAGATGGAGGACTTATATATATGCAAACCGAAATGAAGAGTACCCTTAACATACCACAAAATTCTTTTGAGAGCCCCCATATGTTCTTCCTTCGGATCATGCATGTGTAAACAAACTTGCTGAACCGCATAGGAAATATCGGGTCTCATAAAAGTCAGTTACTACAAGGCCCCTGCTAGGCTGCGGTAATGTGTAGGATCGATATATGGAGTACCGACAGCGTTACTCAACTTCGGCGTTGTGTCAACCAGAGTATGTGATGGTCTGCAGAAAGATATCCCTGCTTTGTCAATTATTTCTTCGGCATATTTCTTTTGACCGAGAAACAGACCACCTGCATATTGAGTTACAACAATGCCAAGAAAATAATTCAACAGACCCAAATCATTCATTGCAAATTCAGTCGCAAGGGACATAATAGACTGGTGAAGTGAAGTCGATGATGCCCTGATAATAATGTCATCGACATACAGAAGTATATATGTCATGTCAGCGCCCTTCCGATAAATGAACAATGACTGATCGGACTTGCTGTGAGAGAAACTCAATTTGAAAACAAATCCTACAAACCTGTTATACCATGCCCGAGGAGCTTGTTTCAAACCATATAAGGATTTCTTCAACACGCAAACATGATCTGGATGGGAATAATCTCGAAAACCAATGGCTGATACATGTACACTAGGGCCATGTAAGAATGCATTTTTGACATCCAACTGATGAATGGACCAAGATTTGAAAAGTATCAGGCTGAGAAGAGTCCTGATGGTTGCTGGCTTAACTATCGGACTGAATGTTTCCCCACAATCTACGCCAACCTGCTGAGACCTGCCATCACCAACAAGACGAGCTTTGTATCTCGCAAAAGACCCATCAGAATTCTTTTTATAAGATTAAAGTAATATATTATTGAAAATTGATTCCTTGAGTAATTACATTCCAATGATAGAATATATATACAATCATAATATGCTAGTACTAATCTAAGTTACCTAAATTATAAGATGCTAATTATAATTATCCTAATTAATTAGATTACAATTCTAATTTAAAGATATTACAATATCAATTATAATCATAATTAATGAAGAGTAGAGATAATTATGGTACTGCACATAATTATTCTAAGATCCACAACTAGAAAGTATTTCATGCTAATACATATATAGAGATATATTTCGAGCTCTAGACTAACAGATAGTGTGTGTTTCTTTTTTTTTTTTTTTGATATGAAAGGCAAATAGATTTATTGTAGGGGCGACTCAAAACTATTAGTGGCCTAAAGTTAGACTTCGATGAGAGACCTTAATATTTTTATTTAATTTTTTATATATAATATGTAGTTTTTATTTAAAATTAGATTTTCTAATTTTTTGAGATGCAAAGTTAGCGAGGATCCGAAAAACTAAAAGTGAACACTCTCCTATATTTTTTTATTCTTTATTCTTTGTTAAAATTTATCAAGAGCTCCTTTTTGGGATTGTATCAAAGCTTCATTTTTTCTTTCTTTTAAGTTTTGCATAACCCGATTCAATTTTTCTAGTTGACATATTAAAATTTTAATAATAAGAAAAGAATAATATATGCCTACGCAATAGAAATGTCAAGAACAATAAATTTGAATTGAAAAAATAATACTCCTATAAAAAATAAAGAAAAAGAACTTGATCTCAAAATAAGAACTTATTGCTTCATAAACTTTCAATAATGCTTGATATCCAAGAAAATGCATATCAATAATTTCTTTTATCACACATTTTTCGCTTTTGCTCTTGCTTGTTTCAAGAATAATATTATCAAAAAGAATTTTTTGAAGCTTCAAGAAACATAGAGAAATATAAAAGCTTGAATGAACAAAGAAAATATATATATATAAAAAAGGAAGTTTACGTTGATGTTTATGGAAAGGAGAAATTTTTGCATACCAAAAAAGGAGATGAAAAACCACTTTCATTGAAATGGTAAAAAGAAAATTTAATGGTAACTTTTTACTTTCATAAATTCTTTGTTTTACCCGTTCCAAACTTATTTTGAGGCCCTTTTTATGTCAAATCAAAGTTCAAAAGATACATTCTTTTTTAGTAAAATTTGTAGTACTTTTAAAAAAATAAAAGTTTATATTATTATAATTATTGTGGTATAAAATGAGACCTTCAAAAGTTGAAAATCTAAAGCGCAAGCTTCAACAACTTTACTCAAAGGCCACCCTTGGTTTATTGGAACTCAAAAGTATATGATACAAACACACAAGATGATTTCATATCCAAAATTTCAATTAGGAATTACCACTTGGTATTTAAAAAAGAAAAAAATGACTAGGGCTTAGTCATTATTCCTGGCATGAATCATGATCACGTTGTAGTTAAGTGTACATTGAGGTCACTTGATAATTGGAACTAAAGTTATGTGCCAAGGGATCTGTACTGATCCAAAGTACAGAAAATATTTCAGTCTTTTGGCAATTTAATAATATGGAAAGTAATTCCACTTATATAGAGTAACTCTACTTGGTAGACACATCAAAATATGTGGTGGAGTGTTAAGCATAGGAATGGAGTTACAGTTTTGCTTACTGCTTTGTTAGAATTCAATAATTTGTCCCAAACTTTTTATTTATGTTGAAAATCACTTAATAGGTACAAATAGTTTATCTAAAACACATTGAGATTGATGTATTTCTCAAAATGCAAAATTTATAAATTTAAAATTTTAGCTTCGCCTCTCATGATTTTGTTCCGATCCTGCGAATGAAATCATATTTGGCAGAAATATTTACTTCTGAAATGATATTTTAGAGCATAAATTTGAAGTATTCATACCCAAAAACAAATATCGAGCACCAAGTAGGGATAAAAAATACATGAGAGAGATTCATACCCTTGAGCCCATTTTACGTTCTCCACTTGTTAGTAAGTTAATTATAAATCAACTGCCTTTGCTTTTTCTCCACGCACAATTGAATCACCTATGTCAAAAGGTTCTATGAAAATGGCTACCGCTTCTTTTTTAATTTTTTTAGTTTAATTATTCATTAATATAAGAAGGTCATATTGATGTACTAACATCTTAAATAAGTCTCATCAGATGGCAACTATGTCTTTTTTAATTGATAATACTTGATCCATTTGCAATAGTCTCTGAACTAATTAAAAATATTAGTTACATAATGGAATAATACTTGAACTTTGCTCTTGTATTTTTTTTTTCAATTTATAGTAGTTGTAGTTGACTTGCATCAAGATCTAGAAATAGGTACTAGATCCTAATTAAAACAAAGACAGAAATTTTTTATGAGTTTACAAAATATCCCATTTGCTAAATTTGGTAAACAGAACTCCAGATTCCACTTCTTCTTTTTTTTCAAAAGAAAGAGAGTGGCAGTTTCAAATTAGAGACTTAAATAAGATAACCCTAATAAAAAAAAGGTTAAATTTATTACTTATACACCGATAGCATAAATAATATTTACATTATCAAATTATTCAAAAGAAATGTATAAGTAACTTTTTATCATAACTTTGAAGTTAAAACAAATTACTTATTACAACAAATAATTATAATTGATAGTATAATATTTTTAATATATATTATCGATATATAAACTAAGCTCGTAGAAAAAAATAAGAGGGAAAGAGATAACCAAAGAAGAGGATATCTTTCGATACATGAAATCCTCCTACTTGAAAGACTTTGCTTTCTTGAAAAATGCTTTTTCAAGGACATTTCACAAACTTCACTTCAATCATAAGTACATTTATTTTCAACATATTTAAGGTGAAAATGAAGAGTTAAAATATCACAATCTAAAAATAATTACATAACTAGTGGATTGATAAGATCATTAATACGAAAAAAATGGTATGTCATCTAGGATAAGAGAGGGGAATGTCAATAGTCCAAAGTTGAAGGAAAATCTGATTTTAGGTGAAGTTGAAGGGGAGAAATGTCAACCTCTTAAATCTATGGGGTATTATGATTGTTAGTACTTTTTCCCGGTGCTCCTCGCATTTAGTTTGTGAGACCTCTTTATTTTCCTTGTACACTTTAGCTTTGTGAAATAATTTAATTAAGTAGGCGTTTGGGTATAGGATTTGGGGCTCAATTTTAAAGTGTTGATTTAAAATTAGAATTTATTTATGAAATATGAACATAACTTCAATTTCAATTTCAAATTATGATTTGAAATTTCAAATTATCCAAAAAGTAGGATTTCAAATTGTGATCTCATTTTTTAAAAAAGTTTATAGTTTGACTCATAAGTTTATATTTTGTATAAAAAAATTCATAATTGTAAATATTACAAAAGAGACGCATCGACGTGAAGAGATTATTTGTATCATAGGATAGAATTTTATCAAAGAATAACTAGTTACTACGATTGTTGATTTATTGGACAAGTAAATAATTGTAAATTTTTGTGTATTTGAAAGTTTGTAATAGCATTTAATCACAATAATTTATTTGTAAAAGGAAATGGAGATCTGCGATTTATTATTGTGACTGTCACGCCGGGTTTTTACCACGCGGGGGTCAAAGCAGAGTACAACATATCTGGTAATTCCTGGGTATTGAATTAAGGAATTGCCACCTAATTATTTATGGTGAATTAGAACACCTGAATATTTAACTAAAGGCTGCAATGTAACTCTAATTTTAAGATTTGCAAAACTAATGAGATTCTAGGTAAGAATTTTTTATTTGGGTTAAGCATCCTTTAAGATCCGCTAACTCGCGATTATCCGATCAAACTCAGATAAATATTATACTAAGGAAAATGCATGTTCAAAGTATAAAGTTAAAAAGACGTTTGCAAATAATTAATGAAAGAGATGCATGTTGTACAAGTATTCAAGTATGATATTAAGAAAAATACATATAAAGTTGAAAAAGTATGCATTTGTGACGATTAATAGCAAGGAGAAAAATGAATTACTCATAATGCCAAAGAAGTAATTTCTAGAAATCATTTTAAGTTGCAAATTGAAAAAAAAAGATAAACTTACTTGTATGATTAATAAAGTGAATAAAAGATGACCAAAGTTGTTTTGAAAATCTTGAATATGCACGAGCCGCCTAAAAATAAATGAACTAGCGAAGGATCTCTATTTTTTGCACTAACCGAACCTACAAATAAATAAACTAGCGACAGGTTTTAAACTACCCTATTAATTATCCATTCATGGACTAATTATTCTAAATATTCTAACAATCACACAAACATTAAATAATTATTACATGCCCAAAAAAAATAGAAATAACGGAATTAAAGAGTAATAATAAAAGGGAATTAAGGCGGATGACGACGTCATCTCGCCCTCTTTGTTTTGAAATCCCGAGTTTGGAGAATGCAAGGAAGGTGGATGCGGGTCTTCGTTTGACACTAGCCATGATGAGTCTCATAACGAGACTCTTCATTGCTCCCGATGCGTTTCATGTAAATAAAAGAAAAGAAAATGATTAGTAAACGGAACATGAAATATATACATAAAGGGTGAGGGAAAATGAGTAGCACAGTTAGATAATATCTAAAATTATCACGCATAACTAAGTATCATTAGTAGAACTAGCTATCTATTTTGTATTTATTATAACAAGTCACATAAATAGACTAACAAGCCCAAAGGGTAGCAGTCAAAACATTTTATCTTACTACTGGGCTGGGCAGAACGCATCACGCACAGAAATAAAAGGAAGCCCAATAATTTATAGTTTTCAGACTTTAAAGGAATAAGAAACAGAGAAAACAGGCCCAATATGATATCGGTCCAATTCTTAATGTTAAACAGACATGCAAGCCCATTTTCTCATGAAAGTGAAGCTGATATAAAGGATGTTCGCAATATACATGGTATATCCAAGTGTAACAAAAGATCAGCTTGAATATACAAGTGCACGTATATCCATGTCTATATACCCTATGTGTTCTTGAGCTATGACATTTCCAGATTCAACAAATTTAAAGGAAAATATGTCGGATGTTTGAAAGAAACAGGACAGTAAAAGCGTAATAAGGCTAAAGTCATTATCAAACAGTCTTATCCACTTGTAGACAAACATACTCAGGTAAACTAGTTTATGAACCAAAGAAACACATGTATATTCTAAACCGTCAGTCTGAACATGGACAGTTTCATATCATCATCAAGGGCCAAAGGATATCTAATGGGTTTCAATACAACATAATAAATAATTTGATTGAGAATGAGGGAAGATAAATACCAGGTAAGGAATAATGTACTAGAAGTTAAATAATTCAAACTAGTAAGGTTAGACTACCCACATGATCATATTCAAATTTTATACCTTAGGCAAAAAATGAACAAGTAGAACATGCCATGAGGGATAAGGAGAAGAGATCCATAGACAGAGACACTCAATTGCTTGCGTACATGCATAACCAATAAAGCATAAGCACACTGATAATCAGGCGACACAAGCTAGTTGCCACACTTCTTTATAGAAAGCAAGTTATCAGTCCACATAACAGCTTATACATATCATCTCTAAACAAACTATGACACTTATAACACTCAGTTAGCCCATATATCACTACATGGTCTAAATTACATAAAAAGAATAGAGTTAATCACAGGGAAGCATAACTTAGCATATTTTAAACTAGACTCAATCATAATGACACCCATAGAGATAGGATAGGCACATGAGTAGACTCAGGGGACATGCTAACATAGGTATGATTCAGATAATCTCAATAGATGTGAAATGATCTAGTGAATAAGGTAATGCTATCATGGGACACTTTACATTAGGACAAACAAATCAAAAAATGTAGTTAGTTTAGAAGGCATAAGAGAAATTTCACACAGGCATAGGGACATTGGACCAAGCAAATAGACATGTGATTAAACTAGTTGGTTTATTAGCAAAGATTTGACCATTTCAACATGCAATCTCTGCAAACTAGGAACCATTCAAACTAGATTAAATATTTGTTTTTTTACTTAGTTAAAACCAGCAGGACACAACAAGGCTCAAGGACGGCTTCTATATTGCATAATAATAGTCTTATACTAAGTGATCAAGGACAAATACATAGTTGTGGAATACACATGAGCCTAACATAGGAACAACACATGTTGTCACGGAGATATAATCATGGTAAAGAATAGAAATGCCAAGCATACCATCAATTTGGGACTAGTTAAATACATACATATGCCCAGATCAGTCAACACACTAATATGGTAACCCAAATTACTCATAAGGTATTATATGCTGTCATGGATACAGTTTAGCATTTAGATAGATAAAGACATATAGATGATTAGTTCAGAAGACATTTTAGGACATGGAGATGGGAAAATACCCATTTAAGACAAAATTTCAAAGAGGTGCAGAATCATTTAGGCTATACTAAGAACACAAGACCATTTTCTGTTATGTATTGGACATATTGACACTTAGGAATAACTCATAACATATTCTACTTATTAGACATACTAGGCAAGGCAAAGGTATATTCAGCTCATCAAACATAGCTAACATGCAGAAATAGTTAACTGACTCTTTAGAAATAATATCTTAGATTATACAGAACCACTGGTGGTCTAATTACACATATATGGACATATTCATGCTGTACACTAGTCAATGTAACATACTGGGGCAGAACACTGCTTAACCAGGCTAGCATACATGTAGGTACTCCTATCATAGCACAAAATGGTCCAAATAGTAGCCTAGGCATGGTCTAAGTAGAACCAAACTAGGCAAGTCAGTGGCATGTCATGATTCAGGAGGTTTTCACATTAAAAGATGAGACATCTTGACACTTAATGGATAGCACACACTAGCATACAATTTAGTGACCCTTTAAAACACATAGAAATGAGTTATACCACTAGCCACATATGATATACCAAACATACAGGATCATTTTAAAACCAAAGCATGCACACAGGGTCTCAGCCATGTTATACAATAAGTATGGTATCACTATTCAATTGCCATTAATCATGAAATAAACAGTAAAGAGGACATCACACTATACTAAGCACAAACCTAATCATACAAATAAAGCATATCTATACATTAATAATTAACTAAACATGCTAACAAACCCATACTTAGATATTAATGAACACATCATCATGAAACGACTACACTATCACATAATTAACAATAAAATACACAAAAATGCAAAAAATAAAACTGAGAGTAGATGAGTTTACCTTCTCCGGGCAGCGAACCGAGGCCTGTTTCGAATCGTCGAGTCCGCTCGGAGGAGTGTGTTTATGCAGTTGAAAAGAAAAACGAGTTTGAGTGTTTCGTGGCTGTGTCGAGCCAGAAACGAGAGTAAAGGAACAGATTTTTCAAATGAAATTTGTTCAAGAAAGGATTTTTTGGTACTAAAAAAGAAAACTCTTTTGGTGAAAACCCAAGATAGGTCGATTCTTTGAAACAGCTAAAAAAAGGGCTTTTGTTCTCTGAAAATCCACCCTTTTGTCTCTGAAAAATCCTCCCTTTAACAACCCACCAAGGGTTCTATTTACAGCCCCAATTGAGACCCTAATGGCTAAAGTTTGAAATTCGAATTCAAACCCAAGATTGAAATGTGACGGTTTCTTTTTTCATCGGAAACCGAGACGATAATGAAGGGGTACGGGTTCATGTTCTTACCCACCGAATCCTTGAAGGTATTCTGGGGATCGACCGCGGCATGCATGCTTCGCCTGTCGATTTGACTCGGACGAGCTATTCAAAGCTCTGGGTTTGCAGAAAAAGGGGGAAAAGGGGACTGGGGTGATGCGAGGGCTCGCTGGTGTAGGGGACATAGTGGCAGTGGTGTGGTGATGCGTTCGTCCGGTGGGTAAAGGGAGGCGACGGTGGAAGGTCTGCTGGTTTTTTTGAGAGAGCCGTCTGGCTTTTGGGGAACGATTTTGTTTTTTGGGTAAAGGGGTGTAGGTTTGGACGATGGGTTAGGGAATAAGGGGTATTGGGCTTGGGTCGGCGGGTTTGGGGATTGGGCCGACGGGTTAGGGGTCTCGGTTGGGACGACTGGTTGGGGGATTAGGCCGGTCCAGTTGTATTGGTTCAGGGATAAGGGAAATAAAAAGGGGAATGGGGAGTTGGGCTATTGGGTCTGGGCCGAGATTTCGGGTGGTTTGGGCTGGTTATTGGGTGGCCGATTGGGCCTATGTTTTGGGGGTTTGCGAATTTGGTTAGAGGTTTGGGCTAGTTTGTGGGAATGAAATTAGTTTGGGTAGAAATTGTTTTGGGTTAGGAAATGAAATGGGTTATGGATTTAAAAATATAAAAGGGGTTTAATATTAAAAAAGCTTTGAATAAAAAATGTAAAATTATTTAGAATATAGTATAAGATGCGATAATAATAAAACATAATATTTGTGAAATGTTTAATGCTTAATAAAAATAAAGAAATACGATGTCGTTTTTGCTAAAATAAAATAATATAGAATATTATAATAGAAACTATGATCATGATTTAAAAAGGCAAATGGTTGTAGAAATACGAATAATAATAATAACATTGAGAATAATAATATATATGTATATATATAAAAAATATTTTTTGAGGTGTCAAAAATATTTAAAATTGCAAATAAATCAAAAAAAGATGGGACAAAATTGGGTGTCAACAGTGACGCCGTAGGATATTGCAATACTTTGTTTATGAATTGTGATTTGCTGATTTGGTAAAATTATATACAAATTTGGAAAATTTTAATAATTTTCACAAATCATGAGTTTCCATATTTATAAGAAAAAATATACCTTTTAAAATTCAATTTGCATATTCAAATAAAATTTTAAATTCAAATAAATCTGATTTCAAAACAATGATTCATTGATTTGACATCATGACCAAAACGGGCCTTAATTTCACCTTTGATGTATATAGGCAGAACAAATTCCCCTCTTTCAAAAAACAATAATAATTTTATTTTTAACACGTAGAATATTTTTGAAATTGTTAAAGTGGATGGATTCAGGTTGAATTACATAATATATCAACGTGATATTTATATTTTTAGTATCTTAGTTATAAATTTTAATTTTGATTCTTGTGACTTCTAATTAAACATATTTAATCTTCAATTAATTGATATGTGCACTTTAGTCTCTTTAGTTGTGAGTATTTACAAATTTAACGGATTATTAAGTGCTAAATTATTTAATTATTCATATATTATGTTAATCATGTAATATTATTTCATATTTGAGAGTACTATAATTCTACAAAAAGTCAAAATATTATGGCTTCCTATATAAATGGACGGAAAACATATATTTTAATTGAAGATTAACTATTTTTAGCTAACTGTTATAAGAATCAAAACCCTCTCAGCACTAACACTCAAGCAAAAACTATGACTATCTTACATGCTTTGAAGTACGTATAAATTAAAGAGACTTGATTATTTTTATTAATAAATATGGTTTATATGTATGGTATACAATAGTTAACCTAGCCTATAATTACGAAAATCAAATATATATTTTTCTAATACAAAACTACTACCATAATTATAGTTTACTAATTCAAGGTCTCTAATAATATCAGGGAATATATGTAGTATATTAGGAATATACTATGTATATTCTATCACCCCGCAGTCATAGCGGGTGGTTGTCGTACGCTGAGACTGTCCCTAAAATCTTCAAACAGAACTAAGGGAAAACCCTTAGTAAAGATGTCAGCAATATGGTACCGTGAAGGGACATGCAAGACACATACTTGTTCACGAGCTACCTTTTCGCGAACAAAGTGAATATCCATCTCGATATGTTTAGTGAGCTGATATTGGACCGGATTGCCAGAGAGAAATATCGCACTAACATTAAGGTAGCTTTCTGAATAGGAAAATGAAGCTCTAAGATGAGGTTACACAACCAACATGACTGAGACTCCACATTGGCTCCCCTCGATACTCGGCCTTTGCGCTGGAACGCGATAAAGTAGCATGTCGTTTAGCTGACCAAGAGACCAAGTTATCACCAAGAACACATACAATAACCAGATGTCGAGCGTCTGGTATCTGGATATCCCTTGATTATTTTCATTAATGTAAAGGGTTTAAATACATGATATACAATAGTAAACCTAGCCTATAATTACGGAAATCAAATATACATTTTTCTAAACAAGACTACTACCATAATTACAGTTTACTAATTCAAAATCTCTAACAATATCAGAAAATATACGTAGTCTATTAGGAATATACTACTATATTCTATCAATAAACAACACATGAAGATAGAATTCTAATTGAGACTGGCTCTCTATTACTTAAAAACATTGTAGAAAGGACTTGGGAAGTGCCATGACAGATTGACAGTGTCATTTTCTCACATTCTCAGAGAAGGAAATAAATTGGTTGATCATTTAGCTAATCAGGCTCTGGATAAAGAGGCAAATTAGCTAATAGCTTTCAGGAATTAGACATTCTAAACAGTGACAAATCAATGGACCCGTACCTGAGAATTAGAGTATGCAAGAGGAGTGGATGATAGGAATTTTATAAGTTTTATTTCTAGAAGACATCTTAAGATGGAGTATTCGTAGTGGACAATGCTTAATTTACAACAGCAGATAGCAAACGAAAACAATATCCCTTCATTAATTTTCATTAATTGAATGGTATATATACAAGTTACATATTTTCATAATATGAGAATCTTATTCCTATTCTATTCCTAAAACCTTATTCTACCATAATTCTAACTATACAATTATGATAAGTGTACAAGACTAATAAAGGTAACCTTTACACTGGTACCAACAATATATACACCAAATATACATCACCCGTGATGGGCTTCCTGCCTTTCCGTGTTGGGCTTGCTTCCTTAAGCACCCGTGATATACACTTATGTATATCAAGTGTATATCACGGATATATTACCTTGTTTAACATACACAGATATACACATCGAACTCAATTGAAAATACCTATTTTTGGAAATATACTGAATCAAGGCGGATTGAGCATTTAGTTATATCAGCATCTTTGGTTGCTAAAAAAATATTCGATCTCAGCATAAACTTAAAGCATGTGAAGCATCATTCACCCAGCAAAACAAATTACATATTGAGTATGGAAAAGCATAAACACGGAGAAGCAAGCGTCAAAGTCATTTATGTGCTTTCCTATTTTGTTTATTTGTTAGACCCTTTAATTTTGAGATATTAATAAAATAGTTAGTGGGGACACCCCATCGATTTTGCTTAAAAAAAAGAATCGAAATCAGAATTAACTAATAACTGAAGGACCAAAAATAAGATTATCCCGTTTTCTTCAAATTGAGTAATAAGAAAACAAAATTAGAGATATGAACTAATGTTTTTAATAGTATCAAGAAAAACCTTCAAGTGTAACTTACCAAATTAACTTTGATCTATGGACCGAAAAGCCCAATAATTTGGGATTATTTTGCTATGGACTATTAACACTTGTATACGTTCCTTAGTAATTATTGACATATCTTTAGCCAAAAATTAGATTTAGCAAATAGAAGCCTAAAAAAATTGGCACTCTATAAAAAAAAACACATATCCATATAATTTAATTGAAAGATAAAAAATTCTTCTTTACATGTATCCAATAATAGCACTCTTAATATAGTTACAATAAGTTTCTTACTTGTTCCCAATCATAAAACTCCATGCGGTTCTCCCAACAGTGAAAATCATTAATTATGTATTTCTTTTTATTAATTATTTATCTTAGTTATAGCCTTCTTGTAGTTTTGATTCCTTTAGGTTAAAACATTTGTTTTCCCATTAATTCTTCTTCCACTGTCAGTAATTCTTTTAATTGTTGTCCTCGCCTAAGTTTCCTTTTCTCCCCTTTTCTTTTTAAGTTCCCCATTTCTTTATTTTCTCCTAAAAATGGTTAGAAAAAGAACGAAAAAACAAAGTTACAAAGGTGCACAAGTTTATATTTTCTTTTTTATAGTTGGCGGCTTGGGTGATATGGCCTAATTTTTTTTTTTTTTTTGGTGAGATGAAGCTTCACAATTCTAAAATCATCCGTTCGTACTATGTGTTTTGTTAGTACAAAAAAAAAAAGAATACTCATGTATATAGAGTGTTTGGCTCTAATAGTGTGATACATTGAGAATTAATATGAGACGGTTTGTATATATATAATTTGATGCACTGACAAGTATGATACATTATATTGCTCATTCAATTATGTTGTCAATATTCGTGTGATACATTGAGAAGTCTTAGATATACATTGTGTGGTATACATCATATGTTATACACAAGTATTTGTATACATTGTGTGATAAAGTGATTTACATTATTTGATATACATATAATGTGAATCGATATTTGTATACATTGTGTGATATACATTATTTTGTTATTTGGGCTATTTGATGCCACAAGCTAAAATCTAGGCTGTTTTGTGCCAATATTTTGCCTGAACTGTATTTCCACATTAATTTTCCACTTAATGGGCATCTTCATTACCCAAATTCGATTGTGTATAAAAAAAATTAAGTCTACATGATTGATAAAAAAAAATAGGGCAGCTCGGTCCGGAGAAGGGCTGGACCATAAGGGTCTATTGTATGCAGCCTTACCTTGCATTTCTGCAAGAAACTGTTTCCACGGCTTGAACTCATGACCTTCAGGTCACATGACAACAATTTTACCAGTACTCCAAGGCGACATGATTGATATAAAATTAATTAATCAGTAATCCTTATTTAAATTCAATAATAAATTTCCATACCTCAAACAAAATTAGCCTTTAGAATATTAATTTTACTTTCAAACAGCAAGTATAGGGATGACAACAGATCGGATCTGGAGCGGATCCTACTAGGTCCAGATCCAGATCCATTTTTCATACCTGGATCCAGATCCATCTGGTCCATAAAAATCAGATCCAAATACGAATCCATCGGATCCACCGGGTCCACGGATCAGATCTGGATCTACATATAAATTTTTTTGGCTTGAATAATATTCGCACATGTTGAAACTTTTATGACAAAATGAAACACAATCTGATTGAAAAAAGTGATTGAGTTCATTCAATCAACCTACATAAACATGACACCATTCTTCCAAAATACTGAACAAAGTTTTAGCATTACAAGAAAATAAAGACGATTGACTTCATTAGTGATGCTGAACAGGTTGCAACTTTGAGCTTATTTTTGGAGGCTTTCATGATGCTCCACTTGAAGTTCCACTGATTGACTTCATTAAACAAAATAAAACAATGTCAATCATATATCAAAAGTCCCAGTTTTTTTTGCTGATCAAACAAATGAGAGAAAGATACTTAAAGCTTACGGCTAGCAGATTCAAGAAAGAAAAATTTAAAGAAGAGTGATAGTTTTTTCTTTTTATAGAAATGAAAATATGGGAAACTGCCGAGAGCATATATGTAAAAGAAATGAAACTTCAAAGACAAATTACATGATTGTGTGACGTGTGCCTTATCCCGGTTCAACCTTTTACCCAATACATAAATTATGAAAAAAAATTAAAAAAATACTTATAAAATTACATTCTAGGTTATGGATATATTTAATAAAAACGGATTCACGGATCGGATCTGGACCGGATACGGATCTCAAATACAAGATTCAGATTCAGATCCTGATCCGATCCGTCAGAAACGGATCCGGGTCCGATCCGAATCCGTCGGATCCAAATTTTGAAGATCCATATCCTATAAAATGAATCTGAATCCACCGGATCCAAGATCCATTGCCATCTCTAAGCAAGCATGTACAATGTGGACCTTTGGATCCAAAGTAAACTTTCTTTAAGAAAAATAAGAATTGTACACAAGTTCATATCAGAAAAACCTTTTTTGAAAAAAGAAATAGCTAAAACCAAACATAATTTCGATCCATCAAGTCCTAATTTTATCGATAACAACAAAATAAAGCACAAACTGTCTTAAGTCATGATTTCGTCTTTATTATGCTAACCGTTCTTATGTAAATCCAATTTCAACTTATTTTATTTTTGAAAGATTTGATTGACGGGCCTATTAATTATTAGCTTAAGTAGACTTTACTTGTGGGTGCCTAAAATTTTGGGCCCTCTTATCTTTAATTTTTTTGTTTTTACGTTCATTCACTCATTCGCTTCTCTATCATTTCCCTTTGTAAGTGTATCTTTTGTCAATGTTTATTCAAAAGATGAAAAATCTCTGAGAAAATCACAGATTTTTCAAATATACTGTTTATGATATTGTCAAAAACAAAACAAAAAAAACGAAGAATTAATCATATACTCGAATTGTCAAATAAATCAGTGGATATTGTCTAGCCTATGTCTTACACAGCTATGTGGACTTTTGGTAACGATATTTAAAAAGCTTGAAGCTAGTTCCGCTTCTTCAATAGATGTATTTTCAATAAAGCAACAAGATATGGACAAGTGTTACTTGTCCTAAGGTTATCATTAAATTATATGTGGGTGTGTGCATATTATATAGATTAATTGCACCCCACTCTAAACTCAATGACTATAAATTCTAAATCTGTCTCTGTCAATATATTAACAAAGCAAACCCATGATATTCTTTCCGCCATTTTAGCCAAAATCCAAGAACACACCGAATGTTCCAACAGAATCTAAGAGCATTGATCATCATTAATAATGTGGTTATTATGCAGGTTTGATGTATATGAAGAGCATAAATTATGAAAACGGGTATAAAATGAGAAGAGTGGTACAGTTACTTGGTCTTGGTGCTCCTCAAATTTATTAAAAGTTGTAGTTGTATTACATCATTTGACAAAGAAGTAGTAACAAATTAAATACTCTAATAAAATCAATAACAAATAGGACATTAATGAATTACTGACAACTAACAAAAGAATCTCTACTTACATAAACAAAATGAGAGATATCTTAACATTTTAGCTAGCTGGCTAAAAGAATTTTCACTTACTTATACACTTAAGTCGACGGTGTATACTTAATGTATATAATCAATATACGCACTGATTATACACAAATTATGCCGTGACTATAAGTTAATTATATACTAAATATTTGTTAAAATTTACAAAAGATAAAGATTATGGTTATAATGGACTCTGTTAGGTTATTATGTAGTGTGGGAATCCCTTTAATGCATGAGGTCAATTCAATCTTTAAACTATTTTAAAAAATTCACTCTCTAATTTCAATGAGTTTCCCATTAAATACTTTGTCATTTAGTTTCTTTTTTTTCTCCATTGTGCAATGTTATCTGGCCACAAATTAAGTCTCGTCAATTCGCTTGCAACTTTTTTTGTTTTCGTTTTATTTTGTCAAAGTAGAAAGTCATTGACTTTTAGTTTTCTTTAATCGATTTGCAAAATAGATGTGTAGATGTTTCTATGTGAGCAGAATTTAATTCGATTAGCATGAGTTGGCAGGAAGTTTTCATGTGATTAAAATCAGGGAGTATATAATAATATATGAAATAGAAAAATAATTTTGCGTGCAATGCATGGATTATATTTAATTTTATCTTATATACTAGACCCTTGTGGTTCGGTCCTTCTCTGGACCCCGCGCATAGCGGGAGCTTAGTGCACTTATACTAGTTGGATATAAGAATTTGTCTCCTAATTGATGTTGATTTTGAATTTGCAAGGATAGTAATTGGCTACTATGAGGGATCTTAACTATCATTATTATAGGGTTAATATTATTTTTGGTCCCTCAGTTATTGACAAAATTTGATTTTAGTCCTTGTGATATCTGACTAAGCAAAAAAGGGCAGTTCGGTGTATAAAATATCCCCCGGATATCTGACTAAATATATTTAATATAGTAACCTGAAATGTGTACATTTGATCACTTCGCTTGTGAATATTCACAAAGTTTTAGAATTACTAATAGTTTCACCGTTTTATTTACTTACATGTTATGTTAAGCTTGTAGTGTTCTTTCATATCTGAGGGTAATATACTTCTAAAAATAGTTTAAATAAAACATGTTTCCTATATGAAATAATTAAAAAACACACATTTTAGTTAATTGAACGTTAAATTTGCTAAGCTATATTTCACGAGGATCAAAAAGCAAAATTAACCGATGACCGAGGGACTAAAAATGCTATTATCGTCATTATTCTAATTGCTTGCTAGTGCCAAGTCAGACCATATATTACATTTTTTGCCTAACAAGATGTAAAAGAAAAACATAACTTGAGAGGTATCTGTCACATATAAGGTAAGATTTTAATTATCTGTGATAAAAAGTGTTTGAAAATTGTCACCTTTAGAATGTGTGCTTATTGGTAAAACGTATTACGCTCCTTAAATACTTCAATGTGAAATCATCCATTGATTCTTACAAGTAACTATTTTAATTTGAAAATAGATAAAACTACATGTGTTTGGCAATAAAATGCATACTTATATGTTTCATCCTATAAGAAAATAAATTAAACAGCCACAACTTTCAAGTACAAGAAGTTAAAATTGTCATTTCAAGCATCTTTATGAAAATATATCCTATTTTGGAAAAGAAAAGTGCCTCAAAGTATTCCTGTCTATGTTTTATATGACAAGACTAATATTCCCTTGATACAATTCTATGCTATTAGACTCGTCTATTTTAGCCTACAACAACTAACCTACGCAGTTCCGATAGACCTCAATTCAAGTAAGAACATATGAAAAAAGTTCGAAAAAAAAAACGAATGGGAGAGCAGAAGCCATGACACAACACTAAAGAAAGCACGCTAGAGCATTTTAAAGAAGAAATAATAACTACAATAAAATAATACGATAATAGAAGTATAAGAAACATTAAAAGTAACAGAAATTCAATAACAAGAAACAACACTCTTTTATTTTAGCATGTTAAAAAATTTAAAACTTTATATATTTCAGAACTCTTTAGCTTTGAAACTTTTTATGTTACCCTTTTTTGGGTTGGACCCTTAATAATATGTTATTATAATTATAGAAATATCATTGAAATGCTTAAGGCCATAAAATTAAAATCTATTTTGCTATGCTTAATTTTTCTTTTTAAAATTTCATATACTATATCAAATTTCGTGACATAAAATGAATGGATGCAACATTACCTAAATGTAAGCCATTATTTCTCATGATTCTCTTAAAACTTTTAATTGTAATTTTTTACTAATTATAATTTTCTTCTCTAAGAAACCCATGGACAGGGGCGGCTCAAAGAAATATGTGGCCTAAAGCCAAACCTTAAAAAAAGCCGTATCTTTATATCATTCATTTTATTTTATATATCTTACTCGACATGAAATTTAAAACATATAAATGACTTTTAATATAATTATCTTAAGTTAAAGGTTTATATAATATACCAGAAATATTTTTTGAATCTTGTGGTTTTTAAATATGTCATGTAAGTCCTATAAGAGAATGTCATTAAGGCTAAAACAAAAAATAAGATTAGAATATTTTTTAATATAGAAAGATGCATTTGTAAACAGATTAAATAAAAATTACGACACCTAAATTAAAATCGAGGGAGTATTTGGTAAGACTCATATATATTTTTGCATAATGTGAGAATCTCTCACAAAACGCGTACAAAAGAATATAGAATGTATATTTCGAATTATTTACTTGGACAATATTTGGTTGAAATAGAAATAGGTATTTGACTAAAATTGTATAAGAATATCTAAATGTTGAAATTATGTTAAGATATGAAATTTATTTTTAAGAAAAAAATTAAATTTTGTGAGTGAAAATCAATTCATTTCATTATATATATATTTAGTAATTTTGGGACCTTAAACATTTAGGGGCCTAAAACAAGTGCTTTACTTGCTTAGGCTTCAGCAGGCACTGCCCATGGACCATGGTAAGTAGCACTTTTTTCATTTTTAGTAAAGGCAAAAAGCATCGATAATCTCTTAAAATTATGAGTAAATTTATTTAGACACTCATTACGATATGTTTTAATTAGATACCTGAACATATAATAAAATATTTTTATTAGGCACTCCTACTTTAGATTTTTAAAAAAAATTATATTTGTTCTCAAACTTTCATTTTATCGATAAATTAATTATTTAAAATATATCACATTATTTAATTTCTATATTAGATTTAATAAGTCATAAAATCCCAAGTTACAACTGAAGCCGATGTTATAATTAGAGAACAAGACTGACGCGTTTTACACCCCCTTCGTGCTTTACATCTGCCACGTGGCGACATCATAACGGATATCTTGGTCAATGCGTATCCCTCCATAAAGAGTGTGACATGTTGGTCCCACATTGTTGGAATCACCATTATAATTTTTGGTTCTTGTTTTATTAGGCAAATCAATGTCCACTATTAAGTTCTCCATGTATCTTCTTCCTTTCCTTCCAAGTTCCGCGTAATTTCTTGAAATCATTAAATATAATATTTTATAATTAAAAATTATTAAACATCTTTTATACCAAATATTTATTCAATTTTTATCACAAAATTTTATCTAATACTACCTCTGTACTAGAAATATTGTCCTAGTTTGACTTGACACAAAAATTAAAAATAAAGAAGACTTTTAAAATGTGTGGTCCAAAATAAGGCTTAAATATTTATGTAGCTGCAAATCATCTCATAAGATTGAATTATTTCTAAATATAAAAATATGTCAATCTTTTTAGGACAAACTAATAAAGAAAGTAGGATAATCTTTTTGGGACAGATGGAGTATCGTATAAAATGCCTCATGTATACATATCAGTAATTTAAACTTTTCTGAGAGTCTATCGAAATCTTCTCTAACCTACAAAGATAGAAGTAATTCTGCGTATACTCCATTCTTCTCCATCTTAATATAATACAAGAATCTCTATCTTAGTAAAAAAAACTAGTGAATTGGTTCACGCTTCGCGCGATTATAAAATTTTTATTGAATTCATGAACTATTTTTTTATTATTTGAATAATAAAAATGTCAATTTCAAATTGATTAAATTTTATGTTGTAAAGCATTTTATTATTGTCACTCAGTTTTATTCTTTTTCTTTATTTTAAAATTTTATGAATTTTTAATCTTTCAGAAATACTTGAATTTTATATAATAACATAATCTATATAGGTGGAACATCATTTAAACATTATTATTTTTCATTTCTTTTATGAATTTTAATCTCCTTATGTCGATATGCGTATAAATTTTAAACATAAGTTTCCGATGTTCATTTAATATATTAAGTATCTATTTAATTTCTCCTCTCTACCTCTCCAGAGTTACATTTTAATCCTTTCTCCCTTTTTAAAATCTCCGAAAAGAAAAATGCATCAACAACAAATCAACAATGCCTTCTACAAAATTAATAAGGAAATGGGAGAAAACGACACAAACAAACTCTCTTCGTTTTATTTTTGCCTCATCTTTTTTCCTTTCTTTTAAATGTCTTTCTCCTTTTCTTTTCTTTTCCTCTTTCTTTCTTGCTTCCTCGCCCATTTATTTTTATAAAGATAATTATTTTTTCTTCTTCTTTCACAAGAACATCACATTTTTTATATTTAACAACTTCACTTTAAAGATACTTTTTTCCATCCTCGAGATCATCGAAATTATACTAAAATTTCATAAAATCTAAAACAAAAATTGTTCATTTCTTTTAAAATATTTTCCTATAACTTCAACACACGATATCATCGAAAAGGGAAAGAGAATTCAAAATAGAATGAAATTTTCAAGCTTCAATTTCATTGAAATCCTTTTGACAATTGAGAAAATTTATCATCTACTAATTTCTTTTCACTGAAATGATGTAAAATTATTTGGTAAAGCTAATTGCAATAACATCTTCACTTATTATTGTTGATATATTTCCAACCTTAGCAGTTAATATAAGCAACAAAAGCATGCTTACACTATCTATAAGTGTTGGGAGATTTTACTCTTGTACTTTATAAAGCAGTACGGGAAGTATATAACTATTACAAGTATTCGAAAGGATAAACAAAGATTCAATAATTCAACTAGAAATCTGAAATTACAATTGTTGCACAAGAAAAAAACTGGAAACTGTTTTTGCTGAGTCGAGTGTGACACTCTGTCCTTAAGACAATATTGCCTCGTATGTATCCTTTATACGTCCTGGACAATTTGTCTCCCAAGATAAAACAGCAATGGAACACTTGAGCAAAGGAAACTCAAGTGCTACCGTGAAGAATATTGAGTAACGAAATGATGCTTGGAAGTTGTAGGAAGAAGAGTTTTCTGCTTGTGTAAGCTTCTGTATTTTCGTGTATATGTGAGTCTTAGTATTAGTTCTCAACAATGATGTAAGGGGGTGTTTATATAGGTGAGGGAGGGACTGAAAACTGCCTTCATAACAGCCAAATAATGGCCATTATGGAGGTAGTAAAGTCACCAACATAAATGGTGAAAGACCAACGGATTGGCCATTTATAGGAGGACTAATTCAGCCAAAATAAATGGCTGAATTGAGTGCTTGGCGTTTCTGCTTTGACTGTCCAAATTCAGACTTTCTGGAAACTTCAGGGACCAAACTGTACATCTTGAAACTTCAGGGATCAAATTGTACATCTGAAAGAATTCTGGTCCAAACTGTACATCTGAAACTTCTGGGATCAAACTGTACTTCTGGCCCAAAAACATAATATCAGAAGACCCGTGACCCGTGACCCGGACGGGCGGCGGCGGCGCGCGTGTGGTCTTTCCTCTAACCGAAGCACATCTAGGTCCTCCCTCCTTTAAACACATGGGATACCCCTTGGGGTCCCAAACCCCAAACCAATTTCGAGTCTTATATACACAACAATTCTTTCTTCCTCTACCGATGAGGGAGAATTGAACACAATACCACACTTTTCCATGCTTCAAACACCTCACTTCGTGAACCAATATCTCTTTCATTTCTCAATGAAATTTGACGATTCTTGGCCCTACGGTTATCTACGTACTTAGTAGATCATGCATGTGTGAAGAACCGGATTCTCCAACATACGTAACACTAGTTTTTAAGCCGTTAAAGTTGGTCGGTCGCAACTCCCGCCAAAGGCTAATTTCCAACAATAAGAAATAGAGGAATGAAAAGCAAAAATTGTTGAAAAAAGAGACAGAAAATAATTGGTATAAAAAACTTTAATACCTCAAAAAACATATTTTTGATTCAAGAAAGTTCATATTGATTAGAGATCAAAGTAAAAAAAAAAAAAAGAATAACACAAATAGAAATCATAATAATCCGCTAAAAATAATAGTATCATAAAGTGTCCAAAAAACAAAGTAGGAGAATATTGCATTCACATGTAAATTCATTACACACCTATTTCAAATCTGGAAGAAGAATCAGTCAGGTATAAAATACAACAATATAATGTTCTAGAAATAAAAAAAACAGAAACAAAGAGTCCAAAAAAAACTCACCTCAACTCCATACCAGCTACGAAAAGATACAACTCGATTAAAGGGGTTTGGCAGCATATTGTTGTTTTTGGAAATGAACATTTCATGTGTCATTAGCTTGAATTGACGGGTTTTTATAGTAAAATTTTGTGTCACTTATCAAATGCTGATAGGATTTTTTTTAAAGAGAACTAATAATAACATGTAATAAAAGACAAAAAAAATGAAAATTTAAAGTACCCATTTATGGGTTATTTAATAGCTTTTGCAACCTATAAACCATTTATTGTATGGTGATATGCATTGTATGCATTAATGAGATCATCTTTACTTTGAGAATAGGATGCAATTTAATTTTGTAACTCCTGCATTAGTATCTGCCAAGTATTTGTTAAGACATGCAATTATGTTGAGGAAAAAGAAAAGAAACGTCCAGTAGCTTAAAGGAGGAGTATACTAATAAAGGGTAACAATGATCGTGGGCTGATCAGACTAATGCAAAAGGTTATCTGGGTTTGAGTACTACATTTATTGCATGAGCCTTTTATTTATTCATAGGTTATAGCATAAGTGAACCAAAAAGTGTAACTAAAAATGAGCAAAATGCCAAAAAAGAGAAAAAAGATAAATGAAAATGCTGGTCAGAGGTCTCATATCACATTATCTATGCCTAGACTTATATTATATATAGATTATTTACTATCAATGACACGAGACGTGAAATGGTGAACACATCAAGATCATATTCACATACCATCTTATAACAAGAAATGTGTCTCCTAAATGCACAAAGATATTTGGTTAAAGTTAAACATTATGTAAGAATATGTTAGTTGATTTTTATTGATTATTATGTACAATATATATAGTGTTACATAATTATCTACTTCTTTACAAACTAGGTAACTAATCTTCCTAATTACAATTGGACTACAATTTTACGTAATATAGGAGATGTACAATATTCTATTATACCCCCGCAGTCGAAGCGGGAGGTTCTCGTACGTTGAGACTGACTCAGAAATCATCAAAGAGTATGCGCGGAAGCCCTTTAGTAAATATGTCAGCAATCTGATAGCGGGAAGGAACATGAAGAACACGAACTTGTCCACGAGCAACTTTCTCACGTACAAAGTGAATATCCATTTCAATGTGTTTAGTGCGCTGATGTTGAACGGGATTGCCGGAAAGATATATCGCACTTACATTATCACAATAAACCAATGTAGCCTTATGGATGTGGCAGTGAAGTTACAGGAGAAGGTTGCGTATCCAACAAGACTCAGAGACAACATTCGCTACACCTCGGTACTCTGCTTCGGCACTGGATCGAGATAGAGTAGGTTGTCTTTTAGAAGACCAAGAAAGCAAGTTATCTCTGAGGAACACACAGTAACCCGACGTGGATCGACGAGTGTCAGGACATCCATCCCAATCAGCAACAGAATAAGAGGTGAGGTCGGAGAGTGAGGACTTGTACAGGTGTAAACCGAAATGAAAAGTACCTTGTACATATCGCAAAATACGTTTGAGGGCATTCATATGTTCATCCGTCGGGCTATGCTTGTGTAAGTATATTTTCTGCATGACATAGGATATATCTGGTCTCGAGAGAGTGAGATACTACAATGCTTCTGCTACACTACGATAGTGAGTCGGGTTGGCGTACAGAGAATTCGAAGAGGCACTAAGTTTGGAATTAGTGTCCATCGGGGTGTGGATAGGTTTGCAAGACGTCATGACTTCCCGGTCAAGAATCTCTTCGGCGTACTTATTTTGACAAAGAAATAAGCCACATGCATGTCTCATAACAGCAATACCCAAAAAATAGCTTATGGGGCCCAAATCTTTCATAGCAAACATAGAGGCAAGAAATGACATAATGGGTTAATGAAGTGCATCAGAAGATATAGTTAGGATGTTGTCATCAACATATAACAGAATGTATGCCATGTCATTACCCTTGCTATAGATGAAAAGTGAGTGATCAGATTTGCTATGTGAAAAGACGATAGAGAATACAAAGTCAGCAAATCGTTGGTACCACGCACGAGAAGCCTGTTTCAGTCCATAGAGCGATTTTTCAAATGACATACATAATATGGATTCCTAAATTCCAAAGGCTGATGCATATACACAGTCTCATGAAGGTCTCCATGCAAGAAGGCATTTTTGACACTCAGATGATGAATGGGCCATGATTTGGATAAATAAATACTGAGAACGGTCTGAATAGTTGTCGGTTTCACCACCGGACTGAAGGTTTCATCACAATCCATGCCCACCTGTTGAGACCTGCCATCACCTACAAGATGGGCCTTGTGTCTCTAAAAAATAATCGTTAGATTTCTTTCTTATGTCTAAAAATCCACATAGAATGACTAACATTAGCATCAGGAGGATGGGGCACTAGCTCCCACGAAAATTATATTCGTCAATCATGGTAGATTTCCAATTAGGATCGGATAAGGCATTTTTTGAGTTGTGAGGAAGAGGTAAAGGGGAAACCGAATTCGACAAATTAAATTGTAATTTGGGTTTGGAAATGTCGTGGATAACACGAGTTTCCATAGTCTGTGTGGGTGTCGCGGGAGGTGGGGTGGGATCAGGAAGCGGCTGGGGCAGAGTTGCAGGCCGAGAGGGAGCAATAGAATCAGAGAGAAGGGGCGAAGGCAGTTTTTGAGGGAAGGGAGTGACCTCAGGCAGACAAGAGTGGCTGTTTTGAGGAGTTTGTGGCGGGGATAGCCTGTTTTGAGGAGTATATGGCGGGGATGGTTGGCCCACCCGATACGGGACAAAGAGAGGTGGGTCGGGTGTAAGTGACGATAGCGATTGATTTTACAAGTGATGAATTAGAAGGGGATTAAGGCCGTCATTTAAGAAGTCATAGGAATTCAGAGGTGGGGAATTGAGTTTGATAAAGGAAAATTGTGACTCATCAAATATGACATGATGAGAAATAATTATTTTTTGGCTGGACAGGTCGTAACAGTTGTAACCATGATGATTATGGGGGTAACCCAGAAATACATATGGGGTGGACTTAGGTTGCAGTTTGTTAATTTGTGTGGAAGGATGGAAGGGGTAGCATAGACATTTGAAAGTTCTTAAATGCTTATAGGAAGGATCCTAAAGATAGAGAACTTGAGTGGGAGACTTGTGTTTGAGAGACTTGTTGGGGAGAATGTTTAAGAGATAGGTTGCCATGGATAGAGCGCAATGCCAAAATAAAGGGGGATAGAGGCATGAGCAAGGAGGGCACGAACTACGTTGTTTATGGTCCTAATTTTTCATTCACCTTTGCCACTTTGTGGAGAGGTATGGGACAGGAAAAAAGAAAAACAAGGTCGTTTTTGGCGCAGAAAAGTTTGAATTGATTATTATCGAATTTCCTCTCATTGTCACATTTAGGGATGGCAACGGATCAGATCTGGATCGGATCCTACTAGATCCAGATCTAGATCCATTTTTTATACTTGGATCCAGATCCATCGGGTCCATAAAAATCAGATCCAAATCCGGATCCACATGTAAAAAAATTTATCTTGCTAGGAATGTAACCTTGCTAAGATTTTTTTTTGAACTGACAAACGATTTTACTTAGCTAACAGTTTACTATATTTCAATTTTGAAATGTCCATATGAGATATTTTGTTCGTTGTCTCGTTTTGATTGTGAGCTATTAATTGAAAATGTTGGACAATGACAATAGTTGTGGAAAATACTGACTAGTATTTCCACAATGCAGAACTTGCATATGCTTGGAATTTTCACAAATGAAGTGAATATACTTTTAACTACTTGTCTATGGAGATGTTAGTCATTCACTAATATAACATTGATTTTATTATCGAAGTTACCTCTTTATTTTTTGGTTTTTGAGTTAACGCGAGGATAAATTAAACTTATTTTGAGAATTAAACTTGCAAGGATGTGCTTAGCAATTTTAAGAAAATACTTATAAAATTACATTCTAGGTTATGAATATATTTAATAAAAAAATGAATCCACAGGTTGGATCTGGATCGGATACGGATCTCAAATACAAGATCCAGATCCGATCCGTCAGAAACGGATCCGAGTCCGATCCGGATCCGGATCCGCCGGGTCCAAATTTTGAAGATACATATCTTATAAAACGGATCTGGATCCACCGGATCCGGATCGGGTCCAGGATCCACTGCCATCTCTAGTCACATTGAAAAGATTTGTTATTCTTTTCAAATTCTGTCTTAATGAAGGCGCTGAATGAAAAAAAATAGAATAGGCTTGGGATTTATTTTCAATTGAAAAAGTCAACAGAAAGTTTGAATAATCATCTAAAAACAACATATAGTATCGATCCCGACTGTGCTTAAAATAGGAGAAGTTCATAAATCACTGTGTATTATATCAAAAAGCATTAAAGTATAGGTAGATGAAGAATAAAATGACAACTTGACATGTTTCCCAAAAACAAATATTCACAAACAGGAGGATAAGATGCATGTTTGCAATCTATAAATTTATTTTGGCGAATGGAGCGTAAAACAGAGTCTTCCGGATGTCCTAATCTATTATGACATAAAGAGGAGGAAATAATTGCAAGATATTACGGAGAGGAGGCTGGATGACCGACGGTGGTGGTAATAGAGTAAAGGTCCCCGATGCTATCACATCGCACTATTCACATCCCTGTCATAATGTCCTTTACAGAAAAACAAAAAGGATCAAATTCAAGTGAAACATTATTGTCAGTTGTGAAACGACGCACAAAGATTAGATTTTGGATAAGTGTCAGGGCATGAAGGACATTTTTTAAAGCTAATGGGGGTGGGGGTGGGGGGAGGGATGATTGTCCACAACCTCGAATAAGAATGTCGTGTCCACTATTAATAATAATATGACAATTTAAATTGCTCGTATTGAAATAAGATGAGAGAGTACCTTGGAATGCCGTCATATGAAATGTGGTGTCAGTATCCATGTACCTACTATTGTCTGGAATGTTGAGGGATATCGTGTTCATAGCCACCTCAATATCCGTCGGAGCGTAGGTGGAAGGAGGAGAGACATGTGCATTGTATGCATGTTGTGGACGTGCGCCGTGGATGCTGGGCTGGGGTTGTTAGACTGGAGGTGGGCCCAAGAGGCTGTCGGGTATGGGTAAGGTGGAGCAGCCCAAGCCGGCTGGGCCCATGTAGGCCATGGCGGGTAGGTAACCCACGACGGAGGTTGCTGCCATAGCCGCTGCCACTGCGGGTTACTGCCGGCTGACAGTGGCTGGCCCCTCCCACCATGGCTCTGCTCCAGCCACGACTGTCGTGGGCTTTGCCGAAGTTTCACCCTTTGTGGTGATTTTAGGAAGGCGGACCGTGTTTTCGGGTCGTCGGGTTGCCGGTTTTGTGCACCAAAAAATGGGGCCCTGCTTTCGGCAGAGGGGCCACCGATAGTGATGAGGGAGGCATCAGTGGTTCTCGCATGAGCCGCTGCCCACTTTGTTTTTCGAGTTTCTTCAAGGATGAGTCTCGAACGGTCCTTATAGAATGGAGACAATGTCGTGCATTGTTGGAGGATGGTAGTGACGATGTCATAAGTTTCATTCAAACCCGCAATAAGTTGCATCACCAACCGTTGATTAGTGATCAGTGCACCGACATTGGAGAGTTGATATGCAATCACCTTAAGTTCCTAACAATAAGCCGACGCATTTAGAAAATCGTCCTGCTGAATGTCCTTAAATTGATTTTCCAGGTACAAGGCACGTTATGTCTTATTATCCTGAAAAATACTTTCCAAGCGCTCCCACATTTTTCGGACAGTGGCGTCGATTTCAATGATTGTATGCAATAGATTGTTCGAGATCGTGTCGTAGATCCATTGTAGGACAATCGCATCTAAGCGGGACCAAATGTCATCATCAGAAATACCAAAGTGTTATAGGGGCTTTGATTTAGGAGGGACGATATGGTCGATAACTTTGTATACACAACAATGAATCTTAAATAATTCTGCCTAAGATGAATACTGACCCTTTTTCATCTTAAGAGTTATGGGAATAAAGTTCTTGATGTGGTTAACTGCAAGAGCAGGATGAAATTTAGGTTGTTCAACCATTGAAAAGTTCGGGGAAGATGAGAGGGAGAAAGCGGCCGAGAGGAGGTAGGAGAAAGTTTGGGAAGGGCAGCTGCCGAGGATTGGGGCGGCCGAAAGGTTAGGAAGAGAATTTTAGGTTTTGGCTGCTGATACCATGTAAGAATATGTTCCCTGTTTTTCATTGATCATTATGTACAATATATATAGTGTTACATAATTATCTACTCCTTTACAAACTAGGTAACTAATCTTCTAATTACAATTGAATTACACTTTCTAATTATAATTGGACTACAATTTTACCTAATATAGGAGATGTAAAATATTCTATCACATTATGAACCAGAGAAATGACGTGTACTCCACGACAAAGACAAATGTCCTTTTGGATTTGTGGATCCAAATTGGATTTTGATAGAGCACATAAAAGCCAAGAGCCAACTCTTTTGTTTTTTCCTTGAAATATGTACTAATGCTAATGCCCCCACCACTCATACTAATGAAATTTGGTGCACAAAATGATTAATGTAATTGAAGGGGTTATAATGGGTAGTCTACATTTCATTAATGCAAGTTTAATGGATTCCCTTTCATACTGATGTAATTGTTTCAAATTGGCTTCTAAGGGGTCGTAAAGGTAGCCAAAAGTAAAAGTCATTCCGCCAATCAATCAACTTATCTCAATCTCCAACAATAGTCGAGATGGATTATATGATTCTATACGATACTGCAAAAGAAAAAATTGATTTGAGGCATGTATCACGAATCGATCGTTAAATAGCTTGTAACTAATATAATTATATGATAATTAATCACTAATCAGATATTTTAATAGAATTAGCGATGAATTTTACTATATAGCTACAAATTTTATCAGTCGCTAATTTATGTTTGAAGTAGCTCTTTATAATCATTTCATGTTCTCAATGTTATGAGAATTTATCATAATTTGATTTTCTTCATGTTCTTTAGCTTACCGCAATTCTCTATCTTTATCCGGATTTGGAAACAACGATCTTTTCGAGTACTTGAGTTGAACTCTAATTAAAATAGTTGGCAAAATTTTGCTAGTGATGTTATGCCAAGACGAAAGCTTATGAAAATGGGAACAAAGGGAAGAACCAATTTGTTCTATATTGGCCCCTTTGATCACGAATTAAATCACTATTTTAGTGTTAGAGTAGAGCTGAGGGTGAGAATAGTTGAAATTATTGAACCTAATAGCCCCCCCCCCCCCCCCAACTAATATGGAGACTTTAGAATTGAAATGCTGTGTCCAAGTTGCTAAGTATAGTTTATTTAGATTAATTAACCTTGACACGTGAATTCATGTGAAGAGGGACCTCTATGTTTGCTAAATCTTTTATGCGAAAATAATTAGGATACTTTGAGTGTTAGTAGCACTCCTTTTGAATGATTTTGGATATGGCAATAAGTATTTATCGACGATGTATGTTTAATTTAGGCAAGTGATTGTATTGAGTTTGAAGTTTAATTGGAACACGAAACTATAACCAAAAAGGTACTTAATGATGAAACAGAAACATGACTTTCGTTTCATTATGTGAAAGAATCTACTTAAGGAGTGAACTTTAGCTTAGATTTAATAGCTTGCAAATTCGTAATAGTTCTAACATCTGTTGGCTATATTTATCTATTCAATAGGCAATAACTGACATTTATGCTAGAAGTGTCACGTCCATGAGGTAGGGTGGGCCGAAGAGGAATTGAAGAAAAGAACGGACAGACTTAGCTTCTAGGCTGACAAATTTTTGAAAAAGGACTCGGCTGCACATGAAATATCTTAGGATAACCGCATATCGGAATGATAAAGAAAGTAAAGAGTTATAATATAACACAAGTTCACATGATATACGTGTTTTTGAATTTGACGATAATATAAATTATTTTTCTAATGATGGCGTGACCCGAGAAACAAATTTGTGATGTTTGTTAGGCCAAGGTGGAAAATAAATGTTATGAGTTTGATTCGTGACAAATATGATATCAGAGCTTGACGCTCCCTCAATATGATAGTGGAACAAACCTAAGCATGAACATTGAGCACTACGTGACACTTGTGACAGAGGGCATGCCTATGAGGACGGATCAAATAGAAGGAATGACAAGCTTTAAGTCTTTTAGGATGACAAACTTCTAAAGTCATTCATATTAGGCCTAGGAGTTAGGTTCTTTTATCTTACGGTGCCGCATAACATAAGTTTATATCGTATATGTTCTTTTGGGCTCAATAAAGAGAAATTCATGAGATCTATTAAATTAAAATAGATAATACGTGTCATGAATTTGGCTGTGATAAAATGTCACCAATTGATTAACAGTTGATGCAAATTAAATACTTACAACTTCGTTGGTCGGAATTTTACAACTCACTGTGTGCAATAATTATTACCACATGCGCACATGATATCGCAAACCTATTAACTATACAATGTTTTTAGTTTTTACCATGTTGATACTTGATACTGCTAAAAACACGTTTACAGTCTAGATAGGATCACACTAGCATTTTGATGTATTTGTTCATTCAATTTTCTTGGGACGAGTTTAAATTCTACACACTAATGTATAAAAAAGGTCAAATACACATACAGCCCCTTAAACTTGCCATGAATATCTATTTAGACCATATTTGTCAATCCCCTTCTCCTTATCTGCCTGCCACCATATTCACTCTTCTCTTATAACCCTATTTTGTTTGTAATAAAGTATGCTCCGATGAAATTCAGCCAATCAAATTCTCAACAGATAATAGATCCAAAATGCAAACTATGAAAACCAGATCGTTATTAATTTCACTATCAACTGACTAAAGAATCTCAAAACTTTTATCGCCTACCAAAGTGGAAATCATCCAATGACGTGCCGGAATCCGAAATTGAGCTCACCCCTGGATCACATAAGCAACTATAGCACAAGTTTTCTTTGAGACACACGCACTACGCTTTTATGAGCACAATTTAAATTGAGTTTAGGTGTTCAATACTAACTATTCTTAGTTGAGGTGTTTAAATAAAATTCATAGCAAGTTTAGGGAGCTGCCTATATATTTGGCCTATAAAAAATATTCATACAATTCAGTTACATACTTACAAATTAAATAGGAGAAAATGTTATAATAAACATTATTATTAATAACCTTGTAAAAGTGGTAACTAACTCATTATAATATAGTACTAAGTTTCACTAATGGTATAATAATCTTTACAAAGTACACTATTTATGTATAACTTAAACAGATATACCAATGATTCACACTAAAACTTAAATCTTAATAGTGGAAATATGGACTTTTACTTTAACCATTTTTAGGTCAAGAAAAACTAAAGTGAAGTTTGACGTCATGTTATGAACAAAACCACTAAATTACAAATTAATTTCTTTTCCTTTTCTAAATTAAACTTTTTTATGTTATATGGGGTAAATTTAGGGAGGAAATTGGGAAAAGGGAATAACGAGCTCACGGATATCACTAGTAGTATATAAGCCTTGGTGGTAATTTATTTTCCTTTTTTACCATGAATCAAGCTCTTTTTTTCCAATTAGCAACTGTAACGCATTTTAGGTTGCTGATTATCTTGCTACTTGTGCACAAAATATGTATTAATTTATTTCAAGTCTTTAATAATTAGATTTCTTGACTCTGGTTTGATAAGATGCAATATCCTTCCTTTAGACTTACATATCTGAAACCTATTACATACTTAAAATGATACATTGATGTTGTTGAACACTATTTCTTAACTTGGCAAGATCAAAAGATTCACATAACTTTAGAAAATAAGTTTGTGCTCTATTCCCCAAATAGAGTTTTTTTACCATATTTCCCAGCTGGTGTCATCCCTATGTTCATTGCTATATGTTCTTCATTTGCTCTGTTATACTCAATGGACAATATATATAGTAGTAGATCCAGCCATTACACACCTGATATATATAACAAACCGTTATTCAATTTCCCTAAACCTAAATATTAGGTCACTCATTAAACATAAATATATTATTAGGTCACTCATTAACATATTATATATGTTGTATTGAGGCAAATTCAGAATTTGAACCTTTGTGGCTTCTAGTAGCAAATTTTACCACATTCCATCTGATTTTTGGGTTCGAAATCTATTTTTCTATTTATTTAGTGAATGTTTAAACACAAATATAAAATTTGAGTCGAAATTATTGGGTTTCCGATAACTGGGTCTGCCCTTGATGCTGCATTATGATACTTAAGTGAGTACAAATGATACAATAACTTGGTCATTTCTCAATTTAATCCTAGTAGTAACAAAATAGTAACAGTTAAATCTATCCTGGTTATCACAATCTGTCATCAGTAATATTGCATATGACTCTTTTATTAATTAAGTGGACAGTCAGTCAGTCGTTCCAGTTAGGGTTCCTTGCAAGTTGGATGCAAAGAACATTTCGTCAACTCTTTTCATTCTGTATATTAGGTGGGAAGGTAATATATAATGGATATATATAACACAGAGTAATAATTGAACTGTTATTTAGTTATCATTGAATGTATGTGCATGTATTTTCCCAAAAACATGTACACAGAGCTAGAAGCAGCCAGAAAATGTCTCTTCCAGATGAAGATCTAGCATGTAATATATATATATATATATATATATTGGTTCACGTCAATTCAACAACTTTTGTTCAAATCTTTTATATGTATTCAGTAAATATAATAATTATTATATATTAATTTGAGATTATAAAAATTTATAAACTTTAAATCATGAATTCACCTCTAATTTTTTCTTTTGAGTAGGGAAGCAAATCTGCTTCATTTTCTTGTTTCAAAACACTCTCCTCAAAAGAGTTACCAATAAAATACTAAAGAATTTATTATAAGTAAAAAACATGCATGCATATAACAGGAGCGTTTCCAAGAGAATATTTGAGTCTTAACCATAGACCATAGTTAATTAATTACTATAATGTAGCAGTTGATCAAATGCTTATTAATATTAATAATAAGAAAGACGAAATTATCGAGTTGAAAGTACTATAGATTTAATTGGACAGTCTTAGGTTTTGCTCATAGACCACCATGTATTTCTTTAATTTGTTCTGCTTATTTTCACTAATCAGAAAGAAAATAAATGTAAATGTTAACTTCTCCAAAAGAAAGCTTCTCCAATCAGTTACCAACATCAACTAAGTAAACTATTACGAAGTAAAAAAAAACATTAATTAGATTAACCTATGGCACATGGATTGGACTTTCTTTAGTGCTTGGACAACTATTATGATGAAGAGAAAATAAATCAAAGTGCAAGAGGAATATTGAATATTTAATTATTAAAGAAAACATGAGCATTCATCTATTCTAGTCACAAATCGATGCACAAAGAAAAAGAAAACAACTATATTATTATTGGAGAAAAAGGAAACCATATTTTATTTCAACCATAATGGAAGCTACGAGAGAAAATGTTTATTTACTTAGAAAAAGTAATATAGTTTCTCCATCCTAACTATATATACTTCTTCCAAAACATTTTCCTACAAAACACAAACATTAAACTCTATGTATAAAATCAAATACTGATAAAAAATTACCTTAGTACATATGATATTTTGATCCTACCCTTATTATTCTTCAAATTTCCCCTTTCCTTGTTCTTTAATCTCAATAAGGTGGTCGAGGATTTGCCCAAGTATATGCATCATGATTCAGTTGTCCACCATTTGGTAATAAATTTGGTGTAAAATTATAAATAGGCATTGATGATGGATCAGGCAATTCATGTTGTTGCTGATGTAGTTGTTGTTGCCTTCCACCACTAGAACCTAAAGCCGGAGGTGAATTTTCGGCCGGTAATGGAGACTGGTCGGAGCGATCGCCTCCGGCCTCCTCCTCTTCTTCTAGAGGCAATCTTTCATAGGTAGCATTAGAAAAAGTGGCTGCTATAATCATCACTGGTCCAGCAGCAATTAATGGTCCAACAACACTACCACCCACCACTTGCCCTTGGCCACCGGCCAAGTAGACAGTTAGCCCGGTCAAGCCTGGAGGGGCCGGACCGGGCAAAAATGCTCCGGTCAACGACAAAATTTCGAATATTCCTTGAAGAACAACTGCACCTGGAGCTGATGGTTGCCTTAATGTTACATTAGCGACTGAACCATTCCCACTAAGTACACAAACGCCACGTTGGCGCCTCCTCGCGAATTGGGCAATGCTATCAGCCACATCTGCGCCCCCTGCCACCTCCATAACGTGGCTCCGGAGGGCATTAGGGCTATCACGAGTCACGAAAATTGGAGGTTTGGGCTTGTTCTTGGATCCGGGTGGACGACCTCTAGGTCTTCGATTGCCTACCTCAACCGCACCTTCTTTAGGCTCATGATCACCATTTTCACGATCATTATCTTCTTGATTTTCACCACTGCTCCCACTCTCATTCACGGAAAGCTGCTTTGTCAGCAACATAGGTGGGCAAGATCCTGGCTCAAGGCCGGACAAGCCCACCTGACCACCCCACCAATTAGCCAGAATTGCAAATTTTACCACAAAATCCACCAAGAAAATTAGCTCAAACTCAAGATTCTTACTTGTTTTGCTGAGTTTGAACAAGACCCTAAAATGTTGGGAATATCTTGAGGATATATAGGCGTTTTTTTTGTCCTCTACTTCTTGTGAAGATAGAATTAGGGTAAGATGGAAAACTTTTTTCTTTATAGGAGAATTAGATGAAGAAGAAGTTCATGTAATCAAGTAAAGGGAAGAACAAAGATGAAATTATAGCTAAGAAGCAGAATTTTACAAAGAACAAAAAAGGAGAAAATTAAATAAAAGAGAAACAAGTGATGATTTAAATTAATTAGGTAGGGAGAAATAAGGAACAGATGCAAAATTAAAGAGGAACAGAAACGTAACCCCGGACAGAATCAAACCCAAAGAAAAAGAAAGAATAAAGCACATAGAGATTGAAAAAACTAAGAGCCAAGAGTTTATTACATAGTAGTATATAATTACTACTTATATTTCAATATTTTTTTTTGGAAAAAAAAAGTATTATTACAAAAGGTGTAAAAAGATCATGAAAAGGGGTGTGTAAGAAATGACTTTTTTGGGGTTTATTCTTTATAGAAGTCTCTCATCAATTGCAGTGGACGAGTGTTAAAAATAGTGTATATTATTTTTGTATAGGAATTAGGGTTTTTTGAAGTCTCTGTCCGTAGTGTCGGGAGTGTGCGTGGGCAGGTGGCATTGTGGGAAGCACGTCGCTATCTCTTGCCCCAACGTATTAAGACCATAACCAGATATTTAAATTAGATCACACTAATTTATTATAGCTAAGTAATTTAACAACATACAACATATTCAGTGTAGTTGAGGTCTGCGAAGGGTAGGCCATATACAAACCTTATCATATCTTAAGAGGTAGATGTTGTTTCCGATAGATTCTAGGCTAAAAATAAAATAATAACAAAGCAGGTCAAATAGAAAAAAAGAACAGTAACTACAATAAAATAATAATGTTGTGAAGAATAAGAGACAATAAATACTAATAGAAATCGAAAGACAAAAAACTGCTAAGTAGTTTAATAAGATAATAATTTATCTTAATTAACTATGATTAAGTGAAAATAGTGTGTATACAAACACATGTTGCATTGATATCAAATACTCAATGCGCACAAGTATTTACCTTCAAAGACAGATATCAGTCGCACCCTGGGTTTATCACTACAAAAAGAAAGGTATTTTTCAACAATATTTTTGTTGTCATATGTTGGATGTTGTTGCTAAAAATATTTTTCGCAACAATAAAAATTATTGTATGACGTTGCAATAACCTCCGATGCAAAAAGTTTTCACAGCAACAAGTCATTTTTTTATTGCCATTTACGTTTTTAGCAACAATATATTAAATTTTTGTTGACATTTACATTTTTTAGCAACAATATATTTATTGTTGCTAAAGTTATGTTGCCAATTCTATACTTTCTTGTAGTGTATGTTAAAGTAATAGATGTATAACATGTGTGTATATATATATATATATATATATATATATATATATATATATATATATATATATATATATATATATATATATATATATATTATTTTATTTTATTAAATTATTTAATCATGATAGATTAAAACGATTTGATGTAAACATTGAGTGCGGTTAATTTTTACTGATAATATAGTGTGATTTTTAACATATTAGTATATAGAAATTAAACTTAATCTTATATACATCAACAGTGTGAAAAGAAATTTTACACTAGCAAATCAGATTTGTCTGTATTAAGTAATCTCCATTATTTTCAAGATTATAAATTCACTTTTTATAGAGAGCTACTTATAAATAGCTTTTAGATGATATGATAATATTTATATATAAAAAATTACATTGTCATTGTATATAAATTAAAAAAATTTAACTAATATTTACTGATTATATGAACTATTTACAATATCTATATGTATTTAACCTATTATAGCAAGTAATATATCTTCTTTCAGTTTAATTTCATTTCTTTTATGAATAATTACTTGCAATTATTTTTAGGTGGTCTGATAATTTATAACAAATTAAGATATGTGCTCTCTATGTGTCCGGTTGAGTTAAATGGATAACTTCTTTCTTTTCTAAATGTTGCGATTTTAAAGTTTCCCGAGTATTTATATCAAACAAATACAACAATTACCAACTATGTACGGTTTTAGTTAACGACTTTGTTTTTAGCCTATTCAATTATCGGTATGTAATCATTGATGTTACTAATAATATTGTAATGTTATAATTTTTTAATTATGAATTGAACGAATAGTAATATTTTGTTTGGTAGGTACCGTAAAATAATATATGGGGAATATACTAAAAGGCAAAATGCTCACATCAACTTCAGAATAATATAAGATAGTACTACTACTCCTATTTTATAAGTACTAATTTGAATTTTGGAAATTGGTGGACTTCAATTTTTCATTACGGATAACATTTTTATATTATATTTATTTGACAAATTAATTAAAGTAGCACGAGAGGAAGATCTACATTGATAGAAGACAAAAGGCGGGTTTTGTATATTATTTTACCATATTTGTAGAATTCTTATACAAGTGTAATTATGGTATATTAGAATTATAGTAGGAAAATGTAGAATTATTTTCCATAGTTAGGATTTGTATATTTGTAAATATACCTCTTCATTAATAAAAATAATCAAGGGATTATATTCTTTCATGGTATAGAAGTCTAGGGCACATAATTTCCTTCTCCACAATATTTCTGCAACCCCTCTTCTCGGAACATAGCCGGCCGTCGGCCATTGTTCCAAATTTTCTGTAACACCCCGTACTTTCAGGCGATGGTTTGAGCAGCTAGACGTATGCAAGTAGACCTGAGCCTTGGGGAATTTATGTCATATTCACGTATGCAAATAAAGAGCTTAGTATATAAAAAGATGCAGTCCCAAAATGATTTAGGACTTAAAAGTGTGATGATGGTGGTTGAGAATAATATTTGGTGTATACATAAAGAGGCTATGGACTAATGTTATACCCCATGGGTATGATATTGAATATAGGACATAATTATTATTTAAGTGAATTGAGATTGAGAATTAATAAGGGTTGTTCGATAATTATTATGTGGACATAGTCCACACGTGTTATGTAAAAATGGCAACAAGTGCATACAATTACCTACACATAAGGGTGTAATGTGTAATGTGACATGATTTAGTGATGAGTATTAAAAGAGTCCTAGGGATGTTGCCACTTTGATTTCTATTTTAGATTTGTTCACTACCACATCACGTCATATAGGTAAAAGAGTATTGAACTACAACACATAGTATGTCATTGATTGGATAAGTATGGGATTAGATAATATATATTATAGATTATATAGGTCTTGAAGCACTTAGAATATAAAACAATATTGATGCCATCATGACCATTAAGCATTATGTACAAGTTCAGTAATTGTTTTTAAATTACTTGGCAACTAAGGAAACTTGAACATGCTCATGATACCAAGGACCATTACCAATTCTTCCTTGAACCGATTTCCACATAAATCATATAATCAACTCTCTAAATCTCATTTCTTTGTTGGATATGAATTCCATTTTCCGTTCATAGGAGCTACAAAGTAATTTAACCACAATACTTGATCTTTGAAATCTCTACATCGGGATCTTTAAGCCCGGTTATAAATTAGATTTCTTTGGGTGGTGTGGAAACTGTCGGGGGAGCATTAGCTAGGAAATCATCCAGAGTTATGCGTCTACCGAAAGGATTGACTCATTATAATTTTTTGAAGGCGAATTCGAGGTATGTTAAGGCAAATTCTTCTTTCTTTTTGCATGTTCTACGTACGAAATGTGAACATAATATTGTCCCATAAATGATTCTACTCTTAGTAGTTAAGGATTTTCATGTTATTCATTCCTATTTTCGAAGCATGTCTATATATGTTCCTAAATCCCTGTTGAGGTATATGATAAATATGTTAATATTCATAGTGTTAATCGGAGGTGCATTATATTCATATATTACCCTGGACCCCACATGCGTTATATACGCTACTATATGGTATGCATTATATATATATATATATATATATGTAGGGGATGAGAAATGGGATACGTCGTTATATACTGTAACATCCCGTACTTTCGGGCGATGGTTTGAGCATCTAGACGTATGCAAGTAGACCCGAGTCTTGGATAACTTATGTCATATTCATGTATGCAAATAAAAAACTTAGTATATAAAAGGATGCGGTCCCGAACTAATTTAGGATTTACCAAGTGGGACAACAATGATCGGCTAATTAATAATTTTTAGTGGGACAAAATTAAGTGGGCTAAGTATAGGTGTACGTGAGAATATTTATGTGTAGCATTTAAAGAAGCCACTTAGGTGACTAAGGCAATGTAACTAAGAGGTGGCAGCATTTAGGATTAGCAAGCGACATGGGGTAATTTATATGGGAGGACAAATCAAATCGTGGTCCAGTATATAAGAGTTCTCTGAAGACATTTGCATGTTACACCACCTTTCATTGTAAGAATATACATAGGCATCACCCTTTGTTAGTTAAGATAGGCAATTAAATGTTAGCAAAACGTGAGCAGTAAAATTGGTAGCAGTTCATGGAAATTATAGGCAACAACAGCAAGAAAAACACGGTCCCTAAGTCATACCCTTTTTCGAGTTGGTTCATTCGGGCTTAAGGTTAGGTTCTATACGGACTACTTGGGTTGTATTATCAACGGATCGACGAATGTATGTTAAGTCAAATTATTTCTTCTTTTGGCATGTTCTAAATTACGAAACGTAAACGTAATATTGCTCCATAAATTATTATACTCTTAGTAGTTAAGGATGTTCCTATTATTTATTCCTATGTTAAAAGCATGTTATATGTTCTCAAATCCTTATTGAGGTATATGGAAAAAATGTTAATATTCCCAATGTTAGCCGAAGGTACAATGATATTATGTCACTCAGATGAACTCATAAGATTTTATTGTCATTCATGCATTTTTATTCATGTATTACCCTGGATCATATATTGAGGATGAGAAAAGGGATACGTCGTTATGTACGCAACCATCTGATCAGCTGGTATATGATGATGATTATGCCCACAGAAACCAATACGATATGATGCCCACAGAGGCTAAAGAGAGATGTCGTTATACACACACACACACACACACACACATATATATATATATATATATATGTATATATACCGCATTGTGCATGACATTTAGGAATATTATGGCTTTCAGAGGCATCACTACTGGTCGGCTGTTTCTGTCGGCTATTTCTGTCTCACTTTATTTTTTATATCCCTGTTATGCAATTTTTCATGCCTGACATACTCGGTACATCAGTCATACTGACGTTCTTTTTGTCGGGGGATGCTGCGTTTCATGCCCATAGGTTCACGTAAGCAAGGCGACGATCCGCATTAGTAGGTTGCTGACTCAGCGGATATTGGAGCACTCCCCTTGTTTTGGAGTGTCGGTCTAATTTCGGTACAATATTTTTGCATGTATATACGGGTATGGTGGGGCCCTGTCTCGATCTTATGATGTCATGTACTCTTTTAGAGGCTTGTAGACAGTGTTTTGGGTATAATAGTCAGGTATGGCCTTGTCAGCCTTAGTTTGTATATATGCTTGGGTTGAGTCCTTCTATTGGTAAAATTTTACATAGCTTCTTTCCAGTATATCATCTCTATGTGTCGGCAGGGTACTGGGTGACGGCCCTTGTGGCCCGTATTTAATTATAATTAGATGTTGATTGTATGATTAGTGGTACTCGGCAGGTAAGGTCCGAGTGCCCGTCATGACCCCCGATTTGGATCGTGACAAATTTGGTATCAGAGCATTTAGGAATCACCAATACATCGCGGCCATGTTGGATCCCTCATCTTCGCGACGGGGGTGGGGTGGGGTTAAAAACGGGGGCGACAATAGGCAACAAATTTTAGCAAAATGTGAGAAGTATGAGACATATACTAAAGCAGTAACATTTACCCAGTTAGTCCAGCAACATTTATTATAAAGAATAGCTTATCTTGAATCAAGATCATTCTCCCAAAATCATTGAGGAAGCAATGGGATTGTAAGCAGCAACCGTTATGCTCCTTTTTGAGTTGTCCTAGTCTCTGGTTTCTTGAAAGCTCGGGGAAGTACGAATTGATTTTGTTGTGGTTGTTGAAGGGTTGGTATCCAAGGTATGTTAAGGCAAATCCTTCTTTCTTTTGGCATGTTCTAAGTACTAAACGTAATATTGTCCCATAAATGATTCTACTCTTAGTAGTTAAGGATGTTCATGTTATTAATTCCTATTATCAAAGCATGTTTAAATAAGTTCCTAAATCCCTATTGAGGTATATGGGAAAGATGTTAAGATTCACAATATTAATCGGAGGTGAAGCGATATTATGTTATTATGTCACTCCGATAAGCTCAGAATGTTTTATTATCATTCATGCATTATATTCATGTATTACCCTTGACCCACATGTGTTATATACACTACTATTTGGTATGCATTATATATATGTAGGGGATGGGAAATGGATACGGCGTTATATCCGCACACCACCTGATCAGATGGTATATGATGATGATCGCCACCTAATTATTCTACAGTGAATTATGACACCTAAATGTTAATATAAATGATGCAAAATGAAGTCCGATTAATGGTCTGCTAATCTATAAGATTCTGCGTAAGGCTTCTTTATTATCCTAAAGAAAAGGGCTTAGGCATCATTTATGATTCGCTAACTACGGTTATCCAATCAAACTTAGATTAATTATTATGCTAAAGAAAAATGCATGTTTAAAAGTATAAAGTTAATTGAAAGGAATTAAAAGATGCATTTTGACAATGTAAAGATTTTCACCACTTATTCTTTTTGAGGAGTCTTGCAAAAGCTATTGCGGTTCGGAGAAATAAATTCCAAGCATAAAATCCGGAAAAAGGTATGCATGGCATTGTTTATAAAAAATATATGTGAAACTGATTTTTGGATAAAACATGCATTTGTAAGGCATTGTTTATAAAATACATGCAAAGTTGATTTTTGGATAAAAGTATGCATTTGTATGAAAGTTGATAAAATACATGCAAAGTTGATTTTTTGGATAAAAGGCATGCATTTGTATGACATTATTTATAAAATACATGTAAGTTGATTTTTGGATAAAAGTATGCATTTGTATGGCATTGTCCATAAAGTACCTATTTTTTGGCAATTGTTAGTAAGGACAAAAACACATTATTTATAATGCAAAGAAGTGATTTATATGAAAGTTATTTCAAATCGCAAATCGGATGAAAAACAAAACCTTGTTTGTATGATTAATAATGCGAATAAAAGATGACCAAATTATTTTGAAAGTTTGAAACATGCATAACGAGCCTAAAATAAATAAGCTAGTGACGGGTTTCCAATTTTAAATTACTCGAGCCTAAAATGAATAAACTAGCGGCGGATTTCCAATTTTAAGCTACTCTATTAATTTATCCGTTCAAGGACTAATTATTCTAAGTATTTTAGTGATCGCAAAAAATTGAATAATTAAGTTACAACCCGAAAAATAAAAAGGGCGGTATTTAAAGAATCAAAAGCCGCGACTAGGGCGGGATGACATCCCGAGTGTAGGAGAATGCAATGAACGTGGATGTGGGTCTTCGCTTGACAAGCGTCATGATGAGTCTCATAACGAGACTCTTCGTTGCTCCCGATGCATTTCATGTAAACAAAAAAAAAGATTAGTAGACGGAACAATGAAAATATATACATAAGAAAATATAAATAAATAATTCGTGAAGAATAATATATTGTTGGGCCTCAGGTTTGATATACAACATAAATAACAAGAAAGGGAAAGAGAACAAGGGAAAGGGAAAGACTATGGATTCAGTGGATACATACATAAACATACACAATCATATTTAGACCATATTAACTATGCTAATACCTTAAAGAATAAACCAGACCTAACACAGGATGAGGGTCTGCAGATACAGAACTTATATGAGCTGAACTAAACATGCATATGTTATCAAGATAAATAAAAATAGGATATGACATGACTCAGGAGGTTCTATGAACATGACATAGGTCTAGCAGTCAACGAATTACAATTAAGGACCAACCAAATCCCTATCTAGAGGTAGGAACCCACCGAAAGACTCAGCCAGACAACCTATCCACAAATTCAACATGATTATACAGTTCCCAGAAAATAAAGACAAACATACAAAACACTCTATGGCATTTAAACTCCAAATTCATAAAAAAAGACAAGTACAGAGCTTTGAGATGCCTAGTGATAAGGATTCAAGGTGGAATGTATTCTATACCAATCATTTAGTCACAGACAGTGTACAAAGCATTGGCCAAGCAGGTTTAGCTAAATGTTGTCTATATCATGCCATTTTATATTAACATATTCAATACACTACACTAAGTGTATCTTTAAACAACAACTACAGGCTAAAATGCTTAGTCAATCAAAGCAGGCTAATCATACATTTATTTTAAAAGCATTAATCAATATATCACAAGATTCTACTTAATCAGAGGTTAACACAATCACTCATAACATATTAATCAAGAAAACCTAGAACACATATGCATTATCACTAATCTTACTTAACTAAACTAACAAACAAGCAATTAATCGTAGGAAAACTTAAATCATGAAGCACATATTAAATTAAAAGCAGGAATGAGGGAAATTCGAATTTACTGACCTTCTTCGAGCAACGAATCGAGGCGTTGTTTCGAATCGTCGAATCCGCTTGGAGGAGTTATTTTGGAATTCTGATTTTTGCGATTTTGGAACCGGATTTTGACCCGACCCGGAAACGTGAAGAAAAAAAAAGAAGGGATTTTCGGATTGGAAAATTAGGAACTAAAAAGAGTATTTTCGGATTAAAGTAACCCAAAAATTTAGGAACAAACAAGTTATCTTTTCTGATTTTCCTTCTTTTTTCGATGCTTTTCGGACTGTTTTTCCGGACCTCAGACAATTTTTTCAGACTTCCAAAATCCTCGAAACCCGACTATTTTTCGGACTTTCGACCTCGGACCAGACACCAAAATCCAGACCCCTTTATATCATTACATCATCAAGCATTAATTATATAGAACTCACCTTATGCTTCTCTCGGAACCTCGGCATTGGTCTGAAATAGGTAGGGATATTTGATTTTCATCTCCTCTTCCACCTCCCATGTCATTTCTTCTACATTTTTATTCCGCCAAAGAACTTTCATGGAGGCTACTTCTTTAGTGCTCAACTTGCGGACTTGTCGATCTAAGATAGGAATAGGAACATCTTCATATGATAGATCCCCCGTAACCTTCACATCGTCAATCAGTACAATTCAGGAAGGATCCCCAACACACGCTCTTAACATAGAAACATGGAAAACCGGATGGACAAACTCTAACTCTGAAGGCAAGTCCAATTCGTAAGCTACTTGACCGATTCGTCGAATTATGCAATATGACCCAATATACCTTGGGCTGAGCTTTCCCTTTTTCCCAAATCTTATTACCCCCTTCATAGTTGAAATCTTCAAAAAGATTCAATCATCTACTTGAAACTCTAAGTCCCGCCGTCGCAGATCTGAATATGACTTCTGACGGCTTTGAGAAGTTAGCAGCCGTTCTTGGATAAAATTCACCTTCTCTATGGCTTGGTGTACTAAGTCAGGCCTAAATAATTCTGACTCGCCTACTTCGAACCATCCGATAGGAGATCTACATTTCCGTCCATATAACGCCTCGTATGGAGCCATTTTAATGTTAGCATGATAACTGTTATTGTACGCAAATTCAATAAGGGGTAAATGATCATCCCAACTTTTCTTAAAGTCCAATACACAAGCTCGTATCATGTCCTCTAGCGTTTGAATCATACGCTCGGCCTGCCCGTCTGTCTGAGGGTGGAAAATTGTGCATTAACTTGGGTGCACAAACCTTTTTGAATGATTTTCAGAAGTTAGCTATAAATTGTGCACCTCGGTCAGATATAATAGAAATAGGCACACCATGGAGGCGAACAATCTCCTTAACATACAACTTCGCGTAATCCTCGGTTGTGTATGTAGTTTTGACCGCCAAGAAATGAGCTGATTTGGTTAGTCGGTCAACAATTACCCAAATAGAAGCAAACTTACGATAAGAGCGAGGTAACCCCGTAACAAAATCCATATTAATCATTTCCTATTTCCACATTGGAATCTCAATGCTTTTGGTGTTGTATTTTTAGTTGCTGACAATTAGGACACTGAGCTACAAATTCCGCAATCCTTCTCTTCATGTCGTTCCACCAATAAAACCCTTGAGAACATGATACATCTTAGTAGATCCAGGGTGAATGGAATATCGTGAGCAATGGACCTCCGTCATAATTTTGTCTCATAACCCCCTACATTTGGAACACATAAACGGTCTTGGTGTTTGAGAACCCCATGTTCGTCAATCTCAAAAGTTGTGGTCTTCTTCTGTTGAATGCCCTCTCTGATGTTTTCCAAACTAGGGTTTTCCCGCTGACGTTCCTTAACTTCCGATATGAGGGACGACTCTGATATATTCTGAATCACAAAACCACTATCCTCCGAATCCATTAGTCGGACTCTCAAACTAGCTAACTGATGGAGCTCTCTTACTAACTCCTTCCTCTCGACTTGCACCGACATTGAGCTGACCATCGACTTATGACTGAGCGCGTCTACTACAACATTAGCTTTTCCGGGATGATATAAGATGTCCACATCATAATCCTTAAATAATTCAAGCCACCTCATTTGTCTCAAGTTCAACTCTTTCTGTTTAAATATGTATTGCGGACTTTTATGATCCGTGAAAATATCTACATGAACACCATACAAATAGTGCAGCCAAATTTTTAGTGCATAGACCATCGAGGCCAACTCCAAATCGTGTGTCGGATAACTTTTTCTCATGTTTCCTTAATTGCCTTGATGCATAGGCAATCACTTTACCATGTTGCATTAGCACGCATCCAAGACATGCTCCCGAGGCATCACAATACACAACGTAGCCTTCTGGACCCTCTGGGAGAGTAAGGATTGGTGTTGATGTTAGTCTGTCTTTTAACTCTTGGAAGCTCTGTTCACAGGCATCGGACCACTGGAACTTTGTGGCCTTTTGTGTCAACTTTGTTAATGGTGCTGCTATGGTAGAAAACCCTTTTACAAACCTCCTATAATAGCCGGCTAGGCCTAAAAAGTTGTGAACCTCTGATGGAGTCGTGGGCCTTGGCCAATTCTTCATCGCTTCAATCTTATGAGTGTCAACTCTTATACCTTCATCTGACACTATATGACCAAGAAAAGCCGCTGAATCCAACCAAAACACACACTTGGAGAGCTTAGCATACAACTTATAATCCTAGAGCGTATGCAGTACTACCCGCAAATGATCCACATGTTCCCGTCTCCGAGTTAGAGTAAACCATAATATCATCTATAAATACTATCATAAATACATCAAGAAATGGGTGAAACACGATGTTCATTAGATCCATAAATGTTGTCGGCGCGTTTGTGAGTCCGAATGAATTACTAAGAACTTGAAGTGCCCATACCTTGTCCTGAAAGCCGTCTTTGGAACGTCCTTCTCCTTGACCCTTAGTTGATGGTACCCCGACTCAGGTCGATCTTTGAAAAGCATTTTGCACCTTGTAACTGGTCAAACAAATCATCAATTTTAGGAAGAGGGTATTTGTTCTTGATAGTGACTTTGTTCAACTGACGATAGTCAATTCACATCCGTAACGAACCATCTTTCTTTTGTACAAACAATATCGGCACACCCCAAGGAGATATGTTGAGCCTAATGAAGCTTTTCTCAAGCAGATCTTTTGATTGCTCATTTAATTCTTTCAATTCAGCTGGAGCCATCCTATAAGGATGGATAGATATCGATTGAGTGTCTGGCAACACGTCTATACCGAACTCAATCTCCCTCTCAAGAGGAAGGCCTGGAAGTTCGTCTAAAAATACATCAAGAAACTCATCAACCACCAGAATTAATTGAGAAGTATGTGGTTCAACATCGACATCTCTAGCCCGAACAAGATGGTAGATACAACCTTTGGAGATCATCTTTCTTGCCTTAAGGTATGGAATAAACCTACATTTTGGCGTCGCCGTATTACCCTTCCATTCAAGGACTGGCTCGCCTGGAAACTGAAATCTAACAATCTTTGTTCGGCAATCAACATTAGTGTAGCATGATACCTGCCAATCCATGCTCATAATAACATCAAAATCAACCATTTCTAATTCTACCAAATCTGCTAAGGTCTGATGGCTACAAACTAATACTGCACAATTCTGATAGACCCATCTAGAAACTACCGACTCACCAACTGGTGTAGCTACCACAAATGGGTCTCTTATCAACTCAGGCTCCATACTAAATTTACAATCAATGAAATGGGTGATATATGATAGATTGGAGCCTGAATCTAACAACGCATACACATTATGTAAAAAGACTGATAATATACATGTAATAATATCAGGTGAGGACTCTTGATCATGTCGACCCATCAATGCGTAGATGCGGTTCTGGCCTCTACCTCTGCCTCGACCGGATAATGACTGGTGACTTTGCCCTGATGGGTGTACTGAATATGATGAAGCTGTTGCAGATCCGACCGGCTGGGTCCTAACACCTTCGCCTCTTGTCGGGCATTCTCGCATAATATGACCAGGTTCACCACAAGAATAACATACATGTGAGCCTTGTCGGCATGGCCTCAAATGGGCCTTACCACACTGCTCGCATCGAGCTAACGGCGGCCTCATCTGACTAGAATTCCCTCTATAATAAGACCCTGATGCTCGTGAACTTTGACCTGGTCCAGTTTGAACAAACTGATCAACCCTTGACATTGAAAACTGTAATGATAAGCTAGCCGTCGGGTAGGATGGGCGTCTATAAAGTTGTGGCCTGGGCCCACTTCTGAACTCCCATACGTCACTTACGGATCGAGCCCTCTTATGCTGGCCCTTATCACGCTTTCGATCTACCCGTTGTTGTCTCTTACGATCCTCCAGATTCTGTGCATAAGCCTGAATGTGAGCAATATCCATATTCGGATTCAGAGAAGCCATAGTACACTCATTGACCAAGTGCGGCCCCAAGCTAGTAACAAACCTCTGTACCCGGTCACTCATCTCAAGTATAATCGTATGAGCATATCTGGCCAATGAATTAAACTGCAAGTTATATTCTCAAACACTCATATTGCCCTACTCAAGACGTAGAAATCTATCATGCCTGGCCCGTCGAAGCTCAACCGACAGAAAATGCTGTAAGAAGGCCTCTGAAAACTCTCTCTATCTTGCTGGTGGAGCACGAGGTGCCCTAGATTGCTCCCATGTCTAATACCAGGTCACCGCGATATCCCGTAGTCTATAAGAATCAAACCTTAACCACTCAGTATCGGTAGCATCCATTACCCGCAAGGTACGTTGTATCTGATCTAAAAAATTCTACGAGTCCACGTTCAGGTCTGATCCTGTGAATACCGGAGGGTCTAAGTTGATGAAATCCTGAGCTCTCGCACTAGCAACTCTATCGGAAGGACTGAGAATCTGACGTTGGGCCTGAGCGGCCACTAACCAAGTCAATAACTTCACAACACTTCGCATATCAAAATCCACATCTGGAGTATCAGGTGGAGGAACTGGAGGTACTGCAGCCACACGATGCTTCTCTATAGGTGGTGGGCTGGGGGAATCATACGAAGAAGTCGCACTATGGGTCTCACTATGGCCCTCGCTAGCGGGTGGCACTCGGCTAGTACCTTCACCTGTAGCCGTATCCAACACCCTCATACTCTTGAACTTTCTCCTTATTGTAGGCATTGCTGGAATCATAAACACGAGACGGATTAGGAGTGGAATGCTTATAATTCAGTTTTATAACACGATTCTAGAACAAGAAAAGAAAGTAATCATCCTACATGCCCGGTAGCCTCATGTATATAAGTGTGGTGCACAACACATCCATAAACAAGAATCTACTAAACACGGCTTGTAGACACCCTAGAATAGACCTGCTCTGATACCAAGTTTGTCATGATCCAAACCGGAGAGTCATGACGGGCACTCAGACCTTACTTGCCGAGTACCACTAATCATGTACTCAACATCTAACCATACTCCATCACGGCCACAAAGGCCGTCACCAAGTACCCGGCCGACACATAGAAATTATAAACTAGAAAGAAGCTGTGTAAAATTTTACCAACAGAAGGATTCAACCCATGCATATATACATACTAAGTCGACAAGGACATACCTTACTGTTATACACAAGACACTGTCTACAAGACTCTAGAGAGTACGCACTATTATAAGGTTGGGACAGGGCCCCGCCATACCCATATGTACATGCAAAAATATCGTACTGAGATTAGACCGACACTCCAAAACAAGGGGAGTGCTCCAATATCCGCTGAGTCAGAAACCTACTAATGCGGATCGTCGCCTTGCCTACGTGAACCTGCGGGCATGAAACGGAGTGTCCCCCAACAAAAGGGACGTTAGTACGACTGATGTACCGAGTATGTCAGGCATGAAAAATAGCATAACAGAGACATAAAAGTAAACTGAGACAAGAAACATCCAACCAGTAGTGAATGCCTCTAAGGGCCATAATATGCCTAAATGTCATGCACAATGCGGTCATACATACATATATATATATATATATACATATATATATATATATATATATATATACATATATATATATATACATATGTATAGATATATATACATATGTATATATATATATATATATATATATATATATATAACGTCGTCTCCCATCATTTCATTTCGGCCTCTGTGGGCATAATCATCATCATATACCAGCTGATCAGGTGGTGTGCGTATATAACGTCATATCTCTTTTCCCATCCCCTACCTAGCCGATGGACTCACCAAATCAAACTCCCATCTCAATCAGAAACCCTAATTCCTCAAAACCTTCTCCCAAATTTTCACAAATGGAAACATCACCAATGTCAGAACAAATGTCATCCAACATCCACTCCAACACTCTAATGAGCACAAGCCCTTCAATGAATACGGAGGCTTTCGAGTACAATGATCCCCAACAAACAGAACAAGCATCTTCTTCCTTAAATCTCCCAGAAAACACATGTACAACAATAATGTTTAAAGGTTTTGATGAACTTTTAGATATTAGCTATCTTGGAGATGATAATAACCCTATAGTTGTTGATGAAACTGTTGATTTTTCATTTTTGTGTAAAAGGCCAAAAGCCATTCTATAGACAGTGTAGACATCCGGACCAACATTTTCTGAACAGATTTTACTTTACTTCACGCGATGCAGTAATACTTTTTTAAATATTACTATGAGGTAAAAATGATTTGGCAAGGTAAAAAGGAGCTGGTAAAAAATGAGTGAGGACTAAGTCAAAAGTTGTTGCTTGTCATGAGGATCAAGACAAAGCTGTTGAGATTATTACTCCCCGGTCTTCTCCAACCAATCCCACCAGCAGTCCACCTTTCCCTCAACCTCTACAACTGATTGATGAGATGTTCAATGAAGTCTCTCTACTATAAATAGAGAGGCTGCTACAGAGAATCAACATTCAGAACCAAAAAGTAAGAATACCAAGAGAGCTCTCGGGATTTCATCTCAGAAATCTGGATCACCAGTGTTGCCTGAGTGTGTTGACAACATTCTATCCAACATTACAATTGTTGTTTAGATTCTAGATTAGTTTTGTATTCTAGATTAGTTTTTTATGGAGCGATTATAATAAGAAGTTGTCTATGTCTATTTAGTTAGATTTTTCAGGCAGAAGTCATCTGCGACTTGAACTTTTAATTCATTTCCGTTTTATCTTGTAAATCTGTAAAGAAATGAATTTATTTATTTGTATATAATATATATACAATACATTTGGTCATTGACCATCATAAATTATATTATATATATAACTTATGAAAATTTAAAACCTTTGTGTTCTTTATATTTCCGATGCATTCACTCTTCAAAGTTTTCTGTTTTGCTAAAGTGTTGTTACTAGTGTCGGACGACATAATTTTCGACATTCGGAAACAGAATTGGCATTCGATTTATTTCATTTTGTTTTTATTGTTTCATAGCTCCCTTTAGTATCCTTCTAAAAAAAGGCAGTCTGGTGCACTAAGCTCCCGCTATGCGCAGGGTTCGGGAAAGCTCCCTTTCTAATGTTGTATCCTTCTCTTTTAAATAATTTAACTTTGAGGTGGTGGCAAGAAGAGCTTTTTATCTCGTGTGTATGCAGATACCAGAAAGGGTACAAGTTTAATGTCCAGATAACATAAATTTAGACGCGATACCTTTATATTGAAATATCAGGAGAAATCCTGGCACAAATTGCTTGCAGCATGAATGCACACCCTAAAGAAGAAACAATTTATACCACACCCTACCCCCCATGTAGAGAGAGTATTGATCGAATTTTGACTTTCCAAAATCGATGTTGCATGGATAATTCGCTTGCTTTCATTTACCCATGCGAAACAGTTGATATATGGATATGGGTACATCATATGAATTATTCAAATGACACTACAAATTAGCAAACACTGCACATTCTCAAACTAAATACTTACATCTATCTGTATTTGATATGTACCTATAGCTTGGTCCAAGTATCACAGCTCAAAATATATTAACAAACATTAAAATTCTACAAGAAAGTTTGATAATTAGCCGAACTGTTCATAAATATCAATCAACTATGTCAATATCAAACCAGCTTGGATCGATCATATGGCTCACTACATAATTTTCACATTTGACATTCTCTTTCAGAGTAGTCAAATACATACTAGGCATGTTCCCCAGAGTGTCAAAGTCCAAACCAGATATTGCTTCTTCAAGTACATCTTCTTTCTTCTCTTTTTGTCATATATCCCTCTTCACTTGGATAACTGAAATGCTACGCTTTCTTATTTCTTCCATCTTTCCCCCAGTTTAAGCTTCAATCATATATCACAATATGCCCTCCAGATATACTTAGCCTATCAAGTGTCTGAGTCTAACATTCAGATATACAGAGAGTTACCCGCAAGGGTAGCCAAGTTGGTGTAGCAGTAGAGCGCGGGACCGCAAGGTCACGAGTTCGATCCCCTGCATAAACCTTCTTGGTTGAGCCTGTCACACATGGCTTGCCAAGTGTGGTTAATCGGCTGACGTGGTTTGCCAGAGAGTTATCACATCACTATAATTACGAATTCAAAAATCCCTATAGCATTTGTCAAGAGAATCTCAATTTCATGATCCCGTAATCTCCTGCAACATTTTGAACTAACCATGTCTTTGAAAGGAGAGAAAAAGAGGAGCACAAACTACTCTTTCGGTCTCATTTTATACGACACAGCCAGTATTCGTGAAATTATCACAGTTTTTCCTATACTATATCTTTCTCAAACATTTTAACTATAAAAATGTAATTTTTAATACACATCATGTACTTTTGTAAATTTCATTTCAACTTAAATAATTTGGACATCAATGTCACATTCACCAATAATTAGATGCCTTAACTCAATTCATCATTCTCTTCGGGAGGAGAGAGTATAAGGTGCAAATGCACGACAATGCAGAAACACTCCAAATACTTCCATTAACGTAAATTCAAGTTCACAGATTATCTTCCAATGGCATATTCACAAAATTTGGTAAATGCTTATATATATGTAATAGTGGAACAGAACTAACGTCCGATAACTCATTGCAAAAACTGCGGGTCAGAGTTCTCACCGGCGATTCGAAGTGAAGTTATGCATACACGAAAATGAAGGATTCTAGAAGTCGGAACAGGGAAAGTGCAGATTTCTATGGAAAATTGTACTCTCTAAAAAAAACGAATCGAAATGCAACTGAAATACTATAATTCCGCGATACTAAAAGGTGAGATTGTTTAAAGTTGAGTTTAGATTTCCTATATAATTCAAAGTGTTAAAAATATTTATCAATCATAATTATGTATCCAACATGCTGTTTATATAAAACTTCAATTTATTCAAATACTCCTCAAAATTATACTGTGTAACCCTTTTCTCTATTTGAAAATGATTGACACATTCTTACGGTCCACATCGAAAATGGAATGGAAATATGGACTTGGACAATCCTCACCCTACAAGCTAGCCTTTGCGGTTGAGTTAGGCCCAAGATCCATTCTTTACATGTTATCAGAGCTAGACTCATTCCAGTTATTTGTTCACCGATGTTGGACCCCCAAATTATATTGTCCACACTCCAGTTAACGAGGTATGGGCGTGCAGGGAAGTGTTAAGAGTCCCACATCGGAAATGGAATGGGAATATGGACTCCTTATATGGACTTGGACAATCCTCACCCTACAAGCTAGCTTTTGGGGTGAGTTAGGCCAAAGATCCATTCTTTACATGATATCAGAGTCAGACTCATTTCAATTTTTTGTTCACCGATGTTGGACCCCCAAATTATATTGTCCACGCTCCAGTTAACGAGGTCTGGGCGTGTGGGGGAGTGTTAAGAGTCCCACATCGAAAATGGAATGAGAATATAGATTCTTTATATGGACTTGGACAATCATCACCCTACAAGCTAGCTTTTGGGGTGAGTTAGGCCCAAGATCCATTTTTTACATGGTATCAGAGTCAAGCCCATTCCAATTCTTTGTTCACCGATGTTGGGCCCCCAAATTATATTGTCCACGCTCCAGTTAACGAGGTATGGGCGTGTTGGGAGTGTTAAGAGTCTCACATCGGAAATAGAATGAAAATATGAATTTGGACAATCCTCACCATATAAGCTAGCTTTTGGGGTTAGAGTTAGGCCTAAGATACATTATTTACACTTACATTTGGAACTTTACACGTTTTGACATTTTTTCTTATAAGAATGACAAGGACAAATTATTAAGACATTCTTGGTATATTGTATATATATATGCATCCAAATAAATTCTTTATTTCTAAAATTTCATGTCATTCACATAACTATCATATAGAATAAAATGGAAAGAAAATTACAATTAATTTAACAAGAAAAAGCTCCACTCAAACTTAAAATTACTAAATAATCGAATCATACTTCATTGAATATCTGATGAAAATGGGGGCTTTGATTAATTAACATCTTTTTTTGATTGATCTCCTCCTTCCTTTAATTCACGGGGGCAAGAGGTCAAATTTCAATTGTTAATTTTATCCTACTTTCATCCTTTGTCGAAAAGATAGATGTTTTTCTCCTCGACTCATTGAGATTAGTTGACATTTATAAGGCAAATGTGTGACAAAGTCTTTTTTACCCTTTCTAATGAAAGGTGTTATACCTCTATCTAACTAGTATCATAATGCCTCCATCCAATTATTCGTTTTCTTTTTTTATTTCAACTGGTGATTCATCTCTTTCAAAGTTTATCGCCAAAACTCTGCCATCAATTTTAATGGGAGAAAAGAGTTGTCTTTTCTCTCAACTGCAATCTTGCCCAAAATATGATAAGCAAAACAAGGAGCCCAAATTGTTAATTCTCACTGACAAGCACTAAACATGCTAATAAAAAGAATGACATTTTATAACAGACTGACCTACAAAACTTTAATCCAACTTAAAGGTGATTAAAAGACTTATTTTCAATAAGGAAAAGAAAAAATTATGGAGAAGAAAAAGGTAAATGTTTTTCACGTAGTGTCTAGTGTCCACTTTGAGGTCCAACTAATTAAGATTGGCGCTAGGATATTTCACCTTAGGGGATAAAGCGCTCCCCTACCAAAGATGCTCCTTTTTCAGGGTTCGAACCTAAGACCTTTGATTAAGGATGGAGTGTCTTTTTCAGGGTTCGAACCTAAGACCTTTGATTAAGGATGGAGTGTTAATATAATAGACGACACGAACTTACAGTATTTCTTCAGCATAATGTGCAGCTAATTTTAAAATCATACAACTACGTTTGTGCAAAATCAGAGCCATTTTCTCAGCTGTGCACAAGAATTATATGGCTACATGATATAAGAAAGAAAATGTTGCTATGAAAAGTCTACTGTGAACAATGACACGATGCTTTAACAATGGAGCTATTAAAAAGATAATATGCCCTTTAGAATTCAGGCAGAATAATAGTTACTAGCATCCATTTATTCAAGAAAGAAAACATGTGTTCTACCAAGAGAATACAGTTTGAGGGCATATATTGCATATGGACTTGAGAATCTTTGAATTTGTGATGTAGAAAAAGTTCTGCTCTTTTTGTACTTGCTTCAGTACCATTAATAAAACTTTACCTTATAAAAAAATGAGAGAGTACAGTTTGAGGGCAACCTTTACAGCATCCTACAACAACATACCCAGTGTGATCCCACAAGTGGGGTAACATACCCGGTGTGATCCCACAAGTGGGGTCTGGAGAGGGTAGCATGTACGTAGACCTTACATCTGACTTTTTGGGGCAGAGAGGTGGTTTCCGAAAAACCCTCGGCAACCTTTCCAGCATCCTATTTCAAATTTACAGAATCATAGGCACCCATACATCAGTGTTGCAAGAGTAAATTATTTGTGATATAACCTACAGTAACATCAGAGAAATATTTTCTAGAGCACCGTTGCTATTCTTGGAAGAAATGTCAGCTAGAATTAAACATTTGCACAATCTTCAGTTTCAACTTGCATAATACAATTTATACAACACATTGGATGAATCAAGAGTTTTCTTAACTTGTACAAACGAATCCATTCAGTACTCTAGATTTTGTTAATCATGCTAAGGTTCTGGCTGACAAATCTTGGATCTAAAACTATAGCGATAGATATAATGGATCGAATGGAGCACAGTAAATCAACAATGATTTTGGAGTCAATTGCGAGTTTACGCATACACTATTGACTATCTCAATCCTTGCTAACAATGGAAATGGATAACAAATAAAGAAAAATATATACAACTTAAACTGCAATTAAGTGAAGGTGCATAAATATGTACTCTTGAAGTCCTTGCTTTTCAATAACTTGCAATGAAATATCTAAATCAACCCCAAAGATCCAGATATTAGACACATCTAATCTCTGGATCTCTGATGTTGACATCGTGTCGAACTATATTCGAAACTATCTTACAAATGCATCAAATTAAAAAATTACCATACTAAGCTGTTCCAATTCGAACAATGTGATCACGAATGAAAAGAACCTCCGAATTGCAGTTGCCACTCCATACAATCTCCAAAGTCAATGCTGCTGGCGCAGTCCAACAAAGCATTTTGCTGTTGCTCAAACCGGCATATGTAGTTTAATCCAACAAGAAGCTCGCAAATTACAGCCTCCATCTTCTGACAATCGGCAAAATACAACGTCTGAAGCAGGAGGACATTAGTTCTCTTAACAATCTGCTGCTGCTCAAAATTCCGCTCGCTTTGCCACCTGATCATATTATGTGCTAAAGGTGCAAGCCATTTGAGTATCTCTTCAAGCCTGTCTTTCCAATCATGCGCAAGAGGCGCATCATATATGGCTAAACCTTTCATATATGATCTCAAACTACCCTTCAACGTCTTTCTTAAGCTTGTTGGTAACATCTGATATAGATCGTCCCTCCCCTCGTCACCAACCAGATGCGGGTACTGAAGCAGCTTTTCTACGACAATAATCACATTTGCGTAATGTAAGGCTAGAGCAGAGCCTCCGACTGTTGTAGGAGGAGCATACAACGTTATCCTACTTTTGGGACCATGTTTTGCAGCATCTGCCACACAACTCTTTAGCCGGACACCACTAGGCGACCTACTGAATGAACCCGAAACGTTAGATTGTTCCCTTTTCGTACCACTTGAAACGCTACAACATCCAGATATCTGACTACTTCTGTCATCAGTCCCATTATCATTATCAACATCCATTCGTGAAGTTGAACTCAAACATAGACATTCCAGGAATAACCTCCCAGGTCCCATTCCACAAGCGAAATTAAAATTCTCAGTATCAAATAAGCTACCTTCATTTCTTCCAACCTTAGTTTGAGTATTTTGGCTCACGCTCCTCTTCCCCGACGCTCCTCTCTCAATTGACCCCGATCGATAGCTACCAAACTGCGACTCTGCAGAAGGATTTTTCAAAAGGTCCCTCTTTATAAGGGCATTTCCAAACACAGTACTAATCCTAGCATACACGGTACAAACAGTCCTAGCCAACAATTCAACAACTTTATCATAAGTTTGATTCCAAAGTGAAACATCTTCCAAATGCTTCACATCTTGTTTCTGCCAAGCCATCTTCTGCTCGAACGCTTTTCGACTCTCCTCATGTTGATTCTGCTGAAATTTCTTCGTTGCAACTTCCAATTCATTCAAAACTGCTAACTCACAATACAAACTTGCTGTTGAATTCACATACCTCTCCATTTTTCTCACCATTCCTTCCATATCTTTAACTAAAAATCCCAAATCCTTCACATCAATTACCCCACAAATAATATCACCATACACATGTTGAAACCCTTGTAAGGCAGAAATTGTACATTTTTTCCCAAGCCTAGACACTACACTAGCAACCCTATTCAAGTCATCAAGTTTTTCAACAAGTACTAATTCAAGAAGCTTCTCTTCATCATCACTAACTAAAGCTCTTATCCCTAAAGACTTAAAGATCTCATTTTTAACCTTAAGTATCTCAATATCAGTTAAAGATTTGTGAAGATGAATAATTTTAGACATCATATTAGCAATTTCAAATGACAATATACCAATAACTTGCTTTTCTTGATGGCCCCCTTGTTTCTTTATAGATAATTTCTTTGAATTTTCTATAAGTAAAGAATGTTTTTTTACATTTGTACTTACCTGATTTCCCATCCTTAAACACCAAGGCTCTGCCACCATTTTTGTGATATGGGGTTTAACAGATCTACAATTGAAGTGAATTAAAGAAGAGAAAAAACTTGTGGGGTATTGTGAAATGTTGAAGAAATGAAGGGTTAAAAGAAGGAACTTTGAAAGTTGGTTCATTGATTTTTGGTGCTGAGAAAAGTGGGAACAATGGAGATGAATGGGTTCAAGAAACGCGCATGGTGTGAATGGTGGGAAAAAATGTACTGTAATTGATTTGTTTGATGCAAAGTGAAGCACTGAAGAATGGAAGTGAAGAGGAAAATATTGATTGTTTTTTCAAGAATGAGAGCTTTTTGCAAAGGAGGAGTTCTCTGCTGCGTGTGAGAATTTGTAATGATGTTTTTTAAAAGGCAAGGAGATTTGAAGAGGAAGAAGAAGCCAAAGCAGAAAGCTCCCTACCTCCACCCCAAAACCAACCCCCACCACCCCCTACTACTGTACCACATCCTCCTTAAACAAAATATAAGAGATATGGGTCAAAAACACACCTCGAAGTATTACCATTTTTTTAGTTTTCTACGTGATCTATCATATGTGAGAGTTCTTATCTAAACTATCACCAACTAATTTGCAAAACACACCTCAACTATCAATTGTTAAGGTGTTTTACAAACTAGTTATTGATAGCTCATGTAGAAAAAGTGAACAACTAAAGTGTATTTTGTAAATTAGTATCTCACACGTGATAGTTCAGATAGAAAATTCAAAAATTGAGATATTTGAGGTGTTTTTTTTTTACCTTATCTCAATATAAAATGAAAAAATATACTTGAGCCGAAATTTTTTCTAAAACAACATCTCTACCTCTCTCAAGGTAGGGGTAAGTTATGCCTACCATATATCCTCCTCATATCCAATTTATGGAATTATACCGGATATATCATTATTGTTATATACTTCAGATGTTTTAATTTACATGATATAGTCTGAATCATGAATTCATGTGATATAATTTAAATTGGGACCATATAATTTAAAATATGCCATAATATTTGTGTGATTATAATTTTTTTGAAATTTAGGACCTTAAATATTAGAATATTTGTGTAGCTATAAAGCTTTTTATTAAAATGGTTGTAAAATTAGTTATTTCAGAATTCAAAAATATGACGCTCTTTTTTTTATGATAAAGAAAACTGTGCCACTAAACTGAAATGGAAAGAGTATAACTATGATAAAGAAAACTGTCACTAAACTGAAATGGAAAGAGTATAACATAATTTAAAGAATTTTTAATATTTAGTAGTCTTCATCACTAGAATATACATTAAATTCAAATTGAAACTATATCCAGTAAAAATTCGAATATTGGAAGTGTCTAACAAACTAAAAGGAAAAGAAAAAAAAGGTAATGATATGTCACCTTTGTTGGATATAGTTTGTTACTTTGGAATTTTTTATTTCCTTTTTCGAGTGTAAAAATATTTGACTCTACAAATTCACCTCATTAGCCTTATCGTTTTCATTTCAAAAGTTATTACTACCAGTTGCAAAAGAAAGATATAAAACAAACCATAATTTTGAAACTACCTAAGCTGTACGCATTAAAATACACATGGAGAAACTCAATGTAGTGTTGTAAAAGTGGTCTGTCATGTTTTCCAAATTGGGATCAAGGACACGCAAGATAAGAAAGTTAATGTTGTAGTACTCCTTTAGAATAGTCTTTCTTGTGATGAAAAAAAAATTATTAACTTGAATGCTATGGTGGTGGAAAATAAGTGTTATATTACCAATTAGTTTGAAAGATAACCGTAAGTAATTGTTCGTAAAACACTATTTGAAACTGAGGTTTTTTCGCCTATATTTAGTGAAAAAAATTGAAGCTATAAAATATAATTTACCCACTTCATTTTCACCGAATCAGCTCACTGAAAAAACGTATGGTGAAAAATAGGTTTTCATTGAAACGATAGAAAATTTTCTAATTTTTTCATTTGAAACACTACTATTTAGATTTTTTTTCACCGACATTCAGTAAGAAATTGCCGCCAAAACATTTTTAATAAGAAAATAGAGATTTTTTAATAGTAAAATTTGTCAATAACTTAAAAGATAAGACAAATAAACCTGTTATAATAGATTAATTATACTAATAATAAAAATTCTTAAATATTACCAAAGTATATAAGTTAAATCTACGAGAAAAATGTTTCACAGTGATACTTGTGCGTAAAACTTTAGTACAAGAAAGTTTTTACAAAAGTATGATTATTATTTGCAGTTTTCATAATTTTTCCGTATCTTACTCAATAATACTGTGTTATTTTTAGTTAGCAGAAAGTAGTGGGAAAATTGATTATGCTCCAACTTTGAGTGGTGATTATAAGAAGGTCGAATGGAAATTGTTGCTTTTTTATTTATGGCCAAGTTATTTTATGGTGAATTACATGCATCAGTCAAATATAAAACCAACTGGACCAGTATCAATCATTACTATAATTATCTAGATACAGCTATATACAACCTAGGGAGAAACAGGAGTAATTTTCATTGAAGTTCAGCGTATATCTGCCGTATTTGGTTTAAAGAAATGATGTAAAAATGGGTAAATACTGAATGGTAGGTTCCATTTGCTTTAAAGGAAGGCGTTTTGTTTTAAGGGAGAAATTTTGCGATATAGAGTAAATATTATTTATTAAAAAAGTGATGTATATATAGTTTTACCGTTACATAAATAGTGTAAATATACTTTTTTGGTTGACGAAATATTTTTTAAAAATTATTTAGCTTATTTTTAATTAAAAAATCACGTGACTTTAAAAAAAATCAACCCATTTTTCTTGAATAGACTTATTTTTGAAAGTCACGTGGTAATTTTTTTTTCCTGATGGCTTGGGTTTGATTAGTTTAAAAAAAATTGGTAGATTTATTTTTTTAAAGCCACATAGATATTTTTTTAAACGAACTAGACCGGATCCATCAGAAAAAAAATATCACGTGACTTAAAAAAAATATGTCTACTAAAAAAGTAGGTAGACTTATTATTTAAAGTCTCGTGATATTTTATTAAAATTAAAAAATAAGCTAGATTATTTACAAAAAATATGTCAATGATAAAGATATATTTGCACCATTTGTGTAATGACATGACTATATTTGCACAATTTATTAACGGCAGTGGTATATATATACTACTTTTTTTAATGAAAAATATATTTGCTCTAAATCGCAAAATTAAGGGGTATATTTAAACATTTTTCCTTGATTTAATTATAGGAGTACTTTCACATAGCTAATAGGAGTACTAATTATGACAAATTACTTCCTCCAATCTCAAATATTTACTCCTAACTCCTCCCCCGATAATATGTGGTTGACTGGGGAACAAATTTAAGGGGGGGGGGGGGAGTGTAGAGAATGAGTTATGAACGTTTGTGTGATTATAAATAATTTTAGTAATTATAAAATAAATATTTAAAATTAAAATATTATTAAATAAAAATAATACATTTTTCTTAGATAGACTAAAAGTGGAGAGTGTGATGCATAAATTGGAATATAACAAGTGTTATTTTGGTAAAATTAAATTTATTTCAAAATAGTTGACGTTTTAGTAGGGGTGTGCACTCGGTTTTTCGGTTCGGTTTTACATTATTCAATTTTGGTTTTTTGGTGTTCGGTTTCTAAAAAGTACAATCAACCCGAACCAAAATTAATTTGGTTTGGTTCAGTTTTTCTCTTTTCGGTTTGGTTTTTTCCGGTTTCATCATATAAGATAATTAACATATTCGAATATATATATTTGAATGACAAAAAAGAACAAATATTATATAGAATGAGAAGTAATTAAGTCAAATCTTTTAAATATATTTCTAATATAAGTCATGGTTAAAACTTTAAAAACACAATATTTAAAAGTATATAAATACGTGTCCATAACCTAACTATTGAGAATGAGCCATTTTATACTCTACTACAAATAGATCACTAAGTAAGAAAGGTTGAAAGTGGTAAAACACTCAAACTATATTGTGTTTTTCATTTTTTCAGTTTTTCGATTTTTATTTTTCTAAATCTGAAACGGAACCAAAAAACCAAAAACTTTAATTTTTCAATTTGAAACCAAACCAAAAACACAGAAAATCAATCCAATTTAAAATTCGATTTGGTTCAATTTGATTTTTAGGTTTAACCCCAATAATGCACACCCCTACGTTTTAGTGCAATATTAGTTAAATGAGATTTTTAAATAAGAGATAAAAAAAATTTAAGACGAATAATTTTATGATAATTATCTTTTAAATATTTTTTTTAAGAAATGTACAAAAATAGTTAAAGAGAGATAATCAAGGATGGGTGTACCATTATAAGTATAGATTCAATTGAACTCATAACTTTTAATGTGGAGTATACATTTATTTATTAAAATTTACTAAAATTTATAATAAATAATAGACGTGAACTCATAACTTTAAAAATATAATAATTCAATGCTAAAAATCTTAAACGGTTTAACCCATAAAATTTAAATCTTGAATCAATTTGTAGAGATAATAAATAATAATGTATAACACATAAATTATTTGACTTGAGTTGAAAAAATCTTAGGAAAAGCATGGAGAAGTGCACTTATAAGAAGAGCGTGATTGACCAAAAAAAAAAGTGTGAAAGAGTTAAATTTCATGTGTAATTTTTCCAGGAATAAAAGTTTCAAAGTCAAACTTTTTTAGTAGAGACTGTGGAATGCTATTTCCAAAGTCAAAGCAGGCACAAATTTGAAAAGGGAACGAAATGTATGTTGTAACTAAGTGATGTAAAATTCTGAATCATGATTTTGGTAAGTCAAATAGGCCAAAAAAGAGCACTGCATTACAAAACAAAGCCTGCTATTTTTGTGGCCAAACAACTTGTCCTTTCTTTTAGTAAATAAATAAACTTACCTTTGGATCTCAGTACATTTTACTCTTTTTAGATCTCATTTATAAAAATATACCGAGTATGTTGTTGTTGTTGTTTGATCTGAACTAGGATATGATGAATTAAAATCTATTCATATTCATATTTTATTAGATTAGTAAATTTAAAATATAACATATAAGTCATGAGTTCGAACCGTGTAAACCATCATTAATACTTTTATTAGAGTAGGTTGTCTACATCACACCCCTTAGGGTACATCCCTTTTTCCGACCCTGCTAACACGGGATGCTTTGTGTACCGGTTGTTCTTTAATAAATTTAAAATATGACTCTTTTATACACATTAATTTTTAACTATAATTAAATTACATATGTTTTTATTTTAATATATAATTATTCATGTTAAATTATTTTACTTGGTGTAAATATTGAATATGAATTTTAATAGCTCAGTTGATTGTCTACTGAACTCTGACCTTGTTGGTGAGGGATAATGTGAGAATTTGATTCCTCACCTTGTAATTCCCTCTCTCATTTCTCCTTCACTTACCTCTATGTAATAAAAAAAAATTTAAATGAAAAAAAATTGCGAAACTTTTGCTAGGCACGGGCCCAACTCCAAGAATATGTTACTTCAAACCAATTAAATTTGCATTTTTATGTATTTATAATTAGAACTTCTTCTTCATTAATTCATAACGTTTTCACCTAAGTTTGAATCACATCTTAGGATACATTTTGTTAAAATTATAGTTAACTATATTTTTCATAATATTAAACTTAAATTATTTAACTTTTTCCTAAAAGATAAAATGTGATATTTTATCTTTGTACTTTTTAACATATACAATAATTTTCAACGCACTACAAAAATATTAAATATAATAGCTTATTAAAATGTTATCTAGATTTAATGAGTGTTAGTTTATAGTATTTGATTTTGACAAATTAAAGTACTCAATATATAAAATAACAGTCTAAATAGTACCTTTTATTTTCTGAAAAATGAAACTTAAAAGTGATGTTAACTTGGAACTTTGTTCCTGCTCAATGTAATATACATATTTTTCTCATTAATTTTTTACCTATAGAGCAATGATTTGTAGAAATATAATAGTGGAGTTTACATCGTAATAATACGAATAAGTATTTGGCTTTTGTTATTGTGTTCAACATAAATAAAAGTAATACTCTTAGTACTTTAACGTAAATTTAGATAATATCAAATAAGCTTTTAAATCTTCTTTGATCCCAAACAATATGTTGATGGAAATCCCATATGAAGTTGAAGTACCATATGAAAGTGAAGTTACAATGCCCCTACAATAAGACACCGAATAAAAAAGAATTGGACAAAGGAATTTACCAGAAAAACAGAAAGGGCTCAAAGCCTCAAACTAAGGCAAATCTACATAAAAGTAAAGAGAAGAATGTGTCCTCGGGCATAGCTGGATGACAAATGATGAGAACTTAAAATTCAGTTTGAGGTCTACAGTGTGAGTTCGAATCCTGGTGAAAGCAATTTGCTCTCTTATGAGGTATGACTTTGTAGATGATATCAGTTGCTCTGTTCTCAAACTCTGGTCATTCAGACACATTCCGCGATTTACTGATAGTAGGGTTGACTGCTGAGGGACCGAGATTACTATCTTCAGGAAATAGTCTGGCGTAAGCCGGGAAGCTGGATATAAAAAAAAATAAGAATGTTATAAAGGGGGATAAAGTAGGGAAATTAAGGATTATTTGTGAAATATAGAACTAAATGGGGCCAGATGTTTTACTACGTGTGTGTATGTGTGACACAATTAAATTTAAAGGGCCCACAATTTCAGAGAAGAATAGCTTAAGCAGGCATGTTGACGGGCTGGGCTGGTGCCTGCTTAGGATGATTCACTCAGATTAGATAGTAAGTAAATAATAATAATAATAATAATAATAACTTCTAAATTTCGACGCAAGTCGAATTTCTCTAGATTCTTTGGAGTAGGGAAAGGGGAGAGATCCACCTCAAATAAAATATTATTTTAGTAGGGTCAAATTGGTGCCTTGGTCTAGTAATTAAAGGATTCAAATTTACAAGTGTAGCTTCTAAAAATGTCTATTTCTTTTTTCAAATGATAATTTTATTTATATCTATCAGTGTACTAACCTCAATCAACTTAAAAACACTTGTACAACACGACTATGGGTGTGATTTTCCAGCCTTCAAAATAAGTGATTTTTTGCTATATAAAAAGAATCAAGAAATGAAGAAAATATTAATCTTAATAGTTTTTCTTTTTGTCAAACTTACTCTTGTCTAATAAATAATCTAAACTAATGTTTTAAAAAAAAATTCAATACTTCTTAATTAATATTGAAGAGAGACAAATGATAATTTGATCAAATAATCCTATTATTTACTGTTATTAAGTGATTTTCTTAATTTGGATCGGAGGAAGTACAATATGAAACGGAATAATATACGAGCTTCACATTGTCCTTTCAAGTCTCTAAGGTAAAAGTTGGCCAAGAAAGATCAACAGCCATCTTAGGAAGAAATAAAAAATAGTGAAGATAATGAAATATGATAAAGATGGAATATTATTAATTATAGCATGAAAAGACTTAGACCCCTTATAACATCTCCATCAAAAGTGTTCTATTCTCAAACTCTGATCATTCAGGTATATTCCGCGATTTACTGATAGTAGTGATGAGGGACCGAGACTACTATCTCCAGGAATAGTCTGTCGTAAGTGGGAAGCTGAATATATTAAAAAAAAGTACCTCATGATCTTTTAGACGGGGCTATTGAATTGGATTTGGTAAGTTATGGTTCAATTTTACAAGGTGTAAAGACAAAAATAATGTCAAAAGATGGAAATATAGTGGGAGTTGTTGACAATGTTTTTTCAATACAAACACAAAATCATTATTCAAAGACAAGAAGAGAGAACCTCCCACACTGGCCACCTTGCGTGAATGTGGATTTGGTTTAAATGTCTTTTTAGATACCTCATATTTCCCACTCATGCATTTTAGCATCACAGTTTGCTTTGTTTTGTTCTTTTTGTCCCATAGTTCTTTTTAGTCCACCACAAATATCAAATGACCACATGGAATAGATTCAAATTATAAATCAATATATAAATGATGCATTATCTCTTTGTAATAGTACAGAAAAAATGACAAATGTGACCCCTTATGTTCGGGATAGGTTTAAAATAGTCCCATAGTTATATTCTTTTAATCTTTTAAATTGGTCAAAAGTGAACATTTTTGGTCCCTATAAAATATGTAACGAATTCTTGTTGTTAGATCAAAACGGAACTGTGAAAAAAATATTTAACAAAAACACGAGGAAAGTCCAGTCAAATCCACAAAACTGCAACACTAAAAATTGTGTCATACACCAAAAATAAACTAAAAATAGCAGAAACTGCATCAAATAGTAAAAATAGGCCAAAATAGCAGAATTGCACTTCAGTGAGTTCTTCATAAAAAAAACTCCCTACAATTCTCGTTAGATGTTAATTACAAGTAAAAAATTGTTAACTATTTTACGGAGATTAAAAATATCCACTTTTGACAAATTTAAAGAATCGAAATGATCATGAGTATAATTTAAGGACTATTTTCGACGTACCTTAAATATAAGGGATCTCTAATAAATTATTATATTATACATTTTCGTCTTAAGCTGGTCACATATCTTTAATATGCATTATTAAGGTCTAATGCTTAATAATATATTTATTATCTCTCCCGTTTGGTAATGTAAAATTTGTCTAAGATATTACCTACATGCTCTTATAGACTCAGCTTCCTCACTCCCACTGAAATTTGTTTCACCATTGCCCAACGTTGCACAATGAATAGCTCTAATGTCCATATGTCATATATCTCATTTCCGCAAATAATATAGTCCACTTATGGCCTAGAATTCTCAGTTATAAATTTGCATCATCAAATATAAAAGCTTACTTTCTAATATACTCAAATTTCTTTTGTAGTATATATGTGTAAGATTGTGTTACATTCTTTTGACAAGTTAGTTCAAATTTAGTACTATAAGGATATAATTATAAAAATTACAACCATACATATATAGCAGACAACCTATAACTAGTGAATGCTATGATTGCACCTTCTTATGATTCATTCCTTCTAGAAAATGGACTCATACTTATTTTGGATCCTTTTTCATATATAATTAATTTGATTTAGTAGCTACTTTTGTAAGTACAACGAACTGAATTCCGTTCACATTTGGGTCAAAGACATAATATTCACATCTATCTTGTTGGATTCACTAGGAAAATTCCAACAGAGATTCTCTAAGGTACAAATAATTCCTTCAAAAAAGATGAATTAAACATTCCAACAAAAAATTCAAACGGTCTTTTTTTCTATCTGTTTGTTTTGTTTTGAATTTTCAAGACTGTAAACCAAAAAAAAAAAATTGCTAGCTTAGAAAAAAAAAGTAGGAAAATTCTAATAATCTGTCTCCTCATTGGATGTCACATGCTTACCATTTTCTCCGCAGGAAATAATTTATTTTTCAGTGAAGTGCATGTGACTTTTAATTAATATAATGGAATGTTGAATTTGGGAGTTGTGACACTCTATATATCGTTGATTACGCTTTTTTATTTAGTTATGACTCTAAAGTCTACATTGTAAAGGTTTTCTTTGGTTGACGAACTCCAATTCAAAAATTGAAATAAGTTTGCAATTTCAGAAAGTTGTTTAGCTGGCCTCTTTTTCTTCTCTTTCATTTTTTAAACAAGCTAATCCATTATCTTCTCCCAAGAAAATAAATAAATAACAGTAATGTTTTATACGTTTATCATTTGAGTGGATTAGTATAGGTTATGCCCCTTTCCTTTAATACCTCTTCTTCTTTTTCTTTTTTTTGGTGGCGACATGTCTTTACCAAACCTCACAGTGTGAGATTTCACTGGGTATGTTGTTATGGTTGGTGGTGGAGGAAACAACCTAGATTATGAAAAGGAGAATGAAAAACAAAGTGAAATGACGACCTCTCACGTGCAATATACAAGTAACTCGTATTTTCGTTTGATTCATAATAATTGGTTTTTTAATTTTTTAAATTTATGTTCAAAACAAGTAGTACTTTTTTAAGAAGAAAGTCTTTTCTTTTTAAGTTTACGTTATCTAATAAATAATCTGAACAAATTCTTAAAAAAAATCTTTCATCATTTTTAAATAAATTTAGAAGAGAAATAAAGGATAATTTAGTCACCAACCCTTCGGTTCACAATAAGTGATCTTTTAGCCTTTTGAATTTGATTCAAAATAAGTTATTTTGTGAAAAACATAAATCTAATTTTATTTTATCTGATAAATGATCTGAATGTCTTTCATACTTATTAGTTAATGTTAAGAGTCTCACATTGGATATGTAATGTGAACATGGACTCCTTATATGGACTTGGACAATCATCACCCTACAAACTAGCTTTGGGAGTTAAGTTAAGCCCAAGATCCATTCTTTACATGGTATCAGAGTCAGACCCATTCAATTCTTTGTTCACCGATGTTGGGCCCCCAAATCATATTATTCACTCTCCAGTTAACAAGGTCTGGGCGTGCGGGGAGGGTTAAGAGTCCACATCGGATATGGAATGGGAATATGGACTCCTTATTTGGACTTGGACAATACTCACATACAAGCTAGCTTTCGAGGTTGAGTTAGACCCAAGATTCATTATTTACAGTTACGGTTGAGGAGAGATTAATGATAATTTAGTCTAAGTAATATTTTTAATCAATCTTATTTAAATAAATTTCTTAATGAGTATGTTTAAAAATACTTATTGTGGACCGGAGGGAGTGTTTTTTCAACCTCTTTGTGGACATTTTAATTCTTAAACAACTTTCTCTTCTTTTTTCCTACCTAGTGTACCTAAAATGGATTTGGTTTTTATGTCCTCCCAACGGACCTAACCTATCAAAAGGAAGATATAACAAATCCGCTGGATTTCATTTTCAACATTACAACTTGCACTAGCTTCTTCATTTCGTGAAGAAAAGGAAGTAGAGGCACTATGATATTTTTTCCTTTAACGGTGTGTTTAGTACGAAAAATGTTCCTGTAAATAAAAGCAGAATATTAACTCAAAAATATTTATATGTAATCTAAGAAAATATCTGTTGGAAATTTACTAATGTGGAATTAAGTTTATCCCATTATTTATGACTCGAACAATTGGGGCCCCGCACGCCGGAAGCGTCATTTTCACACACGTGCACACGTAGTGCCAAGTATCGCAAATTTCATTAGTGAAAGAGATAATGGTACGTAAGTAATACGTTTGAGACATAGAATGATGGACGGTCATTGGCCAAATGACAAGTATTCCACGTTGGTAAACGAAGGAAGAAGTGTAAGATGAAACGAGTCGGAAATCGTCGCGGAGACGTGAAGGGTCGCGACGAAACACCGTCGGAGCCGCAACGCCAGAGCGTCGGAGCACCGCGACGCTAATTGGTGGTTGGGCTACTAGAGCCGAGGCGCTCGCAAAGCCGCAGCGCTTCGGAGGCAGAATGTTGCGACGTGAAGATGGAAAGTTCTGACTTTTGGGCTGGTTTTGGAGCATTGAATCTCCATTATTTGGCACATGAATTCAGCCATTATTTGGCTGAAAGTAACCCCTCAATAAGTGTCATTACATGGCTATTGAAGGCCATTAATTGGCTAGTTGAGGGGTCATTTCCTTACATTATAAATTGAGGCATTTGACTCAATTGTTCAACACACTTAGAAATTTTCTGAAATCTTCTTCTTCCTCTCTAGCAAGTTTTTTATATTCAAAGTTCTTCAAAAGTAACACTTAAGTTTCCTTTGCTCATTTTTTAAGTTGATGTTGTATCTTGGGAAACTATTGCCCGACAATGTAAAAGGATATATACGGACAATCTTGTCTTAAAGGCAGAGTGTCATCACTCGACTCAGCAAATCACAAGGAGTTTGTATCGTTCCTGATTCCAATTTGTTGTAATCTTTAGTTTATCTTTTCTAGCAATTTGTAATATTTACTTACTTCTCGTTTCCTACAATTGTTGTAATCCACAATATCATGTGATGGGGGTGGGATGGGTGGGTGGTCAAAGGGTGGAGTTTGGGCGCGTTGGGTTTGGAAAGGAGACAATGAGCTTGAAATATCACTTATGGAACTTATTTTCTCTACTCTCACAACAGAAATCATTTTCCTAATTTTAGGAACTTGTTTTTATAAAAAATATATTTTCTAAAAATATTTTAACCAAACAGTAATGAAAAAAACTTAAAAGATATTTTCCTCCGTACCAAAAACACCCTAAATTTCTACTTTTCTTTTTTCTTATCCAAGAAAAATATAGAATGAATGATAAACAAGTTTCCCTCCATACGCATGTTAAACTTTCTTCTTCTTTTTTTTTTTTTCTCCTTTCTCCATTTTCTCAACGAATCTCTTTTGTTTTTCTAGAAGAATATTAAAAGCCTGTTGAAATTAGCCCCACAAACTTTTAGAATATTAAGGTAATAACGTATTAGTCTCAGTACAGAATTTTAATTTGCTTACAAAATGGCAATATCATGGAGACGGTGCTTTTGTTCTTTCATCATTTTAATTTAAGAGGACTTAGATTCTACTTTTTGACATATTGTACCTCCAACTGACAACAAAAAGTCATCAATTTTGTTAATCATAATGCAACAACCAATCAACTATATATGCTCTTTTTAATGTAACCAAGAATTAACCTAATCAATCTAGAGGAGTCAGCTTGCTGGCAGGGAGTTAACTTTGCGGCCTTAGGGTCGCAAGTTCAATTCTCCCCTCCGGATATCGTCCTCCGGGGCACATACACGTGGTAAAGCCTGGGCGCTAAAAGCCGTGCGGGCATGTTGCAGTGTGGGTTCGGTCTCCGCCAAACCTTGTGGATGGGGCCTGTGGGGGGGTCAACCTTGTAGCATTGATCCGTTGGGCATAGCGGACACCCGACCATGTGTGCACATCCCGCGATTTACCTGGTGGTGGGGTGCTGAAGGACCGGTCCCATCATCTCCAGGACGTCTGGGTAATACCAGTGAAGTAGTCAGGCGCAAGCCTGAATTATAAAAAAAAAAAAAAGAATTAACCTAATCTGCTAGTATGATTTTGCTTGCCTAACTTTTTTTATGTTTTTACTTTTCCCTTCTTTTGATGAAACTTTTTATGTCCTATGGATGGATGATCAACATTTGATTTAAAGGTATATTAAACAGTCTTTTTAAAAGAGTAGTCACCTTTATATAGTTTGGAACTTATATAAATATGGTCCAGCATACATTAATCCACTTCAAATTTCCATTTAAATCATATCTGAACTATTAAAGCATAATTTTCGCATGGACCAACTAAGTCCCCTCGGAAAATCTCTTAAAATGAACTTCATCTAAATATTGTGGAATAAGGTCTGATCATGCATATTCGTGGAAATTTCATAACTATTTAAAAAATGAAAAGTTCTAGTTAATTGAATTGTTTTCTTCTATAAATTGAAAGCAATTACTAGTTCATGATTTGATATATGAAGAATGAAATAAACATTTTCGATTCTAGAGAATTTGTATGAAAGTCTGTCATTTACTTCTTTTGGATGTAAGTTTATTTTCTCAAAATAGATTTTATAATGTTCATTTTTCATCGTTATCTCGATTAATTCACATTTTCATCGAGTAATTAAGCCAACTAGTGAAGGAGAATTAAATAAAATTTTGAATTTTATGGGTTCTAGTTCGAAATTCTCTATTCTTTTGATTTAGGGTTAAAATTATTAAATAGACACGTGATATACACTTACCATAAGTAGTGTATATAACGGGTTTATTGTACCCGTGATATACACTTACCATAATTAGTGTATATCATGATTTTGTAGTTGATTTGTAGTGTAAATAATTGTATTAATTAGTATTGTACACTTACCATAATTATAGGATTCTTGTACTACTAGAATAGGGGTTTGGCAGTAGATATAAACACTTGTCTCGTATACTGATGTTGATTGGGGTGGTTGTCCAGACACCAGACGTTCCACCTCCGGCTATTGTATGTTTCTTGGTAATAACTTGGTCTCATGGTTTGCGAAGCGTCAGTCTACATTGTCTCGTTGTAGTGCAGATGCCGAGTATCGAGGGGTAGCCAATGTGGTATCTGGATCCTGTTGGTTACGTAATCTTCTTTTAGAGCTTCATTGTCCTATTCAGAAAGCTACCTTGGTTTATTGTGATAATGTTAGTGCAATATACCTTTCTAGTAATCCGGTTCAACACTAGCGCACTAAACACATCGAGATGGATATTCACTTTGTTCACGAAAAGGTAGCTCGTGGACAAGTACGCGTTTGTCATGTCCCTTCCAGGTATCAAATTGCAGACATCTTTACCAAAGGTCTTCCCTCGGTCCTTTTTGAAGATTTTAGGGACAGTCTCAGCTATGGGTGGCCAGTGGGCCGGGCTCGGGTCTGGCGGGGTCGGGGTCGGGGCGGGACGGGAGAAGGGCGGGGTCGGGTATGGCGGGCTCCAGCGGGGACGGGTTTGGCGGGACTGGAGCAAGTCCCGTCCCGATCCCGATCCCGTTGGGCTCGGGTCGGGATACGGTGGGTTTTTTTTTTTTTTTTAAAAAAAAAATAACATATGTATAAAAAAACTCAATAAACAAAACAAGATAGTATAATAAAAACATCCCAAGGCTGTTTTTGTGCCTCTTATATTATTTAATAGACATATGATTTTTTTGTAATACAAATACAATTGTCTAAAATCTAAATTGCAACTTTGTGGTGTTGTCCAAAAGTTACAAATTACATAATAAAATTACAATTAAAAAAATTACATTCTCAAAAAAACCTATTCTAATTGCTTGATGATTTCATGTGGTGCTTGGTTGGAATTGGTATTTGTTGGTCAAATTGATCCACGCCGCTTCCACTACCTTCGGTTAAGATTTCGTTGTAGTTTTCATCATCTTCTTCGTTGATCTCCGGTTGACCGCACCTTCTCCGCTCCGCTCGTATCCAATCTCTGAATAATACTGCAATTTCCAAGCTGTCTCCGGCTAATGAGTGTCTGTGGTCTCCTATTTGATATCTGCCTGCAGAAAAAGCGCTTTCAGACGCAGTTGACGACGCTTGAATGTTCAAAACATCTCGAGCCATCATTGAAAGTGTCGGAAAGGTCTTCTCATTCCCCCTCCAGTATTTCAGCAAGTCTTCATGTCCATCTTCATTGATAACTTCTTGATACGGTACAGAACCCTGCAAAACAAAAATATCCAACTCGCTAATTTGGTTAGTAGTAGAGGTACGACCGCACATTCTATTTCTGAGGCTTTCAATACTAGCCGCAGAAACAGCATGTCTTTTGTGAGGTTGTATTGAAGATGAAGAAGATGGTATGCAAGCTGGTAAGTTACTAGCATTTTCTTGTTGATAAAATCTATATATATTTTTGCATTGGTGTTCTACGCTAGACAATACTTCTTCTTTAGTTTGTTCAATAGGTGGTGGGTGATTTAGATTTTTGGGACTTGGAGGTGGTAGTACTTCTATACAATCGTAAATAGTTTCAATTAGTGATTTAGTACCGTCTATTTTAATAGTAGGATTTAATACAGAACCAATAATATAAATAGAGGGAATAGGAATAAAATATTTTTTTATTTTGAGAAACATTTTTTTAATAGTTGCCTTATAAGATGGTTTTTCCATATATTCACTAAGTAATAAAAATATTAGAGTTATATAAAATAACATAGTTGAAATAGTAGGATAATATATACCGGAAAATTCTTTTGTTGCTTGAAAAAATTTCTCTAAAAATACAATAAGTTCGGAAATTTTTTCCCAATCACTATCTAAAATCATATCAGCTGGCTTTTTATTATGAGAGTTAAAAATAAAGTTATAGGTAATTTATAGTCATAAGCAACAAGTAGTTGCTCGTATAAAGAATTCCACCTAGTGGATACTTCTTATGGAATTTTTCTAAAAGGTAGTCCACAATCATGACAAATTTTTTTATATTCTTTTCTACGTTGTACTTTATTACTTTTAAAAATAAAGTTTATAGCAAATTGTATTTTACTAAGAATGTCTTCAAAAAGTGATAGACCATCCTTTACAATTAAGTTATATATATGGCACGCACATTTTATATGAAAATGGTCTGGAAAAGACGGAGTTAAGCTATTTTTTAAAATTGTAATTGCCTAATTGTTATTAGAAGCGTTATCTAATGTAATAGTCATAATTTTATCGGTAATTCCGTAATAATCGCACACTTGATAAATATTTTCTGCAATAAAAGTACCAGTGTGTCTATCATCTATATATCTATACGCTAAAATACGTTTTTGCATAGACCATTTATAATCTATCCAATGACAAGTTACAGTTAAATAATCATGGTCGTTAGTACTACGACCTATATCAGACGTGATGGATACTTTGCCATTAAAATGATATAATGAAAAACGTAAATATTGTTGATATTCATGCGCGAATTTAAATACATCTCTCTTAACAGTTGATCTAGGAAAACCGTTAAAAGCAGGATTATATATATCTCTAATGTAATGAATAAAACCGGGAGATGAAGGAAATGAAAAAGGCAAACCCTCCACAGCAACTAATTTTGATATTGCCTCCCTATCTCTATGTTTATTGTATTTAGGGCCTACAATTCCCCCCGTCATAGGGTTAATTTGACCTTGTACTTGGTCCGGGACAATATTAGTATGTGAACCTTGTCCTGATGGAGCGGGCGGTTGCGCACCCGGGTTTGAAGCCTGGTGTTGGCCATCCCTAGCTGGATGAGCACTTACTACGTGTCTAATTAAACCCCCCGTCCCACCGTGACCTTTTCCAGTTTTAAATTTTAAAACATTTTTACAAATTTTACATATGGCTACTTGATTCTCTACGTCCCTATCAAAAAATGTCCATGCATCTGATTTTAATGGTCGTTTCTTTGGACCTCGTCTCATACTAGGGGGAATAGGAGGTATTTCAGTTGAAGGTGCACTAGTGGGTGTGTTGTCATCAACATTAGTGGGTATATCATCTAGATCATCGTCTAAATTAAAGTCTTCTTGAGTTTCAGAAAATAGCTCCTGGTCTAAATCTAATGGTATTGTAGGAAAATGTTGAGTATTAACAAAATCATCCTGTGTAGGAATAAGATGACTAGAAGAAGTACCATTGCCCTGGTTGCCCCCACTAGAAGAAGCACCCTTACCCTTACCCTTAAACATACCTTTTAATCCTTCCATTTTAATTATGATAATAAATAAATAAATAAATAATTAAAGACAATAAAATTAAGTGATCTAAACTAAATAAACAGACAATAATAATTTAATGAAGGAACGAATGTACCAAACGCCGACGTAACGTCGACGTGTAATCGAGAGGTTGAAAATTGAAACTTTGCTCGATGGAAGATCCTCAAGCTAGTTGTCAACTTCACTACCAATTCCCAAATGAATAAATAAAATTGAATATTTAGCAAACAATGTAGAATTGTAGAGAGATATATTGAGAAATTAGAGAGATTGTAGGAAGATTTGTGAGAAAGATGAAGAGAAAATGAGTTATTTATAGTTGAAAAATTGGGTTAAAGTGTAAATATAATAACTTATGGGTTAAAAATAAATATTAAGGGGTAGGGGGTTGGGGGAGGGGGGCCTAAAATGGCCGTTGGCCAATGGCCATAATCTAAAATGGCCGTTGGTGCAACGGTCATTTTTGCAAAGGCGGGGGCGGGGGTCGGGGCGGGGTCGGGTCTCGCGGGCCTTGGGCGGGCTCGGGTCTCGCGGGACGAGACATCGTCCCGCCCCGAAGTTCGAGTCCCGCCTCGTATTTTTTTTTTTTTATGGTCGGGCGGGACCGGACGGCTCGCCTGGTCGGGCTGTCCCGACCATCGCCACTAGACTCTCAACAGACGAAGACCGCCCGCTATGACTGCAGGGGTGTGTTAAATATACATATGATATACACTTACCATAAGTAGTGTATATCACAATTTTGTCTCTATATTGTACCCGTGATATACACTTACCATAATTAGTGTATATCACGGTTTTGTGGCTGATTTATAGTATAAATAATTGTATTAATTAGTATTGTACACTTACCATAATCATAGGATTCTTGTACTACTAGAATATGGTTTTGAGAGTAGAATAGAAATATGATTTTCCTATTATGAAAAATTGTAAATTATATATATACTCTTTCATTAATGAAAATAATCAAAAATTACTCTATTCTTTTGATTTAGGGTTAAAATCTATTATTTATACTTATTTAATAAATTTTCAACAAATATACATAATTCTTGATGAAAGTAAAGAATTAAGCCGAACTCATACATCCACCCCTATTAAAGCATTTTCTCCGCAGTTTAATGTTTGCAGCTCCATATTAAACCAAATAAATTCAGGATTCCATTATTCATAGTTCATACTTCTCACAAAAATATTTCCGCTCGTTTCTTCTCTTTTCCCATTCATTTTTTTTTAAAAGTGTAGATAATTTAATTTTCTAACGAATCCCAAGAAATAAATGAAACAATATGATAATGAGCCACCTAAATTAGTGATTTTGTTTTGCCTCCATTCCGCCACCTATAACCTTACACGATTTTAAAGTTTTACTAGTGGATTAGTTAGTTCCGTATAACCATACATATAAGATAAATAAAGACATTTATTTATTACTACATGTTTCTATCAGAGAAGGGGGAAAAAAAGAACAAATCAACTTTATCTTTTTTATTAGTTTCTTGAAAGCATCATCATGATAAGCTAAATAGGATCACGTAACACCTTAGTGGTACTATAATCATGATTAATTACAAGAAACATGGGCACGTAAATCGTAATCTAGGATTAGGGTCAGTTTAATAGTTTAACCTAGTCCTTTTATTTGTTTCACTATTTCTTTAATTAAGATAATTATATTACAGCAATTTGGATGAAAATAAAGGTGAAGCAAATAAATTTAAAGAATTTCCTTTTCTTTGTTTCTCTTTATTTTAACTACAAACGTAAAAAGACTTAGCAACAGGAAGACAAACTTATTAAATTCAAATGGCGATGAATTAATATATCCGACAACGCATAGGAGTAATTTTGGCAAGTTCTATTTAATATGACATCAATAATGTGTCTTAAATAATTTTATGGTGTACAATTGACCATTAATTATGCAAAATAATTATACCATAGGTAATGGGTGCCAGAAGATGAACAGTAATTTTGCAGTTGTTGTGAGTATTTAGGAGGAACATTGTATACATATTGACAACGTTTTTATAAAATTTTAATTTATTGAAAAAACGAGCTATGTCCTTTAACAGCCTTTAATTTATTCTATCATTTATTAATCTTTAAAAAATTAGATTGATTAAGAAACGAAGTTATCAAAACGTTTCCAGGACAAGCTAAAATCATTTGAACCCACTAGTTTTAACCAAGAAAGAGCAAAAGTATGGCAATTTAAAGATTTGGTGAATTAATTTGGAATTAAAAATATTACAATAATCAACTTCTTTATAATGTATACATCTTTAAAGGCATTTAAGTCATTTTAACATAAAAAGTGCTTGAATTATCAATACTTTTCTATAAAAGATTATCAATAACTTATTATCATGTAGTAACTTCTGCATTTAAACCAATCACGTAACTCTGTTTGTTTAGAAATCAAGTTCAACACTTGAAAGTGCTTTCCGCACTTGATGAGATGAATAAGATACATCCATCCTTAATTAGGTCTCGTGTTTGTGTTTTAGAAATGATTTTTTTTTTGATAAGGAGCCCTTCAACCTTCATGTCCCTTACAAATCCTGATAAGGAGCACTTCAACCTTCATGGTCCTTATACGACACAAATTCCAATTAATCTGGGCAAAATAAATTCTGAATACCGGATAGAGTTCGCTTACGTATCATTACTCCTTATCAAATAGAGAGTTATATACAAAATGCAACTCAAATACTTGAAACTTCTACGTGAAGAGAATATGGAGCCATAGTTTTCCCACAGAATATTCAGCAACAATGTATTTTTGACCTCCAAAAATGGACTAATATACTATGAAAGAAAGGTTAGTTCAACATAATATGGCCATAGGATAGAGAGAGATATTTCAACATATTTCTAACTATAAAAGATGACCTTCAATTCAAATGGTGGAGCCTAGATTGAGATATTAGAAGATTCATCTTTGAAGACCGAAGTTGTTGGTATCTTTATTACTAGGTTTTATTAAGTCAGTAGTCTAATGGTCCATCCTTTTTCTCTTTATTAGGATACACAAGAACTCTTCTCAACTATACTAGTTAGTAGTTATCATGCCCACGATAACCACTGAATATATAGCCAAGGAAATAATGTTAGGCGTATGTGAATTGTGAACAAATTAAAGTTCCATATGAAAATTAGAAAGAAAAAGAAAGCTATATACTTATAAGGTACTATTAGATATTCTTAATAGTATGAGGTCATTCGGGAAAATGCGTCCGAGTTTAGTATAAAGCGGATAATATCACATTATATTAAGAATATTTTTGAATTATTTTAGTTCAACAATTGCCATTTGAACCAACGGTTTCATGTATCGGACGTATATCAACGCATAATGTATCAGCTGAAATCGTGTGAAAGAATTATATCAGTGCTACATTTTGTAGTTTTTAAAAATTATAGCTACGTTTTATAAATACAATCTAAATATTTGGTCACTTAATTTTTCCTTCAATAAATTGATTAACAGACTGTCCATGCTGGATGGCCCAATTCAAATTTAGGAGTTAGGACTGAGATATGCCTTTCAATAAATAATTAACAGACTAGTCCATGCTGGAAAGCCCAATTATTAACCTTTTTGTGGAGCATAAAGCCGAAAGAGATGTTTCATCTTAGGGTTTACTAACATTTTATAGTGGATTCCACATGCATATGAAATCGTGGACCAAATGATTATTACATTATCCTCGTACTAAGAGCTGATCAATTGCCTTCACTCACTTAATATTTGTTAATAATATTCTCCATACTCATATATTAAAGAGAAAATGTTATTAAAAGTCCTTAAATTATTTGGAAGCTATACAATCATTAGTGTGACAATTTACGGTTGCTAGTCTACTCTATTTATCCTATGTCAGAGTTACTTAAATTTTAGTGTGCTTCTTTTGATCGGTAAAAGATATTTGTTCAAACTCCCACTCTTGAGTTGAGGGGTTGACTTTTACGCTAAAAAAACAAGAATCAGAGACGGATAACTATTATTTCTAAATAATAAAAATTTATTATTAATCTTATTTAATGACGAATTATCAAAAGTCCTCCTTGGCCCTCTTTAGTGACTTTTGTCAAGAAAGGGAATAGTGTAATAAATAGAGCTTCGAATTAGAATTATATGTGAGATACCAGCTACTTAACGTCGAATTTTATAACTAATTCTTCTTTTTTTCTCAATTCATCTTTACCCAACTATTTCAACTTAAACAAACTTTAGACAAACAAAATCATAACAGTTTTTAGCTAAATATGACCCAATTACTTTCTCCTATGTGGTGTGGTGGGAATAAAAAGTTAAAAACCATCAAAGCCCAATAGAATGATCTTCACACTCTTTGGGCCAACAATGTAAAAAAGTGGTCCATTACGACGAAGGAATCCGATCATTTGCACTTTTGGCCTTATTTTGTGTTGGTCTTTAATTTTCATCCATTTAGACAAAACAACTATTTTGTGGTACATAAACTTATATATTCGCATTATAATATCCTACAAGTTATGTCCCATGCACTTAAAAAATTTAAATTCACTAGGCATAAATTTAATTTTGAAAGAAAAAAGCTAAAGCCTGAGTCCATTTAAAGGAAAACTTTAAAGACCGCCCCATTTGAAGAGAAAACCGTGCAATTATTTCAAGGATATCGGACTTTCGGCTTCGGTAAACTAAAAGCCTTAGGAAACCATGTTTTTTCTTGGGCTAAATTTGGCGTATGTTCTGTTTTATAGTCCCTTTTCTTAAATATTTTTATATCGTATGTTACGTTTAAAAGTTAGAAGAATAAACTTAACTAGTTGTTCATCCAACAGGTTATATTAAAATAATATGTATATAATTATACATATAACATATATAAAAAAAAAAAGTAAATAGCGAATCTAACCGCAATCTGTGTAAAGATCTTCAAAAAATTATTGGCTTAACTGGGTTCTTCTTTCCTCATCAATTATGTTTAAAAGAAACATATCTTTACATTCTTGATGCGTGAAAAAAAACTTACTCACACCTGTTCTTTTACACAATTCAATAAAAACATGACATATTTTTTATTTTATCAATTAACTGTAATTAATTAATATACATTTTTACCATATGATTAACATCAATCATGGTAAGCTAATGTTATGCTGTATAATTATCATGTATGAGTTAGTTTTTTTAATATATACGCGGTCATTTATTTATGGAAACAAGGTTTCAAAATAAGAATAAGATGAGAACGTGTATTGATTCACTAAAACTAAATGATAAGTGATAACTATTTATATAAAGATACATGTCATGTATTGTTAGATTGGTCTAAACATGGATTTGTAGCTAAGTATTCCCAATATAGATCCAAATTTTATTCATGTTTGACATTTCAAATTTCTAAGGACCAACTGTCTTTCATTAACCGACATAACTAATAGTATTCCTTTTTATATTACCGGCGTCGCAAAGAAGTTTTTTCACAATTTAGGTCATACATAGACTTTTTAAGCCTACAAACAAGATTAGGAGAAGAACAATGCATGCCTTGAGGAAGTTTCATATAAACTTCTTCATTCAATGTTCACAATTAACCCCTTGTGTCAATTGGTTAAGACTAGGAGATGATCCCTTTGCAGTAATCAAACATGAAATGCTTCAGAAAGAAATTACACAGATGAAGAATGACCATGAAATATGGCAAACTGACTCTGAGAATATTGCTAAGGTGGAACCGTTGGGCAAAAAAGCTAGTTCAAGGGTGTCTGCTCATAGTCAGTTTCTTAGAAATGGTCCTTTACTCAATTCTGACCAGCAATTGGTATTGTTACAGGAGTACAATAGTAAAGATGTTAAGGCTGCAATGTTCCAAATTGATAGCTACAAAATTCCAGGCCCTGATGGTTGTAGTAGTGAATTCTTTAAGTCTGCATGTGGTATAATAGGACATGATATAACAGACAGTCCTACAGTTCTTTAGGAATGGAAAATTACTGAAGCAACTTAATACGGTAAACATTGCATTGATTCCAAAAATTACTGGCCCAGAGTTTGCTAGTAAGTATAGGCTCCTATCTTGTTGTAATGTGCTCTATAAGTGTATTACTAAAATGATTTGTATGAAGTTGAAAGGAGCTATAGATGAAATTGTAGCAGACAATCAGTCTGACTTTGTTCAGGGGAGATTCATGGTGCATAATGTCTTGATATGTCATGACTTATTAAAACATTATAACAGAAAATCAACTCCTAGGTGTTTGATGAAGATTTACTTGAGGAAGACATACGACATGGTTAGTTGGGAATTTGTAGCAGAGGCTTTTGCAGGATATGGCTTTTTAAACAGGTTTATAGGTCTGGTGATGACTTTGCATTTCAATTCCCATGTTTACAGTAAAAATTAATGGAGAAGGTCATCGGTTTTTTGTTGGGCAAAGAGAATTAAGACAGGGTGATCCCATATCTCCTTTTATTTTTGTTTTGGTTATGGAATACCTCTCAAGGACCTTGAAATGACTTGCCTGATTTTCAATATCACCCCATGTGCAAACAGGTCAAGCTCACTCAATCTGATTTTTTGTAAGGGGGACATCCAATCAGTTTCCAGAGTTATGGAAGCTTTGCAGCATTTCATCAGTGTCACTAGTTTAGTTGCAAATATGAACAAGTCAAATATACTCATGGCTGGGGTGGATGAGCCTACTAAGAGTGCTTGGGTTCGAGACTAGCCCCACACGCGCGCCGCCGCCCGCCCGTCCGGGTCGGGAGCTTCTGGGCTACTTCTGATATTATCTTTTGGAACTATTTAGTATTTACTGTTTGGTCCCTGGAGTTTCAGGAATGCTGCTAACAGTTTATGGCATTAACCATCTGAAACGTTTTGCACTTACTAAACACTATATATTGAGACCTAAAACAGATTTGATGGAGAAGATTAAAAGAACACAGAAAAGAGAACAAGAGCAGAAAGATAAGAGAACAGAAATTCTTCATTTTCCTCTAAATTTTCCTCTAAATTTTCCATTCTTCAACAAATCGTTTCATGTTTGTTTTCTTCATCAGAATCAACCTATTTGTTTTGTAGTGTTGATTAGTTGTTGTTTTATCTTGGGAGACTATTGTCCGCTAACGTAAAAACATATATACGGGGCAATATTGTCTTAAAGACAGATAGTCATCTCTTGACTCAGCCACAGTTGTAACAATTCAGATTTAGTATTTCTTGATTTCAGGTTATCAAGATTCAAGACTCAACAAGTTTGCGGCAATTATAATCTTGGCTGTTAGTTTATCCTTTCGAACACTTGTAATATTTATTTACTTCTCGTACTGCTTTGATTCCAACAATTATATCCAACACTTAGAATTAATAACGAAGACGTTGAACAAAAGAGCGAGTATTTCTGCAACTAAGATATTTTAAAGTGTTTCTCTCGCATATCATACTATGGATTGGATTTAACTTATTTACATTCGGTAGTGTAATTTATTTTTTAATACTTCAGTCTGTTTCTTCAAATAATTGAACTCTTTATATGCTGAAAGATTAAATTTAAGTGAATCGAATGGACCGTGTAAGCGTGCATCCTATATATTCTTTTCAGTTTTAGCCTGTAACCTTGACAAACCGTTTCGTGCCAACACCTCTTGGCTCTTTTTGACAAAAGCCTATGAAAATAGGAGTACTAATTTTTAGATATATATATTGGCCAACTTCATGCCCCATCTTCCTATTCTATACAGTTAAGCTTTGATTTTTGGCCTCATTTTCCACTATGTATATTTTCTTGCGCAAAAGAATAGTAGTTAGGTAATGTACAAGTATGGCAGGCAAACCATAAAGCCAAGAGTTTTTCCTGTTCCTGCAAGACTGAACACATTGAGATTCAACAATATAATGGCAATAGCTTAAATTTTCTTCACCACTTCATGTGAATTATTTGAGTTTAACTTATATTAAACAAGATTTCTGATCAAACAAATTATATTTGAGTTTAACTTTTGCGTTTTGAATGAGTTTGGGTGTAACGCAAGATAAATCTGATTCTTCCTTGGATGTTCATTATGCTTTTCTTTCACTTTTTCTCATTTTGCTTCTTCCTTCTCACTTATCATGTGAATTTGACGATCAAAAAGGCTGCTAGAGTTTTACACAGGAAAAAAAGCTGCAATCGTGTGCTTCAACAAATCCATGAGAAATTTCTAAACAACAGGCTAGGAATACTGCTCCAACCCAAGTAAGGTAGGTGCCTTTCTAACACTTTAAAAGTTTTATTTGGCTTATCTTTTTTACTGATTGTGTGGAGTAATGACAGAAGTTTGGTGCGAAGTTGAAATATTGTAGTATATGGCACGACATCATTAACAAGCGTGAAAAAAAATTAATCCCCTGAAAATACAATATTTATCTCCTTATAGATAAGTTGACATTGAATAATAGTATTTTGGACGACATCCCAGCATATTTAATATCATTTACATTCATCCTTGCAGGTGCGGAAAAAAGAATATCAGGTTGAGAAGTGACTACCCATGGAAAGTAACTCTATAAAAAAAACATTTGGTGAATTGGTAAAAGCTGATGATCTTGAAAAAAAAGAGGTAGACTGGGGGTGAAGAAAACCTTAAACTCCACAATAGAAGTCTACTCTGTAAGTGGCTATGGCTAATAAAAACGAGCTTCGGGAAGAAGTCATTGTCGCAAAGTATGGAAAGGAAAATCATTGGACTGTCAATCTTGTGCTTATACCTAATAAGACAATTTTATGAAAGTAAATATACAATCTTTGGGGGAATTTTAGCAGCTTATAGTTTAAAAGTGGGGGATGGGAAGCATATTGATTTTTTGTTAGATCATTGGCTTGAAGTTTGGAGTAATCACCGATCAATCTCCCGGATTATACAGTTTAGCAGTAAATAAATGTTGAGTTGTGGAGCTTAATTCATCGCCGCCACTATGAAGACCCTACGCAGAGCGTGGAACGCTGATCGACCTGTATTATGTTTATAATGTAAGGTTATTTAATGGAGGATATTTTTGGAATTTCGGGCTTGTATTATGTTCGTCCTAGTTATCGTTATATATATACTAGGGCGCCGTTTTCTTTCTTGGGTCGAGCAAGAGAAAAAGTGAGCAAGAGAAAATTGTAAACTCAAACTCTCTATTTGATTATAGTGAAATCTACAGCGGCAAAGTGGACGTAGCTCTCGCGTTGAGAGTGAACCACTATAAATCTGTGTGTGTTATTTGTTCTTCGCTTATTTACTGTTTTATAATTAGGTAGGATTTGTGACTCAAATCCTAACAACTGGTATCAAAGCGACATGTTGTGTTGCGATTCTTAAAACGATGGGAGACGAAGATGGTTCGGCACACGATATCGGGAAATTCGATGGTACGGATTTTGCGTTTTGGAGAATGCAGATTGAAAATTATTTGTACGGCAGAAAGATTCATCAACCGCTGAGTCTGAAGCCAGAGGAGATAGATGATGCAGAGTGGAATCTTCTTGACAGACAGGTTCTGGGAGTCATTCATTTGATGTTGTCGAAGAACGTTTCTCACAACGTGGCAAATGAGAAGACCACCGCTGACATGATGAAGGTTCTGTCCGACATGTATGAGAAACCTTCGGCAAACAATAAGGTATTTCTCATGAAAAAACTCTGTCATCTAAAGATGGAGGAAAGTGCTCATGTTGCAACGCACGTGAATGAACTCAACACGATTTTCAATCAATTGTCATCTGTTGCAATCGAGTTTGACGATGAAGTGCAAGCCCTAATTTTGCTGGCGTCTCTACCGAATAGCTGGGAGCCGATGAGAGCAGCAGTTAGTAATTCTGTTGGCAGTGCTAAATTGAAATTCAACGATGTTAGAGATCGTATTCTTGCTGAGGAGGTTCGCATGATAGATTCTGGTGCGGCATCGACGAGTTCTGCTTTGCATATTGAGAACAGAGGCAGAAATTATTATAGAAACTAAAACTGAAGTAAGGGAAAGTCGAAGTCAAGGAATGACATGAGTCAATTCAAATCTAGATGAATACTTGAGTGTTGGAACTGTGTGAAATCGGGTCACATCAAGAAGAATTGAAGGGCACCGAAGAAAGAGGACAACAAGGGGGTGGAGTCAATGCTTCCACTGAAGACATTGGTGATGCCCTATTGTTGTCTGTTGACATCTTGATCGACTCTTGGGTTCTTGACTCAGGAGCGTCTTTCCACACCACCCCATATCGTGATATAATGATGAATTATGTTGCTGGGAATCGCGAGAAAGTCTATTTGGCAGATGGTAAGCCTTTAGACGTTGTTGGTATTGGAGACAATAATTTGAAGATGTCAAATGGACACGTGTGGAAGATCACAAAGGTCAGACATGTGCCGAAGCTGATGCGTAATCTGATCTCAATGAGTCAGCTTGATGATGAGGGACATGATCTTAACTTTGGTAATGGGTCCTGGAAGGTGACTAAGGGTGCTATGGTGGTTGGTCAAGGTAAGAAAATTGGTACTCTTTATATGACGATGAACTGTCGTGATACAATTGTTGTTGTTGACAACACCAAAGAGACAGAGCTGTGGCATTGCAGGCTAGGGCATATGAGCGAGAAATGGATGAAGCTTCTAGTGACTAACGGCATGACTCCGGAGCTGAAGTTGGTGAATCATCATATGTGTGAGAGCTGTATTCTCGGAAAACAGAAGCGAGTAAGTTTTTCAAATGCAGGTAGAGAATTGAAAGTTGAGAAGCTTGAATTGGTTCACACTGCACACTGACGTGTGGGGACCTGCTATTGTCCCCTCACTCAGAGGATCACATTACTATGTGACCTTCATTGATGATTCAACCAGGAAGCTATGGGTCTATTTTATGAAAAATAAATCTGACGTGTTCACTGTCTTCAAAACGGATGGCAAGGTTGATGAATATGTTGATTCTGAAACAAATCAGCTGACGCCGATCAAAAAATTACGCAGATCATTCAGGATCAGTAAGCCGGTTCACAGGTTCTCCCCGTCCTTCAACTACATTATGCTCACTGATATAGGTGAGCCGGAATGTTATGAAGAAGCGATGCAAGTTGATGAATCGATCAAGTGAGAGTTGGCAATGAAAGATAAGATGGACTCATTGTTGTCAAATAATACATGGGAGTTAGCTAAGTTACCAAACGAGAAGAAGACATTGCAGAACAAATGGGTCTACCAGATAAAGGAAGAACACGATGGAAGTAATCGTTTTAAAATGGGGCTGGTTGTGAAGGGATTTCAACAGAAAGAAGGCATTGACTACACAGAGATCTTCTCTCCCGTAGTAAAGTTGGTGACAATCAGAACTGTTCTTGGGCTGGTAGCAAATGAAGATCTACATTTTCAACATATGGACGTGAAAACTGTTTTTATTCAAAGTGACTTAGAGGAGGAAATCTATATGAAGCAACCTGAGGGATTTGAGGTTATAGGGAAAGAGAAGCTGGTGTGCAAGCTTCAAAAGAGCCTGTACAGATTGAAACAGGCTCCAAGTCAGTGGTATAAGAAGTTTGACAGCTTTATGAAGAAAGCCGAATTCTTAAGGTGCGAAACAGATCACTGTTGTTACTTCAAGAGATTTGAAGACTCCTATATGATACTGCTCCTTTATGTTGACGACATGCTGATCGTAGGAGCAAACCTACATGAAATTGATAGACTGAAGAAGAAGTTGTCAGAAAAATTTGCAATGAAAGATCTGGGAGCTGCAAACCAAATCCTTGGGATGAGAATCATCATAAATAAGGATGGCCTCAAGCTCTCACAAGAAGAATACATGAATAAGGTTCTCAAGAGGTTCAACATGGATAATGCCAAGCCAGTTAGTACTCCCTTGGCTGGACACTTTCGTTTGTCCAAAGATCAATTGTATGTGACCAATGACGAGATGAATCATATGGACAAGGTACCTTATGCCTCTGTTATTGGCAGTCTTATGTATGCGATAATGTGTACGAGGCCAGACATTGCACATGCAGTAGGAGTTGTTAGCAGGTTTATGAGCAATCCGGGAAAGCAACAATTGGAGGCTGTGAAGTGGATTTTCAGGTATCTGAAGGGCAGCTCAAGTTCAACGTTGTGTTTCCAGAAGACAGAGACATGATTGCAGGGATATGTTGATGTTGACAATGGTAGTGATGTTGATAGCAGAAAGAGCACATCCGAGTATGTTTACTTCTTCGGAGGTACTGCGATTTGCTGGGTTTCAAAGTTGCAGAAGATAGTAGCTCTCTCTAGCTGTGAGGCTGAGTACGTTGTCGTGACGGAGGCCACGAAGGAGATGATGTGGCTACAATCTTTACAGCGGGAATTGGATCAGGACCACGAGGGGAGTGTGCTATACTGTGATAGCAAGAGTGCCATTCATTTGGCAAAGAACCCGGTCTACCATGCCCTCACGAAGCACATTAGACTCCGGTACCATTTCATCAGATCAGCTTTGGAAGATGGAGTATTAGTGCTTGAGAAGATCCCAGGGAGTCAGAATCCAGCAGACATGCTGACGAAGGCAGTGCCGAATGATAAACTGAAGTTGTGTGCAACTTCAGTTGGACTTCTTGGATGAAGATCGGAGTCGCCGCTGCAGATGGAGACAGATGATTGAAATTAGTCTCCAAATGGGAGATTGTTGAGCTGTGGAACCTAATTCATCTCCGACACTATGAAGATTATGGCACCATTTCGGGTTTGTATTATGTTCGCCCTAGTTTTCGCTATATATAGACTAGGACGCCGTTTTCTTTCTTGGGTCGAGCAAGAGAGAATTGTAAACTCAAACTCCCTATTTGATTATAGTGAAATCTGCAGTGGCAAAGTGGACATAGCTCTCGCATTGAGATTGAACATGGTGGATGATTGTTTTTCTAAATCAGGCTGAAATCTTCAGTTTAGATTGAACTTTAATGTGGAAGCTGGACATTATAAAGCATCTACTGAAAACTCTACAATATGTGGTGTTGGACAATGGAAACTGATTTGAAAGTCAAATGTTCCAACTAAAGTTTCATGTTTCCACTGTGCAACAGATGTCTCTTTTGAGGTAATTTTGTGGAGGACTACAACCATATATTTTATGCACTACGGGTTCACCTGACTGTTGGTCTCTCTTCTTCAAATTGTTTGGTGTAAGCTGCCAGATGCCACAAGATACCAAGGACTTTAATTATTTTGGGTGAGTAGAAGGTGAACAGCAGAGGCAACTGAGCTGGAAGACTATCCCCAATACACGACTTGAAAGAAATATGAGGTAGTTTGAAGAGAAAGTTTTGTTACGTTTAAATGCTCACAAAAACTGTACTTCTGATGCAAGGGAAACACATTAGATAGTATGGTGTAGTTTTTGGATTGTCTTGGACTCTTTGAGTCAATAGCTATAAATTCTGCTACTTTGATAATGTATTTTGTACCGTATCTTGGTACTGAGAATAATTTTTTTAATATACTCTATCTTCTTCAGATCTATTTGTGAGATTATACTGGGTATGTTATTGTTGTTAGAAAAAGTATACATCCTTTCAATCCGTAATATTGGACTGTAACTATGCAAAAATGCTTTGAATCTCTTTGTTTACCTATCTTTCTTATGCCTTAAGAGTCTCTTTACTTACCTACTTTTATTACTTAAAAATTAGAGAGGAAGAAAGAAAAAGGAGATTGGACGTCCAAAAAAAGAAATGGAACCGGTAGTGAATTAAGAACTTTTCACGAGAATTTTTATTTTTGTTATCTTTATATTCGATTATTGAAAAAGATCATTCGTAAATTAAAGAGTCATCCATCACCGTGCATTACCTAGTTTTTAATAGCCAGGGTATAGCTAATATCATAAGGCTAAGAATAACCTAATTGTACCAAATTATAAGCAACAATTTAATTAATATGGAAGCTGACAATTAATGTCAACACGTTTGACAGTTTAACTCCACCTAATTTTCTATGTTTAAGTTGACGTTCTTTGTTAGTTAAACAGATTGGATTACCAAATTAATTTTCCTAAGAACTACAAGGCAGACGGCAGGTTAGACTACTCTTTTGGATCTTTTTCCCTTTTCTAAATTTTAAATTATTAACTATGACAAAATCTTGTATGAACTTTTATCATTGGATAAATTGCAGCATTGATGTAACCATTTTTTTTAAAAAAGAAACGGTTGAAAGATATTTCAGCATTTTTAAGTTGTGGGTTTATTAATTTTTAGACTTCTGTAGACGGTAGTTTTTCGCCAACAGTTTAAGATATTCATTTGCACTTTATATCTGTGTTCATACTACTGTATTATAATTAAGAGTTTAAGTTATATATATGTATATATATGGTGTGAAGAATTTTACATTATAAAATATAATTTAATTTGTTACAACAGATTACTTATTATTTATTATTATATTGGATTTTTTATTCGAATTCGTATGAGCTTGAATAATTCAAATCTATCCTCATAAAATCAAAAAACTTTATTATGTCTCACACTGCTTACAGTCTGACGCTAGTTGTGTGAGACTTCCGTTTGTTTCATAAGTTTGCGGACTAATATCTTAAACTTTCGGATTTACAGATTCTACATCTATTTTTTTGTGAAATAAAAAAGAAATGTCGCACAACCTTCATTTAAAAAAAAAATTTAAGGCCACTAGGCTTTTCACCCCCTAGTGGCTATTTTATTAATAATCAAATGAAAAACAAAACGCAGGTAAGTCTGTACAAAAAAACCGAAAAGAAGTGTCTATAGCTAAGAAATTATAAAGTAAAGTAAATGGCCAAACGAGCTCGCCTGAGTGACCCTCTGTCGTCGTTGCCGTAACAAAATAATATTTTCCGCATAATTCCTATTAAAAGGACGAACATTTCTTATGTATTAAGATTTTTTTATTTTCAAGACTCGAATTTCAGCTCTGTAATTAAGGACGGATGAATCAAATCCATCTCACCACAAATTTACCATTTATTATTAGTTACCAATCAATGCTTATTAAATGAGATTACATGTTATTACCATTTTTTTACTCCCCATTTTGAAGGATCTATAATTATTATTACCATTTAAATGACGTGATGATGTAAATTTCTTTATACGGATGATGCATAGAAAGTAAACTCTAATACAATATTAAATAGATAGTTTGCGACCCTTTCTGTAACAAAAAGTCACAACCAAGGTCGTTTTATGTGTTTTTAGACTATGGTGTCCAACAATATATGTTGACACTCAATTATGTCCCATCTTTTTTGATTATTTGCTTGTAATTTTAAATATTTTTAACACCTTAAAACAATTTATATATATATATATATATATATATATATATATATATATATATATATATAAAGGAATTGAACCAAGCTTGTTGGTAATCCCAGTAATTAAAAGGAATATCAAAAAATGGTTCATTTTTGTGGGTGTCTGGGAAATTTAGTAGTTGAGACAGGTCATTCCCCCAATCAATAGGAGCAATTACGCTGAGAATTTTGCAAATTGAATAGGAGGGATCTGGGTTTTTCTTGAAAAAATTATTTTTAATTGTTGCTGATCCTGATATTTCAAGGATAGCCTGGTAAAAATATGGGGTTTTTAAAATATCCCACGATTTGTAAAAACACTTTTGTCCAAAATAATTTTGTAGTGCTAGAAAAGGGTCTTTATCAAAGAATCCTTTTTCAAGAGTTACAATATTTTGAAAAAATGGTTTTACAAAGAATTTAGGAGCAGGTTTTTTGGTAACTTGTGGTACCACAAGTTGAGTTTTTGAAAATTGTTTTTGAGAAAGGTTTTTTGAAGACTCTTCTTTCTCAAGTTGCAGTTTTGAAAATTCTTTTTGAGAAAGGGCTTTTGAAGATTCTCCTTTCTCGATTTTTATAAAATTTTGAGAGGTTTTTTCCTCTCCTGAGCTTTGGACAACTTCTTGTTTGGGATTTTGAAGTTGCATTAAAGCCTTCTGTATTTCTGGTGATTTCGCCAGAAGTTGTAGGAGATTTTCAGCAGTCATCTCCTGTGTCGGTGTTTTTTGTGCTGATGCCGGAATATTTTCATTTTCTTCTTTCATGACTATCTCATACCATGACGGTTTTTCAGGGAATTTTTCTTTTTCTTCTTTTGTTGATTTTCTAGGGGCCATGAAATTTTGTTGTTGTTGTGGTGCAGCAACAGGTGTATTTATTGGCGGAGGAGGTATCTCTTCTTTTCTTTTTTGGAGTAATGCTCCACACATTGCGTGGTAACAGTATTGTCCAGATTCTTTCATGTCCTTTCGGATATTTTTCTTTGAAACCCGGACATTGCGGCAAAGGGCAGTGATAGGACATTTTTGTTGTATCTGCTTTGGAAATCTGTGGACTTTATAGGGATATTGGCGGGATATTTCGTGTTGTATGGGTTTTGTAAACACGTGGGTTTCGCTCTGTTTTCGGATAAACCATCGTTAAAATATTTTTAAAGCAAAAATTGTCGTAAATAAGTTTGCATAAATAATTTTTGAATGCAATTTTCAAAATCGTTTCAAAAGTTTTTGTATGCAAAGGAATTAATTAATTTAAAGGAACAAGTATCATAGTTTGCAAGGGACTTGGAATTTTGATAAAAACTATTTCTTAATTCTCCTAGGTGGCAAGAATAAGTTTTAATCAAATCAAGATCGCTAGCTTTAGGTTTTTTCAAAAAAGGGAATTTTAAATTCTTTCCATTGGAATCAAAAGAGATAAAATCATTATCGACTTTATAAGGAGTGATAAGATTAATAAATGGTGTTCCTAAGATAACGGAATTGTGAATGTCTTTACTAAGACAAACGACGTTGTAATAGAAACATTATTAATAATATGACGCATTGGTTTGGGAATTGATTTCTAGCTTCGTGTTATTGGCCGCTGCTAGAGTTTCCTGGGTATTTTCATGGAATTGATTAGGTACTAGACCTGTTTTTATGCAGTTTAGATCTGCACCGGTGTCAAAAAGAGCAATAGTAGTAATCCTAAATTTGCGTGGGAATTTAAGGGTTATTTGGACAAGGTATTTTTTGGACGTGATTTGTCGTAAGACAGTAAGGAATTCTTGTGGGACCTCTTCAATGAAAGGGTTGTCAGGAGGTTCTCCTGGATCTTCAGAGTCGGAATTGTCTGACTCAGGCTGGATCTGTAAATATCCTGGGTATTTGACATGAGTGTTTTCAGTAAAAGAGAGTCTTGATCCTGTTTTTCTCGTAGAGCCTTGATCTCTACTTTGATTTGTTTTACGTCTCTCTGGAGTTCTAGAATCGGGGTTTCTTTGGAGTCTTTCATCCCTTTACCCTTTTTCAGGATTTTTGTTAAATCGTAGGTATTTTTGGAGGTGTTTGGCAAAATAGAATTTTTGAGATCTTTTTTCTCGTCAGTAAAAGATTTGAGGAGTTTATTCAAATAATCCTTTTGGTGTTCGACATCTATGTGTTGAACCATTTCTAACATGAACTCTTGATCCTTGGTTAAAACACAAACGAGTTTTCCCTTACCCTTATCGGAATATTCGTAAGAACCGGTTGTAAGCAATTCATCTATTTGGAGGGCTTTGTTGTCTTCGTAAGACAGAGAAAAGTAGTCGAGTTCGACTCGGCATTTGAATCGGAGGAATCAACGAGAAGATTGGAAATTTTACGTGTGACGTCCTCATCGAGCTTCAATTCTTGTAATTTTGTATTCATTTTGCAGTACCTCGCTGTATGTCCTTTTTTGTTACATTTGTAACATGTAACGTCTTTGTATCTGGAATCAGCTTTTTTGGTATTTGGTCTTTTAAGACGATGAGTATTTTTGTATGGGTTTTTGTAATACTCTTCGTTGGATTTGCTGAAATCTCTCTTTTTGTAACCTCTAGAAGTACTCTTAAGGGATTTATGAGCCTTGCTACAGTTTCCTGTACAACTGGAAGAGGGTTTTGAGAAATTCGTATCAAACTGTTTGCAAAAGGTTCCAAGTTCGCACTTAGTTCTCTTTAGCTCCAGCTTGAGGTGTTTCTGTATTTTCAGGTCTTGACAGATCTTCAAACCTTCCTGTTGAGTTATACTGACCAATTGTCCGTATGTAAACTCACTGTAGGGTATAATCTGTTTACCGCAATTCTCTTTGATTTTGTTCCTAACCTTTTCTCCTAAAAGGGTAGGTAATCCGGCCAGGAATTTCTCTTTCCAAAATGGTTGGTTTGAATCTTCCCTGAGCATAACTCTGGTTAGGAAGGTATTTTTGTACCATTGGAAATCGCTGAGTTGTTTGCATTTGAGGTTTGAAAGTAATTCGGCATTTTTGTCTTTCAAATGCGAAGAATCTCCTATGAAATTTAAAGAGATTGTGAGAATCAAGGTTGCTACGGCATCTTGTAGGGGTTCACCTTGTTCGTCAAGGATTGGTAATCCTTCTTCGTCGGTTTTGATGGAATTGAGGATATCTTCTTTTTGTTGATCAGCGAGATAATTATCCCACCAACCTTTCAATTGACCAGAGAATCCTGCGATGAGCAGTTCTGCAATGGTCTTGTCTTGCGTACCGTTTTGGGTTTTGTAGGCATTTGCAGCCATAGTCATTTGTTGGAGAAAACTGAGAATATTGTATTCCGTCATCCCATCTATGTTCCAATCATAAATGGAAGAGGCATTGAATCGGGATTGAGCAAGGGGTTTTACTATTCCTAGGTCAGGAGCAGGAATAATTTGTAATTGCTGTTGTTGGACCTGTTGTATTGGTTGTTGCCAATCCATATGGTTAACAAAGATTTTTGTTTCGGAATTGTTTTGAAGTACTACCGTCGTCGGAATCGTTGACAAGAGTAGTGATTTTGTTGGAAGATTGTGGAGTATCAGGAACAACGTGTTCAGTATTAGAACTGTTGGACGCCCCGATCCTACTTAATTGATCTTGGATAGCCTGAACAAATTCAGACTTATTTTGCTGGATATTTTTGACGCCATCTTTGGATACCTGAAAGGGTTTGAAGATAGGCTTTTGGCTTTTTGGTTTCATCTCTTTAGTCGTACCTGTGGAATCTATGGTGACTAGAGGGTTGGCTTTTATGTGTTTTTCTACCCTGTCGAGTTGTTTTCCTAGGGTATTCAAACTGATATTGGTAAAATTGTTTTGAGCGAGTATATTCCTGGTATTTGTTTTCTCATCCTCAGCAGGATTCTTAAGAGGAATCGCTTCTACAGGGCAACCATGAATAATATGTTTGATGCCTTGTAAAGGAGGGTGATTGGTATCAGAGCCATAAAGGGTAGATATAGCGAGAATATGGTCCAGACCAGATGTTGATTCCTTGTTAGAGGTTATGGAGATCTCGGCGTTAGGTGTTTCCAGGGTCGGTAAGTCCTCAACGAACGCAGGCAGTTATACCCACGGACCTAAGTCCTAAGCAAAGAGGAAAGTTCAGACGCTCTGTTATAGGAATTCCATAACATGGATCCGTTTCTTAATAGATCTACTTCGCATGATTTTGGTTCATCTTCTTCCATGGATTCAAAGAAGATAATAAACTCCGAAGAAATCTTGATACAAGATTTTGACAAATCTATCGATAATTGGGAAATACCAAAATAAATCGAGACCAGATTTACAAAAATTGAAATACCAGCTTATTCAAAACCGATTTCACAATCAAAAGCGAGGAAAGAGATATCCAATTATCTCAACCTTTGAAACCATTCAATTACTTTCTCAAAATTCCTTGAAAAGACACCGAGAAAGAAATTTCAAATATATCCATATTGGATTAGTCCAAATAGGGATAAAACCCTCACAAAAGAAGGATTAAACACCTCAATCCTTGCTGCTTTACGTGATGCCCGATTCACAAATTTTGAAGATTCCTTATTGAGTTCTGTTGAGTCTAGTCTCTGCACAGACCAATATCTTTGATTGTTACCCAAATTTCTCGTCTCTTTAAATGACAAAAATATCCAAAAATCCCTAGTCTTACAAATCAAGACTCACAATTACCAAATGCTTGAAGGATCGATTCAGTAGCAATAATTTACGAATTCATTACAAAGCTATGACTTGACTTTTTGCGACAAAAGTCGATACCATAGTAAGAAAGGTGAAACCCTTCTTCTACAAACCGATCTTTCCGGATCTAACACCGTTATACCGAGACCCATGAGATGGAAGGATATTTCCTTACTGCAGGCGAATGGATCTTAGAAGGTGTTGTCAAGCCTGAGCCTCTTGAGACATCCCAACCAAATACTCGTCTCGGAGAAATAACCCAATACCAGGATGGTAGAGTCACCTATCGTTCCATAGAAAATCTACGAGCAAGAGATACGATGATTCCAGCCCAGTGAGAAACTCTCGACTTAGGAAGAGTTTCACAAATTCCTTCACCATCAATACTCCTTACAGATCGAAACCTAGACGTTCTACGTCGATATACCCAATCTACGAAACGTAGATTACTCAAACGAAATACCGAGACCCGTTTACGAAAATCCTCACTGTTAGAGAAAAGATAGAGGACCTAGAACCTACTAGTCCGACTTTTTCCTCTCTTACGTAAAACCTAGTAAACGAACTTGGCGTTTTACAAAAAGGTTTCACAATTGACAAAAAATTCCTTCAAAAAGATTTTTATGAAAAATACAACCTAGAAAAAAGAGTTTGGTTCCTCAAAACCTTTTTAAATACTAGGACAAAAATACAGGAAGAGTTTTACAAATTTGTTAATGAACATAGGATAAATATCCTTTTCTTTGACTGGTTTGAAATTTACACCTCTGAAAATTCCATACATTATCCCTTTTCTAAAACGGTAAATCCCGTTACGACTAGGAACAAAACACCGGAATGGGAAACCCTAGCTGATTCTAGGAAAGTCCAGTCCAATCACCCTCCTTTACAAGGCATCAAACATATTATTCATGGTTGCCCTGTAGAAGCGATTCCTCTTAAGAATCCTGCTGAGGATGAGAAAACAAATACCAGGAATATACTCGCTCAAAACAATTTTACCAATATCAGTTTGAATACCCTAGGAAAACAACTCGACAGGGTAGAAAAACACATAAAAGCCAACCCTCTAGTCACCATAGATTCCACAGGTACGACTAAAGAGATGAAACCAAAAGCCAAAAGCCTATCTTCAAACCCTTTCTATCCAAAGATGGCGTCAAAAATATCCAAAGAAATAAGTCTCAATTTGTTCAAAGCTATCCAAGATCAATTAAGTAGGATCGGGGCGTCCAACAGTTCTAATACTGAACACGTTGTTCCTGATACTCCACAATCTTCCAACAAAATCACTACTCTTGTCAACGATTCCGACGACGGTAGTACTTCAAAACAATTCCGAAACAAAAAATCTTTTGTTAACCATATGGATTGGCAACAACCAATACAACAGGTCCAACAACAGCAATTACAAATTATTCCTGCTCCTGACCTAGGAATAGTAAAACCCCTTGCTCAATCCCGATTCAATGCCTCTTCCATTTATGATTGGAACATAGATGGGATGACGGAATACAATATTCTCAGTTTTCTCCAACAAATGACTATGGCTGCAAATGCCTACAAAACCCAAAACGGTACGCAAGACAAGACCATTGCAGAACTGCTCATCGCAGGATTCTCTGGTCAATTGAAAGGTTGGTGGGATAATTATCTCGCTGATCAACAAAAAGAAGATATCCTCAATTCCATCAAAACCGACGAAGAAGGATTACCAATCCTTGACGAACAAGGTGAACCCCTACAAGATGCCGTAGCAACCTTGATTCTCACAATCTCTTTAAATTTCATAGGAGATTCTTCGCATTTGAAAGACAAAAATGCCGAATTACTTTCAAACCTCAAATGCAAACAACTCAGCGATTTCCAATGGTACAAAAATACCTTCCTAACCAGAGTTATGCTCAGGGAAGATTCAAACCAACCATTTTGGAAAGAGAAATTCCTGGCCGGATTACCTACCCTTTTAGGAGAAAAGGTTAGGAACAAAATCAAAGAGAATTGCGGTAAACAGATTATACCCTACAGTGAGTTTACATACGGACAATTGGTCAAGATAACTCAACAGGAAGGTTTGAAGATCTGTCAAGACACGAAAATACGTAAACACCTCAAGTGGAGCTAAAGAGAACTAAGTGCGAACTTGGAACCTTTTGCAAGCAGTTTGATACGAATTTCTCAAAACCCTCTTCCAGGTTGTACAGAAAGCTGTAGCAAGGCTCATAAATCCCTTAAGAGTACTTCTAGAGGTTACAAAAGAGAGATTTCAGCGAATCCAACGAAGAGTATTACAAAAACCCATACAAAAATACTCATCGTCTTAAAAGACCAAATACCAAAAAAGCTGATTCCAGATACAAAGACGTTACATGTTACAAATGTAACAAAAAAGGACATACAGCGAGGTACTGCAAAATGAATACAAAATTACAAGAATTGAAGCTCGATGAGGACGTCACACAGAAAATTTCCAATCTTCTCGTTGATTCCTCCGATTCAAATGCCGAGTCAGAACCTGACTACTTTTCTCTGTCTTCTGAAGACAACAAAGCCCTCCAAATAGATGAATTGCTTACAACCAGTTCTTCTGAATATTCCGATAAGGGTAAGGGAAAACTCGTTTGTGTTTTAACCAAGGATCAAGAGTTCATGTTAGAAATGGTTCAACACATAGATGTCGAACACCAAAAGGATTATTTGAATAAACTCCTCAAATCTTTTCTTGTGAGAAAAAGATCTCAAAAATTCTATTTTGCCAAACACCTCCAAAAATACCTACGATTTAACAAAAATCACGAAAAAGGGTAAAGGGATGAAAGACTCCAAAGAAACCCGATTCTAGAACTCCAGAGAGGCGTAAAACAAATCAAAGTAGAGATCAAGGCTCTACGAGAAAAGCGAGATCAAGACTCTCTTTTTCTGAAAACACTCATGTCAAATACCAGGATATTTGAATCGATTAAAGTCGAGACAATTCCGACTCTGAAGATCCAGGAGAACCTCCTGACAACCCTTTCATTGAAGAGGTCCCACAAGAATTCCTTACTGTCTTACGACAAATCACGTCCAAAAAATACCTTGTCCAAATAACCCTTAAATTCCCACGCAAATTTAGGATTACTACTATTGCTCTTTTTGACAAGTGCGGATCTAAACTGCATAAAAACAGGTCTAGTACCTAATCAATTCCATGAAAATACCCAGGAAACTCTAGCAGCGGCCAATAACACGAAGCTAGAAATCAATTCCCAAACCAATGCGTCTGTTATTATTAATAATGTTTCTATTACAACGTCGTTTGTCTTAGTAAAAGACATTCACAATTCCGTTATCTTAGGAACACCATTTATTAATCTTATCACTCCTTATAAAGTCGATAATGATTTTATCTCTTTTGATTCCAATGGAAAGAATTTAAAATTCCCTTTTTTGAAAAAACCTAAAGCTAGCGATCTTGATTTGATTAAAACTTATTCTTGCCACCTAGGAGAATTAAGAAATAGTTTTTATCAAAATTCCAAGTCCCTTGCAAACTATGATACTTGTTCCTTTAAATTAATTAATTCCTTTGCATACAAAAAACTTTTGAAACGATTTTGAAAATTGCATTCAAAAATTATTTATGCAAACTTATTTCGACAATTTTTGCTTTAAAAATATTTTAACCAATGGTTTATCCGAAACAGAGGCGAAACCCACAGGTTTACAAAACCAGTTACAACACGTAAATATCCCGCCAATATCCCTATAAAAGTCCATGATTTCCGATTAGATACAACAAAAATGTCCTATCACTGTCCTTTGCCGCAATGTCCGGTTTCAAAGAAAAATATCCGTAAAGGACATGAAAGAATCTGGACAATCTTTGTTACCACGCAATGTGTGGAGCATTACTCCAAAAAGAAAAGAAGAGATACCTCCTCCGCTAATAAATACACCTGTTCTTTGCACCACAACAACAACAAAATTTCATGGCCCTAGAAAATCAACAAAAGAAGAAAAGAAAAATTCCTGAAAAACCGTCATGGTATGAGATAGTCATGAAAGAAGAAAATGAAAATATTCCGGCATCAAAGACAAAAACACCGACCAGAGATGACGATCTGAAAATCTCCTACAACTTCAAGCGAAATCACGAGAAATCTGAGAAGGCTTTAATGCAACTTCAAAATCCCAAACAAGAAGTTGTCCAAAGCTCGTGAGAGGAAAAAACCTCTCAAAATTTTATAAAAATCGAGAAAGGAGAATCTTCAAAAGCCCTTTCTCAAAAGAATTTTCAAAGCGCAACTTGAGAAAGAAGAGTCTTCAAAACCTTTCTCAAAAACAATTTTCAAAAATCAACTTGTGGTACCACAAGTTACCAAAAAACCTGCTCCTAAATTCTTTGTAAAACCATTTTTTCAAAATATTGTAACTCTTGAAAAAGGATTCTTTGATAAAGACCCTTTTCTAGCACTACAAAATTATTTTGGACAAAAGTGTTTTTACAAATCGTGGGATATTTTAAAAACCCCATATTTTTACCAGGCTATCCTTGAAATATCAGGATCAGCAACAATTAAAAATAATTTTTTCAAGAAAAACCCAGATCCCTCCTATTCAATTTGCAAAATTCTCAGCGTAATTGCTCCTATTGATTGGGGGAATGACCTGTCTCAACTACTAAATTTCCCAGACACCCACAAAAATGAACCATTTTTTGATATTCCTTTTAATTACTGGGATTACCAACAAGCTTGGTTCAATTCCTTTTTCGTTCAAAATACCAACCTAAGCCACACTTGGCTTTTTCATTTTGATACATCATGTGATCCATCACAATTTCCAACATGGTGGAACTCATGGTGGGAACAATTCGGATCCACCTTAGAAATACAAAAACCAGAAGTCACTAAATCCTTTAGCCTCTTTAAATCCCAATTTAAACCCTCAGAGGAAGAAAAGAGATTTGTGCCTCTACACCTATTCCACACAAAATTCCACTTACCATGGGTCTTTACATGGTTCGTAGATTATTCGGAAGACAAAATCCCAATTATCCAAGAAGATTCAAAATCCGATGGTGGGATAGCTTTAAAATACCAAAAAGCCTAGCACCACAAAAAGTCCAGGAATGGTTAGATACCCGAAACCCATTCCTTTACGGCGCCTCCACAGGACATCACCGGCGCCACTACAAAGCGAAGGAGCACACCCGGTTCCTTTCACGTAAATCCCAGATGGCCTCAATGCTTGCGGCCAAAAATCCGAAGAAATGCAAGCCATAATTACGAAATTTGCACCGTCTTCATCAAAACAAGGCTCTTCGTCGGAAGAAGAAGAACCAGAGATTGATATTGAAGGCAGTCAGGTTTTGGCAATAGTGGATTCTGAACAAACACTGCCAAAAGAATTCAAAATACCCGGAGTAGAGTTCAGACAAAATTCCGACAAAAGAAAGTGGTCAAAAAAGCTACTTTCAGCAAAAGCAAAAGCAAAAGAAAAAGCAGAGATTCCCGCAATAATTCGAGAAAATGCCAAAAGGAAGAACAGTGATTCTCCACTCGGATGAATAGTGACGCGGATGAATAGTAACACGGATGAATAGTGACGCGGATGAATAGTTTAAATCCCCTTTTATTACGAAAATACCCTGTAAAACTCCTATAAAAGGAGACTCCCTCTCCCTTAGAAGGGAGGTCATTTTTTTTACTAAGTCTTTTAGTAAGTCTTTCTCTTTCTACAATTAGAGAGAAGTTGAGAGCTCTTACAGAAATCCCCCTTTAGGTTAGGATTAAATACCCCTCTAAATACCCATATGATTCAGTTCATATGATCCATATCATATGACTCATATCATATGATCCAAATACCCCTGAAATTCCCAAGGTTTCTCTCCTTGATAATTATCTTTGTAAATTCCAATCTTTAAATGAATATGATTATGGACGGTACTACCTCCTAATCTTTTAAAATACTTTATGCATTTAAATTCTTTAAATTCCTGCATTAAATACTTGGCCGGTTCAACCGCCTAATTGATTTAAATACCTGCAGAACCTTGTGATCCATGGTTTCCATAACTGGAACCTTGAATTGTAAGTCAAGCTTTATTTACTTTCTGCATTCTTCAATTATCCTTTAATTTATCAATCCCTTATATCTTGATTCCTTCTCTGTCTGTTATCCCCTTTTTCTCTTTCTACAATTAGAGAGAAGTTGAGAGCTCTTACAGAAATCCCCCTTTAGGTTAGGATTAAATACCCCTCTAAATACCCATATGATTCAGTTCATATGATCCATATCATATGACTCATATCATATGATCCAAATACCCCTGAAATTCCCAAGGTTTCTCTCCTTGATAATTATCTTTGTAAATTCCAATCTTTAAATGAATATGATTATGGACGGTACTACCTCCTAATCTTTTAAAATACTTTATGCATTTAAATTCTTTAAATTCCTGCATTAAATACTTGGCCGGTTCAACCGCCTAATTGATTTAAATACTGCAGAACCTTGTGATCCATGGTTTCCATAATCGAACCTTGAATTGTAAGTCAAGCTTTATTTACTTTCTGCATTCTTCAATTATCCTTTAATTTATCAATCCCTTATATCTTGATTCCTTCTGTCTCATATCCCCTTTAGATCCTCGGCCTAAGTTTGGTATCGAGCCATAAAGGGTAGATATAGCGAGAATATGGTCCAGATCAGATGTTGATTCCTTGTTAGAGGTTATGGAGATCTCGGCGTTAGGTGTTTCCAGGGTCGGTAAGTCCTCAACGAACGCAGGCAGTTATACCCACGGACCTAAGTCCTAAGCAAAGAGGAAAGTTCAGACGCTCTGTTATAGGAATTCCATAACATGGATCCGTTTCTTAATAGATCTACTTCGCATGATTTTGGTTCATCTTCTTCCATGGATTCAAAGAAGATAATAAACTCCGAAGAAATCTTGATACAAGATTTTGACAAATCTATCGATAATTGGGAAATACCGAAAATAAATCGAGACCAGATTTACAAAAATTCGAAATACCAGTTATTCAAAACCGATTTCACAATCAAAACTGAGGAAAGAGATATCCAATTATCTCAACCTTTTGAAACCATTCAATTACTTTCTCAAAATTCCTTGAAAAGACACCGAGAAAGAAATTTCAAATATATCCATATTGGATTAGTCCAAATAGGGATAAAACCCCTCACAAAAGAAGGATTAAACACCTCAATCCTTGCTGTTTTACGTGATGCCCGATTCACAAATTTTGAAGATTCCTTATTGAGTTACGTTGAGTCTAGTCTCTGCACAGGACCAATATCTTTTGATTGTTACCCAAATTTCTCAGTCTCCTTAAATGACAAAAATATCCAAAAATCCCTAGTCTTACAAATCAAGACTCACAATTACCAAATGCTTGAAGGATCGATTCAGTAGCAATAATTTACGAATTCATTACAAAGCTATGACTTGACTTTGCGACAAAAGTCGATACCATAGTAAGAAAGGTGAAACCCTTCTTCTACAAACCGATCTTTCCGGATCTAACACCGTTATACCGAGACCCATGAGATGGAAGGATATTTCCTTACCAGACGAATGGATCTTAGAAGGTGTTGTCAAGCACTGAGCCTCTTGAGACATCCCAACCAAATACTCGTCTCGGAGAAATAACCCAATACCAGGATGGTAGAGTCACCTATCGTTCCATAGAAAATCTACGAGCGGTAGATACGATGATTCGATTCGTAGAAACTCTCGACTTAGGAAGAGTTTCACAAATTCCTTCGATCATCAATACTCCTACAGGCCGAAACCTAGGCGTTCTACGTCGATATACCCAATCTACGAAACGTAGATTACTCAAACGAAATACCGAGACCCGCATTACGAAAATCCTCGTTAGAGAAAGATAGAGGACCTAGAACCTACTAGTCCGACTTTTTCCTCTCTTCTGAAAACCTAGTAAGCGAACTTGGCGTTTACAAAAAGGTTTCACAATTGACAAAAAATTCCTTCAAAAAGATTTTTATGAAAAATACAACCTAGAAAAAAGAGTTTGGTTCCTCAAAACCTTTTTAAATACTAGGACAAAAATACAGGAAGAGTTTTACAAATTTGTTAATGAACATAGGATAAATATCCTTTTCTTTGGTGGTTTGAAATTTACACCTCTGAAAATTCCATACATTATCCCTTTTCTAAAGCGGTAAATCCGTTCACGACTAGGAACAAAACAGGAATGGGAAACCCTAGCTGATTCTAGGAAAGTCCAGTCCAATCACCCTCCTTTACAAGGCATCAAACATATTATTCATGGTTGCCCTGTAGAAGCGATTCCTCTTAAGAATCCTGCTGAGGATGAGAAAACAAATACCAGGAATATACTCGCTCAAAACAATTTTACCAATATCAGTTTGAATACCCTAGGAAAACAACTCGACAGGGTAGAAAAACACATAAAAGCCAACCCTCTAGTCACCATAGATTCCACAGGTACGACTAAAGAGATGAAACCAAAAAGCCAAAAGCCTATCTTCAAACCCTTTCAGGTATCCAAAGATGGCGGCAAAAATATCGACAAAATAAGTCTGAATTTGTTCAGGCTCTCCAAAAACAATTAAGTAGGACCGGGGCGTCCAACAGTTCTAATACTGAACACGTTGTTCCTGATACTCCACAATCTTCCAACAAAATCACTACTCTTGTCAACGATTCCGACGACGGTAGTACTTCAAAACAATTCCGAAACAAAAAATCTTTTGTTAACCATATGGATTGGCAACAACCAATACAACAGGTCCAACAACAGCAATTACAAATTATTCCTGCTCCTGACCTAGGAATAGTAAAACCCCTTGCTCAATCCCGATTCAATGCCTCTTCCATTTATGATTGGAACATAGATGGGATGACGGAATACAATATTCTCGATTTTCTCCAACAAATGACTATGGTCGCAAATGCCTACAAAACCCAAAGCGATGCAAGACAAGACCATTGCGTAGCGCTGCTCATCGCAGGATTCTGCGGTCAATTGAAAGGTTGGTGGGATAATTATCTCATTGATCAACAAAAAGAAGATATCCTCAATTCCATCAAACCGACGAAGAAGGATTACCAATCCTTGACGAACAAGGTGAACCCCTACAAGATGCCGTAGCAACCTTGATTCTCACAATCTCTTCAAATTTCATAGGAGATTCTTCGCATTTGAAAGACAAAAATGCCGAATTACTTTCAAACCTCAAATGCAAACAACTCGCGATTTCAATGGTACAAAAATACCTTCCTAACCAGGAGTTATGCTCAGGGAAGATTCAAACCAACCATTTTGGAAAGAGAAATTCTGGCGGATTACCTACCCTTTTAGGAGAAAAGGTTAGGAACAAAATCAAAGAGAATTGCGGTAAGCAGATTATACCCTACGGTGAGTTTACATACGGACAATTGGTCAAGATAACTCAACAGAAGGTTTGAAGATCTGTCGAGACACGAAAATCTGAGAAACACCTCAAGTGGAGCTAAAGAGAACTAAGTGCGAACTTGGAACCTTTTGCAAGCAGTTTGATCTGAATTTCTCAAAACCCTCTTCCAGGTTGTACAGAAAGCGTAGCAAGGCTCATAAATCCTTAAGAGTACTTCTAGAGGTTACAAAAAGAGATTTGACAAATCCAACGAAGAGTATTACAAAAACCCATACAAAAATACTCATCGTCTTAAAAGACCAAATACCAAAAAGGCGATTCCGGATACAAAGACGTTACATGTTACAAATGTAACAAAAAGGACATCTGACAGTCTTTGCAAAATGAATACAAAATTACAAGAATTGAAGCTCGATGAGGGCGTCACACGAGAAAATTTCCAATCTTCTCGTTGATTCCTCCGATTCAAATGCCGAGTCGAACGACTACTTTTCTCTGTCTTACGAAGACAACAAAGCCCTCCAAATAGATGAATTGCTTACAACCAGTTCTTACGAATATTAGATAAGGGTAAGGGAAAACTTCGTTTGTGTTTTAACCAAGGATCAAGAGTTCATGTTAGAAATGGTTCAACACATAGATGTCGAACACCAAAAGGATTATTTGAATAAACTCCTCAAATCTTTTCTTGTGACGAAAAAGATCTCAAAAATTCTATTTTGCCAAACACCTCCAAAAATACCTACGATTTAACAAAAATCCTGAAAAAGGGTAAAGGGATGAAAGACTCCAAAGAAACCCCGATTCTAGAACTCCGAGAGGCGTAAAACAAATCAAAGTAGAGATCAAGGCTCTACGAAAAAGCGAGATCAAGACTCTCTTTTCTGAAAACACTCATGTCAAATACCCAGGATATTTACGAATCAGATTACGAGTCGGACAATTCCGACTCGAAGATCCAGGAGAACCTCGACAACCCTTTCATTGAAGAGGTCCCACAAGAATTCCTTCTTGTCTTCACGACAAATCACGTCCAAAAATACCTTGTCCAAATAACCCTTAAATTCCCACGCAAATTTAGGATTACTACTATTGCTCTTTTTGACACCTGCAGATCTAAAGCGCATAAAAAGCAGTCTAGTACCTAATCAATTCCATGAAAATACCCAGGAAACTCTAGCGACCAATAACACGAAGCTAGAAATCAATTCCCAAACCAATGCGTCATTATTATTAATAATGTTTCTATTACAACGTCGTTTGTCTTAGTAAAGACATTCACAATTCCGTTATCTTAGGAACACCATTTATTAATCTTATCACTCCTTATAAAGTCGATAATGATTTTATCTCTTTTGATTCCAATGGAAAGAATTTAAAATTCCCTTTTTTGAAAAAACCTAAAGCTAGCGATCTTGATTTGATTAAAACTTATTCTTGCCACCTAGGAGAATTAAGAAATAGTTTTTATCAAAATTCCAAGTCCCTTGCAAACTATGATACTTGTTCCTTTAAATTAATTAATTCCTTTGCATACAAAAACTTTTGAAAGCGATTTTGAAAATTGCATTCAAAATTATTTATGCAAACTTATTTCGACAATTTTTGCTTTAAAAATATTTTAACCAGTGGTTTATCCGAAAGCGAGGCGAAACCCACGGGTTTACAAAACCAGATTACAACACGTAAATATCCCGCCAATATCCCTATAAAAGTCCACAGATTTCCGATTGCAGATACAACAAAAATGTCCTATCACCGTCGCTTTGCCGCAATGTCAGGGTTTCAAAGAAAAATATCCGAAAGGACATGAAAGAATCTGGACAATCGTTACCACGCAATGTGTGGAGCATTACTCCAAAAAGAAAAGAAGAGATACCTCCTCGCGATAAATACACATTCTTTGCACCCCAACAACAACAAAATTTCATGGCCCCTAGAAAATCAACAAAAGAAGAAAAAGAAAAATTCCCTGAAAAACCGTCATGGTATGAGATAGTCATGAAAGAAGAAAATGAAAATATTCCGGCATCAGCACAAAAAACACCGACACAGGAGATGACTGCTGAAAATCTCCTACAACCAGCGAAATCACCAAATCTGAGAAGGCTTTAATGCAACTTCAAAATCCCAAACAAGAAGTTGTCCAAAGCTCGAGAGAGGAAAAAACCTCTCAAAATTTTATAAAAATCGAGAAAGGAGAATCTTCAAAGCCCTTTCTCAAAAAGAATTTTCAAAGCGCAACTTGAAAGAAGAGTCTTCAAAAAACCTTTCTCAAAAACAATTTTCAAAAAATCAACTTGTGGTACCACAAGTTACCAAAAAACCTGCTCCTAAATTCTTTGTAAAACCATTTTTTCAAAATATTGTAACTCTTGAAAAAGGATTCTTTGATAAAGACCCTTTTCTAGCACTACAAAATTATTTTGGACAAAAGTGTTTTTACAAATCGTGGGATATTTTAAAAACCCCATATTTTTACCAGGCTATCCTTGAAATATCAGGATCAGCAACAATTAAAAATAATTTTTTCAAGAAAAACCCAGATCCCTCCTATTCAATTTGCAAAATTCTCAGCGTAATTGCTCCTATTGATTGGGGGAATGACCTGTCTCAACTACTAAATTTCCCAGGACACCCACAAAAATGAACCATTTTTGATATTCCTTTTAATTCTTTGGGATTACCAACAAGCTTGGTTCAATTCCTTTTCGTTCAAAATACCAACCTAAGCCACACTTGGCTTTTTCATTTTGATACATCATGTGATCCATCACAATTTCCAACATGGTGGAACTCATGGTGGGAACAATTCGGATCCACCTTAGAAATACAAAAACCAGAAGTCACTAAATCCTTTAGCCTCTTTAAATCCCAATTTAAACCCTCGAGGAAGAAAAGAGATTTGTGCCTCTACACCTATTCCACACAAAATTCCACTTACCATGGGTCTTTACATGGTTCGTAGATTATTCGGAAGACAAAATCCCAATTATCAGAAGAAGATTCAAAATCCGATGGTGGGATAGCTTTAAAATACCAAAAGCCTAGCACCACAAAAGTCCGAGGAATGGTTAGATACCCGAAACCCATTCCTTCTGAGCGCCTCCACAGACATCACCGCGCCACTACAAGCGAAGGAGCACACCCAGTTCCTTTCACGAAATCCCGGATGGCCTCAATGCTTGCGGCCAAAAATCGAGAAGAAATGCAAGCCATAATTACGAAATTTGCACCGTCTTCATCAAAACAAGGCTCTTCGTCGGAAGAAGAAGAACCAGAGATTGATATTGAAGGCAGTCAGGTTTTTGGCAATAGTGGATTACGAACAAACACGCCAAAGAATTCAAAATACCAGAGTAGAGTTGAGACAAAATTCCGACAAAAGAAAGTGGTCAAAAAGCTACTTTCACAAAAGCAAAAGCAAAAAGAAAAAGCGAGAGATTCCATAATAATTAGAAAATGCCAAAGGAAGAACGGTGATTCTCCACTCGGATGAATAGTGAGCGGATGAATAGTAACACGGATGAATAGTGCGGATGAATAGTTTAAATCCCCTTTTATTACGAAAATACCTGTAAAACTCCTATAAAGGAAACTCCTCTCCCTTAGAAGGGAAGTCATTTTTACTAAGTCTTTTAGTAAGTCTTTCTCTTTCTACAATTAGAGAGAAGTTGAGAGCTCTTACTGAAATCCCCTTTAGGTTAGGATTAAATACCTCTAAATACCCATATGATTAGGTTCATATGATCCATATCATATGACTCATATCATATGATCCAAATACCACTGAAATTCCCAAGGTTTCTCTCCTTGATAATTATCTTTGTAAATTCCAATCTTTAAATGAATATGATTATGGACGGTACTACCTCCTAATCTTTTAAAATACTTTATGCATTTAAATTCTTTAAATTCCTGCATTAAATACTTGGCCGGTTCAACCGCCTAATTGATTTAAATACCTGCAGAACCTTGTGATCCATGGTTTCCATAACTGGAACCTTGAATTGTAAGTCAAGCTTTATTTACTTTCTGCATTCTTCAATTATCCTTTAATTTATCAATCCCTTATATCTTGATTCCTTCTCTGTCTGTTATCCCCTTTAGATCCTCGGCCTAAGTTTGGGTTTCCATAACTGGAACCTTGAATTGTAAGTCAAGCTTTATTTACTTTCTGCATTCTTCAATTATCCTTTAATTTATCAATCCCTTATATCTTGATTCCTTCTTCATGCTGTTATCTTTAGATCCTCGGCCTAAGTTTGGTATCAAACTTAGCCGAGGATCTAAAGGATAATGCATGAGAAGGAATCAAGATATAAGGGATTGATAAATTAAAGGATAATTGAAGAATGCAGAAAGTAAATAAAGCTTGACTTACAATTCAAGGTTCCAGATTATGAAACCATGGATCACAAGGTTCTGCAGTATTTAAATCAATTAGGCGGTTGAACCACTAAGTATTTAATGCAGGAATTTAAAGAATTTAAATGCGTAAAGTATTTTAAAAGATTAGGAGGTAGTACCGCCCATAATCATATTCATTTAAAAATTGGAATTTACAAAGATAATTATCAGGAGAGAAACCTTGGGAATTTCAGTGGGTATTTGGATCATATGATATGAGTCATATGATATGGATCATATGAACCTAATCATATGGGTATTTAGAGGGGTATTTAATCCTAACCTAAAGGGGATTTTCTGTAAGAGCTCTCAACTTCTCTCTAATTGTAGAAAGAGAAAGACTTACTAAAAGACTTAGTAAAAATGACTTCTCTTCTAAGGAGAGGAGTCTCCTTTATAGGAGTTTTACAGGTATTTTCGTAATAAAAGGGGATTTAAACTATTCATCCGCTACTATTCATCCGTGTTACTATTCATCCGCGCCACTATTCATCCGAGTGGAGAATCACCGTTCTTCCTTTTGGCATTTTCTCAATTATCATGAATCTCGCTTTTCTTTTTGCTTTTGCTTTTGCCGAAAGTAGCTTTTTTGACCACTTTCTTTGTCGGAATTTTGTCTCAACTCTACTCCGGTATTTTGAATTCTTTTGGCAGTTGTTTGTTCGTAATCCACTATTGCCAAAACCTGATCGCCTTCAATATCAATCTGGTTCTTCTTCTTCCGACGAAGAGCCTTGTTTTGATGAAGACGGTGCAAATTTCGTAATTATGGCTTGCATTTCTTCTCGATTTTTGGCCGCAAGCATTGAGGCCATCCGGGATTTCGTGAAAGGAACCGGGTGTGCTCTTCGCTTGTAGTGGCGCCGGTGATGTCCTGTGGAGGCGCTGTAAAGGAATGGGTTTCTGGGTATCTAACCATTCCTGGACTTTTTGTGGTGCTAGGCTTTTTGGTATTTTAAAGCTATCCCACCATCGGATTTTGAATCTTCTTCGGATAATTGGGATTTTGTCTTCCGAATAATCTATGAACCATGTAAAGACCCATGGTAAGTGGAATTTTGTGTGGAATAGGTGTAGAGGCACAAATCTCTTTTCTTCCTCTGAGGGTTTAAATTGGGATTTAAAGAGGCTAAAGGATTTAGTGACTTCTGGTTTTTGTATTTCTAAGGTGGATCCGAATTGTTCCCACCATGAGTTCCACCATGTTGGAAATTGTGATGGATCACATGATGTATCAAAATGAAAAAGCCAAGTGTGGCTTAGGTTGGTATTTTGAACGAAAAGGAATTGAACCAAGCTTGTTGGTAATCCCAGTAATTAAAAGGAATATCAAAAATGGTTCATTTTTGTGGGTGTCCTGGGAAATTTAGTAGTTGAGACAGTCATTCCCCAATCAATAGGAGCAATTACGCTGAGAATTTTGCAAATTGAATAGGAGGGATCTGGTTTTTCTTGAAAATTATTTTTAATTGTTCTTGATCCCGATATTTCAAGGATAGCCTGGTAAAAATATGGGGTTTTAAAATATCCCACGATTTGTAAAAACACTTTGTCCAAAATAATTTTGTAGTGCTAGAAAAGGGTCTTTATCAAAGAATCCTTTTTCAAGAGTTACAATATTTTGAAAAAATGGTTTTACAAAGAATTTAGGAGCGAGTTTTTGGTAACTTGTGGTACCACAAGTTGATTTTTTGAAAATTGTTTTTGAGAAAGGTTTTTTGAAGACTCTTCTTTCTCAAGTTGCAGTTTTGAAAATTCTTTTTGAGAAAGGGCGTTTGAAGATTCTCCTTTCTGGATTTTTATAAAATTTTCAGAGGTTTTTTCCTCTCCTGAGCTTTGGACAACTTCTTGTTTGGGATTTTGAAGTTGCATTAAAGCCTTCTCAGATTTCCTGGTGATTTCGCCGAAGTTGTAGGAGATTTTCAGCAGTCATCTCCTGTGTCGGTGTTTTTTGAGTCGATGCCGAAATATTTTCTCTTTCTTCTTTCATGACTATCTCATACCATGACGGTTTTTCAGGGAATTTTTCTTTTTCTTCTTTTGTTGATTTTCTAGGGGCCATGAAATTTTGTTGTTGTTGTGGTGCAAAGAACAGTGTATTTATTGGCGGAGGAGGTATCTCTTCTTTTCTTTTTGGAGTAATGCTCCACACATTGCGTGGTAACAAAGATTGTCCAGATTCTTTCATGTCCTTTCGGATATTTTTCTTTGAAACCCGGACATTGCAAGAAGGACGATGATAGGACATTTTTTGTTGTATCCGTAATCGAAATCTGTGGACTTTTATAGGGATATTGGCGTGATATTTACGTGTTGTAATCGGTTTTGTAAACCTGTGGGTTTCTCGCCTCGCTGGATAAACCATCAAGTTAAAATATTTTTAAAGCAAAATTGTCGAAATAAGTTTGCATAAATAATTTTTGAATGCAATTTTCAAAATCGTTTCAAAAGTTTTTGTATGCAAAGGAATTAATTAATTTAAAGGAACAAGTATCATAGTTTGCAAGGGACTTGGAATTTTGATAAAAACTATTTCTTAATTCTCCTAGGTGGCAAGAATAAGTTTTAATCAAATCAAGATCGCTAGCTTTAGGTTTTTCAAAAAGGGAATTTTAAATTCTTTCCATTGGAATCAAAAGAGATAAAATCATTATCGACTTTATAAGGAGTGATAAGATTAATAAATGGTGTTCCTAAGATAACGGAATTGTGAATGTCTTTACTAAGACAAACGACGTTGTAATAGAAACATTATTAATAATAACAGACGATTGGTTTGGGAATTGATTTCTAGCTTCGTGTTATCGTCACGCTAGAGTTTCCTGGGTATTTTCATGGAATTGATTAGGTACTAGACTGTTTTTATGCGCTTTAGATCTGCACCTGTCAAAAAGAGCAATAGTAGTAATCCTAAATTTGCGTGGGAATTTAAGGGTTATTTGGACAAGGTATTTTTGGACGTGATTTGTCGTAAGACAAGAAGGAATTCTTGTGGGACCTCTTCAATGAAAGGGTTGTCGAGGTTCTCCTGATCTTCGTGAGTCGGAATTGTCTCGACTCAATCGATTCGTAAATATCCTGGGTATTTGACATGAGTGTTTTCAGAAAAGAGAGTCTTGATCTGTTTTCTCGTAGAGCCTTGATCTCTACTTTGATTTGTTTTACGCCTCTCTGGAGTTCTAGAATCGGGTTTCTTTGGAGTCTTTCATCCCTTTACCCTTTTTCAGGATTTTTGTTAAATCGTAGGTATTTTTGGAGGTGTTTGGCAAAATAGAATTTTTGAGATCTTTTTCTCGTCAAGAAAAGATTTGAGGAGTTTATTCAAATAATCCTTTGGTGTTCGACATCTATGTGTTGAACCATTTCTAACATGAACTCTTGATCCTTGGTTAAAACACAAACGAAGTTTTCCTTACCCTTATCGGAATATTCAAGAACCTGGTTGTAAGCAATTCATCTATTTGGAGGGCTTTGTTGTCTTCAGAAGACAGAGAAAAGTAGTCAGGTTCTGACTCGGCATTTGAATCGGAGGAATCAACGAGAAGATTGGAAATTTTCTGTGTGACGTCCTCATCGAGCTTCAATTCTTGTAATTTTGTATTCATTTTGCAGTACCTCGCTGTATGTCCTTTTTTGTTACATTTGTAACATGTAACGTCTTTGTATCTGGAATCAGCTTTTTTGGTATTTGGTCTTTTAAGACGATGAGTATTTTTGTATGGGTTTTTGTAATACTCTTCGTTGGATTTGTCAAATCTCTTTTTGTAACCTCTAGAAGTACTCTTAAGGGATTTATGAGCCTTGCTACGCTTTCTGCATAACCGGAAGAGGGTTTTGAGAAATTCGTATCAAACTGCTTGCAAAAGGTTCCAAGTTCGCACTTAGTTCTCTTTAGCTCCACTTGAGGTGTTTCTGTATTTTCGTGTCTTGACAGATCTTCAAACCTTCCTGTTGAGTTATCTTGACCAATTGTCCGTGATGTAAACTCACCGTAGGGTATAATCTGCTTACCGCAATTCTCTTTGATTTTGTTCCTAACCTTTTCTCCTAAAAGGGTAGGTAATCCGCCAGAATTTCTCTTTCCAAAATGGTTGGTTTGAATCTTCCCGAGCATAACTCTGGTTAGGAAGGTATTTTTGTACCATTGGAAATCGTAGAGTTGTTTGCATTTGAGGTTTGAAAGTAATTCGGCATTTTTGTCTTTCAAATGCGCAGAATCTCCTATGAAATTTAAAGAGATTGTGAGAATCAAGGTTGCTACGGCATCTTGTAGGGGTTCACCTTGTTCGTCAAGGATTGGTAATCCTTCTTCGCCGGTTTGATGGAATTGAGGATATCTTCTTTTGTTGATCAATGAGATAATTATCCCACCAACCTTTCAATTGACCAGAGAATCTGCGATGAGCGGTTCGCAATGGTCTTGTCTTATGCGTCTGCTTTGGGTTTTGTAGGCATTTGCGACCATAGTCATTTGTTGGAGAAAATCGAGAATATTGTATTCCGTCATCCCATCTATGTTCCAATCATAAATGGAAGAGGCATTGAATCGGGATTGAGCAAGGGGTTTTACTATTCCTAGGTCGAGCAGAATAATTTGTAATTGCCATTGTTGGACTGTTGTATTGGTTGTTGCCAATCCATATGGTTAACAAAAGATTTTTGTTTCGAATTGTTTTGAAGTACTACCGTCGTCGGAATCGTTGACAAGAGTAGTGATTTTGTTGGAAGATTGTGGAGTATCGTGAACAACGTGTTCAAGATTAGAACCGTTGGACGCCCGATCCTACTTAATTGATCTTGGATAGCCCAACAAATTCGCACTTATTTTGTCGATATTTTTGACGCCATCTTTGGATACCGAAAGGGTTTGAAGATAGGCTTTGGCTTTGGTTTCATCTCTTTAGTCGCACTGTGGAATCTATGGTGACTAGAGGGTTGGCTTTATGTGTTTTTCTACCCTGTCGAGTTGTTTTCCTAGGGTATTCAAACCGATATTGGTAAAATTGTTTTGAGCGAGTATATTCCTGGTATTTGTTTTCTCATCCTCACAGGATTCTTAAGAGGAATCGCTTACAGGGCAACCATGAATAATATGTTTGATGCCTTGTAAAGGAGGGTGATTGGACCGACTTTCCTAGAATCACCAGGGTTTCCCATTCCTGTTTTGTTCCTAGTCGTAACGGATTTACCGCTTTAGAAAAGGGATAATGTATGGAATTTTCAGAGGTGTAAATTTCAAACCACCAAAGAAAAGGATATTTATCCTATGTTCATTAACAAATTTGTAAAACTCTTCCTGTATTTTTGTCCTAGTATTTAAAAAGGTTTTGAGGAACCAAACTCTTTTTCTAGGTTGTATTTTTCATAAAAATCTTTTGAAGGAATTTTTGTCAATTGTGAAACCTTTTTGTAAACGCCAAGTTCGTTTACTAGGTTTTCTCAGAAGAGAGGAAAAAGTCGGACTAGTAGGTTCTAGGTCCTCTATCTTTTCTCTAACAAAGAGGATTTTCGTAAATCGGGTCTCGGTATTTCGTTTGAGTAATCTACGTTTCGTAGATTGGGTATATCAGGCATTAGAACGCCTAGGTTTCTGCCTGTAAGGAGTATTGATGATCGAAGGAATTTGTGAAACTCTTCCTAAGTCGAGAGTTTCTACGAATCGAATCATCGTATCTCTCGCTCGTAGATTTTCTATGGAACGATAGACTGACTCTACCATCCTGGTATTGGGTTATTTCTCCGAGACGCAGTATTTGGTTGGGATGTCTCAAGAGGCTCAGGCTTGACAACACCTTCTAAGATCCATTCGCCTGGTAAGGAAATATCCTTCCATCTCATGGGTCTCGGTATAACGGTGTTAGATCCGAAAGATCGGTTTGTAGAAGAAGGGTTTCACCTTTCTTACTATGGTATCTCGACTTTTGTCGCAAAGTCAAGTCATAGCTTTGTAATGAATTCGTAAATTATTGCTACGAATCGATCCTTCAAGCATTTGGTAATTGTGAGTCTTGATTTGTAAGACTAGGATTTTTGGATATTTTTGTCATTTAAAGAGACTGAGAAATTTGGGTAACAATCAAAGATATTGGTCCTGCGCAGACTAGACTCAATGTAACTCAATAAGGAATCTTCAAAATTTGTGAATCGGCATCACGTAAAACAGCAAGGATTGAGGTGTTTAATCCTTCTTTTGTGAGGGGTTTTATCCCTATTTGGACTAATCCAATATGGATATATTTGAAATTTCTTTCTCGGTGTCTTTTCAAGGAATTTTGAGAAAGTAATTGAATGGTTTCAAAAGGTTGAGATAATTGGATATCTCTTTCCTCAGTTTTGATTGTGAAATCGGTTTTGAATAACTGGTATTTCGAATTTTTGTAAATCTGGTCTCGATTTATTTTCGGTATTTCCCAATTATCGATAGATTTGTCAAAATCTTGTATCAAGATTTCTTCGGAGTTTATTATCTTCTTTGAATCCATGGAAGAAGATGAACCAAAATCATGCGAAGTAGATCTATTAAGAAACGGATCCATGTTATGGAATTCCTATAACAGAGCGTCTGAACTTTCCTCTTTGCTTAGGACTTAGGTCCGGGTATAATCACTGCGTTCGTTGAGGACTTACCGACTTCGAAACACCTAACGCCGAGATCCGCATAACCTCTAACAAGGAATCAACATCTGGTCTGGACCATATTCTCGCTATATCTACCCTTTATGGCTCTGATACCAAACTTAGGCCTAGGATCTAAAGGGGATAAATGCAGAAGAAGGAATCAAGATATAAGGGATTGATAAATTAAAGGATAATTGAAGAATGCAGAAAGTAAATAAAGCTTGACTTACAATTCAAGGTTCCAGTTATGGAAACCATGGATCACAAGGTTCTGCAGGTATTTAAATCAATTAGGCGGTTGAACCGGCCAAGTATTTAATGCAGGAATTTAAAGAATTTAAATGCGTAAAGTATTTTAAAAGATTAGGAGGTAGTACCGTCCATAATCATATTCATTTAAAAATTGGAATTTACAAAGATAATTATCAAGGAGAGAAACCTTGGGAATTTCAGGGGTATTTGGATCATATGATATGAGTCATATGATATGGATCATATGAACTGAATCATATGGGTATTTAGAGGGGTATTTAATCCTAACCTAAAGGGGGATTTCTGTAAGAGCTCTCAACTTCTCTCTAATTGTAGAAAGAGAAAGACTTACTAAAAGACTTAGTAAAAAAAATGACTTATCTTCTAAGGGAGAGGGAGTCTCCTTTTATAGGAGTTTTACAGGGTATTTTCGTAATAAAAGGGGATTTAAACTATTCATCCGCGTCACTATTCATCCGTGTTACTATTCATCCGCGTCACTATTCATCCGAGTGGAGAATCACTGTTCTTCCTTTTGGCATTTTCTCGAATTATCATGAATCTCTGCTTTTTCTTTTGCTTTTGCTTTTGCTGAAAGTAGCTTTTTTGACCACTTTCTTTTGTCGGAATTTTGTCTGAACTCTACTCCGGGTATTTTGAATTCTTTTGGCAGTGTTTGTTCAGAATCCACTATTGCCAAAAACCGGACTGTCTTCAATATCAATCTCTGGTTCTTCTTCTTCTGACGAAGAGCCTTGTTTTGATGAAGACGGTGCAAATTTCGTAATTATGGCTTGCATTTCTTACGGATTTTTGGCCGCAAGCATTGAGGCCATCTGGGATTTCTGTGAAAGGAACTGGGTGTGCTCCTTCGTTTGTAGTGGCGCCGGTGATGTCTGTGGAGGCGCCTGTAAAGGAATGGGTTTCTGGGTATCTAACCATTCCTGGACTTTTTGTGGTGCTAGGCTTTTTGGTATTTTAAAGCTATCCCACCATCGGATTTTGAATCTTCTTCGGATAATTGGGATTTTGTCTTCCGAATAATCTACGAACCATGTAAAGACCCATGGTAAGTGGAATTTTGTGTGGAATAGGTGTAGAGGCACAAATCTCTTTTCTTCCTCTGAGGGTTTAAATTGGGATTTAAAGAGGCTAAAGGATTTAGTGACTTCTGGTTTTTGTATTTCTAAGGTGGATCCGAATTGTTCCCACCATGAGTTCCACCATGTTGGAAATTGTGATGGATCACATGATGTATCAAAATGAAAAAGCCAAGTGTGGCTTAGGTTGGTATTTTGAACGAAAAAGGAATTGAACCAAGCTTGTTGGTAATCCCAGTAATTAAAAGGAATATCAAAAAATGGTTCATTTTTGTGGGTGTCTGGGAAATTTAGTAGTTGAGACAGGTCATTCCCCCAATCAATAGGAGCAATTACGCTGAGAATTTTGCAAATTGAATAGGAGGGATCTGGGTTTTTCTTGAAAAAATTATTTTTAATTGTTGCTGATCCTGATATTTCAAGGATAGCCTGGTAAAAATATGGGGTTTTTAAAATATCCCACGATTTGTAAAAACACTTTTGTCCAAAATAATTTTGTAGTGCTAGAAAAGGGTCTTTATCAAAGAATCCTTTTTCAAGAGTTACAATATTTTGAAAAAATGGTTTTACAAAGAATTTAGGAGCAGGTTTTTTGGTAACTTGTGGTACCACAAGTTGATTTTTTGAAAATTATTTTTGAGAAAGGTTTTTTGAAGACTCTTCTTTCTCAAGTTGCGCTTTGAAAATTCTTTTGAGAAAGTGGCTTTTGAAGATTCTCCTTTCTCGATTTTTATAAAATTTTGAGAGGTTTTTTCCTCTCCCGAGCTTTGGACAACTTCTTGTTTGGGATTTTGAAGTTGCATTAAAGCCTTCTCAGATTTCTCGTGATTTCGCTGAAGTTGTAGGAGATTTTCAGTGATCATCTCCTGTGTCGGTGTTTTTTGTGCTGATGCCGGAATATTTTCATTTTCTTCTTTCATGACTATCTCATACCATGACGGTTTTTCAGGAAATTTTTCTTTTTCTTCTTTTGTTGATTTTCTAGGGGCCATGAAATTTTGTTGTTGTTGTGGTGCAGCAACAGGTGTATTTATTGGCGGAGGAGGTATCTCTTCTTTTCTTTTTTGGAGTAATGCTCCACACATTGCGTGGTAACAGTATTGTCCAGATTCTTTCATGTCCTTTCTGGATATTTTTTCTTTGAAACCCGGACATTGCGGCAAAGGACAGTGATAGGACATTTTTTTGTTGTATCTGTAATCGAAATCATGGACTTTATAGGGATATTGGCGTGATATTTACGTGTTGTAATCGGTTTTGTAAACCTGTGGGTTTCGCCTCTGCTTTCGGATAAACCATCGTTAAAATATTTTTAAAGCAAAATTGTCGAAATAAGTTTGCATAAATAATTTTTGAATGCAATTTTCGAAAATCGTTTCAAAAGTTTTTGTATGCAAAGGAATTAATTAATTTAAAGGAACAAGTATCATAGTTTGCAAGGGACTTGGAATTTTGATAAAAACTATTTCTTAATTCTCCTAGGTGGCAAGAATAAGTTTTAATCAAATCAAGATCGCTAGCTTTAGGTTTTTTCAAAAAAGGGAATTTTAAATTCTTTCCATTGGAATCAAAAGAGATAAAATCATTATCGACTTTATAAGGAGTGATAAGATTAATAAATGGTGTTCCTAAGATAACGGAATTGTGAATGTCTTTTACTAAGACAAACGACGTTGTAATAGAAACATTATTAATAATAATGCACGCATTGGTTTGGGAATTGATTTCTAGCTTCGTGTTATTGGTCACGCTAGAGTTTCTGGGTATTTTCATGGAATTGATTAGGTACTAGACCTGTTTTTATGCGCTTAGATCTGCACTTGTCAAAAAGAGCAATAGTAGTAATCCTAAATTTGCGTGGGAATTTAAGGGTTATTTGGACAAGGTATTTTTGGACGTGATTTGTCGTAAGACAAGAAGGGAATTCTTGTGGGACCTCTTCAATGAAAGGGTTGTCGTGAGGTTCTCCTGGATCTTCGTAGCTCGGAATTGTCCGACTCGAATCGATCTCGTAAATATCCTGGTATTTGACATGAGTGTTTTCAAGAAAAGAGAGTCTTGATCCTGTTTTCTCGTAGAGCCTTGATCTCTACTTTGATTTGTTTTACGCCTCTCTGGAGTTCTAGAATCGGGTTTCTTTGGAGTCTTTCATCCCTTTACCCTTTTTCAGGATTTTTGTTAAATCGTAGGTATTTTTGGAGGTGTTTGGCAAAATAGAATTTTTGAGATCTTTTTCTCGTCAAGAAAAGATTTGAGGAGTTTATTCAAATAATCCTTTTGGTGTTCGACATCTATGTGTTGAACCATTTCTAACATGAACTCTTGATCCTTGGTTAAAACACAAACGAAGTTTTCCCTTACCCTTATCTAATATTCAAGAACTGGTTGTAAGCAATTCATCTATTTGGAGGGCTTTGTTGTCTTGAAGACAGAGAAAAGTAGTCGAGTTCGACTCGGCATTTGAATCGGAGGAATCAACGAGAAGATTGGAAATTTTCTCGTGACGCCCTCATCGAGCTTCAATTCTTGTAATTTTGTATTCATTTTGCGATTACCTCATATGTCCTTTTTGTTACATTTGTAACATGTAACGTCTTTGTATCTGGAATCGCCTTTTTGGTATTTGGTCTTTTAAGACGATGAGTATTTTTGTATGGGTTTTTGTAATACTCTTCGTTGGATTTGTCAAATCTCTCTTTTTGTAACCTCTAGAAGTACTCTTAAGGGATTTATGAGCCTTGCTACAGGTTTCTGTACAAGCTGGAAGAGGGTTTTGAGAAATTCGTATCAAACTGCTTTGCAAAAGGTTCCAAGTTCGCACTTAGTTCTCTTTAGCTCCACTTGAGGTGTTTCTCAGATTTTCGTGTCTTGTGAGATCTTCAAACCTTCCTGTTGAGTTATCTTGACCAATTGTCCGTATGTAAACTCACCGTAGGGTATAACTGCTTACCGCAATTCTCTTTGATTTTGTTCCTAACCTTTTCTCCTAAAAGGGTAGGTAATCCGCCAGAATTTCTCTTTCCAAAATGGTTGGTTTGAATCTTCCCTGAGCATAACTCTGGTTAGGAAGGTATTTTTGTACCATTGGAAATCATTGAGTTGTTTGCATTTGAGGTTTGAAAGTAATTCGGCATTTTTGTCTTTCAAATGCGAAGAATCTCCTATGAAATTTAAAGAGATTGTGAGAATCAAGGTTGCTACGGCATCCTGTAGGGGTTCACCTTGTTCGTCAAGGATTGGTAATCCTTCTTCGCTTCGGTTTGATGGAATTGAGGATATCTTCTTTTTGTTGATCGAGATAATTATCCCACCAACCTTTCAATTGACCGGAGAATCCTGCGATGGCGCTCGCAATGGTCTTGTCTTGCGTACCGTTTTGGGTTTTGTAGGCATTTGCAGCCATAGTCATTTGTTGGAGAAAACTGAGAATATTGTATTCCGTCATCCCATCTATGTTCCAATCATAAATGGAAGAGGCATTGAATCGGGATTGAGCAAGGGGTTTTACTATTCCTAGGTCAGGAGCAGGAATAATTTGTAATTGCTGTTGTTGGACCTGTTGTATTGGTTGTTGCCAATCCATATGGTTAACAAAAGATTTTTTGTTTCGGAATTGTTTTGAAGTACTACCGTCGTCGGAATCGTTGACAAGAGTAGTGATTTTGTTGGAAGATTGTGGAGTATCAGGAACAACGTGTTCAGTATTAGAACTGTTGGACGCCCCGATCCTACTTAATTGATCTTGGATAGCCTGAACAAATTCAGACTTATTTTGCTGGATATTTTTGACGTCATCTTTTGATACCTGAAAGCGTGTGAAGATAGGCTTTTGGCTTTGGTTTCATCTCTTTAGTCGCACTGTGGAATCTATGGTGACTAGAGGGTTGGCTTTATGTGTTTTTCTACCCTGTCGAGTTGTTTTCCTAGGGTATTCAAACTGATATTGGTAAAATTGTTTTGAGCGAGTATATTCCTGGTATTTGTTTTCTCATCCTCAGCAGGATTCTTAAGAGGAATCGCTTCTACAGGGCAACCATGAATAATATGTTTGATGCCTTGTAAAGGAGGGTGATTGGACTGGACTTTCCTAGAATCAGCTAGGGTTTCCCATTCCGGTGTTTTGTTCCTAGTCGTAACGGGATTTACCGTTTTAGAAAAGGGATAATGTATGGAATTTTCAGAGGTGTAAATTTCAAACCAGTCAAAGAAAAGGATATTTATCCTATGTTCATTAACAAATTTGTAAAACTCTTCCTGTATTTTTGTCCTAGTATTTAAAAAGGTTTTGAGGAACCAAACTCTTTTTTCTAGGTTGTATTTTTCATAAAAATCTTTTTGAAGGAATTTTTTGTCAATTGTGAAACCTTTTTGTAAAACGCCAAGTTCGTTTACTAGGTTTTCTGTAAGAGAGGAAAAAGTCGGACTAGTAGGTTCTAGGTCCTCTATCTTTTCTCTAACAAAGAGGATTTTCGTAAACGGGTCTCGGTATTTCGTTTGAGTAATCTACGTTTCGTAGATTGGGTATATCAGGCGTAGAACGCCTAGGTTTCGGTCTGTAAGAGTATTGATGACTGAAGGAATTTGTGAAACTCTTCCTAAGTCGAGAGTTTCTACTGAATCGAATCATCGTATCTCATCGCCGTAGATTTTCTATGGAACGATAGATCGACTCTACCATCCTGGTATTGGGTTATTTCTCCGAGACGCAGTATTTGGTTGGGATGTCTCAAGAGGCTCGGGCTTGACAACACCTTCTAAGATCCATTCGTCTGGTAAGGAAATATCCTTCCATCTCATGGGTCTCGGTATAACGTTAGATCTGGAAAGATCGGTTTGTAGAAGAAGGGTTTCACCTTTCTTACTATGGTATCTCGACTTTGTCGCAAAGTCAAGTCATAGCTTTGTAATGAATTCGTAAATTATTGCTACGAATCGATCCTTCAAGCATTTGGTAATTGTGAGTCTTGATTTGTAAGACTAGGGATTTTTGGATATTTTTGTCATTTAAAGAGACTGAGAAATTTGGGTAACAATCAAAGATATTGGTCTGTGCAGAGACTAGACTCAATAACTCAATAAGGAATCTTCAAAATTTGTGAATCGGGCATCACGTAAACAAAGCAAGGATTGAGGTGTTTAATCCTTCTTTTGTGAGGGGTTTTATCCCTATTTGGACTAATCCAATATGGATATATTTGAAATTTCTTTCTCGGTGTCTTTTCAAGGAATTTTGAGAAAGTAATTGAATGGTTTCAAAAGGTTGAGATAATTGGATATCTCTTTCCTCAGTTTTGATTGTGAAATCGGTTTTGAATAACTGGTATTTCGAATTTTTGTAAATCTGGTCTCGATTTATTTTCGGTATTTCCCAATTATCGATAGATTTGTCAAAATCTTGTATCAAGATTTCTTCGGAGTTTATTATCTTCTTTGAATCCATGGAAGAAGATGAACCAAAATCATGCGAAGTAGATCTATTAAGAAACGGATCCATGTTATGGAATTCCTATAACAGAGCGTCTGAACTTTCCTCTTTGCTTAGGACTTAGGTCCGTGGGTATAACTGCCTGCGTTCGTTGAGGACTTACCGACCCTGGAAACACCTAACGCCGAGATCTCCATAACCTCTAACAAGGAATCAACATCTGGTCTGGACCATATTCTCGCTATATCTACCCTTTATGGCTCTGATACCAAACTTAGGCCGAGGATCTAAAGGGGATAACAGACAGAGAAGGAATCAAGATATAAGGGATTGATAAATTAAAGGATAATTGAAGAATGCAGAAAGTAAATAAAGCTTGACTTACAATTCAAGGTTCCAGTTATGGAAACCATGGATCACAAGGTTCTGCAGGTATTTAAATCAATTAGGCGGTTGAACCGGCCAAGTATTTAATGCAGGAATTTAAAGAATTTAAATGCATAAAGTATTTTAAAAGATTAGGAGGTAGTACCGTATATATATATATATATATATATATATATATATATATATATATAAGGCATTTAATATCGTCGTCCATTCTCAATATCATTAGTATTATTATTATTTGTATTTCTACAACCATTGCTTTTTAATATCCTAATCATAGTTTTTACCCTATTATTTTATGTTATTTTATTTTCGCAAAACGGCATCGCATTTTATTTTAGCATTAAGCACTTCGCAAATATTATATTTTTATTATTGTCAAATCGTCATTTTTTATCTTTATAATTTACATTTTTTTGCAAAGCATCTTTTATAATAATTTTTTTTAATATTTTAACCAACTCCCCATTTTATTTTTTTCATTCACCCAAAATATTCTATCAACCCACAAAATTAGCCCAATCCGCAACCCCCCAAAAAGGGGCCCAATTCCCCCAAACCCTAAAAATAATTTCCCTAGCACCCCTAACCCCACGTCGCCGCACCATTTCCCCAAATCGCACGACCCGTCACCTCACCCCACCAACCCTGACATAGCCCCATACTGCCGACACCCTCACTGACACCACCACACCTACGCCGCAACCTACACCCCTAAAATCTGCTCAAAAACCGACTTTTGCCCGTTTATTTTCGAAATTAAAACACGGTTTTTTTTGGGGGGGGGGGTTGAATCCATCTATAAAAACTCCCTTTGTTCTTCATTTTAGGGGGGTCGGGGAAATAGAAAGAAAATCGAAGAAAACAGTCGGTTTTTCAAGTTTGAAAACAGAGAAAACAGTCCAAAAATCCGAAAGAAAAAATCGGTTTTCGAAGTCAGTTTTTGGTGGTCGAAATCCGAAACAAAAAAGGATCGAAAACCGGTGAGTCTTTTTTTCGGGTCTAAGTCCGAGAAACAGTCTGAGAAAAAATAAACAAAGGTCGATTTGTTCTTAATTCTTTGTTATAAAACACTCATTTTCGATTCCTAATCTCAAATCCGAAAATACCCCTTTTGTTTCATAAATTCTTCAATCTGAAAATAATCTGTTTTAGTTCTTGATTTTCTAAATCGCAAAATCCCCCTTTTCTTGGTGTTCTTCACGTTTCCGGGTCGGGTCGGGTTTTCCAGGTCGGTCAGAACCGAAACCGGTTTTGTTTCGGGTCAAAAATTCATTCCAAAATCAGAAAATCAGCATTCCAAAAAAATAACTTCTCCGAGCGGATTCGACGATTTGAAACGACGCCTCGGTTTGCTGCCCGGAGAAGGTCAGTAAGTTCAATGCCCTCTCAGTCTCTTCCTTTGGTATTCTGTGGTCTTTGTGGTTAATTTTAGCTATTCAAATTATTATATGCTTAAATAAGTTGTATTAAGCATGATAAATTTTTTTATTAAGGTTAATAAGGTTTAGATATATTTTAGGTCTTGATTAATGTCAATGAGCACTGTATATCAGTATTTAATTAGGGAAATCGTATTATAGGTTAAACAAATGTCTAAATATGATGTATGATAATCTTGCTCTAGTTAACCTGAATTGTTATTAAGTTAATGACTAGGTCAATGACCAAAGTATTATACTGAAAATGTTGTTCAGTACCTATTTAAAAGGATTGTGTGCTTGGTTATTTAACACCATATGATCTTCACTTATTTGGTTGACTCTTTATGCCTTGACATGGTGTATTAGGTTTATATTTAGCATTATGTGATGTGTGTGCTATTTTAATGCTTGCTTAGTGAAGGTTGTTATAAACATGACTAGTTTGGTATCTGTTTTACCTTTAAAATCTTGGTCTGAGTTGGTTAAATTCTGAGTGTGAAATTCTTTATATGTTTGATGTCAAACACCAAGTGGTGATACAACTTTCAGTTCTTCCAGGGACTTGGGTGCATGTTTGACAGATTGTATTTTATGTGACTCTAAAGTTAATAGTAGATTTAAGAAATAAACCTTTGTTGGACTTTGTGAACCAGTATGCATAAATTTAGGATAGTGTAGTGTAATAGAGAATTTAAATGCATGTATGTGTTAGGTTCTTGACTCTTTATGATCATACTGGATACAAAAAAAATGATGAAGTAGGCCTGTCTTGTTTAGAATCTGCGACTAGTTCATTGGAAATGGATGGTTGTAGCCTCCTTTGCTGCTTTATCTTTCAAGTTTGATATGCTAATGTTCCCTTTTTTAAAAGTATGCTATGTTGAGTTGATCCTTTTGTTCTTATTTTCTGGAAGTTGCGACGAGCAATCACTAAATGTCTCTTCAAACAAATAAGTTTCCAGATTCCTATGTTTGGTGCTAATATGTTCCTTGGTTTGTCGTTTCCTGGAAATTCTGGTTATATTGCAAACTAATGTAATAGATTCAAAGTTTAGTAATTGGATTCTTTGTCAATATTGACCTGTTTGTAAGACTGGAACTAAGTTGTGATATTTAAAACAATAAACACCGTGAGAAATATCATTTTTTGTTAGAACTCCCATGTATTTTTTTTTACTCATTCTTCACCCCCTTTCTTTTGCATGACTTGGGGAGTTTCAAACCTCCTTGAGCTGCTGCATGATGAAAATGGTCATTGCCTGATTTGTTGCTGGTTATGAGCTGCTGCATGATGAAAATGCCAAAACAGTGGCTGCATTTGAGGAACTGATACTACATTTGATTAGTTTGTGGTTGTGTCCCATCCCTTGTTTAAACCATATGTTGCCACTTTGTTTTATGGGCTGTTGTTTTCTCTGTTACAAGAACAGATTGCTACACTTGATCGATTATACTGATTCGAATATGATACTACACTTGGGACGATGAGAATGAATTTGAGGCATGCCACTTGCGGAAAGGTTGTCCCTCGTTTTGCTTTCCTTCGGAATAGGGCGATGATGAGACTTATAATAAAATCACATACGAGAAACCAACATGCGTTGGCAAGGCAACTAGATTGACTGACGAGTCACTAGTTCGCAACCACAACATGAATGGAATTTCTTTTGCTTAAAACATAAGTCTGAGCCTTCCGTAATCAAAACTTCTGTTGTTTTATACGGATCCAAATATTTTTTACTCACGTTTATTTATTTCTAACCGTCCTTTTACACATTACGAGGAATATCTAAACAATATGGGATAGCAAAGTGGGGTTTTATAGGTGACGAAAGAGAACAAGATTGCCGGACTTGTGCCCAAGGCCCAAAAGATGACACTATCATCGCCTTAGTCATTACTGTTTTAACTTCTTTTAATTCCGCCTTCCTTTTATTTTGTATTGTAATTTAATTACTCTGCTTGTGTGATTGTTTGAATATTTAGAAGAATTAGGGCTAGAACTGATAAACTAGAAAGGGTAGTTTAAATTTGAAAATCCGCCGCTAGTTTATTTATTTTAGGCTCGGGTAGTTTAAAATTGAAAATTCGTTGCTATTTATTTTAGGCTCGTCATGCACATTCAAAACTTTCAAAACAATTTGGTCACCCTTTACTTGCATTATTAAACATAAAAATAAGGTTTTGTTTTTCATCCGATTTGCAATTAAAAAAATGATTTCCATAAAAATCACTTCTTTGCATTATAAAACAATTTGTTTTTCTCCTTACTAACAATTGCCTCAATATGTATTTTATAAATAATGTAATACAAACGCATGTCTTTTATCCAAAAAATCAATTTTGCATGTATTTTATTAACTTTAATGCAACTGCATACTTTTGTTCAAAAATCAACTTTACTTATATTTTATAAACAAGTCATACAAATGCATGATTTTCTTAAAAAAAAAAACAGCTTTACAGGTATTTTTATAAATCATGCCTACTTTTTGGAGTTTACACCGGGAATTTATCTCTCAAAATTGCAATCACCTTTGCGGGACTCTTCAAAGGAATAAGTGATAAGATCTTTACATTGTCAAAAATGCATTCTTATTAACTACTTGTAACATCTTTTAAATTAACTTTATACTTTTAAAAACCTGCATTTCCCTCTTAGCATAATAATTAATCTAAGTTTGATCGATAACGGTAAGTTAGCGGATTTTGAAGGATGTCTAATCCCTTTTCTTTAGGATAATAAAGAATTTTTACCTAGAATTTCATAGCTTCACCGGTCATTAATCGGAGTTTATTTTGCAGCATTTATGTTAACATTTAGGTGTCATAATTCACCGTAGAATAATTAGGTGGCGACTCCTTAAGCTTTAATTATTTTAGGAATTGTCCATACGTCGCGACTGTGTCGGATCCCCCTTTTCTCCGGGGAGCAGGGCGGTTAAAAACGGGTGCGACAATATATTAACCATTTTTTTAATTTCAAAAGCGGATAACCTCTCAACTTCATACTTCATTTTAAGATATGCCTGTGAAGAAATTAGTAGTGAAGACAACAAGTCAAATTCATTTTCCTATCTCAAACAAACATGACGTACCATGCATATACTACCGTGATTATAAGAATTTGCACCTGTGTCAAATGCAACAAGAATTTGCACCTACGCGCGTGTGAGTTATAATAAACTTGTAATTTCATTTGTAGTTATTAAATAACTTATGTAATTTAGTAATTAACTTGTTTCGGTATTGCTGGGAGAATTACTTTATGTTTGTACTGATGAGAGATAGAAGATACTTGGTGAAATAATCTAGGTACGCATGCATTAGCCTGGACACCACTATAGCAAAAAAGAAAGCAGTAGTAACATAAGATTCTTGTTAAAGTGAAAAAGGAAAACGATTAGCAAATTAGTTAGCACACATATTCCTGTAAATTAGTGGGGAAAGGAAATAAAAAATTTAAGTGCAATGCACTGACGGTAGAAATATTTATACAATTAGGCCATTACTAACTAATTATAGGTAATTTTTAATTAATAATGTAATAAAAATAATAACTAGCTTGTTATTACATGTTGAAATTTACTGATAATAGAAGAAAAATATTTATGGTATCCTTATATAACATAAAATAAATTAAAAAATTAATAGCATATCGTGGGCCAGCAAGGAGATAGACCAAAGATCATTTCCGAAAGATAAGTCAAACCAAAAGCAATTATACTATTAAAATATTATTAATTTTTTTCTAATAGTTAAAATATTAATACTCTAATAGTAATATTTCATGAAGTTGGCATCTAATACTTTTCTAGTGGATCGACGTTGAATGGATTATTTAAGGAAAATAAAAGAAGAGGACCATGTTTTGCATGGATTATGTTTCTTTCTAGTATTTATTTACGTTATAGACCATTCAAAATCAAACCAAACATCCCAGTATATACAATATAAAATTATCAATACAACTAATATACTATAGTAATATGTTTGGCCGGTGTATGCAGTCTAGACTTTAGAATGTTTGGCTGTTGAGACTGTTGAGTCTATTACCTCATCTTCTCTCTTATAATTTTTCAAGATTGTCAAATTAATTTTAAAAATAGACTTAAACAAATACTAATAGTGTGGACTACCCTGTTGTATGATACCTTAGGTTGTTTAATAATATGTTATTTGATACTGCATTCAAACTAGATGTATCATTTATGTTAATATATTAGTTGTATTTAAAGAACACTATTAATAATGGGGTTCGGGAGGTCCTCAAAAAAAGCGATAGAGCAAGAAAGAAAGAAAGGATCAAAATATCACGCCTTCAATATTTATTAAATTAATTACCAAGAACACTATTGACAATGGGGTTTGGGAGGCCCTAAAAAGAAGCGATAGAGCAAGAAAGAAAGGATCAAAATATCACGCCTTCGATATTAATTAAACTAATTACCAACAATAACATAACAAGTCTGATTTGCAGATAACTGGAAAAATAGTACTAACATTTTATATAATGGTTAAATTACCTTAGATAATGTGCTCTTTTTTACACTATCACGTATATAATAACTTATATTCTAGTTGAGATATCTAAACTAGAAATAAATTTGCTTTGTTTTTTGCATAGTCCAACTTTAGTCGCCTAATGTAGGCTTACCTTATCTTTAATGTTCCTTTTATTTTTTAGCCTCTCATTATTTGTGAAAACAATGAACCAAAATTGTTGTTCTAAAGTTAGCAATCTAAAAAAAAAATAAAAAAATATTGTATATCCCTCCATAAAAATAAAAGTTAGCAATCTATATGTTTTAATCTCATATATATATATATATATATATATATATATATAGTAATTCTCCGCCAAAATATCAAATAAACTCCATTACCTTTGCCCGGCTCCACCCCTGGTCTCAATGCTATGGGAAAGATGCTCAACACACTCAATTCAGAAGACTTATTTTCTTGAACAGTTCATGGATTGAAAAAGAAAACGTTAAAAAATAGTGATTTTCTTCACATAGTTATAAAGGAGAGGGGGCTCTTCTGCTCCTAAACGAATTGTTATAAATATTTCTGAAAATTCTTGCTCGGGTTGAACCATTTTGTATTTATACACATCAGTATCCGGTTCATGTATCTCTTCGTTTGAAAAAATAAAATAAAAGGCTCAAATCATTTCTTCTAACTTTTTTATCAAATCGATAAAATATTAATTGATCGTATATTTTATTATAATTATATAATTTAGAGTATTATTTCCTATCTGATTTCTTTAAACTCATGATATTATTTGAATTGTTATCTCTAGACACCAAATTATTTCGATCAATAAGGAAAATTTGTGGACTTAGTTATCAATGATATTGACTTATTTTGTTTGATTGAAGGGACAAAATTAGAGGATACGTATCTAGGAAACAAAATAGACAAGAAAACAATAAGACCTGAGCTGTTTGTATATTACTGTTTGTGTGGAAGGAAAAAGCAAAAAGGTGAGCAAATATGTGATCATTTTTTTTTATATCCAGCTTTCTGGATTACGCCAGATTATTCATGGAGATAGTAGTCCCGATCCCTCAGTACTACTATTAGTAAATCGCGAGATGTGCCTGAATGATCAAAGTTTGAGAACAGAGCAACTAATATCACCTACAAGGTCCTACCCCAGAAAAGAGCAAATTGCTCCCACCAGAGTTCAAACTCACGCTGCAGACCTTCAGCTGAATTTTAAGTTTTCTTCATTTGACATCAGGCTATGCCGGGGACAATATGTGATCATTATTTACAATCATCTAAAGTGGACACCCATTTAGTTTTTTGTTTTCTAGGGACTAGTACTACTACTTTTGCCATCCTTTTCATTAGGGGTGAGCACGGGTATAGGGTACCCAGATACCCGATCGGAACCGACACTAACGGGTAGGTTCCGGGTAGATATATTATAATAACGGGTAGGGTCCGGATAGTAAAATTAGAAACTGATCAATGTCGAGTCCGGTTCCGGTTCCGGCAAATAGAGACAGGGTACCCGGATCCGGAACCTATAAAATATTAAATATTTTAATTTTTTTTAAAAACATTTGGACCACTTTTAACTTTCTTCAAAATTATTTGTTGCACGTCTGCACATTGATTTTTTCCACCCCAAGACGTAAATATTTTAGCTTTTTCACCCCTTTATTCTAGAATGCTCTTTGTGCCCTAAGAGAAAACACTCAAAACTCTCTCAATAACAATGGCGTTTTAGCTACACCACCGAGCTTCATCGTCGCCGTTGTTGAAGTTTTCTCTCAGGTACTTTCATCGTTGTCGTCATTAAAGCTTCACCTTTGCCTCTTTCTCTCATTTGGTTGTGTTCACGTCATTCCTAAAATGCATATGGGTTCATATCTAACTCTTCAATTTCTTTTTAATATCATATGCTTCTGTTCTATTTCAGGCGATACTCATCTTCAATTTGTATTACTTTTTTATTTGAAATGTAAATCTATTTTTAAAATTTGTGTATATTTTTGTAGTTGTGAAGATGAAATTTAGGGATTTACTAGTATAATAAAGCTTTTCTTTTGTATCGAAGAGCTTATGAACACGAAAATAAGTTTAATTTAGATATTTTCAAATTTATTTTGAAATCAACACGTTCAATTAATTGAGTGTCAAATTTGGCTTGCAATTTTAGGCTTTGGTAACAGAATTAGCTTTTCTACAATGAATAAGTTTTCTAAAACTTCTTATAAGGGTACTAAAAACTCCGATTGCAGGCTAAAAAACTACTTGATGTAATTATTTTAGAACTCTTTTTTATTCTCATAGGCTTAAAAATTATTGCTTAATTTGTATTTTTTATTTACAGGGTACCCGGGAACCTACCCGGACTCTGCGGGTCCGGGTAGGTTCCGGGTAATGATTGCTACGGGTAGGTTCCGGATAGTAAATTTAGGAACCGATCTTTTACCGGGTAGGGTCCGGGTAGTTAAAAAATGTTAGGGTACCCGAACCCGCTCACCCCTACTTTTCATCATCACTAAAAAGTGCAAACCCCAAGTCTGAGGCCCTATAGCACGAAATTTCTTTTAATTTTATTAATCTTGTGGTGTTATCCGAAATTTAAATAATCTAAAAAACTAACGATGTGAATCAGAATACCTTAGAAATAGTGATAAAAGTATATTTTGTGCAGTAATTTATTGCGTAATATGACTTAACTGTAACGTTCCAGTTAAATTCTATCACACAGTAAATTACTACGCAATAAGGAGTATTATAAATCCTAACAGACACTTGTTTTAAATAGTCATTTTAAGAAACTATATTTTAAGAAACCTAAAATATTATTCTGAGGATGATATTGATAATTGGATACTATGATTTTATTTGTATTTTTAATTTATGATGAAGTCATCAATTTGAAAAAAATTTAGTATGTTTAATTTTGCTTTGATTGTTATAGTCGATTATAAATTTATATAAGCGTCTTAGAGTTAATAATACATAAAAAGTTCAATAGTTCACATTTTTTTAATGAAAACAAGAATAAATTAGTACATAAAAGTAGGGATGGCAGGTGGGTATAATTTTGCGGATTCCGTACCCGCCCCAATTGGGGCGGGTATGGGTATAACTTTGGCGGGTAGTAGGCGGGTATGAATATTGAAAATGTACCCGTCACAGGTAGGCGCGTATGTAGTGGATTTGCAGTCATACCCGCCCCACCTACCCCCCCGCATACCCGCCCAAAATATTAGCAGCCCATAAGTCACGACAAGTCTCTCATTCTCCAACCAAACTCAAAACTCTACGCCTCTTCAGTCCTTCACTCCTTCACGCCTCCCTCTCTCTCGTTCCCCTTCACACCGTCTCTCCTCCCTCTCTCATTTTCGACGTCTCTGCCTTTTTCTTTAAAGGAGATGCTGATCAGGAAATATTGGAAAATATTGTTGTCTTTGCTTTGTGCTTTGGGGTTGTCTTGGTGAGGTCAATTTTTGTGCATTTGTTAAGTTTTACCTATTGGGTTTGTGAAGTTCAATTGAAAAAGTTGAAAAACTTTATCTTATATAGCTGAAATAATATCTGGGTTTGTCTACATTTATAATAAATAGCTATTTGGGTGGATAATTTGTGGGTTTTCTTAGAAATTTTATTTTCTTGATTCTTTGTTGTGCAAGGGGGAAGAAGTGAAAAAAATGGGAAATTCTAATGGTGAAAAAAATCGGAATTCCCCTCCCTCTCCCAACGAAAATGAGATCTTGACAGTATTGATTCTTGACTCAAAATTTTGGGATATTTTTTGGAATTTGATTTTTTGGGATCATGTTGATCACTAATTGATCACAAATGAATTGATTACAAAATATGGCAGGCGGGTATAGGCGGATATTGGCGGGTGACGGATATCCACTTGGGTGGTGGAGCGGGTGTGGATTAAGGAATATACCCGCCTAGGCGGGTATGGATGTTGAAAATTGTACCCGCCACGGGTGGCGGGTAGGTGGTGGGTATAAAATTTTCTGACAGGTACGGGTGCGGGGGAGGTGGTACCCGCACCCGCCCCGCCCAATTGCCATCCCTACATAAAAGGTGTCGATTAAATAATATATTTAAAAAATATAGAAAATACATAATACATGAAAACGTGCCACTAGTAAATATAAAATACATAGAAATAATAAACTTAACCGAAAATACATAAAAATAAAATACATAGAAATAATAAACTTAATAAACAAAATACATCGAAATAATAAACACCAACAAGATAGCACAAATCATCTTTTAAAATTTTAATTTATCATTCAAAGCACTTTTCTCGTGTTGGTGTCTCTAAAGTTATCCTTGAATTTTTTTTATTTTTCTTCGGGTTCTTTTAGCAAAACCTTCAAAAAGTCAATTTTTTCTTAAGCTTCCATAAGTTTAAACTGCAAGTCAAACTTCACGGTATCTCTAACGATACGTGAAGTCGCGGTATCTCTATCAACATGAGGTTTTTTAAACTTCGCCGCCATCGTTTTTCTAAGGAAATTTCTTCTTCCCATCGAAAATATTTGCAACTATCTATATCCGATGAGCAATACAAGAAAATCAGTTTTTGAGAGTAAAATATGTAGATAATGTGAAAAAATTATGGTAAAGAAATAAAGAGATCATTCTATATCGAAATCTCAGTTGAAAAAATAATAGGCAGATTCCTGGATCACCAAACTCTAAACCCTAAAAACTTGTAAAAACACTTACGTCGGGCACTTTACAACGCCAAAAACGACGACCCGAATTATCTTGCGTCCTTGATGTTCCGAGCTTACACTAATAACCGCAATCACAAACGTCGGGTTCTATAGCAAAGTTTGATATTTCGGAGTTTTGAGACATGATTTTTGGGGGGCTAAAGTATGGTAAAAGAGTGAAAATGAAGAATGTGAAGAGTGACTTGAAAATGGCTAAGTCGGTTAGGGTTTATAATACCCCCCTATTGCGCAAAAGATACTTTTGTTACTAATTTTATTTTTGGGTATTTTGATTCACTTCATCAGTTTTAAAATTATTTAAGTTCTGAAATCGTGTTAAACATGTCATGTGGAAAGTTGGAATTATAAAGTTGTTAAAAAAAGAAAGAGGCAAACATTTTGAAACAAACCAAAAAGAAAAGTAAGACAAATATTTTAAAACCGATGGAGTAATTGTTTTGGGTGATTTTGCTAGTTTTTAAAAGGGAAAAGAGTCAAATTTGCCCTTCAACTATGCTTTATAGTTTAACATTGCCCTCCGTTAAACTTTGGGATCAAATTTACCCTTTCCGTTAGCAAATTATTAAATTTGCCCTCAGTCGGATGGATTTCTGACTTGGACTCCACGTTGGATCCACATAGACGCCACGTAGGAATAGCCAATTCTTTTAACCCATAATCCGTACCCGTTACCCCATCATTTAAATAGTTTCAACCCGTTACCCCACTGTTGCTTCTTCTCCAGCGGACATCTGCCATCTCCGGCGAGCTCTGACGAGTTCCCATGTCGGAGCTCCGGCGAACTCCACCATTGTACATCCAATTCACCACTAACGCCTCCACTTCATCTCCCTCTCATCCCTCTCCATTTTTGTGCTAGTTGCCGCCGTCGGATTTGACCACCGAACGACCGGTAATGACGACCACTAACCACAACTACTCCATATCCACACCAACACGAAACCACCAACCAAACGCCCTTTTCTCTTTCCCCTTATTTTTGTCGTTGCCGGAACAAACCAACAACAACCAAATAGCCCCTCCTCTCTGTCGTTCGCCACCACTCCTCTGCCACCTTCTCTGGTGAAAATGCCTTTCTGAACCCTCCCCCAAAAGGGTCACTCTCAATTCACCACCACCTTCTACCATCGTCGTCGTCGCCATTGCTGCCACCGAGGATTTGAAGGTTAGCTTTTGTCGATGCAGCAATGGGGGCGACAAGAATTGAATCGATCACTTTCAGTTTCACCAATGACGTCAAGAAAAAATGTTCAACTCTGAACTCAGAACACAAATCGCATTTGAAGCTCGGGCTCAAAATGCCTTTTAGTCGAATTCACTAAGTATTCTGGGTTTTTCTTGGTGTTTAAACCGTGGTCTTGAATGAAGAGGATGCAAATGTTTAGGTTTTGGGTTGAATTTAGGTGTGGGGCTGATGCCATTCGGAGTTGAAATTCATTTGAGTCTGATTTTGAAATCCATTAATGGCTTAAAGATGAAAAGGACAAATCATTAATTGCTTTCGTCCTTGTTGTTCAAATGGAAACAGAACCGAGATAAATAAATAAATAAAATTGATTATTTCTACGTGGTGTCTATGTTGATCCGATGTGGAGTTCAAGTCAAAAATCTATCCAACTGATGGAAAATTTAATAAGTTTGCTAACGGAAATAATAAATTTGATCTTAAAGTTTGATGGATGGACAATATTAAACTATAATTTTTAGGAAAAAGTACATTTGAATAATAAATATTATTTGTAAAAATTATTGCCAAACATAACTCCAACATCAAAAATTTCAAGAAAAGTTAATTTGTTTTTTATTTCTATGGCCAGAGGCCTACTAATTCATGCATCTATTCAAAAAGAAAAAAAAGAGCCTCTTTACGTTCTAATGGCGAAGATTGAACCTTTTTTTGAGGATGTATTTGATAGGACTGAAAGATATATTTTACGAGAAATATTTTATTTTTAACACACCCAATATAATTTATAGGTGGGGTTTGAAGAGTGTGAAATGTAAGCCGACGTCACTCCAATCATATATAGGTAGCGAGGGTGTACATAGCATTTATAAAACAAAAACAAAAAAACAATAGCAAATAATTTAATAACAAAGGCACAAAAATAATAGATGATAACAGAAATTAAATAACGAAAAACTACGATCTGTGTATATTTTAGTAACATCTAATTTTTTTTAATAATAATAGCAAATTATTCATAACTTTTTAATAATCTAATTATACAGATTCATCCCAATACAAAACTAAACTAAGAAAAACACTAGAAAATTATCAACAATTTGTTTATAAAAGCTTCAATCAGATCTATGTATATTTTAGTAACATCTAAAATTAAGGAGATTCAGATATTTAGATCTATGAATTTCACTTTCATCGTCTATCAGCGGTTCCTGTACATACAAACTGAATTAACGGCGCCGGTTCATGACAAAACGGCGCCGCAGGATGTTGCCACTTCTTAAACACCATGACCGGCTTCTCCGGTACCTCTCTCTTCGACTCCTCTTTTTTATTAGCAAGACGATTGATCGCCGATTTCAGGTTTCCGGCATCAGGAGACGCTGGAGAAGTAATCAACGGCGATAAAAGCGGTATCGCGACGTTCCAATCGGTTGTACGGTTGATTTGTATTGATGCCGGTGCTCGGCGCTGTAATCGGCTAGGGTTCCGACAGTCGGCGGTGGAAGTCCGGTGGTTGTTTGACATAATTGAATCGGAGATTAGAATGAGGGATATGTGTGAATGCGGAGGAGAAAGGGGAGGAGGGTATATATATAGGGGGTCATGTGAAGAACACGTGGTGGTGGTGCTGGAGACATTCAGTCAAAGGTCAAAGATAGAGCTCAGAAAATTTACTCTGGAGATTTATTTGTTTGTTTTCATACAAATTTGTATCTTAATACGAAAATAATATTACTCTCTCTCTCTCCGTCCCAAAATAATTACTGCATCCGTATTAAATTATTTATTATTTTTTAGTTTATACTTTACTTAAAAAATATTAATTAAGCGTCGTATTTGATCTATTTTACTTTTATTTATGTCTAAGTTATAATATTTCTCTATTAAATAGTATGTCTTCTTCATTAATGACAAATGGTAAAATGAAGAATACATAATTAATTATATCTTGAATTTTTAAAACGATAAATAATTTTAGACAACTATTTTTAATAAACGCGATAAATAATTTGAGACCGAGGAAGTATCATTTTAGAAAAATATATTTATCCCAATATTTTTGTAACTTTAGAAATAAAAAAATAATACTTACTAGGAGTAATTATTTTCATCTATACCTTATATTAATGAACCACTTCTCTTAATAGTGCTCAATTTTAAAAGAACATCTACTAATAAATAGGAGCTATTTAGTATTCCTCCGTTCAATTTTACTTATTCACTATACTAAAAATAGTTATCCAATTTTACTTATCCACTTTAGAAAATTAAAAAATAATTTACCATTTTTTTTTCTATTTTACCCTTGGTAATTAAAACGTCAAAAATTTCAATTCTTTTTTTCAACAGTACTTTTTTATGTGGAATATGTAAATTGTTGGAACTCATTACTTAATTAGTTGGTTGCACATTTTTTTATAAATTTTAATTGATTTCAATCGTTTGGTAATTAGCCATAATTAGGGGTAATATGGTAAACTGTCCATTCTATTTCTGTCTCCTTAATTGTAGTGTAAAGTCAATATGTGACAAGTAAAATTGGACGGAGTAAATGATACTACCTTATATTGTTTTTCTCAATGGACGTGAAAAGAACTAAAATGACACTTATTTTAGGACGGAGGGAATATATGTTAAATTTTGATTCAAAGAAACTGAATTTACGAATTTTTATTTACTTATCTTTTGTGAAAAATCATATAAGTATACGAATATTTTCAAAGGCCGTAAAACTGATCTCCTTAATGTTGTTTTGCCCAATTCTTTGTTAAACGAAACAAGATCTATTGAAAAAATAAAAGGGAAATTGCCTTATATGACCAGTAACAGTTTAAATAGAAGAAAATGACTCCAGAATTTTTTTGTATTTTTTTTATTAGCAATCCTACGAAAGAGTATATAACTCAAAAAGCATTTGTTATATGTCGCGAATGAAAGGAATTTATCATCTCACATAAAGGTTATGTTTGCTGAATTCATGTAAATATACTTCATATATTGAGTTCGTCATACGGCGCAGTCTAGGAGTTCCGTGTGGACCTTAATTGGATTAGTGTCAATATATGAAGGCCTATAGGGTCACACTATGTCGATTGTCTCTTCAATCTAAGGGTGTATTGAGAAAGTATTAAATATTCGATTTAGAATCGAGATATTTAAATTGATAATAACTATGGGATAATTTCTATTAGATGAAAATTATTTAATTAAGTCAAAAACAGATTTTGGATTTAATTAAATGTGCTGAATATATTAACGAAACGAGGGACTAAATCGACTGCAGCGCCAGCACATGAGACTCAAAGAAAGGCCCAGATCGGGTCCACTCAGAACCTTTTGGGTCAGGCTTAGAGCCTAACCCTAATCCATTTTGTGACCTAAAATCAGCTATATATACAGCACCAAACCATTGATAATTACACACTCATTCTATTAAACAATTCTAGACTTAGAGTCTAGAATAAAACTCTCTCAAACCTCTGCCAAGATTTCCTGGCTTTCTTGACAGAGGAATACACTGTCGCAAGGTGCTTGCAGTCGAAGGGGACAATCGCGTGTTCGCCCTAAGTAAAAGATTCCATATTTTTATAACATGTAAGTTCTTTGTTTAAGTTTACTTTACAGGTTTTGATTGTCATATAACTATACCAGAATGAATTGTTGGGGTAAGAAAATAAATTTTAAACTTCCGATGTGCTTTGTTAGATGTTTTGAACCCAACAAAACCCTATAGACACAATATTTGAATGATGTTTATTCATAAAGACACAACCATTCAAATGTATTTATTCACAAAGATACAATCTTTCAAGCGAGTAACCTTCTATCAAAAGTATTTTATCTCCTAATATATATAAAATTCGTGATATTTCATTTATATATATATATATATATATATATAATTATAAAAGGCTGTCTGACAGAGCATGCCATACCTAATCAATAAAATGCTTCTATAAAAAATAAATAATTATGAATAATATTACAATCTCACTTACATATTAATAGAGATGTAAAGGGTAGTGTCGCGCTTTAAGGACAAGTTATGTAAATAACCTATTCTATCACTAATATCAATATTGTTGATTTTACAACTTGAATTCATATGAATAGAGATATGAAAAAATTGATAATTAATGGACATTCTATTTTAAAATCTTCTCATTCTTATAGAAAGTGAAGAAAATAAGAACAAGTCAAGCTCATGTCTAGGCAGCTTAAGCCAAGAGAGTATAAAAAAAGTTCCTCACTACGTCAAAAGCCCTGCATAGCTGACTGGATCTTAACCCAACGTCACTCTTTCTATTAAGGGCAAATCTTTAACCAACTTGTTCATACATGATAAAATAAGTAAAAAAATTGTGTAATTATAAAAAGTAAAAGTTATTCAGTCAAACTCAACTACATAAAAGTGTTTCGATGTGCTTCTGAAATTTGAGAAATTCCCTCAAGTTTTAACTTTTAACCTTCTCTCTAATAATATTGGTTAAAAAAATTCGAAACTTCTTTCTTTTAATAATTCAATTTTTTTATGAAGGTGTCTCCCGCTTTTTGATTTATGTAATCTAACTTTTATGTACTAATAATGTAAGCGAAATTTTATATTTTCGCGTGACAACATATATATTCACAGGTAATTAGTAGTCCATAAAATGTTGGTTTAATATCCTAAGATTATGCGCAAAGACAGTGCTAGTTTTAACGTATGGATTCAACGAAACCTAATAGCTATGGCCAAAAGTCTTGTATTGTGTCACGAAATTCAATTTTTGTGTAGGAGGCAGATTTAAATTTTTTAAAATATAAGTCCACAATTAAAAAAAAGAGAAAAAATAAGTATTAAGTGGGAATTGATATTTGTTATATGAGTAAATAACGCATCACCATTTAACAGAGTGGACCATTTAACCTTTTTAAAATATGATATTAATAGATAATATTAGATTAATTCTAAAAAATATATATATAAATATTTAATTTAGCCAAGAGATAATGAATTTATGTGCACCATAAATTGTAGAGTGAATCCGTCTGGGAGTGTAAATAATTTATTTGAAATCAAGTAAACTTGTATATTTAAAATCTAAAATCATCTTAAATTAAATTATCTTACACACAGCGAAAGCGGACGTTAAGTAAAGGATTTTACCCGCACGTGGAACCAGATAATCATCGTACATTGTCTGACAATTGATGTGATAATAAACGGCTATGATTGGAGCTTCGTGGATATTTCTGATCCTTAGAACGACAACGCACGTTGGATCGGAGTTATCTTATTCCAAAAGGTGGAATCTCCCACCCTGAGCGCACCTGGATTCGGCAGTGCGTGAAAGAGGTAAATCACGTGGTACTAATTGATTTCAAAGGTTAGACCGATCTGCTGCGCGCGCCCTCCTTTATTTCAAGAAGAAACCCCACATGCTGCTGGCGGGATTCGATCGGCCTCTTATTAAAATATCACCTCAAACCAATTGAAATTGCCGAACTGGATCGGAGTTATCTTCATTGTCTGGTTGTGATGTCACAAATTTCAAGTTGGATCTTGTTGTTAGTTGATGTTTCCTTCGAGGATATCGTCCACCCGTGTGGTAGGAATAATGCAGTAGGATGAATAAGACTCTTTTGTTAATCAAATACCTCACAATTCTGAAAATAAAAAATTATAACAAATTTGTATAAAAGTGAATTTAAAATTTAGAGTTATGAATTCTTATCGTTATTAAATTGATTTATATTACTTCTTGGGCTTACAAGTAAAATATTGATAAATATAACGGTAGAATAGTGTAAATCTCTTTGAGTAGAGTCATTTTATTAATATAATATATATAGTGTATACAATTGTAGTTCTAATGGAATAAGGATCTCTACTTTACATAATTATACTAACATATTAATTACAGAATATACGGTGAATATATATAAATATATTCACTATCACACCCCCTCAGTCGGAGCGGGAGGAGGCTGGACGTTGAGACTGTATCTGAAGTCAATGAACAGTTGTCGAGGAAGTCCCTTAGTGAAGATATATGCGTACTGATATGAAGAAGGAACATGCAACACCCTAACGTGACTCATTGCAACCTTCTCACGAACAAAGTGAATATCCATCTCAATATGCTTGGTTCGCTGATGCTGAACCGGGTTATGAGACAAGTAAAAATCAGATATGTTATCACGGTAAACCAAAGATGATTTACGTAAGGGACAATGAAACTCAATAAGGAGATTTCTGAGCCAACATAACTCTGCAACAATGTTCGCAACACCTCGATATTCTGTTTTTGCACTCGAATGGGAAATAGTGGCTTGCCACTTGGCAGACCACGAAATAATATTATCCTCCAAAAATACACAATAGCTGGACGTAGAGCGACGGGTGTCCGGACAGCCTGCCCAGTGTGCGTATGTGTAAGAAAGTAACCTAGTTGGTACGGAGGGATATAGATGTAGTCCATAATCAAGAGTGCCCTTAACGTACCGAATGATACGCTTAAGAGCTGTAAAGTGAGGCTTCCTAGGAGTGTGTATGAACAAGCACACCTGTTGAACAACATATGCAATATCGGGCCGAGTGAAGGTGAGGTACTAAAGAGCACCTGCGAAACTCCTGTAGAAAATCTCATCTGCATACTTACGCTGACATAAGAACATGACATGTGCAGATCTGGATACTGATATCCCCAAAAAGTAACTCAACTTACCTAAGTCTGTCATAGTAAATTCGGACTTGAGCATGACAATGATCTCGTGTTTCAGTGTATCAGAAGAAGCTGTCAGAACAATATCATCCACATATAACAGAAGATAAGTCGTGTCAGTACCTCGATGAAAAATAAAAAGGGAATGATCACTCTTGCTGCACACAAACCCGATATGTATGATGTATGTAGCAAACCTCTCATACTAAGCCCTAGGGGCTTGTTTCAAACTATATAGTGACTTACGAAGACGACAGACGTGATGAGGAACCTCCGGATGCACAAAGCCAGGCGGTTGATGCATATAAACGGTTTCTTTCAAATTCCCATGTAAGAAATCATTTTTTACATCAAGTTAGTGAATAAGCCAATTTTTGCCATAGCGAAGCTCAACACTGTGCGAATGGTGGCTGGTTTAACCACCGGACTAAAAGTCTCACCACAATCACCTCCTTCCTGCTGACCAATATCATTAGCCACAAGTCTTGCCTTATGGCGTTCAAGCTCTCCACTATCTTGAAATTTGCGGCGATAGAGCCACACACAACGAATCACATTCACCCCATCTGGTTTCGAAACTAGATCCCAAGTGTGTTGATTGGTCAACGCATTAAACTCCTCATGCATGGCCCATTCCAATTTGGGTCAAGTTTGGCTAATTTTGAGTTTTTAGGAATAAGTGAGATGGTTTGAGTGGATAGGTTAAAGTGAACTTTTGATTTTAAAATCCCGTATTGTGCACAGGTTTCCATTCGGTATGTGGGGAAGGTCATGAGTGGGGCTGGGTGGTGATGGGCTAGACTGGGCAGTGTTGTCGGGCATGGGCTGGTAGGGTGTGAGCGATGTAGCGAGCGATAGGGTGAGGCGATGAATGTGAGGGTGGCGGTATTGTGATGAGGAAGTAGGGTGGGGCAGTGTGGTGGTAGGCTCATCGAGTGGGAGGGGCAGTGAGGCGGGTGTATCGTAGGGAGGTCGACAGGACGGGTGGGGTCGACATGACGGGTAGCGATACGGCCTGAGGGTACGAATTTTGTAGTGCATTTTGGACTAGAGGTGAGGTGTCCGAGTCATCAAGGAATCCGTAATCAATGGGTCGAAATCGGTGGATGTTGGCAAAGGGGAATACGTTCTCCTCAAATGTGACATGACGTGAGACTATGATTGCATGTAGACACGTTATAGCATAAGTACCCATATGGTTTGACGAGAACCCTAAGAAGACACACGAAGTGGAACATGGTGTTAATTTGTGAGGGACGGTGGAGGCCAGATTCAGGTAGCAGAGACAACCAAAAATCTGAAGATGATCATAGGTAGGGATTCGACGAAATAGAAACTCGGTAGGGGTCCTATTTTAGAGCGTACGGGTATGTAGTATATTAAGAGGGTATTCTGCCATTTTAATACATATACCCAAAAGTTGGGGGGGAGAGATGTGTGAAAAAGTAAGGTATGAATCATATTGTTAATGGTGTGGAGAATTCGTTCGGCTCTACTATTTTAGGGGAAGTATGGGGGCAGGAGAAACGAAAGACCGTGCCATTAGCCGCACAGAATTTATGAAAGAGAGAATTGTTAAACTCACGACGATTGTCACATTGAATTTTTTTTTCAAATTGTGTTTTAACATACGTACGAAATTCAAGAAACTTGGAGTAGTCTTGAGATTTAAAGTATAGCGGATAGACCCATAGAAAGTGAGAAAAATCATCCAAATATATTAAATAATATTTATGACCCAATTTGCTAGTAATAGGAGATGTCCATAAATCTGCATGAATAATATCAAAGGGAGAAAAAGTAATACTTAAAGATGACGTAAACGGAAGTCTAATATGCTTTTCAAGATGACAAGAGTAGCAATTTTGGGCAAGTTTTCCTTTATTACATTTAATAAAATTACAATTTCTAAGAAAATAAAAAATATGAGCTCTGTTATGTCCAAGTCTACTATGCCATGTTGAGGAGGAGATTGCAGCTAGAGATGTGGGAGGATTGATACTGGTAGCGGACGTGGATAGAAAAGGATAGAGGTCCCCCACACTATTGCATCTCGTAAGAAGTCTCCCCGTACATAGGTCCTTCATAAAAAAACCAAACGGGTCAAAATCAATAGATACAGAATTATCAGTGGCAAATTTTCTAACATAGATTAGGTTCTTGATAATGTTAGGGGCATATATGACATGTTTAAGAGAGATATGGGGGTGCGGTGGTGGAGTCAGTGTATGGCCAAATCCTTGAATTGGAATGCGATGACCATTTCCGATCATAATAAATTGAGGAGTATTTAAATTGCGCAGTTAAGGAAGATTACCAGAATTGTGGGTGAGGTGAGACGTGGCCCCCGTATTCATATACCATGAGTCATCGGGCTGCTGAAAATTTAAGAAACTGAAAGACTGGTCCAAATTGGTTGGAATGGTGTCGGATGCGGACTGCTGGGACTGTGAAAAATGGGTCTGATGGCTGCCTGGTTGTGCCACTGGATGGGCTTCTAGTATGTTGGACCGCGGTTGTTGCCACTGCTGCTGTTGGGCCGCGACTGCTGGGGAGGCCTAATTGCCAAAAATCTGCCATGGCAATGGATCGGCCCACTGTGTTTGGTGCTGGGCCTGCTGCTGCTGGCTGGCTGCCTGACCCCGACCCCTTCGGCCTTTTCCTTTGCTTCTCTGGCCACCCCCACGGCCTCTACCTCTGCCGTCACCGCGGTTGTTCTACGGCGGGTGGTGGTCGAAGTGTGGTGGATGACCGGGGAGTGCGGCGGTAGTCGCGGCGGCGTCGACTACCTATGCCTTGGGTTTGTGTTCATCCTGTTTTGCTCGTCTCGTGTCCTCTAAAAATAATTGGGATCGTGCTTTGTTGAAACTCGATAGGGGATCAGATTGTTGGATCATCGTCGCATGGGTGTCGTATTCACCTTTTGGTAAATCATTAATCAATTACAAAACCATCTTTGTGTCTGAAATCGGGTTGCCCACATTAGATAATTGGTCGGCAATCAATTTTAAACGTTTGCATTAGTCGGCCATATTTGCAAAATTTTCAAGATGGGTGGTGTTTAATTGTTCCTCGAGATACACAACACGTGTATGTTTGTTGTCTTGAAAAATCTCCTCCAACCGTGTCCATAACTCGTGAGTCGAGGCTCCGGTCTTCATAATAGTATGAAGTAAGTCCTTGGAGATAGTGACATAGATCCACTGCTTGACGATAGCGTCAAACGGCCTCCACGTCACCTCGTCGATGTCGGGTGGGGCGGGATATGTGGTATCAATGTAGTCAAGCACATTGTAAGCGCATACATGAATATGGAAGAGTTCAACCCATGACGCGTATTGTCCATCCTCATGATCAAGAATCAATGGGATGAAGTTCTTGATATTAGTTAGGGCAAAAATCGGATGAAATGTGGTGGGGGTGGAAGAGGGAGGAGGATTTGTGATGTCACGTGTTGAGGAAGAGGAAACGGGAGAAGCTATATGGGTCGCGGGTGGTGCCATGGGGGCTGCAAAAAATTAGCAGAGGAATAGAGGATTTGGGGCAGTTGTATATCAGTTGTATACCAAAGGTATACATGCATGGTCTGGAGATATGGGTTTCGGGTTGGCTGTATAACCCCTGTATACAGATGTATGTGGGCCTATGTGGAGAAGAAGGGATGTGGTAGTTGTATATTAGCGGGGAGCAGTGGTATACCGGCGGTATACGACTGATTTGCGCCGGAGAAGGGAGATGGAAATTAGGGTTGTGGCGGCCGACAGTAGGGTTTAGGGTAGGGAGGGATTTTTGGCTCTTAATACCATGTAGAATAGTGTAAATCTCATTGAGTGGAGTCATATATTCACTATCAATAATAATTTTTAATACATTTACAACGAGAAGAAGTTACTAGGTTGTTAAACCCCTAGGCAAATCTTTGAATCCATTCTTGAGATAGTGTTAACTTTAAATTAGTTGGATCGATAAATTTCAAATATCATATACAACAACAACAATATATTCTGTGTAATTCCATAAAATAGGGTTTGAGGAGGGTAGAGTGTACACAAATCTTATTTTTAGTTTGAGAGGTATAGAGATTGTTTCTGATAGACCCTCAGCTCAAGGACAAAGAGTTCAAAGCAGTTTGGAAAAAGAAATAACGGACATGAGAGGTGGCTTAGTCTAGAAATCAAGCCATGCATGAATTAATAATAAAGATTATACCGCAATAATTAGTAATACAGGAATGCTGATGTGAAAATTAGTAATATATGGATTAATAATATATGAATTGTGATGTCAAAATAAAAAATATGTACTTATTATTTACTTTTTTGAAAAGTATTCGATACATGACAGTTATCTTGATTATTTTAGTTGTTTTAATCTGTGTTTACGAATTATGCTATTTTATTTCATTCTATATCATGAGATAGATTCTTATATAATTTATGTAAATATTATTATTGCAGGTAATAGAAATACCAATCAAATAACATACTATGTAATGCTGAAATTTATGCATGCAAATATGAAAAGGTAACCAAATATTACAAATATTATAACATATGCAAAACAAACATACGTATTTCTAAATATTCTTTCTGTGCCCCAGTCAAAGTGGGTCACATTTGAACCACTTTTGACTAAAAAGAAAAAGAAAAAGAAAAAAGAATATACAGAAATGAATGGACTAAAGAAAAGACCCAATCCAAAAGCACAGACAGAAGAGGGAATCAATCAACCCCTAACACTAGTTTTTGTTACTTTACAAGATTTGGAAGAACATTTATGACTATACTAAAATAATTTATCTACTCTTTAAAGCATAATTGTTTCCATCTTTTTTCACTCATAACTAATAATGTTGCAATAGAGAGAGATCAATCAACTAGGCCCAAAAAAAATTGAGTTGTTCAATTCAACTTGTGATATGACCGTTTTAAAAATTAAGATTCAAAATTCAATCTGTAATGGACGAGTTCTATCTGTCATACTTCATATTAAGGGTGTGTTTGGTAGGAAGGAAAATGTTTTCGTAGAAAATATTTTCTTAGAAAACAAGTGGGGTTCTTATTTATTTTTAGTATTTGGTAAGGAAGAAAGAAATATTATCCAAGAGCATTTGTATGTATATATTTAGCAAAATACTATGGGGGTGGAATGGGGTGCGGAGTGGGGGTTCGGGGGTGGGATGGTCAAGGGGTGAGGGTTGGGCGGGTGAAAAGGAGACAATGAACTTGGAATGTCACTTATGTAACTTGTTTTCCCTGCTTTCATTAAGGAAGTCGTTTTCCTAATTTTTGAGGAACTTGTTTTCCTTGAGAAAATGTTTTTCAAAAAATTTGATCAACCAAACATGGAAAAATTTAAAAATATTTTCTGAAAAATGTTTTCCTCCATACCAAACACACCCTAAGTGTTAACTAAGTCAAGATAGAAGAATTTTTTTGATTCATCCTTTACTTCCTTGCTTGGATTTGCTTGGTGCGCCAACTAATATTTTAAAAAGATAATAATTCATATTTTTTGAAGTAGCGTAGAAAATAATTGGAAAGCTGAGTAGTAGAGAACAAAGTGTGAAGTGCATAAAAGAGAAATAATTAATCGTTTGCCAAATAACAATTTTAACCTCTCTATTCTTTTCTTTGTTCTCTCACCCTTTCTCCATCTCATCCTTTTGTGAAATCTGACTTCAGGAAAGAAAATTGTAACAAACAAAATACGTTACACTAAAATTGCAGACTACATCTTTAATTATTAGTTAAATAAAGCATGAACAACATTAACCAAATTAAATAAGAATTATAGTGGTAAGCTCTTTGGAAAAGATTTGAACCTACACTAAAATTGCAGACCACTCCTTTAATTAATAGTTAAATAAATGATGAACAACATTAACCAAACTAAATAAAAATTATATTGGTAAGCTCTTTGGAAAATATTTGAACCTTTTTAATGGGGCAAAGGGCTGTGTTTATAACGTAACCTAACAAGAAATCACTCTAAGTGACAAGATTAATATACTAAAATCACTATGTGAGAGCTCTTCTAATGTGGTACTTCTTGTTGGATATTCTATTTGTTGTATTAAATAAAAATAGGTATTAATTTTTTCTTAAAAAAAGAGATTGTTTGCTATGCTAGAGTTATTATTGTCATGTGTTGTTATAAATCATGTATTAATACTAATAATATCTATATTCCTATTGTATGTTATATCCTACACAAAATAATACTCCATTCAATTCAAAATAAGTGTCTTTTTAGCCAAACTAATTTGGTCTACCTAAGTGCCGATTTAGGAAATCAATATAATGCGTTAATTTTTTCTTTTCCAATGTACATTTGCTCCAGTAAGTGATCTAGAAAAGTATGAAGAGAAATAAAGGATAATTTAGTCAAATAATTAATGTTATTAAATGGTTTTCTCAATAAGTGTGTCAAAATCATAAATAATACGAGTTTGGATAGAAGGTACTTGAATTCCACCTAACGTATTTATGACAAAAGAAACAAACAATACATGGTAAAAACTTACTCGCACAAGATGTTTACATCAAATTAATGTAACTTACTGTAGTTGAGTAATTTAATAGAATGAATATGTATATACATATGGCATTCATCCGTTGATTTGTTATAAACACCGGATATAATGCTAATTAAGGGTCATGTGAAGATTATAATTTCTCTTAATGTCTATACCAACCAAAGGTCACCGAACTGTTTTCTTTTGATCAATGCGCCGAATTCGGATGACTGCTTGATTCTTCCTGCACGGTTTACTATATTTGATGGAACACGATCATCATATTTATTTGACTAATTAATCCCTCCTAGTTCGATTAAGTTAATTATTCACATCGAAGCAGGAATGACAGCCTAACCTCAAAAGGAAATCCAGCTTGAAGTTAGCTAGAAAATATAGGATTATGAGTAAATTATCAACAGACTACCGCAGCATATGGGAATCTTATAGAGAGCGGAATTTACTCAGAGTGCTAATGCTAGTTTTATGTGATGATAAGAACTAATCATTTCTCCCAGTAAAGTTATTCGAATCGCAATGCCTATTATGTCAACTTGACCTTTAGTGGAGAAAAAATAAAGGTGCTGTCTTTCTTGATCTATCTGTTCTTAATTCAACACTCTTCCACTGTAATGTCGATAGATGTTACTTTCTCTCAAACCATTAGTATTGTTATTTGATTATCATCGAATTTTTTATTTCGCTTGACTGTGTAGTCGTATAGAAGTTAAACTCAAGATTAAAGTACTAAAGTTTCCAAGTTTCAAAAAGCATGGCTGATTCAGGTAAAAAATGAAGTTTCTAAGTTACAAAAAGAGGTCAGATTCAGAATGCAATAATTTACATTCATTTTTTTCTGAAATTAAATACTAATTATAATTATATGGCAAAAATATTGAATAGCAAGATTAATATAACCCTATACTGTGACTAAGTTACCTAGAATGTACTTCAGATTGGCCTTGATCAGCAATAACTCTCTACTGATATTCAGGTCTGTGATATCCTCGTTCACAAATGCAACTATACATACTCCAGAACAAGATGGATGATGAGTGCTAACCAAATGAGCCGGGAGCGAGGAGTGAGGCTCTCGGTTCCTTCGTCTACAAGAGAAGCTACAAAGATAGAAGAAAATGTGGCCCTCAAATAGTGTACAGTGAAACACTGCAAGCCGTATTACTCTTCCAGCAAGTCACAGTTTCCATCATCTCAATCTCATAACTCTGCAGAAAGCTGAACAACAAAGGAATTGAAAGAGAAATGTTAATGGAAATAACATCGCACAAACTACAGAAAGCATGCAATACTTTTCAAAGGCTACTGTGTGACCCAGTGGGCGTGTATTCGACATGCTTGTCCCTTTATATTTTTTGACTACTGAATGCGTTCCAATTTCCTGGATCAGAAGCTTGTTATTACTCTCTCCCTCTCTCTCTCACTCTATATATATTATGTACTAAATGTTTGGACTCTTCTGCTTCCTCTTGTTTTTCCTTCGTTTGCTCAGTTGGATGCATTTAGAAGTTCTTAGATGTGTGTGTGTGTATATATATATATATATGTTATCATTTCATGTGAGAAGAAAGGTCTAAATGACATCTAAGAACTTCTAAATGCATCCAACTGAGCAAACGAAGGAAAAACAAGAGGAAGCAGAAGAGTCCAAACATTTAGTACATAATTAAAATATTTACTAAATACTTATCGATTGAAATAATAATGTGTATAAATGTGATCGTGTTGTCTAAATGTGTGGCCGTAGGCATCCTCCTTGAATGTTTCTTCTATCTCCAACAATTCTGAAACACGTGCACGACACAAATATTGATGACCAGAACTGGCTCTATTTTTATAGTTCTCAGTGTGATCTGTCAAAATCTCTTCTACAATTTCAACATTATGAAAGCATATACTCCCATCCAGCAATATAACAATAACAAGACACCAGAAGGTAAGGACAAGAATCATGTCTTGACAGGACGAAACAGAAAGACAATAATCGTAACCCTCCCATTCCCTCATCATTTCTAGATTAATTCCCCCACCCACCCCTTCCCCTTTCACTATCTGAAGCAAACTTAAAAGCCAACATATAAATCCTGCACAGGATTTTTTGTTAAACTGTGATGTTGAGAATAATATACCGATAGATAAATTAGAGCAACATTCATTTGTACCTCTTATGAATTCAGATAGCACATTGCCTGTGCTTGAACATAATATGAATCCTTGTACTTTCTCCCACTGCCAATGTGAATCCCATTTCTAATCCAGTCCTCTCGATGAATCCAGGCATCCCTACTAATATCAAGAATTCCGAGGATCTGCAGCGATATATTTAGAGTGTGTAGAAGTGATACTAACTCTATAGAGTTCTCATACAAACTTAAAGTGAAGCATGATACAGGATTTGGTTGAACAGGTATCACCTCACGCATGATCAAAATAAAATCGTCTCAACAAGATAAGTACATACTTAGCCTGCTGGATATAGCAATCTCAAATTTGACCTGGTGGTTATACGAAAAGAAGAATTCTACCAGGTGTTGTAGTGTACCACTTAGTATTCTTCAGGAACTAAGTTATTACAGAAAAACACGACACAATACAATGCTTATCCCTCTAAGGCTCCTGATCTTGAACTGAGATATTATTCATAAATTATGCACCAAACTAGGTTCAATGGCATAATAATCTGTAGCATCAACACTTCTTTAAACCATGTAGCTGGAGTAATACAGGTTAGTTGATGCAATTAGCAGCCCTATTAGGCTGTTCAGAGACCTTTATTTCCTTACTGACAAAAACATACTTCAGATAATGCTACAATAGATAGGTATTATGTATCAACTCATTTTATTCTTTTTTATAACTGTGGTGTGAGGGCTATATGTTGGTATTACAAAGGATTGCAGGAATGGAAATTACAAGTAACTGCTTATGTAAGAATTGAAATTACAATTCAACTAGAAAACTGAAAATTACAAAGATGAACAAGAAAAACTGAAAAACTGTTTTTGCTGAGTCGAGTGTGACACTCTGTCCTTAAGACAATATTGCCCCGTATGTATCCTTTATACGTCCTGGACAATGGTAAGTGTGTAGCTCTTGTGTATTTTCGTGTATATTGTAAGTGTGTCTCAACAATGGTGTAAGGGGTGTTTATATAGGTGAGGTAGGAGCAGCAAAACTGCCTCCATAAGTGTCATTACTGACCAAGTAATGACCATTATGAAGGTAGTAATGTCACCAAAATAAATGGTGAAGAACACCAACGGATTGACCATTATAGGAGGAGTAATTCAGCCAAAATAAATGGCTGAATTGAGTCTTTGTGGCGTTTCGCTTTGGCCAGTCAAATTCGACTTTCGAAACTTCAGGACCAAACTGTACATCTGAAAGAATTCTGGTCCAAATCGTACATCCAAACTTCCGGGATCAAACTGCATTCGCAAAGTTCTTCCGCCCAAAAGATAATATCAGAAGGCCCACAGCCCGTGAGCCCGGAACTCAGAACCGGACGGGCGGCGAACGTGTGGTCTTTCCTCGAACAGAAGCACATCTAGGTCCTCCCTCCTTTAAACACATGGGATACCCCTTGGGGTCCCAAACCCCAAATCAATTTCGAGTCTTATATACACAACAATTCTTTCTTCCTCTACCGATGAGGGAGAATTGATCACACACCACACTTTTCCATGCTTCAAACACCTTACTTCGTGAACCAATATGTCTTTCATTTCTCAATGAAATTTGACGATTCTTGGCCCTACGGTTATCTACGTACTTAGTAGATCATGCATGTGTGAAGAACCGGATTCTCCAACATACGTAACACTAGTGTTTAAGCCGTTAAAGTTGGTCGGTCGCAACTCCCGCCAAAGGCTAATTTCCAACACTATAAGCTACCGTTGTGCTTATTATTCACCACCTTCTTATAATAAATTCTTATAGAAAGCCCGAAATTGTATCACAGCCATATTACCAGAATGTAGGATTTAGCTATTAAAAAATAGTGTGATGGAAATTAAGCAGAACCTCTAATAAGAAGTGTCAACTTACTGCTCCGCCTTTCCATGACACAAACGCTGGATTTGTTCTCGATTGCAAGACCTAATATATGTTGGAAATTAGCATTTGGCGGGAGTTGCGACCGACCAACTTTAACGGCTTAAACACTAGTGTTACGTATGTTGGAGAATCCGGTTCTTCACACATGCATGATGTACTAAGTACGTAGATAACCGTAGGGCCAAGAATAGTCAAATTTCATTGAGAAATGAAAGAGATATTGGTTCACGAAGTGAGGTGTTTGAAGCATGGAAAGTGTGGTGTTGTGTTCAATTCTCCCTCATCGGTAGAGGAAGAAAGAATTGTTGTGTATATAAGACTCGAAATTGGTTTGGGGTTTGGGACCCCAAGGGGTATCCCATGTGTTTAAAGGAGGGAGGACCTAGATGAGCTTCGGTTCGAGGAAAGACCACACGCGCGCCGCCGCCACCCGCCCGTCCGGTCCGGTTCCGGGCCACGGGCCTTCTGATATTATCTTTTTAGAAGTACAGTTTGATCCCTGAACTTTCCAGATGTACAGTTTGGTCCCAGAAGTTTCACCCTTTAATTTGGTGGCTTTACTACCTCCATAATGGTCATTATTTGGACAATAATGGCTGTTATGGAGGCAGTCAAACAGTCTCTTCATCACATATATAAACACCCCTTACACCATTGTTGAGGCACACTTGATATACACGAAAATATACAACCAGAAAATCAGTTCTTCCTATAGCTTCCAAGCATCATTTCTTATTCAATATTCTTCGCGGTAGCTCTTGAGTTTCCTTTGCTCAATTGTTCCATTGCTGTTTTATCTTGGGAGACGAATTGTCCGGGACGTATAAAGGATACATACGGGGCAACATTGTCTTAAGGACAGAGTGTCACACTCGACTCAGCAAAAATCAAAGCAGTTTCCGGTCTTCTTGTTCAACAATTATTATAATTTCAGTTTTGTTGTTATATTGTAATTTTCAGTTTTCTAGTTGAATTGTAATTTCAATTCTTACATAAGCAGTTACTTGTAATTTCCGTTTCTTGCAAATCCTTGTAATCACAATAATATATGTACATACAAACGTAATGTGAATTCCTGACAGAAACTTACTATATAAAAAGAGAATAAAAGATGAGAAGAAAAGAAAACGATGAAAGTCTGAAAGGACAGTATGGGCCCAAAAAAGGATGGACATCCATACATAATGGTTTCTGTTGCAACTATTCAAGAGCCAAAGAGTCTTCAAAGTTTCATTCCAAATATTACCCACATGTTTCTTTTACATATGCAATATGGTTCAGTTGGGGATATTCGTAGAGCTTCCTCTCCACATATGTACTCTCTATATTTACGTTCACTGGAATTAGGTTCAACCTTAATCTTGCCTTCCTTCAGAGTGGGGGACTCGTTGGTACTGCCCTTGTTGGGTGCATCTTCTTCAGCTATTGCAAAACATACTCATTCTTGAAATAAAGGTGAAAATAACAGAATAAACAAACTAAGCATGTTCTTGTATCAGCTACTATTGAAAATCAAACAAAAGCTAAACTAATCAGAAAATATCATCTCTCCGACATGGATGTTATGATCAATGAGTAGTCTTCTCATGGTGTCTAAGAAATGAAACATTTTTATATGCACAATTGATATAAGCTAAATTTCCAGTAGAGATATAACCAAAGAGTCCTTAGCATTCAAAACAAAAGGTTGAGAAAGAAAAACAACATTTCCAATTCCACAATTTAAGGTCAGGTAATCAAATTATGGATACAATATCCTTGTCCTAATGCTCATCGCTCATCCGAGAAGCTAGACACAGGAATACCATAGAATATCCAAACGCATAAAGATCTCCTTAAAAAACTTATGAATTAGACCACCCACAGCAGCTCTCGTAGAATTATCAAGAGGGCACCATTCGGCTTCTTTAGACATTAACAGCAGACAATATTGTCATGCCAGCTGGAACATAGGGCTACTTGCCAATCAACTAACTGGCTAGGACATCACTTGCGGACGAAGAAGAATGAGCAGTCTATGTATGTAGACCAAAAGAGTTATCAAATTCCATACAAAATTTTGTGTATCTGTACATATAATTGGTTTACAAGAAAATAATACACCACTATAACATTCAGCATTGAGAGTGCAACAGCCAAACCTAAACTAATAAATGCCTCATTCAAAGAATGGACATGTTACAGTTCTCACCCGTTCTTGAAGAATGAGGTACATTTTTCTCGAAAACATCAGTCCAAGTGAACACTGGCTCTGTCATGTTATTTTGCGTAGGATATGCGTCTACACGCCCCATCTGCACAGATAAACACAAAATACACGCAGAAGCTTGTCGATAGAGGCATTGCGGAGAGCATGACTATAGATACTTTATAATTGAACAAGTTTCGATTCGATGAAAATGTCCCTGATAAAATCGAGTTTCCATAGCTCCAATAACCACTTCTTACCACACATCTACATGGAAATCTCGCAGAAACCAAGAAACAAATTTCATATTATACTTAAAAAGCCATAGAGAATTCTCCGTGGTACCTTGCATGGATAAGAACTGTTAGCTGCCTCCTCACCCAGAAATGGAATTCTCAATAGCGACGCAATCTGATTAAAGAAAGATTAAAATTACGCGAACAGTAAAATATATTATAAAATATTCATGTCATCAATCTATAAAAGGTTCATATTGTCACATATATGATTAAACATCTTTTTAAGCTCACATATATAATTGAACATTGTTTACTCTATTTCATGTACTAACCATGTCATATGCTCTTTCCCGCTCCACATGCTGTGCAGTTGTAACCTGAGAATTCAGCATCTAAGCACACAAAAAGAGCAAAAAATTCAATAGTATATCATCAAAACACATTCAATCACATAAAATTACAAACTTGAAAATTGATCAGCAAACCAAAGATAATTAAAACTTAAAGACTTGATTTTGAGAAAAATCACATAAAATTGCAAACTTTAGTTTGAATTTTTCAAGAAAAAGCGCATAATACTTGGATAGACACCTTAACTTAGCCTCAACTGACAACTAAATACTCCAACTTTGGGTGTGCACAAGTAGTCACGTCAACTTATCTCCACTTTGCCAGTTGAACACTCCAACTTACAAAATGATCATCTAGACACCTCCAAAATTTACGTGCCATGTCAGCATCAGGTGTTCACGAGACACAATGATGACGAGTTGAGGTGTCTAGATGTGCATTCTAAAAAATGAAGTGTTTAGTTGCCAATTTAGGCCAAGTTAAGGCATCTATATATGTATTATGCCAAATTAAAAAAAAGGCATAATACATAAACAACTCTCAAACTTGACCTCAACTTACAAGTATGCCCTCCAACTTTAATCGTGCACAAGTAGACAATTCAACTTGTCTTCACTTTGTCAGTTGAACACTCCAACTTACAAAATGATAATATAGACGCTTCCAAAATATATGTGCCACGTCGTCATTTATGTTTACGTGTTCAACTTTATACAAGTTGATGTGACTGCTTGTGTACACCCACTTACTTGCCGGCTAAGGGCCTGTTTATGTATTAGGCCACAAAAAAAGTACAAAAATTGAAAAATTGGGCTTACTTGATCTTGAACATTTCGTTTAGGTAATTGAGTAGTGCGACGAGAAATGCAATGAGGTATATTGAATGGTATGTCCTTGTGAGCCAATCCTATTCTGATATTTGCGGAACCTAAATTACAGTAATACATAATTTATCCACTAATTAAGTGTAATTAGCTAACAGAAAAAAAAAATCAAAATTGAGAGAAGTTAGGGTTTAGGACCTGGATTAATGACGACGATATTGGACCCACGGTCGTTGAAGAGGTTAGTAGAGACTACTGTTTTCACGTAATCCTGTGTATATGCCATGAAAGAAAATGGTTAGATTTCTTTCTTTCTCTTTTTTTATAATGAAATATGCATTTTTGAGTGCTTTTCTTTTTTGTTTTTCATTCGGTGTCTAATATTGTATTGTAATCTGATTAATTCTGATTTTAATAGTATAGGATCCATTTAGAGAAAGCGCACATATAAAAAAAAATCATACATAATCTTGAACTGACCAATTTTGAGTTGAAGCTGAAAACGCTTACTTAGATGTTTAGACATGAATTGTATAATATTTTAAAAAATAAATTTGAAATAAAGTTTTAAAAGAAATTCAAAATTAAAGTTGTTCTTGAATGTCAAAACTTGATTTTTAAAAAAATCCTAAAATCTGTAAATTGCATATTTCAAAGCTTAAAGCTTGTTCTGTTGCATTCATTTGCTCTTCACCATGAAATGAAAAAAGTAACAATTAAATTATGATGATGGTTTCTGTTTAATTTACCAATCAAAGGTGGACTTTAGCTTTTTGTCAATCTAAAAACTGACATACTGACATTCCAAATTTGTTTAATTTACCAATCAAGGCATGCACAAAATTCTGATGATTGGAATGTTTCATCTTCATAATCCACTCGTTGAAGTTACTGAATCAACATAAGATTATGGATAAACCATGAAGTTAAGCTTTTGTGAATTGAGTATAATTTTGCTTAACTTATATATCATGTTGCTGTTTACTTATGTATTTCGTTCTTTCTTTCATCTTTTCTATTTACAGGTTTAAGGAGTTTTACTAGCTGAAGAAGTTTAACACTGTTTTTATAAGATTTATGACATATTAGTTAAATTACTGTTTCGATAAGTATTTCTAGATTGCTTGTGGTATTCTGCTGCTTGTTTTAGTGCTTTCTTTACTTCCTTATAAATTGAGATTGAGTCATTGGTTAAAAGATATTTTCAGAACATGATATTACTCTGCCTAAATTTTGGTAATAGGTATATTAAACTATTGTTACTTATAATTTCCTCTTCATCATGTTATGGCTAGTTTTTAGAGCTCAATCACTCACTAATAAAACCTAAATTCAAATTTTAAAAGATCTTTTTTTTTCTGTTTAGGTAAACAATATATTTGACAGGTCTATTGTTCTTTTCTCTTTCTTCATTTTTATATGCTTTAGTTTCTTTTAGATTAATAAGTAGTACTAGGTTTCTGCCTTCCTGTATTGCTTTTGCATCTATATAAAATCTCAACTTTAGAAGTCATAATGTCTTTGAGACACTACTAACTGGGGAAATGCTGGATAATATTCAGCAGTCTCCATTTATGTGGTGTAGTTTTAAACTTTTACTGCACAGAAATTTTTTTAGTTTTTTTTTTTGAAATTTGACGTTTTTATATCTCCCGAGATTTACGTGCAATAAAAATATGACGTTAAGAGTATGTTGGAAATTTGCCTTTGGTGGGAAGGTGTGTCCACCCATATTTAATGAATTAAACACTAGGTTTTGTCTCTTCACACGTGCATAATCTACTAAGTGAGTAGATGATCGTAGGGCCAAGAATCGTCAAATTTCGTTGAGAAATGAAAGAGATATTGGTCCACGAAGTAAGGCGTTTGAGGCATGGAAATATGGTGTGGGACAAATCTACCACATCGGTGGAAAAAGAAAGAATTGTTCTCTTTATAAGTTTCAAAATTGATTAAGGGTTTGGGACCCCAAGGGGTAACCCATGTGTTTAAAGGAGGGAGGACATAGATGTGCTTGGGTTCAAGGCTAAGCCCACACGCGAGCCGCCGCACGTGCGCCGGTACGGTCTTGGGTCTCGGGTCTTCTTCTGATAGACCCCAAATTATTTAATATTTACAGTTTGGTCCCTGGAGTTTCTGGAAAGTTGAATTTGGGAACGACGGAAGGCAGAAACTTTCTACCTACTGAATTACTCCATCCTTCAATGGCCATTAACAACCATTATTTGGCAGTTGAGGAGTCTCTCCCTTATGCTATATATTGGGAGCCTTTTGGCACAATTGTGATATATACAGAAAATGAGACACACTATACACACAGAGACAAAACAGAAAGTCCAAAACGTTGGGACGAAAACAGAAAGTCCAAAACGTTGGGACGAAAACAGAAAACTCTTCCTTCATTTTCTATTCTTCAGCAAGTCGTTTCGTGTTTGTTTCCTTCGTCAGAATCAACCTATTTGCTTTGTAGTGTTGATTAGTTGCTATTTTATTTTGGGAGACTATTGCCCGTTAACGTAAAAGCATATATACGGGGCAATCTTGTCTTAAAGACAGAGAGTCATCTCTCGACTCAGCCACAGTTGTAACAATTCAGATTTTAGTGTTTCTTGATTTCAAGTTATCAAGATTCAAGACTCAACAAGCTTGCGGCAGTTTTGAACATTGCCTATTTGTTTATCCTTTCGAACACTTGTAATATTTATTTACTTCCCGTATTGCTTTACATATCCAACAGAGTAAAATGAAAAAGTATAAAATTAATTTGTTTGATCTATAAATATGGACATACGTCAATTCTCTTATTGAATTGGTCCATGGTAAAGTCTATTTTAATTTAACATGTTATTTATGTAACTTCTTTTGGTTTCTCATTCGGTATTGGGACTCGAAAAAAATTCAAATTCACATAGAAAAATCTTACATTAAGGTAAAACGTTTTTCAATAAAGACGACTTTATAGCGAACAAAGAAATATCACTTATATAACACCAATAGATTGGTTTATTGGACTTCCGAAGCACTATAACTTAGCAACAAGTAATGTTGAAACTTCAATCTGATCATAACCATAAAAAACTCAGGAGAATTTATGCAACATTTGTTTGACAAATAGACATGAGTACCTCAAATATCCATTTCTTTCATCGAGCATCCACATCTATAAAAAAAGTGGCACTTTCATCTTTTTAATGTTAAAAATAAGGCAAATTAGCAATGCGCATAAATGGCATGATAGAATAAAAATTCTCTACTGTTGATCTATAATACATCTAAGTAAAACTCTTTTGGTTAGCTGGTATTTATTTTCACGAGCTCTTTGTTTACCATTATTAAGTGGAGTAATAAATTAGGTGAAAGCATATATAATTAACCATAGTTAAGCGACAAAAAAATATGAAGAAAATATGTATCATGCTATTATTAATTTGACGTAAACACGAAGTGGGAATATATTTTTAACCTATTTTCTTACCTCATGAATGTCGATATAAAAAGACATTTCCTATTTCCTTCCCATAAATTAATAAATACTACAATATTTATTGAGCCTGCATTTCTAGTTTTTGACTTTGCAAAAAGTGAAGAACAGCATGTGCTAGCTAAGCCCCAACATTAATAAATGAGGAGACGATGAATTATTTTTGTTTTTGCTTTCATTTTATACCTTTTTTTTACTACAATAAAAGACACCATAAAATAAAAAAGAGATTGGGGTATAGACATTTGCTTGGATTGGATATTTTTTGAATTTATGGTTAACTTTTTTGAAAAAAAAAATTGAAAAGGAATTTATGATATTTCCATATGCAGATTAACTAATGAGTGCTTTAAATAATTTTGTTTCTTAACTGATTATTGATACTTGTTCCATTAGAATCCACTTCATTGATTTTAATCTTGATCTTACAACATATATGTAATAAATTCAAGGAATCCAACTTCCAATTTAAATAATTGGTCACTTAAATCGCATGCATCTGAAAAATGCTAATATCCCTAATTACACGCTTCATCCTTATACTACACATATTTGAATAGTAGAATCTAATAACATACAAATAAATATATCATATGTAATTTCATAATCCACATTTATGTTTGTAGTCGCTTATTCTTGCATGGCTGAAAATTTTTACTAAACTTGAGCTCTCATTAGAATATTAAAATTTTAAGTATAATTAAAAGAAGTGTTCCAAACTAAATTGAAAAATAGAAAATAGAAGTAACATCACGTTCTCAAGAATACTTCGTACAAGAATCTTCCATGTCTGAATGTCATGAACATAGTAATAATTTTTTTAGAGGAGAGGGACCAAAATGAAACGAACAAAAGTTATAACGGGGTTGACAAGAAAATACTCTAAAAACAGGGACACATTTGATAAGGACGCAAACATAATCCCTTCCATAGAATCCATACTCACGTACTTATAATGTTACGCTACTCGCTTATTTAAGCTGCCACGTTGCTCAATTGTTTCATCAGTAACCCAATGCTATTGGTTATGAAACGTGTTCCCTTCAATCAACCGCTCATCTCAACAGATACGTATACCACAAAGCGAGTAAACTGTTTTATCTTACTCGCGAGCGTTTGACGCCTGCACAACGAAGCTCATAGCAGGGTATGGAGGGAATTACAAATATAAACAAGCAGTCAAAAGAGAAAAGGTAAGTGAACATTTTCGGAAAAGTTGTGATTTTTAATTTTTAATCTTTAATCCCTCAACTACTCAAGTAAAGTATTGTGGACGTGGTATTTGTTTTTCTATAATAGGATATCCGGCCCAATTTTGCGAATATTGTGGTATTATAAATAAATAAATAAAGTTGATCTAATTATTACTATTATAAAAAGAAGTTAATAATTTTACAACAACAACATGCTCAGGGTAATCCACAAGTGAGATATGAGGAAAATAGAATGTACGCAAATGAAGTAACTCACATTCTTATCCTACCCTTAATAATAATCTTCACCAATCTAAATCATCCTTAAATTACGTACCAATATAAATAATTCTTAAATAGCGAGACAAGGAACAAAGATGCAATGAGTTAAGTTGTAAGTCAATAAACTATGCATGTACTTCCTTCCACTTTTAGTTAATCATTATATTAAAAATACATTTTCACCTTTACATCCACTTTAGTATATTAAGAGAAAGTCAAACTTCTTTTTTTGTATTACCTTTAACACTAATTACTCATTTTTTGTATCATTTCAAAATATATTGAGACTATACACCAATTAATATAGATATTATGATAAAATATATATACTTTATCTATTAATTATTAAGAGACGTACAAAGTTAAAAGTGCACAAATAAAAGTGAACGAAAAAAGTATTAATTGTGCTATATTCAAACTCATCTACTATTAACTGATTTACTTTTATATCATATTTAAGATTTTTAGAGTTTCATATAAAGGATACAAGTTCTTAAAGAAATATTATGGTCGGAGAATTTCATAAGTATTGTGCATCATGTTAGAAAGGGTAATGTAAGTATTTATTTAGATACTTATATAACAAGACAATTAAGTAGGGAAATTGAAGATTGTTGTAATGTTGTTGATTAATATTTTTTTATTTGAGCTCTCAAATGATACATCTTTTGTAAGGAGTACTTCACCGCTAAAATTGAACTTTTTATGCAAATTGAAATTAATTGAATCTCAAAATAAATATTAGATACGAATAGACAAATGATAACCCAATAAAATAAAGTTTAAACATATTTCAATACCAAAATCTGAGTTCTTCAACACTCAAGGGACCGAAGAACAATTTCCTCCTTTTATATAATTTTACTCTTGTACTAATATTATTACCACCTAGTATAAATTAACGAAGGAAGACCAAACAAGATCCGTGTTTTCTCTCTCTCTCTCTCTCTCTCTCTGTTTTCCTAGTTCTAGTTCTAGTTCTACTTCTAGAGAGAGAAAGAAAAAGGCCAAAGGAGAGAGAAAATTGAAATCTCTTGTGACACTGTAATGGCGTTCATATCCTTCATTGGGAGAGTTCTCTTCGTATCTGTCTTCATTCTCTCTGCTTATCAAGAGTAACCTTCTTTTACCTCTCTTCAGATCTGTTTTTTTTTAAACTGCATTATAGTTGCATTTGGTTATATGTGTTTGCCTTTTGCTTTTTGCTGTATCGATGTGTACATTGAGGATAGCTAGGGTTTTGTTCTTTGTTTTTTATAGATGGATCCATAATTTATATAGATTTGACAATAAGTGTTGAATAAATATAGATATATATTTCACGAAATTTTAACCATGTAGATATGGCTGGAGTTGCAATTTGAAATTTTGTTGGTTAGCTTATAGTAGCCACCATGCAAATCTCCTAGGGGGCGGAGACATGATTTGAAGTTTATGAGTTAATGCATTCTAAACTAAATAATTTATACTTATTTAATGATTTTTTTAAAGACAAATACGATGTTTGGACTAAAGTTAATGAGTTGATATACACTAGCTCCGCCCTGGATCCACCTTTATTTTTTGGGTGAGATGTTAAGAGTGTCCTACATTGGTTGATGAAATGACAGGCTTTTCCCTGATTAAGCTAGCTTTTGAGATTGAGTTAAGCTCGAAGATCATTTTTTTTAACATGAGGTGATGGTGTCTATAGCAGCTTGTTTGTTACGGCTTATAAGCAGGTGCTAGATAGACCTGCCTACTAAGGCTAGAATATATGGGTTAACATCGACTTATTGATTGTTGTAATTAAGATTCAAATCAGGGATCTTAGGTTGTTATTCCTATGTGTAAAGAATTTATCTTGGGCTTCACTCAACCCCAAAAGCTAGTTTGTAGGGTGAGAATTGTCGAAGTCCATATAAAGAGTCCATGTTTCCATTTCATTTCCGATGTGGGGCTTTTAATGATATCATGTAGAGAACATATTCTTTACATGGTATCAGAGCCAGACCCATTCCAATTCTTTGTTCACTGATGTTGGGCTCCCAAATTATATTATTCACGCTCCAGTTAACAAGGTCTGGGCATGCGGGGAGTGTTAAGAGTCCCACATCGGATATGGAATGGAAACGTGGACTCTTTATATGGACTTGGACAATTCCCATCCTACAAGCTAGCTTTTGGGGTTGAATTAGGTCCAAAATCCATTAGCTTTTGGGGGTGAGTTAGGCCCTAGATCCATTCTTTACATAAGAGTCTCACATCGGATATGGAATGAAAACATGAACTCTTTATACGGACTTGGACAATTCCCCCCTACAAGCTAGCTTTTGAGGTTGAGTTAGGCTCACGATCCATTCCTTATATAGTATCAGAACCAGACCCATTCTTTACATAATATCAGAGTCAAGTCCATCCCAATTCATTGTTTACCCGATGTTGGGCCCATCATATATTGTTCACGCTCCAGTTAACGAGGTCTGGGTGTGCGGGGAGTGTTAAGAGTCCCACATCGGAAATGAAATGTGAACATGGACTCCTTATATGGACTTGGACAATCCTCACCCTACAAGCTAGCTTTTGGGGTTGAGTTAGGCCCAAGATCCATTCTTTACACTATGCCTTGAACCACTCCTAGATCCTGCCCATGTTTCTTCTTGGTTAAGTTAATTTGTTTGCGGAGTTGGATCACTAAGTTGTGGATGAATTAGTGTAACCGATTTGGAATCCTCACTTTATCCCTTTGTTTTTAAGTTAGTTTTCTTGACTTGGATGTTGAAGTTCGAACCTTTTGGTTGGAACTGTGTGTTTTTTGCTGTGTATTGATCCATTCAAAATGTAGATTTACAACTACACGACTGGTTATATGGTGCAAAGATTACATAGCTTGAGTCAAGGTCTATGTTCTGTTTAATTTCTTGTGTATAGCATTGATTGAAGCATTCTTATTAAGCTGGCTGTTGACACGTTGTTAACACTACCAGTGGAGTTGATCTGTCATTGGAGTTTTTTTTTATTGCTAGAGGATAATTACATTACCCCACGTTGTGGGATTTCACTGGGTATGTTGTTGTTGTAGATAATTACATTACAAAGTTTAACTGTGGAGGCCCAATCTAGATTGTTGAATTTGATATTGGGAGCTTAACATTTGTTGTATTATAGGTGGGTTGTTGCTTCTAGATGTAATTATCAATTATTAAGGCTGTCCGTGGTACAGTATGATTGTTTTATTGTGTACATTGTTACGATTCTCTCTTTCGACTCTGTTATGGAATACGTGTTAGCTTATATACACTCTTGCCCAATCCTTCTAAAAATATGTATAATCTTTCCTAATCAATAAACATATTAGTTCTTCCCGACTTATCTAATTTCTGTGCCATTTGTAAAAGAAGTTGTTCTCTGTTAATAAAAACATTACTAAACTCATTTTCAAATGGATTGAACATGCATATCCTTTTATGATGTATGATGTGCTTCTTAAGTTTATATTTATGTACCATCTTTCTTAGGTATTCTTAAGGACATAAATCATAATGATGACTTTGCATAATATTTTTATTTTGATCTACTTGATGTGCATATATTTGACCTTCCTCAAGCCTGTAAAAAGTCGATAACTTGTGTTCATTGCCACATTGTGTTCATAAACGCTCCTCTTCAGTTTGTACGGTCAGACGTAAAAAACACATCCTACTTCTTTGACTCTTTCTGGAGTCCTGTACTACCAAAGAGCTGTTAGATGAAGGCAAAAAGAAATCTGTTAGAGGGCAATAATTACTGAAATGGTGTGAAACATGTATGGAGTGCAACCTCATAGTTATAGATGCAACTGAAGGTAGTTGCTGTCTTTTCCACCATAGCATCATTGTTCAAGAGGCATTTAGACTTCGAAAGGATGATCCTTCTCTGTGATGAAAATTTCTTGAGTATTCATGGGAAGATATGCATTGAATGTTTCTGGATTGAGCGGGGTTGATTTAAGACGGTTCATATAGTTAGTCTTCTAGTGATCTTAGCTACTGGGTGTTGATGCTTAGTACATTGATTGATATGTATGAATTGGATGCTTTGGCTGAAGAACTTATGAAGAGTAAACTATTAGTTGTCTCGGACTGCAACGTTGGGGATATAGTCTACCAGCTGATCATATTTAGTTTGTGTATACTTATCAAGAAAAGAAAAAAATTTGTCGTGCTTATTATTTCTTATTTGTTTCCCCCCTTTTTAAGGTAGTAGAGAAAACTGCAAAATTAGGTTATGATCTTTGCTTTTTCATTTTATTTGTAAACCGGCATCATTCATTAACTGCTGTGGTTATAGGTTCAATGAATTTGGTACTGATGGCGGGCCAGCAGCAAAGGCATTAAGACCAAAGTTCAATGTTTTGTCAAAGCATGTGGCAACACACACTGGATTTGAAATACCACACGTAGAGGTATCACTTCGGCTCAAGCTTATTTGACCTTTCTAGTTCTACCTAACTTAACATGATATGTATGATTCACAGATGAAACATCTTATTTTGGGGGCCATAGTTTTGAAGGGTCTTGGAAGCCTCCTATTCATCTTCGGCAGCTCTCTTGGAGCTTATCTTCTGGTTTGTATCATACTACTGTGTCATTTTCTTGTTGGATTTCCTTTGAATAATGTTCTTTTGTGGGGTATCTTTTGGGTACACGTATTGTTTGAACCTTCTTGTTTCGTACCACTAATCTTCATCTTGTTTTTTGTTTATGCAGCTGTTGCATCAGGCTGTTGCTTCCCCCGTCTTGTATGACTTCTACAACTATGATCTTGACAAGAAAGAATTTGCTCAACTTTTTTTCAAATTCTCTCAGGTTAGCCATTGAACCGAATTACAGTTTATCTACGAGTCTTATCTGCAACGTATTAATGAGCTGTGTCTCTTCACTCTGTTGAACAGAACTTGGCATTGTTGGGTGCACTATTCTTTTTCATCGGCCTGAAGAACTCAATGCCCAGGAGATCGTCATCCTCTTCAAAGAAGAAGGCTCCCAAGGCAAAAGCAAATTAAGAAGGAAGCGATAGGTGCATTTTTGTTGCATGGGTTCAGAGTCTCATAGTTTTATTTACTGCACTTTTACCTCTTGTTCTAAGTCGGGTGAACATCCCCAACCCTTTTTAGCATTTATCTTTGTTTTCCTTTTGCCGGCAATTTCAAAGTTTGAGAACTATTTAGATATCAACAGTGCAACAGGAGAAATATCTAGTTGATGTTTACATTGTTATATGTAGCCATTGTTGGTAGTCTTGCATCCCATACCGTCAAAAGGCGATTAATCAATTTGCAGCAGTTACACTATTTCAGACTGAAAATGTGATGAGGGTTCTGTACGTCTTTTTTTTCCCGCTTTGTCATGCTTTAATACTCCCTACGTTTCAAAAAGATTGTCTGGTTTTGATTTGACATAAAGTTTAAGTAGAGAAGACTTTTGAATCTTGTGGTCTTAAATTAAAATGTACAAAAATGACCTTTAATCTTGTGGTTTTAAATATGTCATGTGGAAAAGTTGGAAAAGAAAGTTGTCAAAAAAGGAAAGAGACATTCTTTTTGAAACATACTAAAAGGCAAGTAAGACAAACTTTTTGAAACGGAGGGAGTATCGTATTTTGCTCCCAACTGCTTTGGTTTGCTTTTCTTTGAGTCCAGTGTTTATCGGAAACAACCTTTCTCTACCTTCCAAAGTAGGGGTAGGTCAACGTACACTCAACCCTCTCCAGACTCACTTGTGGAATTACATTGGATATGTTGTTGTAATAGCTTTCCGGTCATAGTTGTTCAAATCTTGGTAAGTACTCCCTCTGTCCCATAATAAGTGGTATCTTAGCAAAAAACAAGAAATCAATAATGCAATGTGAAGTTTACCAATTTAATCCTATATAATAAAAATAATTTTTTTTTCCTCTTGATTAGAGCATGCATAAGTAATAAGCCTTTTGACATTGAGAATCTAACAATATCAAGTTACTATGTGGCTTTTTCAATCATCATTTAAATGTTATTTTAATTTGTTAACCTTTGTCTAAGGTAGAATTGGAAAAAATTAGTCAATTTAGGTATGAATTTTCTAAGATGACACTTATTATGAGAATATTTTTTATTTAAGGTGATATTTATTATGAGACGGAGGGAGTATAATACTATTAGTATTATTTAAGGCTCTTAACAGCTGTGAAAGTTTCGAGATGTATGACAAATGAGCCATGTCCTTTAAAAAGAAAAGGACCTATAACAGTTATGCATGTGCTCACTAAACACACACGTTTGATATCTTGATAGAATATTTTGAGAATATTTTTGTATCTTTGTATATCTTTTATATTAGGTAAATTTATATTCAATTATAATTAAAAAAATTAGTTACATAGTTTGTAGTCATGTAAATAATTATATATAATATATATATTTACATAATTATATATATTTACATAAGTAGTGTTACATAATTATTTACATGACTACAAACTAGATAACTAATCTTCCTAATTACAATTGAAATATAAATTTACCTAATATAAAAGATATACAAAGATACAAAAATATTCTAAAAATATTCTATCAATCCTAGGGATGGCAACAGATCAAATCTGGATCGGATCTGGCTAGATCCAGATCCAGATCCGTTTTTCATACCTGAATCCAGATCCGGATCCAGATCCATCGGGTCCATAAAAATCATATCCAAATTCGGATTCATCGGGTCCACAGATCGGATCTGGATCCACATGTAAAAAATTTTGCCTTGCTAAAAATGTAACCTTGCTAAGAATTTTTTTTGAACTGACAAACGATTTTTACTTAGCTAACAGTTTACTGTGTTTCAATTTTGAAATGTTCATATGAGATATTTTGTTCGTTGTCTCGTTTTGATTGTGAGCTACTAATTAAAAATGTTGGACAATGACAATATTTGTGAAAAATGCTGACTAGTATTTCCACAATGTAGAACTTGCATGTGCTTGAAATCTTCACAAATGAAGTGAATATAATTTTAACTACTTGTCTATGGAGATGTTAGTCATTCACTAATATAACATTGATTTTATTATCGAAGTTACCTCTTTATTTTTGATTTTTCGAGTTAATGCGGGATAAATTAAATTTGTTTTGAGAATTAAACTTGTAAGGATGTGCTTAGCAATTTTAAGAAAATATTTATAAAATTACATTCTACGTTATGAATATATTTAATAAAAAACGGATCCACGGGTCGGATCTGGATCGGATACGGATCTCAAATACAAGATCCAGATCTAGATCTGATCCGACAGAAACGGATCCGAGTCCAAATTTTGAAGATATCCTATAAAACGGATCTGAATCCACCGGATCCGGACCGGGTCCAAGATCTACTGCATCTCTAATCAATCCCGAAGCTTTCTTGAAGAAAACAAAGCTTTTGCTAGTAAATGTTGGTGATGTTTTCAACTTGTAAGGGAGGACCACCTAATGCTTTAAACTCCAGATTTGAATAATGGGCAGTTCTACTGTACAACGGTAAGTGAAGTGATAAATATTGGGGACTATTGTCGATTAACTTAGTAGATATTAAGAGGTTGTACTTGTTTCAACTACTCAATGCGAATTTAATTGGAGCGAGATGAGTTTGACGATTGAAATTTTTACCGGTTCTTTTTTGGGACATCTATTTAGAAAAAGACTCTTGTAATCTATGGATATTTTGGATCTATAGTCTAAAGATTTTTTCTTTAACCAAACTGAAAATCTTTTGAGAAAACGTTAGATTTTGGTTTAAGATTTTTTAAATTGTCGTAAATATTAAATGACAGTTTAATATTTTGTCTATAGGGTTGAGAAATGTATGAATAAATATTTGACTCAGTTCTTTTATCGTCCGAAAGAGTAATTTCAAAGGGTTATGCATCACAAATTTTGAAAATAGGGACGAAATTTAAATAGTGAGTTAAAAAGGGATGTTTGCGTAAATCAGCCGTTTGATGAGTGGGATCAAGATTAAGTGAATTTGACGGGCTGGTTTTCTCAAACCTCATTTGAGGCTACTTTTATCTCTTTTGTTAAAAGTTCTGCAAATATACCTCATTATACAACCAGAAGACCGGAGATTTACGTTACATTTACGTTTTCAGCAAATTTAGGCTAAGTGATTTAAGTTAGGTCATAAATAATTTTATAGGTAGCTTAGTTTTGTTCTTTATCTTTAGCTCATTTAATCTAAAATTTCTAGTAAGTAATTGTACGGAATCTTCAAAAAATATTATCCGGTGAAAGTATGGAAAACAAGTCACCTTAAATGTCCTTGATTGGCTCCAACCCACCTCCAAGATTCCACCGCGACGCAACCTCACCTACCCACCCCCCACCCCCCACCCCACCTTATATCATATGATATATTTATGCGATAATGTTTAAACAACAATATATAGTAAGCGCAGCCTCTACAGAATAATCGCTACTACTATTTCAGAAACATAAAAGCCGCCATTTAAATAATAATACTCCCTGCACCACTCGGATTTAAAGTGAAATATTTGCCGCTTATTGTCAACTCTTTCCAAACAAGTGGCTGTTAATTAGTTTGAGTGAATCTCATTCTCATTATCTTTGTAGCCTTTTATAAAACTTGCATCAAATATGGGACTTCATAGAGTTTAAAGAGACTCTAGCTTTTGTTGTACCTTTAATAAGTAAGATGGTACAACAAATTCAGGACAATTTCTCACCAAACTACGATAAAAACATTGAATTAAAAGCCTTTGATGACACAAAAGCCGGTGTCAAAGGCCTTGTTGATGCTGGAATTACTGAAATACCTCGGATATTCATCCATCCAGAGGTCTCGGGCTCGGGGTCTTCCCCGAGCCTCGAGGAAACACATTTTAGTTTCCCATTGATAGATCTCGAAAACATCAATAAAGATCCTGTTAGGCATAAAGAGATTGTTAAAAAAATTGGAGACGCATCGGAGACATGGGGTTTTTTCCAAGTGATCAATCATGGTATTCCTGTGTCTGTCCTGGACGAAATGATGCGAGGAGCACGTGGTTTCTTCGAGCAAGATATCGAAGTTAAGAAGAAATATTACCATCGCGATTATACACAGAGAGTGGTTTACAACAGCAATTTTGATCTGTATAGTCCTAAAACTCTAGCAGCAAATTGGAGAGACTCACTTTATTCCACTATGGGTCCTGATCCTCTTAACCCTGAGGAATTGCCTGAGGCATGCAGGTATATATGTTTTGTAACAATTTATATGACACTTTCTACTTTGAAACGTTCTAAAATGTTTGACACCATTCCATATCTATACGAGTTTCACAAACCTTCAAGAATTCCCAATTCATTACACTATTTAACTTTTAACTCTGATATATTGTTTTTTCTATCAAGCTAAATTTTTAACTATAGCTTTAATATTTTTCTTTCACTATCATTAATATACTCCCTCCCTTCCGTCTTACGTGACACTATGTATACATTAGTACTAGTTTACCAACATGGCCGAAGTATATAGCTATATACTTGGGCTTTGTGTATAAGTATGTACAGTATATGTCTGTAGTATAAAGTATACACTTCAGCTGTATATGTTGTGTATAGGTATGTATAATATACATATTTAGTATAAAGTTTACACTACCTAAATACTATGTACATATTTTGTAAACTAAATGGCTGAATGGTATTTGACTGTAATTTTCCCTAAAAAGAATCTATGTCTGAATTCACATAAAAATTGAGTTATTTGACCCTCGTACTACGAACCCCGCCATATAAAATGGAATGGAGAAGTAAATATAAAGGTCGAAACTATATCTTAAACTCTTATTATTTCCAGTGAGTTACTGTCATACAAAAGAAAATACAGGGAACATACTGAACTGGTGATTAGATATGATGCTTTCATCGTTTGGTACATATCAAGTGCATGCCTCTTTCTTAAAAGTGTTAGCTACTTTCAACAATTATATTTTATCAACTATATTTGCAATTCTTGAAGGGAAATAGTAATGGAGTACTCACATCATGTGATGAAAATGGGATGCACTTTGCTTGAGTTACTCTCAGAGAGACTTGGTCTAAAACCAAGCCATCTTAAGGAAATGGAATGTTCAGAGGGTCTTGGCATTTTGTGCAATTACTATCCAGCATGCCCACAGCCAGAACTAACCATAGGCCTCAGCAAACATACAGACAATGACTTCTTCACAGTCCTTCTGCAAGATCATATAGGAGGTCTCCAAGTTCTTCATCAGAATCATTGGGTTGATGTTCCTCCCACACCTGGGTCTTTAGTGATCAATATCGGAGACGTTCTCCAGGCAAGTCTTTTTTATTCTTACTTCTTAACCAGTCGAATTCAGGATCTAGAGTCAGTGGGTGAAGGAGTATGATCCTATCATATGTATTTACTAATTCTTGTTAAGAGTCCCACATTGGATATGAAATGAAAACATGGACTCCTTATATGGACTTGGACAATCCTCACCATACAAGTTAAATAATGGATCTTAGGCCTAACCCTACAAGCTAAAGAATGGATCTTGAGGATTGTCCAAGTCCATATAAGGAGTCCCTGGACTTAGCATTATACATTACTCTCCCTTGGGGTTGCGGCTCTTCCCTGGACTTAGCATGACATTAGATGCTTCGTGTACCGAGCTGACTTTTTTATATGTATACTTTAATACTTAGTTTGAGCAGAAAACGATGGGATCAGTTGAACCCGCCCTAAATTTTCTTCTGCTTCTTAACCAGTTTTTTTTTTATAATAGAAGTCGCTTTAATCAATTTTAATAGGTCATAATCAACTTATTGTTTTGCTTGACTTTGGATTTTCAGCTCATATCAAATGATAAGTTTAAAAGTGTAGATCATAGAGCTTTGTCAAACAAAGTTGGTCCAAGAATATCAGTAGCAAGCTTCTTCAGTTCAGGGCCATTACCATCTTCCAGACTATATGGACCAATTGAGGAGCTGCTATCGGAAGACAATCCTCCAAAGTATCGCGCAACGACATTGAAGGAATTCTATGATTATTTCAGCAAGAAAGGGCTCGATGGAACTTCCACTCTGTCTCACTTAAGAATCTAAACTTAGATATGGAGTCGAAAACTTGGGGTCGTTTCGTGCACATTATAGTTATATGCGGGGAATATAATGCAAGGATATTTATAGTAATGTGAAATTTTTATACATATTTTACTATGAACTCAGTTATTATTGTATAATATTAACTTGAGTTCGGTCAAAGAACTCATAAACTTTAAATTATGATCCGCCTCTGCAATAGTAAGCATCTGATTTCACTATTGGTCAAATTAATCCCAAGAAGTGGAAACATATTTTGTAGACAAAAAGAGCATAATCTGTCTCACACAGAGAATAATGCCAAGAGTGGCACTAAAAAGAAAAAGAAAAAATTGGTTTCCTGGAAATTGCCAAGGAGAATTAAAGATTAGTGTCACTCTTGATGGATGAGGTCAATATCAATGTGCCTTTCAAACCTCAACAATATCCAAGTTTCAATGACTTTTTGTCATTTTATGAGATTTCAAGGGGGTCTGTGTTTGGACTTTTCTAATTTCATATCCTTTTCATATTCTGTTTCCATTTAATTGACATATGCCATTTGTTAAGGGTGAATGAACCCTACCGAGGACAAATGCTGACCAGAAAGTTGTGTAACAAACCAAATTGAGATGAAACACGCAACTGGAAATTGATGATTCACCCTACACAACACTCTTGTCAGCAATTGATGAGACTTCTGAACATAGTAAAAAGACAATACTATCCAACTTTTTGAGATCAATTAACCTGGATTAAGTTTTTGTATTTCGATTGTCGTATTGATTTGTGTAGTGCCGATACCTTTTTTTTTAGATAATTTTATCATGTTTTTTATAGTATTTTTTCATGGTTTTATATACTACTTTGAACTGATTGTCCTTATACCGAGGGTCTACCGTAAACAACATCTCTACCTCCCAAATTTAGGGATAAGATCTGCGTACACTCTACCCACCCCAGACCCCACTTTGTGTTATTTTACTAGGTATATTATTGTTGTATTAATTAAGTTGGTGCTGACTTTTCAACAGGGAATGTGTCTTATGTACATTAAGAGTCTATGTACATTCTGTAACACATCAAAAGTGTTAACTTTTAAACAAGAACAAGGGAAAAATTAAAACATTTTGCAAGTATGAATTACATGTATCAATTATAAACCTTCTTTTTCTTGTATTTTCTTTTTGCTTACACAAACTTCAGCTTCGGAATTTCAAAACTAGTTTTCATTATTCATTAGCAGTAGTCACGCCACACTATATTTAAGAAGAAATAAGAACTAGACAAATAGCACGAAAAGGAATAATATTTGATCCAATTGTTACATTATTATGATTAGATCTTGTAACGCAACAATGCAGAAGTTCCATCTAGGCCTTTATCAAGGACGTAACTAGTGTAGTCTTTCAATGTGGTCGCGCGATATTTTGGAGGATTATCTTCTGACAATAATTCCTTAATTGGTTCATACAGCTTGGAAGATAGCAATGGACCTTCACTAAAGAAGCATGCAACTGACATTCTTGATCCAACATTATTTGCAATTACTCTGTGCTCAACACTTATGTACTTGTCATTCGACATCAGCTGAAAAAAATAAGCATAACTGGTTTAAGTACAAAATTAAACAAGGCATTTGAAAATGTATGTGATTTTCAAGTGTCTTTGGCGATTAATCTTGTTTTCATGCATATGGTCGGGGTGCATCATATATCTATAAGATCAGAATGAAAAAGACGTGAGTACTAGCCTGAAGAAAATCTCCAATGTTCACCACAAGAGCACCAGGTATAGGAGGAACATTAACCCATTGGTTCTGGTGAAGCACTTGGAGTCCTCCGAGTTGATCTTGTAAAAGCACCGTGATAAAATCACCGTCAGAATGTTGAATGGTGCCCATGGTGAGTTCTGGTTGAGGGCATGCTGGATAGTAATTCCCCAAAATACTAAGCCCTTTATCACAATCCATATTTTTGAGATGATAACGATCGAGACCGAGACCTTCAGACAATAATTCAAGCAAGGTGCAGCCCAATTTCTTCATATCCTTAGAGAAATCCATTAGTATTTGCCTGCACAAATTGATTTGAAACAGGTCATATCATCAATATTTGAAAAACAAATTCACTACTAAAAATAGGAATTAGCGATGGACAAATTCTGCAGCTAAACATAAAAATCCATTACTATTTAGCGACGGATTATCAAAATATTCTGTTAGCTATGAGCATGGTGGATTAGAGACAAAGTTCGCAGTTAATTCTATTTTTTTTGGTACTGAAAATATGCTTGATTGGCACTCAGGGACGGGATCGGTACCTCTTCTAGTTAAAATTTCTTAATTTCCCTAACAGTATCCTTCAAAACTCACATTAAGCATAAATCATGTATCATAGTTTATTTTTTATTTTTGTCACAACATGATACAGTACATATTTAGTTACTAGGTAAAAGAAATGAACATATACCCGCATGCTATTGGAAATTCTTCTGGACTAGGAGGATTGGGAGCCATGAAACAGAAAAGTGAGTCTCTCCAACTTGCAGCTGGAACACAAGGGCTATACAAATCAAAATTGCTAACATAAATCACCTTCCCGTTCTCTCGAGTGTAATACTGTTTTTTAACCTCGATATCTTGCTCGAAAAACTGTCGTGTTCCTTGCAGCGTTTCGTCCAGGACGGATGTTGGAATGCCATGATTAACCACTTGGAAGAAACCCCATGTCTCCGATGCATCTCGGACTTTGTCCACAATCTCTTTATTCTTGATTGGGTCCTCGTCGATGCCTTCAAGGTCTATCACTGGAAAAGTGTACTGTGTTTCACGTGTATCCGAGGATTCCGCCCTGTTTTTTGGTGGTAGAATGAATATTTGAGGTACTTTAGTGATTCCAGCGTCAACAAGCCCTTTGACACCGGCCTTAGTATCATCAAAGGCTTTTAACTCACTCATTTTGTCATAGCTTTCTTCCATCTTTTTTGCTATGATATTATGAATAAACAGAGTTCAAAATAAAAAGCAATTGTATAGCAAAATATAACAAGAATGGTATAAAGAGAGAGGAACAACTTTTCTTCCGGTAGAATTTTTAGTTACCCTCCTTTGCCATCCAACTATTCCCGGGGACTAACTTTTCTTCCTTCTTCAAGTGTGCTTTTATAGCGAAAGTAATGGACATCAACATGGGCATCCACTCCTCAATTATTTGCAACACTCCACTTTAAATCATCTTGAGAAAAAACTAATCCTATTGAAAGAAAAAATGTACATAGTTATTTGTAATACGCATTACTTGATAACGCATTAAAAATCTTACCAGAAAAAATCAGTGGGACCAGGCCTTGGTTAAGAAAAAAAATACAGTATTTTACCTTCGGTGAAAACATCACTTAATGTCTCGAACACGACATATTCCTTTTAAAAAATAAATTTTAATAGAGAAAACGGCCGATAGCCAATAATGGCAAATATGGTTAAGGACAGGGTTACAAACGAGTCATTTAAGAACTGAGGGTAAAATTGCTCTATTTGAATACATTAGGGATAATTGACCCTTTTCCCTAAAAACAAATATCAGCAACTTGCAAACGTAATAACAAGACTACTAGTCAAAGGCATGTTTATCTTTCACTCCCCCTTGCTGGTCAACTTTTGAAATCTTTATTTTTCTATACAAGATTAGTTGTGTTACAATATCATATATTGGAACACAAACTTAGTCGACAAAAATATATTTTTCAATGGATTTAAGGTATTTTCACAAACTTCAATTTGTTTCATTTAACACATAAAACTCTCTAAAATAGTGTCTACTAGCTAGATTGTCCTATATCTTGGTTAAGAATCATAAGTCCCAATCGATTTTCTTCTGAAATTTTGTGACACCTGAATAGACATGATATTTAGAATTATTTCTTACAACTAGAATTACAGCAATGAAAAGAGTTATGACTTTTCTGAACTTCTTAATTTCAAACTAAGATTGAACTTCTTGTTAGCTAGAAAAAGAAGTGAGCTACTTATAAGGGGTTAGATACTATTAATGGTGTGAGATCTTTTGAAAAATAATTGTGCGGGTTTAACCCAAAACGAATAATATCACACCATGTTAAAAACATCTTTGAATTGTTTTAGTCCAACAATTGATATCAGAGGCAACTTCTTTCTTAATTGCTAAGATCACTTAATTCCCATTTTGAAAATCCATTAGCTCAAGGAATTTCACCGTTCCTGATCAGCCTGATCAGCCTAGAATTTAGTTAAACAATTAAAATCAAATTCAGAATCCATATTAGCAAATTCTGCATGAACAGCTCATTAAGTGATGGTTAGGTGGTAATATATATTGTCGTTCTCGAAGTCCTTGTTGTGGAAGTTTCAAATGATAGCTACAGGCTACCTAACACACAGATCTCTTTCACTTTGAATTTTAATATTGATGTTTCCTCATTAAGTGAACGTATTTAATTTTCCAACGATCAAGTCAATGCACAAGTCTTGTGAGAAATGTCAAATTTGGCTATATTTATCTAAAACATTACACTAGATATGTTGTTGTTGTCGTCTAAGAAATTAATTGTTTTTTTTTTCCTCTTTACTGTTTTTCTTGTCCAAACACATGATATTTTTATTTTTTTAAATAAAAGAAAACAATCAAACCACAAAACAATACTTTCTTTGTTGTTTGTTTTCCTTTTAATGTTATACTAAAACTCCTCTTGCTCTTTTTGAATAGTTACCATAGGAGTCCCCTTTGGTTGAAAAGGAACTACGTTAAAAGAAAACTGCAGTATTCGAGGTTAAGGACATAGTTATCCGGTATCTTTATACGGATAGGAGGAAGAAAATTTCCAGTGGAATAGTCGGGAGTAATTCTCCCTTTTGTGATTTACACCTTATTTTTTTTTCTAAATAATCTACACCTTAATCTCCTTAATTCTTTGCAATACTATTAAAGTCCCTTTCCCCCAATTACTTACAAGGGCAAAATAGGAATAACACAATAAGTATTTCCCTAAGTTTCATTTCGTAACACTAACCTCCCTTGTGATTTTTAATATTACGCTTATCTTCCTTATTTTATTTTTTTTATAATAATTATTTCAAGTAAAATATTATTAATGTAAAATATTACAATATAACTTATTAAATCTTCTACTTAATTATTTTTTTCCAAATATCTTATTTAACGAGTTCTTTAAAAATTCGAGATGCATCGGAGACATGAGGTTTTGAAAAGAATGTACCACATCGGTGACGGACGAAAATCCTGGGCCAGATACATGTTAAATTAGATTGGGCCTAACTCATACTCCAAAAGCTAGCTCAAAGGAGGATTACCAAGCCTTATAAGGAGGCCAGAGTTCTCGTCCGTCACCGATGTATATTCTTGCAAATGGTTAATCATGGCATTCCAACATCTGTCCCGGATGAACGTCGTAAGGAGCACGAGCGTTTTTTGAACAAGATATCGAGCTTAAGAAACAGTATTACACTCGAGATACTACGAAAAAGGTGATTTATATCAGTAATTTTGATTTGTATAGTCCTTGTGTTCCAGCTGCAAGTTGGAAAGACTCACTTTTCTGTTTCATGGCTCCCAAGCATCCCAGTTCAGAAGAATTTCCAACAGCATGCGGGGATTAGGTATATGTTCATTTTTTTACCTAGTAACTAAATATGTATTTATGTTGTGACAATTATCAAGAATAAAGCATGACACATGATTTATGCTTAATGTTAGTTTTGGAGGATACCGTAAGGGAAATTAAGAAATATAACTAGAAGAGGTACCGGTCCCCGAAAGCCAATCAAGCATACTTTGTTATTTCAAATATATTGATGATATGACCTGTTTCAATCAATTTGTGCAGGGAAATACTAATGGAGTACTCTAAGGATGTGAAGAAATTAGGCTGCTCCTTGCTTGAATTATTGTCTGAATGTCTCGGTCTTGATTGTTGTCATCTTAGTTTCTCGAGCAATTACTATCCAGCATTCTGACGGTGATTTATCACGGTGCTTCTGCAAGATCATATCGGAGGACTCCAAGTGCTTCACCAGAATCAGTGGATTGATGTTTCTCCTACTACACCTAGTGCTCTTGTGGTGAACATTGGAGATTTTCTGGAGGCTATTACTCACGTCTTTTTCTTTCTAATCTTATCGATATATACACAACATAACACCTGTTGCGCTTATTTTTCAGCTCATATCAATTATCAAATGACAAGTGTTCGGAAATTTAATTATGTGGGATTGATTTTTTTTCCTTCTTTAGTGACTTAAACATGTGGGCCCCTCATGTCGGAAACATCGTTTCTTCGCACATGTCTAATCTACTAAACTAGTAGATGATATTAGTGTCAAGTATCGTCAAATTTCGTTAAGAAATGAAAGAGATATTGATATACAAAATAAGGTGTTTGAGACATGAATAGATGAAGTGTTTGGCCAAATAACCAATCTCCCACATAGGTAGAAGATGGAAGGATTGAGCACTATATAAGCTCTATTTTTGAGTAAGTGTTTGGGACCCCAAGGGGTAACCCATGTGTTAAGAAGAGGGAGGACCTAGGTGAGCTTGGGTTCGGGGCTAAGCCCCATATGCTTGCTGCCGTCCATTTGGTCCGAGCTCGGGCCATGCGCTGTCTTTTGGAATTTTCTTTTGGTCCATGAAGTATTTCCTATTTACACTTTGATCCATGAATATTTCAGAAACGTTGCAACGACCCTCCTCTTCAATTATAAATTGAACATTATAGTCTATTCTATTTCAAAAATCCTCTCCTCTTCAACAGTATGTTCTATATTTATTTTCTTCGCTAGAATCAACTTTACTTGCTTTGTATTGTTGATTGTTGTTGTTTTATCTTGGGAGACTATTGTCCATTACCGTAAAAACATTTTTACGGGGCAATTTTGTCTTAAACATAGAGAGTCATCTCTCGACTCATCCTTGTTCTGTTTCACCTTTCTGACACCATTTTTTACCTACAATTTAAGACAATTTTCTGAGTGTTCGAAAGATGTCTGTTTCAAATTTTGCTTCTGGTTCTGCTGCTGATGCTACTCAAGGGAATGCTATTGTCCCTGCTCTTGCCAGTTTCTAAGGAGAACGCCCAGAAAAGTTTCTGGGTACAAATTTCAAGAGATGACACCAAAAGATGATGCTCTATCTTACTACGTTGAACCTGTCACGCTTTCTGACAGAAGATCCTCCTTCTGGTGGGGATGCAATAGACACTCAGTCTAACACAACGGCTGAAGTGGGCGACGATATCCAGGTCACAAATGCCCTGAAGTTAACTATGGATGCCTGAAATTACAGTTATTTCATGTGCAAAAACTGCATTATGAATGGTCTGTCGGATACACTCTATACTGTGTATTGCACCATGAAGACGGCAAAGGAGTTGTGGGAAAAACATGAGAAAAAGTACAACGCACAGGATGCAGGTACTAAGAAATTCATCGTTGAAAAGTTTCTGAAATTTCAAATGGCGGATGGTAAATCAGTGATGTCCTAAATCCAAGAGTTTCAAATGATTCTTTATAATATGAATTTGGAAGGAATGAAGCTAAACATGCAATTTTTGGTTGCGTCTTTAATTGAGAAATTGCCTTCCTCGTGGAACGAGTTCATGAGTTATCTCAAACTAAAGACAAAGGAAATGGGGTTTGAAGATCTTATTTTCAAACTGCAAATACAAGAGGACAATAAAAAGGCTATGTCTAAGGGAAAACAGCCAATGGAGGCAAAGGCGAATCTGGTTAATTCTAAGGGAAACACCAACAAAAAGCGCAGGTACCAGCGAGACGAAAAAGCCAAACGATAGAGAAGTTCAAAGAAAACTGTCATCACTGTGGAAAGACTGGCCATATGATCAAAGAGTGCCGCAAACTGAAGCGAGAGTAGAAGGAAAAATCCAAGAACAAAGGCAAGGCCAAAGCTAACGTTGTGCAAGACAAGGATGATCCTTCGAACCTTGACGACATGATTATGGATTTCTCGGCTGTAGTGCTAGAGGCTCATCTGGTAGGGTCTTCCCATTTTTAGAATAGTATAGATATATATAGATAAATAGATGGATACATGGGTGATTTTAGGTACTAAATTTGGGACACGTGAACTGATGATTTCTCCATAAAACTAGGACTTTATGTATATATTAATTAAAATTAGTATAACACTATCTGTTGAAACCCATGCTACATAAAGACTAAATGGTGCACTTTGTTGAAGGTTAATTTATTTACTTTAGAGTAATAAGGATCAATTCTCACTTAATATATTTTTTCCTTTCTTCTTTTTAGTGATGCACCCATATTTTAGAAATTCCAGATTCGCCTCCGGATAGATAGATATAGATATAGATATAGATATAGATATAGATATAGATGATGATATGATTAGAGTGGTGACGTTTTTTATTTTGTTCGGCTTGTCTAGCTTTCATAAGCTATCACTATATATCTTCTAATATCTTGTATTTTTGGTGTATGGGTTGGTGGTGGTGGGGTGAAGAATGGTGGATTCAGATAGTGACCAATGAAAGGGACTAAAAAACAATTTAAAGATTATCATGACAATCTCCTTGTTTATAGCCTCCTTTTTTTGTGGATAGGGAAGATAGTATTTTGCATAGAGATTAGTATATATATATATATATATATATATATATATATATATATATATATATATATATATATATATATATATATATATATATATATATAGTATCCCATGCTTTGGTTCTAAGAACCTCAGGAACTCTACTTGTTTATAACATCCTAGCAAAGAAGATGGTAGTCTCCAACACTAATTATCAGTCCACAGTTCAAAAAAATTATGACAGAATGAGTGAGTTAAAAGCCTTTGATGATACTAAGGCTGGTGTCAAAGGGCTTGTAGATGCTGGAATCACTAGGGTACCTCAAATATTCACTCTACCACCAAAAAACATGCCAGTGTTAGGATTTGAGTTCCAAATCCGACCTAATCAGAAAATAATAAATAAGTGAAGAACAAATAACACATATAGATTTATAGTGGTTCACCCTCAATGTAAGAACTACGTCCACTTTGCCGCTGCAGATTTCACTATAATCAGAATAGGGAGTTTGTATTTACAATTCTCTCTTTTCTCTCTACCAAGAAAAAACCCAGCCCTATAGTATATATAGCGAAAACTAGGGCGACCATAATACAAGCCCGAAACTGGCGACTCTGCGTAGGGTGTTCATAGTGTCGGCGATGAATTAGGCTCCACAACTCAACAATCTCCCACTTGGAGACTAATTTCAATCTTCTGTCTCCATATGCAGCGGCGACTCCGATCCTCATCCAAGGAGTCCAACTGAAGTTGCACTTCAGTTTATCATTCGGCACGGCCTTCGTCAGCATGTCTGCTGGTTTCTGACTCCCTGAGATCTTCTCAAGCACTAATACTTCATCTTCCAAAACTGATCTGATAAAATGGTACCGAAGTTGTATGTGGTTCGTGAGATCATGGTAGATCGAGTTTTTTTCCAAATGAATGGCACTCTGGCTATCACAGTATAACACACTCCCCTCGTGGTCCTGGTCCAATTCCCGCCGAAAAGATTATAGCCACATCATCTCTTTTATGGCCTCCGTCACGACAACGTACTCAGCATCACAGCTAGAAAGATCTACTATCTTCTGCAACTTTGAAACCCAGCAAATTGCAGTACCTCTGAAGGTGTAAACATACCCGGATGTGCTCTTTCTGCTATCAACATCACCACTATTGTCAGCATCAACATATCCCTACAATCTTGTCTCTGACTTCCGGATACACAACACTGAACTTGAGCTGCCATTCAGATACCTGAAAATCCACTTCACAGCCTCCTAGTGTTGATTTCCCAGATTGCTCATAAACCTGCTAACAACTCCTACTGCATGTGCAATGTCTGGCGTCGTACATACCATCGCGTACATAAGACTGCCAATAGCAGAGGCATAAGAGACCTTATCCATATGCTCCATCTCGTCCTTGGTCACATGCGACTAATCTTTGGACAAACGAAAGTGTCTAGGCAAGTGAGTACTAACTGGCTTGGCATCGTCCATGTTGAACCTCTTGAGAACCTTCTTCACGTATTCTTCTTGTGAGAGCTTAATACCCTTCCTTACTTCTGATGATTCTCATTCCAAGGATTTGCTTTGCAGCTCCCAGATCCTTCATTGCAAATTCTTCTGACAATTTCTTCTTCAGCCTATCAATCTCATGTAGGTCTGCTTCTATGATCAACATGTCGTCAACATAAATGAGCAGTATCATGTATGTGTCTTCAAATCTCTTGAAGTAACAACAGTGATCTGCTTCGCACCTTAAGAATTCGGTTTTCTTCATAAAGCTGTCAAACTTCTTATACCACTGTCTTGTAGCCTGTTTCAGTCTATACAAGATATTTTGAATCTTGCACACCAGCTTCTCTTTCCCTTTGACCTCAAATCTCTCAGGTTGTTTCATGTAGATTTCCTCCTATAAATCACCGTGAAGAAAAGCAGTTTTCACGTCCATATGTTGAAGATGCAAATCTTCCTTTTCTACCAGCCCAAGAACAGTTCTGATTTTCACCAACTTGACTATGGGAGAGAAGATCTTTGTGTAGTCAATGCCTTCTTTCTGTTGAAATCCCTTCATAACCAGCTTCGCTTTATAGCGCTTACTTCCATCGTGTTCTTCCTTTATCCTATAGACCCATTTATTCTACAATGCCTTCTTCTCCTCTTCTAACTTAGCTAACTCCCATGTATGATTTGACAATAGTGAGTCCATCTCATCTTTCATTGCCAGCTCCCACTTGATCCATTCATCAACTTGCATCGCTTCTTCATAATATTTCGGCTCCTCTCTATCAGGGTGCAGAATGTAGTTGAGGGACGGAGAAAACCTGTGAACTGGCTTACTAATCCTGGATGATCTGCCTAATTCTGTGATCGGCGTCTGCTAATTTGTTTCAGAATCAATATTTTTATCAACCTCGCCATTATTGGCTTGTTCCTCTCCCGAAGTAGTACCTTGTTGTAGCTCGGGTGTCGAGAAGTCTCTCAAATCAACTATTTTCGATTCTTTGTTCTTAGAGACTTTGCTTTCTGAACTCTCCTGCAATTTGTCCTTGTACAACACTTGTTCATTGAAGCTGATGTCCCTGCTTCATATGATCTTTTGATTTTGTCATCCCAGAATCGATAACCAAACCCGGTTTCACTATAGACAATAAAATAACACTTTTTAGATTTCAGATCAAGTTAACTTCTGGCAATATCATCAATATGGACATAGGATAATCAACCAAACACTTTCAGAAAAGAAAGATTTAACTTTTTTCCACTCCAAACCTCTTGTGGAATTCTGAAGCCCAAAGGAAGAGACGGTCCTCTGTTAATAAAAAAGGCTGCGGTATTGATTGCATCTGCCCAGAATGTCTTGGGCAGTCCAGCATGTATTCTCATGCTCCGTGCACACTCGTTCAATGTTTGATTCATCATTTCCGTTGTTCCATTTTGTTGGGGCGTTCCAGGGGTAGTTTTCACCATCTTGATCCCATTATCAGTACAATACTATTCGAAGTCACCATGAATGTATTCTCCACCGTTGTCGGACCTCAGACTCCTAAACTTGAGGTTTATCTCATTCTCGACCATGGCTTTCCACCTTTTGAAGACAGTGAACACGTCAGATTTATTTTTTATAAAATAGACATATAGCTTCCTAGTTGAATCATCAATGAAGGTCACGTAGTAATGTGATCCTCCGAGTGAGGGGACAGTAACAGGTCCCCACACGTCAGTGTGTACTAATTCAAGCTTCTCAGCTTTCAATTCTCTACTTGCATTTGAAAAAACTTACTCGCCTCTGTTTTCCAAGAATGCAGCTCCGGCACATATGATGATTCACCGACTTTAGCTCCGAAATCATGTCGTTAGTCACCAGAAGCTTCATCTCTTTCTCGCTCATATGCCCCAGCCTATAATACCACAACTTTGTCTTCTTGGTGTTGTCAACAATAACAACTATATCATGACAACTCGTCGTCATATAAAGAGTACTAGTTTTCTTACCTCGAACAACCACCATAGGACCCTTCATCACCTTCCAGGACCCATTACCAAAGTTAAGATCACGTCCCTCATCATCAAGCTGACTCACTGAGATCAGATTACGCTTCAGCTCCGGCACATGTCTAACCTTTGTGATATTTTACACATGTCCATTTGGCATCTTCAAATTAATGTATCCAATACCAACAACGTCTAAAGGCTTACCATATGCCAAATAGACTTTCTCGAGATACCCATCAACATAATTCATCATTATATCACGATGTGGGGTAGTGTGGAAAGACGCTCTTGAGTCAAGCACCCAAGAGTCGATCGGGCTATCAACATACAACAACAAAGCATCAACAATGACTTCAGTGGCAGCATTGACTCCACTTACCTTGTTGTCCTCCTTCTTCGGTGCCCTGCAATTCTTCTTGATATGACCCATTTTCCCACAGTTCCAACACTCAAGTGTTCCCCCAGATCTGGATTGATTTCTGCCATTTCTTGACTTTGACTTGTCCTTATTTCGGTTGTAGTTTCTGTCATAATTTCTTCCTATGTTCTCAACATTCAAAACAGAACTCGTTGATGCTTCACTAGAATTTATCCTGCGAACCTCCTCGGCAAGAATATGATCTCTAACATCGTTGAATTTTAGTTTAGCACTGCCAACATAATTACTGACCGCTGCTCTTATCGGCTCCCAGCTATTCGGTAGAGACGCTAGCAAAATTAGGGCTTATACTTCATCGTCAAACTCAATTGCAACATATGACAATTGATTGACAATCGTGTTGAATTCATTCATGTGCGTTGCAACATGAGCACCTTCCTCTATCTTTAGATGAAAGAGTTTCTTCATGAGAAATACCTTATTGTTTGTCGAAGATTTCTCATACATGTCGGACAAAACCTTCATCATGCCAACGGTGGTCTTCTCCTTCGCCACGTTGTGAGTAACATTCTTCGACATCGTCAATCGAATGACTCCCTAAACCTGTATGTCAAGAAGATTCCACTCTGCATCATCCATCTTCTCTGGCTTCGAACTCAGCCGTTGATGAAGCTTTCTGCCGTACAAATAATCTTCAATCTGCATTCTCTAAAACGCAAAATTCGTACCATCAAATTTCCCGATGGCGTGCGATGAACCATCTTCGCCTCCTATCGTTTTCTAAATCGCAACACAACCTGTCGCTCTTGATACCAGTTGTTAGGATTTGAGTCACAAATTCGACCTAATCAGAAAACAGTAAATAAGCGAAGAACAAATAACACACATAGATTTATAGTGGTTCACCCTTAATGCGAGAGTTACGTCCACTTTGCCGCTGCATATTTCACTATAATTATAATAGGGAGTTTGTGTTTACAATTCTCTCTTTTCTCTCTACCAAGAAAAAAACTGGCGCCCTATAGTATATATAGCAAAAATTAGGGCGACCATAATACAAGCCCGAAACTGGCGACTCTGCGTAGGGTCTTCATAGTGTCGGTGATGAATTAGGCTCCACAACTCAACACAATATTCGGATACATGTGAGACACAATTGATTTTTCCAGTGATAGACCTTGAAGGCATCGACAAGGACACAAGCAAGCATAAAAAGATTGTGGACAACGTTCGAGATGCATCGGAGACATGGAGTTTCTTCCAAGTGGTTAATCATGGCATTCCAACATTCATCCTGGAAGAAATGTTGCAAGGAACACGACAATTTTTTGAGCAAGATATCGAGGTTAAGAAACAATATTACACTCGGGATATCACAAAAAAAGTGGTTCATGTTAGGATTTGCGCTGAATTTCCTACCTTATTTGGATTCTACCATAATTGTGTTTTGCTTATTATTCTCCCAATAGTTTTAATATTTTATATTACTTTTTTTCATATGTAGATCAATTGATCAAATCATATTATAGCATTATGTCTCTTTTAGAATAGTTTTTTGTGTCGTCTGATTTATCGCCGTTAAGATTTGTAATTCTTAGCTTCCGCATGACGCCCTGATTTTTCGATCCCAATAATTAGTATTAGGGCCAATGGTTCAACCACCGATTCATTGGGTTGAAGACATGCTTAAGGAGACCGATTCAAATAAAGCTGCAACCAATATCACGATAATGAAGATTTTATCCAGCGTACTATATGTGGAGATGAATTTTCAACCATGTTTTCAACATCTCTACTATTGCATCTTTAAAAATAAAGAAAAATATTTTTAAACCAATTTTTAACCATAGTATTTTTAACATTATTTTTAACCATGACAAGCAGCAGTGTTGAAGACACAGAAAATTCAGGTCAATGGGAGATTTGTTAAGGTTTGCCATGAATTTCCTACCTTATTTGGATTCTACCATAATTGTGTTTTACTTCAAAAATAATTTGTTGGTGGAAAATGTTTTCTTTGTAGAAAATGATTTTACCATATTTATCCTTTTCTTGTGGGAGAAGTTTTTGTCTTCTATAAATAAAAGATCTTTTATTATAATATATTAGTTTTTTTTATATGTAGATCAATTGATCAAATCATATTATATCATTATGTCTCTTTTAGAATAATTTATTGTGTTTTCTGATTTATCGCCCTTCAATTTTACAATTATTAGCTTAAGCATGAAATCCTATTTTTTCAATCCCAACAGTTCATGTTTGCAATTTTGATTTGTGTAGCCCTTCTGTTCCAGCTGCAAATTGGAGAGACTCACTTTTCTGTTTAATCTTTAATGGCTCCTAATCCTCCCAGTCCAGAAGAATTTCCAACTGCATGCAGGTATGTTCTGAACATCAATTAGAAAACCAACCAACTTCATTTCTTTACCTAGTAACTTAATATGTATTATGTTGTGACAAAAATCAAGAATATACCATGGTAACCTCAGTATTCTTATTGATAGTTTTGTTGGATATTATTAGGAAAATAAGAGAACTGGATCTTCTGTCAAGTTTCTTGATAAGTACCGTTTCATTAATTTACTGACATTGCTGCAGTGAAATACTAATGGAGTTCTATGATCATATCATGAAATTGGGAAAATCCATGTTTGAATTATTGTCTAAGTGTCTAGGTCTCAATTCATCTCATCGAGATGAGATGGATTGCGCTGAGGGGCTCTCTGTTTTGGGCCATTACTATCCAGCATGCCCTCAACCAGAACTCACGATAGGCATCAACAAACATTCAGACAACGATTTTATCACAGTGCTTTTACAAGATAATATTGGAGGACTCCAAGTGCTTCACCAGAATCAGTGGATTGATGTTCCTCCTACACCTGGTGCTCTTGTGGTGAACATTGGAGATCTTATGCAGGCTAGTAGTCTTTTTCTTTTCTTAACGTAGATATACACAGAACAATGAAGCGAAAAGCCTCATAATAAAATTGCTATGCCTCTCCAAAAATGTTGCTGCACCCATGTCAGGTGCTTCAAAATGCACTATCTTTCGAGGATCGGACACTTAACCGATGACATTTTTGTAAGAGTTCGAGCAACATAGGTAAAAAATAACCTCTACTATATAATACCTTAATATTACCCTTCGTTATACTTTGGGGCCATTCATACCCTCACTGTTAGCAAATCATTCTATATTTGCCCTTAACCCTGGGGACGAAGCTGCATCATGAGTATTACGGAGGGTAATTTTAAACCAAAAGCAAAAGTAAAGGGCTAAATTAGGACCTTTTTCCTGAAGTATTTTGACATGTAGAATCCACCAATCAATTCTGGAGCTCGGTTAAAGTCGAGCGGTTGCAAAACGATTCATGGGTATGAATGACCGCAACATATAACTGATGACAAAACTAAGATATTTCGTATGATGGACTAAATTTGGACCTTATTTCGAAAAATGAATATAACTCTAATTGCTACTAAAACAAATTGTTCTTATTCTGGTGTTTTCCAGTTCATATCAAACGACAAGTACCAAAGTGTGAGCACAGAGTATTGTCAAATAAAGTTGGTCCAAGAATATCAGTTGCAAGCTTCTTCTACACTGGTTCATTGCCAACTTTCAAGCTTTATGGACCAATTAAGGAGTTGTTGTCAGAAGATAATCCTCCAAAATAGAGCGCAACCACTGTGAAAGACTACGCTGATTACTTCCGCAATAAAGGTCTAGATGGAACTTCTGCATTGTTGCATTACAAGATCCAGCCATAGCAATGTAATAATATTGGAAAGTAGGATGAGAGAATCTAACTTGTGATGGTCTAAAGTAAGATAATTCTTATGCTTAAGCTTCATATATGGTGAAAATAATAAGCACTTCTATTATCTTTGGAAGATTATATTTTGACTGCTTTGTTGTAGGTTCTATTCATGTCAACAAAATAATGAATGCCAATTTACTTGTAGAATCAACTTTTCCTCTCTATTCTCTCTTTCCCTTGATTTGATATCTTCTTAATTAATGTAGTGCATAGTCAGGACGGGGTTTTTTGTCGAGGGGGGTGACTAGATTTCCTCAAATTGTAATGGATTTGGTGATTTAATTTGAAGAAATGATTCAATTTCTCGTTAATCTCCCTTTTTATATTTTTCCTCTTTGTCCTATGCAATTGGAGAAGAGTTACTAGTTCCTTTGCTACAAGTTGAGCAGAATATAACAAAATCCAATTAGTGCCAAAAATTATGTGAACTAAGTAAGAGAGAAAAAGTCTTGAATTATCAACTGTGTATTTTCCTTTGTCCTGTAATTTGTTGGCTTTGCATTGTGACGGTATCTGGTTGCAGAAAAGCTAATAAGAAAATATTAACTCTCTTATAATATATAAGCACCCGTATATCCTGATGTTTCACAAGAAATCTTGCTTGCATAGAAGATATGGTTGGCGTAACTAATGGAAGAACTCAGCAAGATGATAGTTCGGAATATGATAGGAAGGTAGAAGTTCAAGCCTTTGATGATACAAAGGCTGGTGTAAAGGGACTTCTGGATGCTGGTATCACAAGGTTACCGCGTATATTCTTGCACAACCAGTATGTGGCTGAAAAGAAATCGGACTCCGAGATAGTTACAAAGTTTAGCATTCCAGTCATAAATTTTGAAGGCTTGAGGAAGAGTGCAGCTCATCGGGCTGATATCATACGAGGAATAAAGGATGCTTGTGAAAACTGGGGATTTTTCCAGATTGTCCACCATGAAATCCCATCAACTGTCTTGGAGAAAGTACTAGACGGCGTTCGCCATTTTCATGAGCAGGGTTTTGATGTGAAGAAAGAGTTCTACTCCCGTGATGTTACGAGGAAGTTCAGCTACAATAGCAATTTCGATCTACATAAAACACGAGCAGCTAATTGGAGGGACACCCTTTCCTTTGTCATTGCTCCTAATCCTCCTGATCCCAAAGAAATGGCCGAGGTTTGCAGGTATTAAACATGATACTAGTACTATATCAGTCTTTCCTTAGGCAGCTATAGCTCATAAACATTATGATATGCTACATCATTGTCATGTTTATTGTAAATAAAATGGACCTTGGACCTAATTCAATCGCAAAAACGAGCTCAGGGTGTAAAAATTTCCAAGATCATATAAGGAGACACCGGTCTGTCCTCTTAACAAATGTGGGATTCTTAACACCCTCTCACATGCCTAAGGATAGAAATCTGGAATGTGGACTACATAATATGGGGCACAATATTGAGGAGACCAAGACTAGGGATGAGTCTTGCTCTGATCTCATATAAAGAAAATATTATCCACCAAGCTCCAAAGTGTGTGCCACTGGCCCTTCTTTGTTATAAAAGAAAATTATCTAAGGGCAGCCCGGTACACTAAGCTCCTGCTATGCGCGGGGTCCGAGGAAGTGTCGGACCACAAGGGTCTATTGTACTCAAGCTTACCTCACATGGCCTTGGGCCTCACCTAACTCAACCCAAAATGTAAGCTCATGAAGTGAAAATTTCCGAAACCATATCAGGAAACAACAATCCATTCGCTCAACCAATGGTTGAACCCTTAATACTTCCTCTCCTCCCCTCCTCACCGGGTAATGGATATCTAAAACGTTAACAACATAGTATGTGGGCTCAAAATTGGATAAACCAAAGAACTTGGATGGGTTTGGCGTTGAAAAGATGCGTACAGCATCCTAGCTCTAATTTCGAGTAGTCTTTCCACTAATATGCATCATCAATGAAAGTAGCGCCCAGCTTATATGAATACATATTTTGACTTTACAGAGATGTTTTGATCAAATACTCGGAGTATGTGATGAAACTGGGCCTTAGTCTATTTGAGTTACTCTCTGAGGCTCTAGGACTCAACCCAAATCACTTGAAAGACATGGAATGTGCAAAGGGGCTTGTCCTCGCTGGCCATTATTATCCGACATGCCCTGAACCAGATCTTACTTTAGGCCTTAGCAGTCACACAGATGGTGGCTTCTTGACTATTTTATTACAGGATCAAGTCGGTGGCCTCCAAGTCTTTCATGAAAGTCGGTGGTTTGATGTTCCTTTCTTGCCTGGAGCTCTAATTGTGAACATTGGAGACCTTATGCAGGCAAGTTCATATTGTAAAATGAGCTTGATGCATTTATATGAATGTCACAAACTTGAACAATTAATTCATTTGCTTCCATTTTGTTTTGTAGCTAATCACGAATGATAAATTCAAAAGCGTTCATCACAGAGTGCTGGCAACAAATGCAGGACCAAGAATTTCAGTGGCTACTCTTTTCATAATGCATTTTCAAGAAGGCAGTGGATCAGGACTATATGGGCCAATCAAGGAGTTGTTGTCTAAGGAAAACCCTCCAGTGTACCGGGAAACAAGCAGAAAAGAGTATGTCACATATCTATACAACAATGGGCTGGATGGAACTTCTTTATCGTCACATTTCAAATTACAGAATTAGTGATAGGATTTGGAGAAATGTCTTATCATCTTCCAGTGATTTACTCCTTGGCTATGGTTTTCTGCTTGTGAGTTCGATTAAGTATTCTTGTACCTGTTGTACACGCATCTCTTAGCAATTATATAAACCTCAAGTGCTATAATTTCAGCTAACGAGATTCAAAGTAGTCTTTTTTAGTCCTGTTATATAATAGTAGTTAATTGATGGCCATTAGACATGTTGTTTTCCCTGTTCATATGTCAATAACATGCATATTTACTCAGTGACACCAGTTCATGCACTGATAAAGGATTAACGTCAAATGTTTCATGCTTTAGTATTTTCAGTTCAAGGAAACTCAAAGCTCGTCATCTTCGCTTAATTGCATTTCGTAAGACATGGATGTTGCCATGTAGAACTTGTTATCCATGACATTTGGAAGTCGTACTCTCGTGTTGCAGTTGACATTGATCACAATCCTCCAGCTGAAGATGATGGAAATAGCTGGAAGGATACTCGGAAGACTAAGACAACCGGTGCAACTGGCTTTTTGATCTCTTCTCCACCTTGGGTTCCTAGAATGACAAATAATGAGGCCAACATTCTACAGGTTTTCCCTTGCTATGGTCGGATAGAAAGTGATGAGGAGGATGCTGGTGATTTATTAAGTCTACACCAGCTATTCTAGACATACTACATATTAGAGTTTTCTCAGAATAATTTGATATATCTATGTGTTAGCAATGATACGGCTGTCGAGCAAATATCATTTGCACTAGAAAAGTTAAAAGACGCATACAAGGACATGAACCAGATGGGATCTCAGATCAATTTTTTCTTTTTACCTTGGAAGCTTATTTGGGAAGTCAAAATTCCTTACAGAGTAGCTATTTTTACTTGGCTAGTTGTGAAAGAAGCAGTTCTAACTCAGGAGAATCTCAAGAAGATCAAGGGCATACAGATGTGTTCCAGATGCTAATATTGTGAACAAAACGTAGAGACAATTAATCTTCTGTTTCTTCATTGTAAAGTGGTTAGTCAACTTTGGAACCTGTTCATCAGTTTCAGAGGAATTACACGGACTATGCCGGAAGAGCAGGAGAATCACTAACAAGCTGGAACACTGAGGGTGTTGGTAGCCAGGGGCGAATCTATAAGTAAACTTTGAGGCACGTGAATTCATGATCTTTCTGCAAAACTAGATATTTTATGTACATATCTAATAGAACTTGATGGCACTCATGCTACAAAAAGACTTAATAGTGCACTTGGTTAAAAGCTTAATTTTTTACCAAGAGGAACAATGATCAATTCTCATTTAATGCATTTTTTTCTCCTTTCTTTAGTAGTGCACCAATTACAAATCCTAGATTCACCCCTGTTGGTAGTACTAACAGAGACAGATAAAAAATTGTCCCGGCAGTAATATGGTGGACTATTTGGAAAGAGAGAAACTCTAGGTGTTTTGAAGGCAATAGTAGTTCTCTGCAAAAGACTAAAAATGAATTGCATCACGAGTTTTTGTTATTGGTGCAGTTCAGAGTATATAAATGACTCAATTTCTATTGTAGACATTCTAGGATCCTTGTAAGATGAGATCATATTTAGTGTTTGTCTGTTGGCTTTACCCTTTTGGATGTAGATGCAATGATGTAAGTTTTTGGCTTCCAGCACTTTGTGCTGATGATTTATACATACAGTCAGTAAACTTGTCCAAAAAAAAAGGTTTAAAGAGCACTTTACCCATTATTTTCCTAAAATTATAAATAAGAAGGATCTGATAGTTTAATTAGAAGAAATGATTCTTGATGTGTTTATTTGAAGGTTACTACCTTCCAAATCGATCATTTTAACTATTGAACTCATCTAGTTTTTAATAATGTTTTCATCATCTTCCCCACTGATTTACTCCTTAGTTGCAAATACCACATGTTCCTTTAGGTGTGTTCTTTGTGTTTACAACAACAACGTACCCAGTGTAATTCCTCAATGGTGTCTTCGGAGGGTGGTGTGTAGGCAGCCTAACCCCTACCTAAGGTAGAGAGTGTTTTCAATAGACCCTCGACTCAAGTAAATCATATCAAATCAAGGTAGGTGTGTTCTTTGTGTTTCTATCTTTCTAGGTAGGTGTTTTGTAGTTAATAACAAATGATAAGTTCAAAAGCGTTCTTCACAGAGTGCTGGCTAAAAATGTCGGACCACGAATTTCAGTGGCAAGTCTTTTCAGAGTGCAGTTTCAAGAAGGCAGTGAATCCAGACTATATGGGCCAATCAAGGAGTTGTTATCAGAGGAAAACCCTCCAAAGTACCGGGAACCAAGCAGAAAAGAGTATGTCGCTTGGGCTCGATGGAACTTCGTTATTGTCACAATATTTCAAATTACAGAAACAGTGACAGGCTCTGCAGAAAACTTTCATCATCTTCCCACCCAGTGTTTACTCACACGAGTTCAAGCCGTGGAAACAGTCTCTAGCTGAAATGCTAGAGACTGTAAGCGCATGAACACACAGTAACCCTCGTGCACCGATCCTTTCTCCGACCCCACGCATAACATGAGCTTAGTGCACCGGGTTGTCTTTTTTGGTGTAGGCATTCAAGTATTAAATTAGTAGCTATATATTTGCCTTGATTGCGGTTGAAAATGATGGTGTTTTATATAATTATATCTATAATAAATATCCTATAGTATTAGCTAAGAAAAGAAAACTGCGGGCACTACATCCAACTAAATTAAACTTTATTTGCATATTTTCTTGCTAGTATTGCTTGACACAAGCAATAATGTTAAATGAAAGTGTTATACTACTACTTAGACTATTAGCATTTTCATAATGTCAGGTACTTTAAACTACTTTACAGAAAGTTTTGTTACTATTCTTGTTCGCAAAAAAAATGTTTTTTCTAACTGAGGGACAGGCATATTAACTTTTTTCTACTTCACAAAAACAAATGTGGGACAGTCTTATAAAATGAAATTCCGCATAAAATGCAAAGAGAAATTCACTACTATTTCAAACTCATTGTACTAATTTGGACTTCTAGAGGGAGAAAGAAGAAACCATTTATATACATATCCTATTTGCATCAAATTAACAAAAGTATGATATGTGTCTTTTATTTTATATAATATTTTTTATCGATCTATCAAATTTAAATTAAATAAGAATATGAGACAATTTCAAGTATTACAATAAAACATTCTTAAATTTACAGACAAACTTGAATATGTTAAAATGCGAAATTCTGACGACAATGAAAGAAACGAAAAGTAACAGATGAAGACAAGAAAATGTCAGCGCTTTCTTTTTCAATCTTTGCTAAATAAGGATTCAAGAAAATTTCAAATATTATAGTTTCTGAATTTTATAGACAAAATTGAATATGCTAAAATGAGAGAATTCCACGACAAAGAAAGGAACAAAAAGACTTTTCAATCTATTTCTAGTCGTATAGCTTCATAATAATTTTGTATAAAAGTTCTATTTCCTTTTGTTCATTTTACTTGTCTTCTTTTTCTTTTGCACGTATATTAAAAAAGTATTAATTAAAAGGATAATTTAATTAAATTATAATTATTTATTCATTAATCTCAATTTAATATTACTCTCTTCACCATATTAAACTCTTTTCACATTTATTAAGTAAGAATAAAGATAAAAAAATAATAATTAATTATATTTTAATTTTATAATGATAATTATTTTTGAATAAGTTATTAACTAGAATAGACCGGAGGGAGTATGTAATTTCATGAATACAATTATTTAAAACTTCTGCCGATACAAAATACCTATGAAATTGATTGAGGTGAAAAGAGAAACAAACAAAGACAGAGAAAAGTCGAGAGCTTTCCTTTTCTAAAGAGTTGCCCGGTCACTAAGCTCCCGCTATACGTTGAGTCCGGAGAAGAGCTGGACTACAAGAATTTTTATATCAACTTTATCTTGCATTTCTGCAAAAGACTAATTTCACGGCTCGAACCTGTCACCTCCTGATCGCATAACAACAACTTTAGCAGACGTTTGGCCATGCATTTTCAAACCATGATTTCATAATTTGATTTCAAATCACGTTTGTTTATGCAATTTGGACATAACTTGAACTTCAACTTCATGTCATGAATTGAAATCCAGAATCATCCAAAAAGGTGTGATTTGAAATTCGAAATCATGACTTCAATTTTTTAAAATATAAAATTTGACCCATAAAAAATTGGTAAAATTGCATAAAAATTATGAAAGTTATGACGATTTTCTAAACTTGTGATTTTTATATCAATAAAAAAAGATATAATTTAAGAAATTCAAATTATATGTTTAAACAAAACTTATAACTTCAAACTATGATTTCAAATCTAAGTTAAAACGACTCCTTAGTTCAATGCAAGAGCTTTCCTTTCCTATTTTTGCTAAAACCTTCCCCCAAACCCCACTCCCAAAAGAAAAAATGGTTGGTCGTTGATGGTTCCAAATTCCAATAACGATGTTCTCAAGATGTGAACAACAAAGTCTTTATTTTATTTTTAATTGCTTTAATTAGGAAAGGTCCATCTAACATTTTGACAAAATTGTGGCTTGTGGCTTCAAGCTTCAATTTTAAATTCTGGTGCTTGCATAGTCCAGTTTCCATACCCTGTCATTGTACTTTTTCCAAGAATAGGCAAATTTTCATAGATTTTTGGATTTAGCATCTTGGGTATCAAAATCTTTAATTTAACTTGGTATTACAGTTTGTTCTTGCTCAAAAGGGTAGTCTTTTGGGCTTTTGGGTCATTTTTTGTAATTCTTGAAAGGGGTTGTAGCAAGTAGCTGTTCTTTCTTGTTGAAAGGTCATACTATTTGTTAGTTGCTTAATCAAGAACACAAATTTGTACTTGATTTTGCTTTAAAAATGGTTAAAGAAAGCTTCTTTGGATAATTTTTCTTAGTTGGGTTAGTTTTATTAACCTATCAAGAAGGGTAAAAAGTTGATTCTCATAGATTTTTGAATTTAGCATTTGGGTTATCAAAATCTTTAACTTGCTGTTATTGTTGTGTTCTTTCTCAAAAGGGTAATTTTTTGTAATTTGTGAAAGGGGTTATAGCAAGTAGCTGCAATTTGCTTGATTCTTTAGTTTCTTGTTGAAAAGTCATAGTAATTGGTAGTTGTTTAATCCAGAACACAACTTTGTACTTGATTTTGCTTCATACATGGTTAAAAAAAGGTTCTTTGGATAATTTTTCTTAGTTGGGTTGTTTTTATTAAATTATCAAGAAGGGTAAAAAGTTGATTCAGTTTGAGGAGATACAAAATGAAGGATTTTGCTGGCACACCTGGTACTTTAACTGGGCTTTTTCTAAGGATGGCTCAGTGTTTTTTTGCTGCTGGTGCAATGGCCTCAATGGTAACTACTAAAGGTTTCTTCAATGTCACAGCTTTTTGGTATTCTTCCTTTCCTTTTCTCAATTCTGCATTATTTTGTTAGTTTAATTTACTGGTCTTTGATTAGCTAAATTGAGGTTTCTGGGATGCATGAATTTCAAGATTCAAGCTTTATTCTATTGTAGGGAATAGATTTTTTGTGTGGCATTTCTCTGTTACCTAATCAATCCACTTTAGCAACTGGAAAATTTTATGTAGCTTATAACTCCATTTTCTTTTGGGAATTAGTCAGCTACCTTTATTCAATTGGCATTTAGTTGAATTAAGGGTGTGTTTGGTAGGAAGGAAAATGTTATCCTAGAAATAAGTTGGTTTCTTACTTAGTTTCTGGTGTTTGGTAAATAAACAGAAAACATTGTCCCAACCGCATTTTATATGGTCTAGGCAAATACTATAGTGGTGGGGGTGGAGGGTGGTGGGGAGGAGACAATTGATGTGAAATGCCACTTATGGAACTTGTTTTACCTACTTCCACTAGGGAAGTTATTGTCGTCATATTTAAGGAATTTGTTTTCCTAGCGATAATGTTTTCCAAAAATTTTGATCAACCAAACATGGAAAAATTGGAAAACATTTTCAGGAAATACACCCTAAATGGTGTTGGAAAACATATGGATTGAGAAGAAAATGGCTGAATAAACAAGTACATAATAGTCTGTTATTGAACTTATTCCTGTGCTACCAATTGTTTTTAATGCTCTGTCACATGTATGTGATACTCTCGTCAGTGCCCTGATTAACTTTTCCTGCTTGGTCCTTGGATTTGGTGAGGAAGGCATGTTTAGTATACAAATGTAGAATCAACTAAGCCAATTATACTGTTCTTGTCATTGTTTTGCTATTTTGGAAGGTGTGCGAACAATGTTTAGTGTTTACCTTGCTTATCTGTATGTAGTCCAATGTAGCTGAAGGAAGTCTAGTGCCTGGAAACATTTGTTGAGTTTCAAATGCTTCATGCTCACCAAGGTCTAAAACCTTAGAAAGATCAGTACCGACCTTGCTATTTCTTTCCTCAAGGACAATCAACAAAGATTCATGTATTGATCGACTACACCTCAACCTAAACTAATTGGGGCCGCTCTACTGTATTCATTCCGCTCTATTCAAGGATTCATCTTAGTTTTACTATTTTTACAATGACTGTCAACCTAGCACTTCTCCTTTATCCAAGCTTTGAACGGGCTATGTTTTGCAAAGCTCACTTAGACAAAATTAATAAAGAAAAGAAATAAGAGACATAGTTGAAGCACTCATACAACTCTAAACTTGACAGAAGCAAACTTTTTCAAGTTGTCTGAGAGACGATTTTATCCTGATAGATCTTTCCTTCAACCTTCTCATCCGAAAATCATTGCAAGAGTATGATACATTTGGTCTAGCCATGAAAATCACCTCCTGAGCTAGAAGACCAAGCGACAATATACTCATCAAAGCATCCATGCCAAAATTATCTCAACTCTCAACCATCTTTTCTGCTCATTTCATTGTTGCTGCAACACTGAGTCTTTTCCTCTTTTTATCAGCAAGACAACGGTTTAAACCTAGCATAAATTCCCCGGCCTACTATTCAAAATATCAACCTGGTTTTTTTATGAAGAAAATATCAACCCGTTTTTCACGCTATTACTAGCGATTTCTCTAGGATTTAGGTCTATGTTAATCTAAAGACTAACTCAGTGGTTCAGTATCAAAACCCAAACACTTTCATTCATGGCAAGAAGATTATATCAGAACTTTCAATAAATTCTCCATTAATTCCTGGTGATGATGCTAGTCCTGATTAACATAACAACTACTGTTCAATTTCCTTATTCAAAATCCCAGAATACGAGAGAATAACTGGTTAGTATCTCTTTTCTTATGGGTTCAGATGAAAGGAAAGGCTAACTTTGGATAACAAAGTTATCTCCTCTTAGTATAGCTCTGTTGCCATTAGGTTCAGCAAATTTAAAAGTTTGCTGGACATTTTGTAGCAAGAACTGCATTATCTGTTGAAGGAGCATCAGAGGGAGTGTAATTTAATGTATTCGGCAATTATAAAGATTCATAAGATTTAACATTGTAATGTTCTTGCTGTATCAATTGAGTAAAGAAAATTGAACTTGTAATCCTATCCTCTCTATCTTAATCCAGTTACGAAAATTCATTTACTACATAATGTCCTTGGCAAGCCTAATCTAGAATCACTTACGACACTTAGTTTTAGGATGACTCCCAACATAGCATTTTAGTCATGCCTGAATTCTAGCTGTCGTACGTCTGGGTTGTTCTCCCTAATATGAAACCCAATCTGACAACATAGGTCAGAGTATAAACCCAATAAACTTCTTTGATCTCATTTTTGCTTGCGGACTAATTTAATGTGTACCTAGACCTTATAGACTCTTTTAACTTTGTCTACATTTTGGGTTTTCAACTTGTAGCTTTGTCACGCCCCGAACCATGGCCTGGGCGTAACACGGCGCTCGGTGCCTGACTGCATGTGACCGAGCGAACCAACTGGCTGGCTAAATCAACATGTGGTATACTAAATGCGGAATATAACTGATAAACATGTTGTGATAAACATGCTGAGATACTGAATAAATTATAAATGCGGAATAATTCTGAAATATATAATGTAGCCGATATGGCTAACATAAAGGCCTGCTAAGTACTGACTGACGGGTGTTCTAGTCTATGAAGCCTCTAAGAATAATGAAGTACTGATTGTTATCGGGACAAGGCCCCCGACTTACCTGACTGTATGAACTAATTAAAGACGGTAAATAATATAATGCCCCGAAAGAGTGGGTCTTACCAACTCAGCTGATACCAGAGATCCTAGCGTGTTGTATGTGTCGTCCGGTAAATTGTTACCTGCATCGTGAGATGCAGGCCCCGGGCAAAGAAACGTTAGTACATTTGAATTGCACTAGTATGTAAAGCAACTAAAAGAAAGAACTGTAAGCAGGGTGCTCGGAAAAGGGCAGCCCAAATCAATAAACAGGTAATAAATACTGAAACTATAACTGATAACTGTAATGAACAAGAAAAGTGAAGTTCTGAGTACTTCCTGTTCTGCATCTGAAACATCTGATAATCTGTCGTTATATGTGGGGCCTTGGCCCAATAATAAATGCACAAACTATGGCCTTGGCCAAGTAAGTGCGTCAGTCAATGGAAGTATATCAAATACTCCTTGAAGAACTAGGTAAAACAGAACCCTATGTGAATAAAGCTTTTAAAATGAGGGGATAAAAGCTTGTGAAATTACCTTTTGACTAACTTGGCTCTGCATTTGTGGGATGCTAGTCAGCTGCCGCCGTCAATGTCAAGAACTAGATCAGAAGTTGTTCAGAATGCTATACGTTCAATGACCTCAAACATGTACCTAATGATGAAACTCAAAGATCTTCGAACTTTGCTACAAATCACAATGCTTTCTATATCATGGTCTGGTAATTGAGTGACTCAGTTGATCTTGAAAACAATGGTCCTCAGGCCAGTTATATGTTGCTAAGTTCTAATACTTTCCACTTTGAGTAATGTAGATGCAAACCTTCTTTTACCCTTTCGGTCTTCCAAGATTCTTGTTGCCTAGAAGGCTTGACATGGATGACTCAATCTAGTCTTTAGACTCTACTTCTCTTTAACCAATAACCTTTACTGAAAACACTACACAAAAAAAAGAGGAAAACAAAGAAACAACTACAAATAGGAGAAAATAAATAAATGATCCTTCATAAAAGCACTAATGTCCATTTTATAACCTCGTGACTCCTTATGTCTTCCAGCGAGTGTTCTCCCTTATGAAGTAGTTTCTCAATTACTTTCTAAACTTACTGATTTCATTTGTTTGTGAGTTAATACTTACAAATAGTCTTGCATTTTGTCAAGAAACCTTAAAAAGTACCAAGTTTGATTGTTGATATTGTCAACATGTCGAATTGATTCTCTCTCATTTTGATGGATTTCATATACATGTCATTATTGCAGCTACTTAATAGCCTCGATGGCTTTGCAAGTCTTCTGGAGCATCGGACTTGCCTTTTTAGATGCCTATTTCTTGGCAAAGAAGAAGGCTTTCCACAATCACGTTTTACTGAGCCTCTTCGTAGTTGGAGACTGGGTTAGTCTCTGTTGCATGACAGTATTCTTTAAGTACATAACAAACATATCGTTTTACTAATTATCTGCGATCGATCTCTTTGGAATGAATTTATTACTTGCAGTGTACAGCAATACTATCGCTTGCTGCAGCTGCTTCTTCAGCTGGCATAACAGTGTTGTACTTCCATGACTTGGGAGGTTGCAGTTTCGGCGATGAATGCACCAAGTTCCAGTTATCGGTTGGATTTGCTTTCCTCAGTTGGATAACGATTTTTATATCTTCGCTAATTATGTTTTGGATATGGGCTGCCGGTTAGACAATTCTGCAGGGTGCTGCATTCATTTGTTGCCATGGTGTTCCATTACTGTCCAATTTTGTAAGTGTGAATAGGAAAAAATAGGATTCGGAGTGTGTGTTCATCTTGTATACTGATACTCCAGAATATTTATTTTTCTTTCCTCGTCCGTACAGAAGAAACTATAATTGGTCACTTGAAGTTAATTGATGAAGATTATTTTGTCCTACTGACCTTTACTCAACAATGTTCATGGATCATGATTTGTTATTTGGCTTTGTAGCAGTCTGAATAGTGTCTTAGGGGCGGATGTAGCATTATAGGTATGGGTAGGAACTCAGTAACTTTGGTTCGGATTTTATGTGTTAAGATAATTATTTAATAAGGACAAATAACTAAGGCTAGCCAGTGGGCCGGGACGGCCCCGACCCGACCCGATCCCGTCCTGAGCCCGCATAAAATAAAAAAAAAACGGTAGCGGGACTCGAACTCGGGACGGGACAATGTCTCGTCCCGCCAGACCCGACCCCGCCCCCGCCCGAGAGCCCCCCCCCCCTCCTTTGCAAATATAACCGTTGCACCAACGACCATTTTAGATTTTGGCCGTTGGGCAACGGCCATTTTAGGCCTCCCCCAACCCCCCTACCCCTTAATATTTATTTTTAACCCATAAGTTATTATATTTACACTTTAACTCAATTTTCCAACTATAAATAACTCATTTTCTCTTCATCTTTCTCACAAATCTTCCTACATTCTCTCTAATCTCTCAATATATCTCTCTACAAGTCTACATTGTTTACTAAATATTCAATTTTATTTATTCATTTGGGAATTGGGAGTGAAGTTGGCAACTAGCTTGAGGATCTTCCATCGAGCAAAGTTTCAATTTTCAACCTCTCGATTACACGTCGACGTTACGTCGGCGTTTGATACATTCGTTCCTTCATTAAATTATTATTGTTTGTTTATTTTATTTAGCGCACTTAATTTTATTGTCTTTAATTATTTATTATCATAATTAAAATGAAAGGATTAAGATGTATGTTTAAGGGTAAGGGTGCTTCTTCTAGTAAGGGCGGCAACCAGGGCAAGGGTACTTCTTCTAGTCATCTTATTCCTACACAGGATGATTTTGTTGATACTCAACATTTTTCTACAATACCATTAGATTTAGACGAGGAGCTATTTTCTGAAACTCAAGAAGACTTTAATTTAGACGATGATCTAGATGATAAACCCACTAATGTTGATGACAACACACCCACTAGTGCACCTTCAACTGAAATGTCTCTTAATCCCTTTAGTATGAGACGAGGTCCAGCAAAACGACCATTAAAATCAGATGCATGGACATTTTTTGATAGGGACGTAGAGAATCAAGTAGCTATATGTAAAATTTGTAAAAATATTTTAAAATTTAAAACTGGAAAAGATCACGGTGGGACGGGGGGTTTAATTAGACACGTAGTAAGTGCTCATCCAGCTAGGTATGCCCAATACCAGGCTTCAAAATCGGGTGCGCAAACTCCCGCTTCATCGGGACAAGGTTCACATACTGATACTGTCCCGGACCAAGTACATGGTCAAATTAACCCTATGGCGGGGGGAATTGTAGGCCCTAAATACAATAAACATAGAGATAGGGAAGCAATATCAAAATTAGTTGTTGTGGAGGGTTTGCCTTTTTTCATTTCCTTCATCTCCCGGTTTTATTCATTACATTAGATATATATATAATCCTGCTTTTAACGGTTTTCCTAGATCAACTGTTAGATCAACTGTGAAGTTGGAAACTAGCTTGCGGATCTTCCATCGAGCAAAGTTTCAATTTTCAACCTCTCGATTACACGTCGACGTAGTACATTCGTTCCTTCATTAAATTATTATTGTTTGTTTATTTTATTTAGCGCACTTAATTTTATTGTCTTTAATTATTTATTATCATAATTAAAATGAAAGGATTAAGAGGTATGTTTAAGGGTAAGGGTGCTTCTTCTAGTAGGGGCGGCAACCAGGGCAAGGGTACTTCTTCTAGTCATCTTATTCCTACACAGGATGATTTTGTTGATACTCAACATTTTCCTACAATACCATTAGATTTAGACGATGAGCTATTTTCTGAAACTCAAGAAGACTTTAATTTAGACGATGATCTAGATGATAAACCCACTAATGTTGATGACAACACACCCACTAGTGCACTTTTAACTGAAATGTCTCTTATTCCCCCTAGTATGAGACGAGGTCCAGCAAAACGACCATTAAAATCATATGCATGGACATTTTTTGATAGGGACGTAGAGAATCAAGTAGCTATATGAAAAATTTGTAAAAATATTTTAAAATTTAAAACTGGAAAAGATCACGGTGGGACGGAGGGTTTAATTAGACACGTAGTAAGTGCTCATCCAGCTAGGTATGCCCAATACCAGGCTTCAAAACCGGGTGCGCAAACTCCCGCTTCATCGGGACAAGGTTCACATACTGATATTGTCGCGGACCAAGTATATGGTCAAATTAACCCTATGGCGGGGGGAATTGTAGGCCCTAAATACAATAAACATAGAGATAGGGAAGCAATATCAAAATTAGTTGTTGTGGAGGGTTTGCCTTTTTCATTTCCTTCATCTCCCGATTTTATTCATTACATTAGAGATATATATAATCCTGCTTTTAACGGTTTTCCTAGATCAACTGTTAGATCAACTGTGAAGTTGGCAACTAGCTTGAGGATCTTCCATCGAGGAAAGTTTCAATTTTCAACCTCTCGATTACACGTCGACGTTACGTCGGCGTTTGGAACATTCGTTCCTTCATTAAATTATTATTGTTTGTTTATTTTATTTAGCGCACTTAATTTTATTGTCTTTAATTATTTATTATCATAATTAAAATGAAAGGATTAAGAGGTATGTTTAAGGGTAAGGGTGCTTCTTCTAGTAGAGGGCAACTGTGGCAATGGTACTTCTTCTAGTCATCTTATTCCTACACAGGATGATTTTGTTGATACTCAACATTTTCCTACAATACCATTAGATTTAGACGAGGAGCTATTTTCTGAAACTCAAGAAGACTTTAATTTAGACGATGATCTAGATGATAAACCCACTAATGTTGATGACAACACACCCACTAGTGCACCTTCAACTGAAATGTCTCTTATTCCCCCTATTATGAGACGAGGTCCAGCAAAACGACCATTAAAATCAGATGCATGAACATTTTTTGATAGGGACGTAGAGAATCAAGTAGCTATATGTAAAATTTGTAAAAATATTTTAAAATTTAAAACTGGAAAAGATCACGGTGGGACGGGGGTTTAATTAGATACGTAGTAAGTGCTCATCCAGCTAGGTATGCCCAATACCAGGCTTCAAAATCGGGTGCGCAAACTCCCGCTTCATCGGGACAAGGTTCACATACTAATACTGTTCCGGACCAAGTATTTGGTCAAATTAACCCTATGGCGGGGGGAATTGTAGGCCCTAAATACAATAAACATAGAGATAGGGAAGCAATATCAAAATTAGTTGTTGTGGAGGGTTTGCCTTTTTCATTTCCTTCATCTCCCGGTTTTATTCATTACATTAGAGATATATATAATCCTGCTTTTAACGGTTTTCCTAGATCAACTGTTAGATCAACTGTGAAGTTGGCAACTAGCTTGAGGATCTTCCATCGAGCAAAGTTTCAATTTTCAACCTCTCGATTACACGTCGACGTTACGTCGGCGTTTGGTACATTCGTTCCTTCATTAAATTATTATTGTTTGTTTATTTTATTTAGCGCACTTAATTTTATTGTCTTTAATTATTTATTATCATAATTAAAATGAAAGGATTAAGAGGTATGTTTAAGGGTAAGGGTGCTTCTTCTAGTAGGGGCGGCAACCAGAGCAAGGGTACTTCTTCTAGTCATCTTATTCCTACACATGATGATTTTGTTGATACTCAACATTTTCCTACAATACCATTAGATTTAGACGAGGAGCTATTTTCTGAAACTCAAGAAGACTTTAATTTAGACGATGATCTAGATGATAAACCCACTAATGTTGATGACAACACACCCACTAGTGCACCTTCAACTGAAATGTCTCTTATTCCCCCTAGTATGAGACGAGGTCCAGCAAAACGACCATTAAAATCATATGCATGGACATTTTTTGATAGGGACGTAGAGAATCAAGTAGCTATATGTAAAATTTGTAAAAATATTTTAAAATTTAAAACTGGAAAAGATCACGGTGGGACGGGGGGTTTAATTAGACACGTAGTAAGTGCTCATCCAGCTAGGTATGCCCAATACCAGGCTTCAAAATCGGGTGCGCAAACTCCCGCTTCATCGGGACAAGGTTCACATACTGATACTGTCCCGGACCAAGTATATGGTCAAATTAACCCTATGGCGGGGGGAATTGTAGGCCTTAAATACAATAAACATAGAGATAGGGAAGCAATATCAAAATTAGTTGTTGTGGAGGGTTTGCCTTTTTCATTTCCTTCATCTCCCGATTTTATTCATTACATAGAGATATATATAATCCTGCTTTTAACGGTTTTCCTAGATCAACTGTTAGATCAACTGTGAAGTTGGCAACTAGCTTGAGGATCTTCCATCGAGCAAAGTTTCAATTTTCAACCTCTCGATTACACGTCAACGTTACGTCGGCGTTTGGTACATTCGTTCCTTCATTAAATTATTATTGTTTGTTTATTTTATTTAGCGCACTTAATTTTATTGTCTTTAATTATTTATTATCATAATTAAAATGAAAGGATTAAGATGTATGTTTAAGGGTAAGGGTGCTTCTTCTAGTAGGGGCGGCAACCAGGGCAAGGGTACTTCTTCTAGTCATCTTATTCCTACACAGGATGATTTTGTTGATACTCAATATTTTCCTACAATACCATTAGATTTAGACGAGGAGCTATTTTCTGAAACTCAAGAAGACTTTAATTTAGACGATGATCTAGATGATAAACCCACTAATGTTGATAACAACACACCCACTAGTGCACCTTCAACTGAAATGTCTCTTATTCCCCCTAGTATGAGACGAGGTCCAGCAAAACGACCATTAAAATCAGATGCATGGACATTTTTTGATAGGGACGTAGAGAATCAAGTAGCTATATGTAAAATTTGTAAAAATATTTTAAAATTTAAAACTGGAAAAGATCACGGTGGGACGGGGGGTTTAATTAGACACGTAGTAAGTGCTCATCCAGCTAGGTATGCCCAATACCAGGCTTCAAAATCGGGTGCGCAAACTCCCGCTTCATCGGGACAAGGTTCACATACTGATACTGTCCCGGACCAAGTATATGGTCAAATTAACCCTATGGCGGGGGGAATTGTAGGCCCTAAATACAATAAAAATAGAGATAGGGAAGCAATATCAAAATTAGTTGTTGTGGATGGTTTGCCTTTTTCATTTCCTTCATCTCCCGATTTTATTCATTACATTAGAGATATATATAATCCTGCTTTTAACGGTTTTCCTAGATCAACTGTTAGATCAACTGTGAAGTTGGCAACTAGCTTGAGGATATTCCATCGAGCAAAGTTTCAATTTTCAACCTCTCGATTACACGTCGACGTTACGTCGGCGTTTGGTACATTCGTTCCTTCATTAAATTATTATTGTTTGTTTATTTTATTTAGCGCACTTAATTTTATTGTCTTTAATTATTTATTATCATAATTAAAATGAAATGATTAAGAGGTATATTTAAGGGTAAGGGTGCTTCTTCTAGTAGGGGCGGCAACCAGGGCAAGGGTACTTCTTCTAGTCATCTTATTCCTACACATGATGATTTTGTTGATACTCAACATTTTCCTACAATACCATTAGATTTAGACGATGAGCTATTTTCTGAAACTCAAGAAGACTTTAATTTAGACGATGATCTAGATGATAAACCCACTAATGTTGATGACAACACACCCACTAGTGCACCTTCAACTGAAATGTCTCTTATTCCTCCTAATATGAGACGAGGTCCAGCAAAACGACCATTAAAATCAGATGCATAGACATTTTTTGATAGGGACGTAGAGAATCAAGTCGCTATATGTAAAATTTGTAAAAATGTTTTAAAATTTAAAACTGGAAAAAGTCACAGTGGGACGGGGGGTTTAATTAGACACGTAGTAAGTGCTCATCCAGCTAGGTATGCCCAATACCAGGCTTCAAAACCGGGTGCGCAAACTCCCGCTTCATCGGGACAAGGTTCACATACTGATACTGTTCCGGACCAAGTACATGGTCAATTTAACCCTATGACGGGGGGAATTGTAGGCCCTAAATACAATAAACATAGAGATAGGGAAGCAATATCAAAATTAGTTGTTGTGGAGGGTTTGCCTTTTTCATTTTCTTCATCTCCCGGTTTTATTCATTACATTAGAGATATATATAATCCTGCTTTTAACGGTTTTCCTAGATCAACTGTTAAGAGAGATGTATTTAAATTCGCGCATGAATATCAACAATATTTACGTTATTCATTATATCATTTTAATGGCAAAGTATCTATCACGTCTGATATATGTCGTAGTACTAACAACCATGATTATTTAATCAGAACTTGTCATTGGATAGATTATAAATGGTCTATGCAAAAGCGTATCTTAGCGTATAGATATATAGATGATAGGCACACTGGTACTTTTATTGCAGATAATATTTATCAAGTGTGCCATTATTACTTTAATAACCGATAAAATTATGACTATTACATTAGATAACGCTTCTTCTAACAATTACGCAATTACAATTTTAAAAAATAATTTAACTCCATCTTTTTCAGATCATTTTCATATAAAATGCGCGTGCCATATATATAACTTAATTGTAAAGGATGGTCTATCACTTTTTGAAGACATTCTTAGTAAAATACAATTTGCTATAAACTTTATTTTTAAAAGTAATAAAGTACAACGTAGAAAAAAATATAAAAAAACTTATCACGATTGTGGACTATCTTATAGAAAAATTCCACAAGAAGTATCCACTAGGTGGAATTCTTTATACGAGCAACTACTTGTTGCTTATGACTAGAAAACCTATAACTTTATTTTTTAACTCTCATAATTAAAATCCAGCTGATATGATTGTAGATAGTGATTGGGTAAAAATTTCCGAACTAATTGTATTTTTAGAGAAATTTTTTCAAGCAACAAAAGAATTTTCCGGTATATATTATCCTACTATTTCAACTATGTTGTTTTATATAACTCTAATATTTTTATTACTTAGTGAATATATGGAAAAAACAGCTTATATGGCAGCTATTAAAAAATATTTATCAAAATAAGAAAATATTTTATTCTTATTCCCACTATTTATATTATTGGTTCTGTATTAAATTCGACTATTAAAATAGACGGTACTAAATCACTAATTGAAACTATTTACGATTGTATAGAAGTACTACCACCTCCAAGTCCCAAAAATCTAAATCACCCATCATCTATTGAACAAACTAAAGAAGAAGTGTTGTCTAGCGTAGAACACCAATCAAAAAAATATATAGGTTTTATCAACAAGAAAATGCTAGTAACTTACCGGCTTCCATACCATCTTCTTCATCTTCAACACAACCTCACAAAAGACATGTTGTTTCTGCGGCTAGTATTGAAAGCCTCAGAAATAGAATGTGCGGCCGTACTCTACTACTAACCAAATCAGCGAGTTGGATATTTTTGTTTTGCAGGGTTTTGTACCGTACCAAGAAGTTATCAATGAAGATGGACATGAAGACTTGCTGAAATACTGGAGGGGGAATGAGAAGACCTTTCCGACACTTTCATTGATGGCCCGAGATGTTTTGAACATTCAAGCGTCATCAACTGCGTCTGAAAGCGCTTTTTCTGCCGGCAGATATCAAATAGGATACCACAGACACTCATTAGCCGGAGACAGCTTGGAAATTGCAGTATTATTCAGAGATTTGATACGAGCGGAGCGGAGAAGGTGCGGTCAACCGGAGATCAACGAAGAAGAAGACGAAAACTACAACGAAATCTTATCCGAAGGTGGTGGAAGCGACGTGTATCAATTTGACCAACAAATACCAATTCCAACCGAAGAACCACAGGAAATTATCAAGCAATTAGAACAAATTTTTTTGAGAATGTAATTTTTTTAATTGCAATTTTATTATGTAATTTGCAACTTTTGGACAACACCACAAGGTTGCAATTTAGATTTTAGACAATTGTATTTGTATTACAAAAAAATCATATGTCTATTAAATAATATAAGAAGCACAAAAACAGCCTTGGGATGTTTTTATTACACTATCTTGTCTTGTTTATTGAGTTTTTTTTTTATACATATGTTATTTAAAATAAAAAATAAAAAGGAAAACCCGCCGGAACCCGCCCCGATCCCGATCCCGACCCGACCCGATTCCGACGGGATCGGGATCGAGACAGGACTAGAGCAAGTCCCGCCAGACCCAACCCCGACCCCGACCCCGCCAGACCCGAGCCCGGCCCACTGGCCACCTCTACAAATAACTGATTTCGAACTTAGTAGATCAAATAAGTTATCTTAAAATTGAAAACTCGTAACCTAAAAAAAGTTCAAATCCTCGGTTCGCCCTTTGTCTAGATGTCTCTTCATTTATATTGGGGTCAAGATCTGGTTGGGGATCAACTAGATATGAGGGTGTAACACTGTTCTTACACTCAAAATTGTGTCTTAAGCTCTTAAATTCTTGTTATGATGAATCATCTGAAAATAAAATGGATACAAGTATTCTATCACAATCTCTTTTTTCATTTCAGGAAGAAAGAAGAACAAAATGTTTTAAACCTTTAATTGATTAATCTTTTCATGTATCCAACTAATTTGACATTGTGACATACTTGATTAAATGATTGCATATAATGTTAGATGAAAAAAAATGTCTTGATGCCAACTATCCAACTGCCACAATTGCAGACTGAGTGGGATTATTTGTCATTCCCACTTCTGTCTACCAAGTTTTTACCAAATATATATTGATCAGATGAGTGACAAATGATTACCTTATATTAGGTTCAAGCCTCACATCCTTATGGTTTTGGCACAAATTGCTTACACTTTTTTATACTTCATAACTGAAGCTTCCTTCAATCATGGAATGAATCCTCATGTCTACATAACTTATCGACATATTGTTGCCGGTTTTTCCATGCTACCCTTTCCCTATTTTCTTGAAAGGTAAATCACAAAGTCATCTCCAATCCAATAATATGTAGAAAATTGTTTCATTTCTTCATCAATGTAAGAAATGCAAGTACTTTCGGGAATGTTGCTCATGCTCTCCAAAAATGTTGTAACAATTTGGAGGATCCGACACGAACCTGTCGGTTTTCTAGGAGTTCGAGCAACATAGCTTTTGGGCTAGGCGGGGTCGGGGGTAGTATGAAATGCAACAACTATCTTCTGATGCTTCTGTTGCTTTCTGCAGAAAGACAAGGCCAAAGTTAACTATAGCTTTGCTATTGGAGATATTTGTACTCTCTACTGGGGTAAGATCAGTTAAACATCAAAGTTTTTCATATATTGTTTGATGAGGAATATTAACAGTCTATCCTTCGTAACAGAGTGAGTTTGACACTAAACATGTACTTTGTGAGCTTGAACTACACTTCTCCAACTCTTCTTGCCTCAATGGTCAACACTATAGCTGCCTTAACATTTGTACTAGCAGTCATTCTCAGGTAATACATGAAAATTCCATGTCACACTACATGCAAACAATGAACGAGAGATAACTGAAATCACCGTTTTTGACAGATGTTCTTTTGTTGGTGTAGGTTGGAAGATGCTAACGTTAGAGATCCTAAAGGAATAGCGAAAATCATAGGAACCTTGGTTTCCTTGGCTGGGGTTATGTCCATGACATTATACAAAGGACCTGTCGTGAAAAGCTTAGGGTATCCTCTCATCTACATTCACAAAAGGAACGGTATTGTCCTCGAGAACTGGTTGAAAGGCTTGATTCTCACTGCTGCTAGCTGCATTACATGGTCAATCTGGTACATGATGCAGGTTTTCACCAAAATTCTTCCTATACCACATTAGCTATCATGAAATTTTGTTCTCAACAAAATAAACTTTCGTACGTAAGACTTGTATGAATTAGGGACTTACTGTTTCTGAGGAGAGATTTCGTCCTAACACACACGAGCTTACACTTTGAAAAGATATCCAGCACAACTGTCACTGACAACATGGATGAGTTTTGTTGGTGCAGCACAATCGGCTTTGTACACAGTAATTGTACAACACAAACGAACAACTTGGACCATGGGTTTCAACATTGATTTCTGGTCTACCCTGTATGGGGTAAGAAGGGTCTAATAGTTTCTCTCTAAAACAATTTAGCACTTGCACATTTTAATAAGAATCTTTGTAACTGAAACTGGGCATAGTGATCTCTGGTTTAATAGTGTACATACAACTCTGGTGCACTGAGCAAAAGGGACCAGTTTTCGTAACTGTGTTCAACCCACTCTCAACTATACTAGTTGCAGTTCTAGCATATTTCGTCCTTGGTGAAAAGCTCTACACAGGAAGGTAAGCAACCATTTCATCGTATCATTCAAACAGGAAGAACGGGAAAAAATATAAAGCATTTTCACCCCTTAATTTTTCCTTTGATGCCAGTATTTTCATTTTGCTTTAAATTTTTTTGACCGGGTCTGACCGTTTCTCTTGCTTTACTCTTGCTTTTGCTTTTGCTTTTGCTTTTGCTAATTAATCCCTTAATTTATTTTTGCTTTTGCTTTTGCTTTTGCTTTTGTTTTTGCTTTTGCTTTTGCTTTTGCTTTTGCTTTTACTTTTACTTTTACTTTTACTTTTGCTTTGTTTGTGCTTATGCTTTGTCTTGAGCCGAGGTCACTCGGAAACAGCCGCTCCACCTACCAAGGTAGAGGTAAGTTCTGCGTCCACTCTACTCTCTCCAGACCTCAAGTTGTGGGATTTTATTGAGTATGTTGTTGTTGTAAATACCCACTTTTAACATTTTCAGTATCATTGGAGAGGTAATTGTCATTATCGGACTGTACTTGCTTTTGTGGGGAAAGGAAGATCCACGATCAGAAATGAATGAGAAAGAGCAATGCTGCACAACTGATGAAGTGCATCACGAATACCCCTTTATGTGGTGAGAAACAAGATAACTTCCATACCAAATCTGAAGTAGTACGCTAGAAATAAAAAAATAATAGACAATCCGAGTATAGTCAAACAGAAATTCATCTCAAAAACAAGGCAAAAGAAGAGAAATATCATTAAGGGCTATATGCTCACCTCCGAAGTACGGAAGAGATGATTTTATTTTTCTTTCCTTTGTTTGGGAAATTCAATTAGTTATGCAAGATACCTGTGGTTGTGGGTTTGATCGTTCCAACAGAAATCTGAAGGGGCTTCATCAATGAAGCTGTTGATATCAATTAGGTCCCAATTGTCTCGAAATGAATCCAATTGATCCATATACCCAATAAAAAGAACACTAAAAATTGAATCAAAATATATAATTAAACCCCAAATAGGTACTTGGATAAATTTAGGGATTAATAAGATTTTATGAGTCTTTGTGGGTGAAGAGGTTTTCAATGTTTGAATATGATGGTCACAGGTCATGATTTGGAGGCGGAAGCGGGCAGCCAATAATTGTTGTACACATGTGAGTATGGATTGGTGGCGCCGCATTTTTCTATGGTGATTTTGATTTTTTTATATCCAGCTTTACGCCATACTATTACTGATAGCACAGTATTGGTCCCTCAACACCTATCAGTAAATCACGAAATGTGTCTAAATAAACAGGATTTGAGAACAGAACAACTTATATACCTTCGTACTACCAAAAAATAAGATTCTTGCCGAATCCGAATTTGCTGCTCCAACCATTACCAAACTAATACCTATTCCGTTTAATACTTCAGGTGCTTGACTATAAAGAGAGGGGCGGGGGAACTGATTGAGCTTCAGTGTGCCATGAGCTCGACTCCTAAACGACTTATTCCCGAGTCAACGATCTCAGAGGGTTAACTATAAGGTTTATCCCATAAGAGAACAAAATGATCCCACCAGTATTCGAACACACGCTGCAGAGCTCCAACTAAATTTTAAGTTAACCTTATTTGTCATCCAGCTATGCCCGAGGACGGGTGATTTTGATTTTTGATATGATAGCTCCATGTAATTTCATCTAAGCGAAAAAGGAAAAAAAATTACTACTAGTAATTTTTTCTTTTCTCACCTAAAAGTTATAACTATTTTGGATTATATCCTTAGAATACAACTATCTAATCGGGATCACAGTTCCTACCGTTCCTTTGAAGGCAACACTAAAGAAGTCTCAATTTTTAAAAAATATTTAATAAATAGTAATAACTTGATAAATTATACCTTGAATTAGTTATTTTTGTTAACAAATGTGAAAAGAGCTATAGCAACCGTTAAAATGAGACTGAAGAAGTATTAAAAGCTATGACAGTTAAAATGGGAGCGAGTGAATATTAAAAGTTATGACATAATAGTAAATACCCCTACATCCTTAACTATAAGTTTGTATTCGAGTATTGAAATAAAATAGCTTTTGTAAGGAGCACATAATGGATTTACTTTTAAAATAAAGGAATTTGGAGGTATTAAGATTTAAGAGATAACAATTTAAATTGTGTTGTGACATCCGATTAAATAGAAGCAATATATCTTAAATTGTGTTAGATGAGTTCAAATTGAGGTGCGTGTTTGATTCAAATTCAAAGGAAAATTCAATGGTTCAAGGACTCCAATTCAGTTAGAAATCAAGAGACTTTACTATTACTCCCTCTATTTCAGTTATCTGCCTTTCTTTTTTATCCACCCTTAAGAAAGTATTATTTATGAGGGTTTTTGACTATTTTACTCTCAATTATGTCTTATATAATTTCTCTTTCATTAAATATTTATTCTACTGAGGTATTTGTAATTTTCAAAAACAATTACTGCTAAGAATAAAATCGAAAAAGATATTAATTAATTTTATCTTAACTTTCTAAAATGAAAAATAATTTGAGACAACACTTTTTAGAAATCACGACAAACAATTTGGGAAGAGGGAGTGAGGGAGTACTATCTAATTAAGCTTTTGCTTAACCCTAGCTCGACTATTTGAATAGATAAATATAAAAACAAATCAAAAGCAAGGGAAAAATAATTTACGTTTTCATTGAGGAGTGAAACCTTTAGGTGCATGCATGCATCCTAGTTGTTAACTTTTGATAAATTCATCTCTACCTTTTGATTCAACAACTTCGGGGCAGCCACAATGGGGTCCTGGCAATCTACTCCTAACTTCTGAAGAAGTCTACTCAAAACTATTACAGATTAAATTGAATTAAAGCAACTTAAAATCCAAATACTCCCCAGATAATAGTGAATAAGAATCTCTAGCTTTATGATAAAAAGGAAAAACAAGATATATTTGAAATGAAAGAAAATAGTAGATATTTTCCATTATGCGAGCATTGTTATTAACATTGTACAATATTGAAAGTTTACAAAGAGAAACATTTGGTGTAAAAGAGATGAAATTTGCAGCGAACAACGGTTAGCACACTCAAATTACGCATGCTTCAATTCTTCTTCAGCTCATCAATCAGCTCAAGAGATGAAATTTCAGCAAACAGTTAGTGCACTCAGATTACGCGTGCTTCATTCTTCAGCTTGTCAATCAGCTCATCCACAGATGAAAGGATAACACCAGATTTCCTTTTGGGAGGTTCGGTTACTTCAACTACTTCCAAATCAGATTTGATCTCAACGTTCAAGTCTTGCAGAGTGAATTTCTTTATTGGCTTCGACTTTGCTTTCATTATGTTGGGTAGTGTTGCATATCTTGGCTGGTTCAGCCTCAAATCAGTGCTGTTTCAACAATGGAGAAGTCGTTAGTACATAGATCTAATATCCAACTACCAAGGTAACATAAGCAACCTGAGCAGAGAGGACAAAGACAATTGATAGATAAATTTGTCGCTGAGTATAGTTTCAATCATCTATCAGTGACTGCAATCTAGATTAATCGACCTAATGGTACAATATTATCACTGCTCGAAGGCCCCATACCTTAGAAAACAATGAATTGTTTTTTTTGGAATTTCAATACATGGTGGACATGGATTTAGAAAGCCTATCATCAAAAGATCTGGTTCTCAAATCTCCTGGAAAACTAAGTCGATCAATTCTATTGATACTTCAATATTGATCGGCGACATGCAGATAATTTTTCTCAGTATTAAATATGGTATCAATGTCATAAGGACTTGGACCATATTAAATACAAGAGAAGGCCAAAGGTTCAAGGACTACTACGGGTTTGCTTATGATATCTAACCATTTTCCAGCGAAATAAACTATGTACGAACATCTCTCACTTAAACTATTAGCAAATTGCATTCGTACAATCAATACTAAGTAAACAGTTTGATAGTACACATTTCCAAACAATGGCGCTATTCTGTTTCTGGTGTAGAAAAAGTTAGGGAAACTGAAAAAAGGGGGAAATAAGGAGGCAGATTTTTGTTTGATTCACATAACTATACATTTATTTTGGTGGAACTCCACTTCATGACTTGTCCGGTAAAATACTTAATATTGGAGAACTAAAGCAATCATATAAAACACGAATTGAAGCTTGTGCATTTTAATTTGAGATTAAATTAGTCAAAATCCTATTTGTTTTAAGATATGCCCAAAAGACCTACTTTCACATTCTTCTTCTTATCAAGAAGACACATTTCTAAGTGTTTCCTTAATGAATATATGTCTCTGGAATAACTCGATTGGAACTTACGTGATTACTGCAGGCAAATCCAAACATAATGTCTCGATACCACCATCAACTTCTCTGTCTATTGTAGCTACCTGTTTTTCTTTGTCCAGCACAACCTAACAGAAACATCATAGTGAGATTGCAGCCCAAAACAAGCCAACTGGACATGCTAGTAAAGAAACCTTAGTTGAAACTGCAATATGGACTTTGGAACATTGATGACTATTTGATAATTCTTTTGGTATGTAAAAAGTACAGACTGGATGAGATCAGGCAATCCTATTCTGAGATTAAAACTAAACTGGTTTGAAGATCACATATTTCATAAAGCAAACAGCTAAATGATAGAGATAGTATTGTCTGATTAGATTTATAAATATGAGCACACGGGTTCAAGAGGGGCTGAAGATATAAAGAAGCAATTTGAAAGCCCTGGCTACTTGGAAGCAATGTCCGAGAGGTACTCAAAATAGGCATACCGAAGTAGAGGTGATATAAACCAACTTAGACCAATGAGAGATTGCAGAATCACAATCTTTGATCTCTTTAACTCATTTGCACACCTTACGCAGAAATGATACCGACCTTAGAGGCAAAAGTTCCCTGCGGCCACTTGAGAAGTCCTGCAACCATTTGGCCTGTCTGGTTTTGATCATTGTCAATTGCCTACACAAAAGTCACCACATTAGACAAACAAACTGACAGAAACCAAAGATGAACAGTTTGAATATCTGGAGCAGAATGAAAAAAATAACCAAGAAAACACGGAGAATAGCAGATAGCTAGCAACTTCACTAAAATCAAGAAATGTTCTATTTATACCTTATCAGTCAAACTCTAAGGATATGCTTGGTACGGAAAGAATTTTTTTTCCCTTGATAAAATCATTTTCTAGCATGTGTTGCCAACTTCAGTGCTATTGGAACTATGAAACTTATTTTTTAAACACATAAAGCTTGACAATGTAGGAACTATCTTACAAGCTTTCATAGCACAAATGTATAGGGGCTGAGTGATTTGTATTTTCCCTTGATGATTAGCTAGCTGTGTTCTGCTATGCTAAGTTTTGTAATGCTGCACCTTGGTGATTAATGAAAAGCTTTTAATTACCAAAAAAACATAACATGAGTAACAGAAAAGATCAAAATATGCCCTTTGTAGTTAAATGATCAACTCAACCATAACTCTGTCATTAGTGCTTTAGGGTTTAGGGTTTAGGGTTTAGGGTCTAGTGTTTGATTGCCTTGATTGCCCTATTTGTTGAAAATGTTGCATCAAAAAGAAAAGATTTTTCACCAAAGTGGGGAAATTACTTAACCGCAGAATTCATATTCTTTTACAGATATCTCTAGTTCTTACGTCATATCAGTAGCTTCAGCCAACACCTAGACATTATGTCAATCTCTAATACTAAAGAATATGATCAAAACACTAACATTGTACCTCATCTTCCACCTCACTCACTTTTACACCTAGCCAAACACTGGAAATGATCCAAAACATAATTTCCTAAGACAAAATCTTAAACATATTCCACGAGAAACAGTTTTTGTTATATCAAACACACACCTAAGTCAATTAACCAATCACATAACTTGTGCAATAGAGATTGATCCGAAACCCGTAAACTGGATTTTGAACTAATCTGACAGATAGGAACTTGCTCACAAGAAATCAAATCTTACGAACTTAATACCCAAAACTTTTAATGACAAAAATATAAGCACACAAAAGCAGAATAAAAGCTCATCAGTAGAGAAAAACCAACCTGTTTGCCAAGCAAAAGAAGACCAGGCTTTTCAACATCAACAAGAGCTTTAAGAATCTTGGCAATTGTAAGGGGATAAATTTTCTCAGGAGCTTCTACATGGATTGCCCGGTCTGCACCCATAGCTAACCCGGTTCGTAAAGTCTCCAAAAACTGAGTTGGCCCAACACTAACAGCCACCACCTCTGAAGCCAAACCTGATTCTTTGATCCGCAAAGCTTCTTCCAAAGCTATTTCACAAAATGGGTTCATCGACATCTTCACATTTTTCGTCTCTACACCACTCTGAGTTCAATAATAGAACAAAAAATAAGTGGTGGTTTGGCCATGAATATCTTTTACTTTTCTCTGGAGTTGAATTCCAGAAATCATGTCTGATCATAAAATTTCAGAAAATTCCGGAATTTTTCAGAATTTGAAAAACACCAAAATTCACTTTTTTCACTCCAAGGACCCTTTTGTCCATGAGAATTATGCACTTTTTTCGAATTTGTTTTTCCAAATACAACTTAAACACCTAAAACCCTGTTTTCACTTTTTTCACTTTCAAGACATTCAAACAACCAAATAATCTTTGCAAAATCTTTAACCAAACACAAGTTCAACTTAAAAAATTCCAAATAAAGTGAAAAATATTTGGTTTCTATGGCCAAACGCCTACCAAATAACTCACAATAATTCAAAGCAACTCCAATTTGTATTAATGGCCAAAAACAACTCCAATTTCCAAACACTATGAAAAAAAGAACTACATTTTTTTCCAAATTTCACAATTTTTATAACCAAACGGGCCCCTAAATCAATTCACTACGCCTTAATCTCCATCTAATTGGGTCCACTGTATAATCAATTCTCTATACCTATTCTACTCTTTTTACTAGTACTCCCTATCAATTCAGTGTTCGAATTTGTGAAATTTAACAATAATTGAGATAGTGAAAAAGTACCTTGTCGGGTTTAACTCGGATTTTGACGGCATAATCAACAACACGTTTGATGGCTACCATGATCTTCATCGTTGATCGGAAACTAGTCGGGGAAAATGGAGACTAATTTGAGTTACAAACGGAAGTTGCTATTACTTTAAGAAAATGAAATAGAGTATAATCCAAGTTGAGGAAATTGAAGCCCATTTATTTTGACACTTAGATGTCCAATTATTATTAGTTCTCATTAAAATGTTTGGTAATTTGGAAATTGACCTCTTTAAATTCATTTTATTGGATGAGATTACCACAACAAAAATAACATATTTAGTGTAATCTCACAAGTAGAGCTGGGCATCAAGTCAAACTTAGCTGAGTCCAACCGAACCCAGCTCAATCGAGCTTTTTATAATATCGAGTTGAGTCGAGCTCGAGTCCAACCGAACCCAGCTCAATCGAGCTTTTTATAATATCGAGTTGAGTCGAGCTCGAGCTCGAGCTAAGCTTAATCGAGCTTTGTCAAATTATAACCGAGCTTGAGCGGAGCCCGAGTCTATTTTTTAATATTTTGTTCTACGTAGTGCTACGTCATTAAAACATAAATTTATAATATATAAATTGATTGATTAAGACAAAATATAAAAATTACTAGTTTAATTTGATAATTGCATCTAAGTGTGATATTTTTTTAAACAAGAACTCAAATTTAATGGCATTAACTTAATATTGAATACGGAATAAATTTTCAGGCAAAAAAAAAAAACAATCGAACTAAAGCCATACTAAATTCAAGAAATTTATGCAATATTAAATTTCTTTAATTTTGAACTATTAAATTTAAAATATTAATTACATTTTGCATCACCCATAAAATATTCTTAAGTAACGATGTCTATAATAAGTTTAATTATGTTAAATTAATTTTAAAAATACAAATTTGTAAATTTATTACATTAAATAATTATTATTAAATTAATATTTTGCTAACTTAATTACGATTAATAGATGAATTTTAGTTTTAAAGTAATCAATACACCACTCAAACGAGCTGAGTCGAGCCGGCCCAACCGAGCACGAGCTTTACTGATCCAAGCGTTGACCGAGCTTTTAACTGAGCCTAGCTAAATACAGGCGAGTTGAACCGAAACCACGAACTAAACCCCGAATTCAGAAAATTTATTAATTTATAATGATGAATAAATCTCTAAAATATCCAAAGTGTAGAGTAGGAAAAGTCTATTCTAGGGGGGGAGCCTTGTCGAATTCCAATCATGAAAAATCACGATTAACCAATGGATAAGTCATGTTCAAAAAGGACATATATATATTCATTGACGTGATTTAGGTCATTACGTATCTAAGCTCCAATGTATTACGCTTTGCCAACGTGTTCACCTAAAGGAGTCTATCTTTATCATTAATGATTAATCTAATCATTTGGTCTAAGATTTTCCTTTTTCTTTGCATCTTTCTTTCACATTTTGCAAGTAATTTCCTTTTTCTTTCGCATCTTTCTTTCACTTTTGCAAGTAATGTTTCCTATTCTCTCTTAAATAATAATAAAAAAACTAGTCCGGTATGTCAGCACGGGCCAACATGAAAAAGATTTGAATTAGATAATTTGCAAGCTGACGACTCTTAAATAACAGTAATATGCTGAAGTATCATAATGTTAAGAGTCTCACATCGGAAATGGAATGAAAAAATAAATTTCTTATATGAATTTGGACAATCTTCACCCTACAAGCTACCTTTTGGGGTTGAATTAGACCCAAGATCCATTCTTTACATGGTATTAAAGCCAGACTCATTCCAATTCTTTGTTCACCGATGTTGAGCTCCCAAATTATATTGTTCACACTCCAGTTAACGAAGTCTGTAGTGTTAAGAGTTCTACATCGAAAATGAAATGGGAACATGAACTTCTTATATGGATTTGAACAATCCCACCCTACAAACTAGTTTTTGAAATTAAGTTAAGCCAAGATCCATTCTTTACCCATAACTTAGTGTCACGAATGTATAACAAGCAGCCCAACAAAGGTAACATATACAATTATTCTATTTTTTATATATAACAAATTAAATAGATTCTTAAAAGGTTGATGCAGCCCAATGCCAATCTCGTGTCATCTTCAGTCTTGACTATCAATTCATATAGCTATTGGAAATCCTTTAGGATAAAAGGAGTTGGAAAATGCGTAGACAACAAATGAAAAAAATGCAAAGTAGTGTTGTTGTGGTAATCTAAGCCTTGTTTTTTGTAGTGTTCCTATTAGCTCGTATTTTTTTTACAGGTGAAGATATTCTGACATAAACCACAACCGAAGTATATAATGGAGAAACTTAATTAGTATGTTGTCTTATCATACTGTTAGAATAAATTCAAGTAACACGTACTTTTTCTATCTTTCCTCAGTTCCTCCTTATGACTATTAAAAAAATTCAAACTTAAAGAAATATGTTACTTGATTATATTCATTAATAATGTATAATATATATAATAGTATAAGAATATTTAAATTAGATAATTAATCAACTTAATTATAATAGAAATATAATTCTACCTAAAATAGGAGACCTAATTACAATAGGAATATAATTCTACCTAAAACAAGAGATATACAATTAATGAAAGAATATTCGGAAAATATTCTATTACACCCCCTCAGTCGAAGCGGGAGGTTCACGAACAATGAGACTGACTCAAAAATCATCAAATAGTATGCGCGGAAGTCCTTTGGTGAAGATGTCGGCAATCTGATATCTGGAAGGAACACGAAGGACACGAACTTGACCACGAGCCACTTTTCGCGAACGAAATGAATGTCCATCTTAATGTGTTTAGTGCGCTGATGTTGGACGAGATTGCCAAAAAGATATATCACACTAATATTATAGTAGTAGACTAGTGTTGCCTTTTGAATCGGGCAGTGAAACTCAAGTAGAAGGTTACGGATCCAACAAGACCCAGAGACGACGTTAGCGACACCTCTGTACTCTGCTTCAGCACTGGATCGGGGTAGTGTAGGTTGCATTTTGGAAGACTAAGATAATAGGTTATCTTCGAGGAAAACGCAGTAACCAGACGTGGAGTGCCGGGTGTCAGGACATCCACCCCAGTCAGCATCAGAATAAGCAGTGAAACCAGTGAGCGAGGACCTGTATAGATGTAATCCGAAGTGAAGTGTACCTTGGACGTATGATAAAATACATTTGAGGGCATGCATGTGTGCTTCCGTCGGATTGTGCATGGATAGGCAGATTTGTTGCAAAAATTTAAGGCAAAGGTGGATGATAATCCCTATTCCGAGACATCTACCGCATCCATGAGGGATGTCCCTGATGACAACCAATATGCTTGTCTAGAAGGTGAATCACAACCATTGTAGGATTATACTTACCATCCAACAACAGAAGATCTGTTTGACAGCCTAATAGAGGCAATCCAACAAAAACATAAATCCAAGAAGGAGGACACCAATTCAAAGGGAAAAACAAAAATGTCAGAGTGAAGTGACATTGGTGGCCACACGGATTCAATAATGGGCGGATAGGACAAATATCCTTTCAGAACTTTAATAAAGTTTTTAACTTTTTATAAAAGTTTTCTTTTTTAAAAAGATAAGAAAGCAACGTAGTCGGGGAATCTTATCTTACTTTATGTAAAGTTTTCATTTCCGTAAAGTTGTTTGTCCATATATAATTATTAGATTCGTTTACTATTTTATTTTGTAAATTGTATTCAGTTTTGAAGTCCGCCTTCACCTATAAAGGGGGACTCTCTTTCATTTGTAAAGCAAACCTTGGAAGAAAATCACCAAGCTCTGTAAAAATTCTCTCAATAATAATATTTCAGTTTTCGTTGTATACCTTCTCTCTCTTGGACATAGCTTAGGTACTATTCTCTCCCCTTCTCTTTTATATTTCTTAGTATTTCATGTCTGAGATGCTCTGTGATGATATGGTTTAATTAAAAAAAAAGGATAGAATGAGTATTTTTAGAAGTTATAAACATAGCTGATTCTCCTGATCGGAAGGAATGCTAATGCTGCTTATAAGATTATGAATTCATTTGAGTTCATATTGATTTTAAACAATGATAAAAGCGATTATGGGAATTACAAATTGTTTTTGTCAAGCTTTACAACAGAAATCCCAAGATATACTTAATGTTACACATTTAGTCAGCACTACAAAAACATTAATTCAGAAGTTGAGAGATGAACGATGGGATCAATTATTGAAAAATGTGACATTATTTTGTGAACAACATGATATTGATTCTCCTGATTGTAATGATGTTTATATAGAGTGTCAAGGGCGTGCTCGTCATCAGAAGGATCGCATCACAGTGGGTCAACATTTTAGAGTGAATCTCTTTTGTGTTACAATTGATCAACAATCGCAGGAATTGAATCACAGGTTTAATGTGCAAACAATGGAGCTTTTGAGGCTAAGCAATAGTTTGGTTCCTAAAGATATTTACAAAGCATTTGATATGGATGATATATGTGCTCTTGTAGAAAAATTCTATCCAATGAATTTTGATGAGCAGGAGAAAACAAATTTGAGATTTCAACTTCAACACTTTATTCTTGAAGCTGTTAGTCATCTAGAATTGAATAACTTGTCAACTACGTCTGAATTGTGTGAAGCTTTGGAAAAAACAGGGAAGGTGAATACATATTACTTGATTGACTGGATAATCCATCTTATCTTAACTCTTCCAGTTTCTACGGCTACTACAGAAAGATCATTTTCAGCAATGAAGATAATCAAGACAAGGATGCGTAATAAGATAGAGGATGAATTTCTTGCTGATAATATGATAGTTTATATTGAAAAAGAGATATCTGAAAGCTTTAGCTCTGATTCAATTATTAATGATTTCAAGTCTTTAAAAGAACGAAGGGCAACACTTTAATTCTAGGTACGTTTTTCCTTTTATTTATTATATTTTTGTTGTGTTGATGTTTTTTTGAATCTTTGATAAAATTATATTTTGTTCTTATAAATTTCAATTATAATATTTTAGTTAGTAGTTACCGCTCCCCTTAATATTTTGGGCAAGTTCCGCCTATGTCTAGTGTATATGTACAATAATGTAGTGTAATATAGCAAATTTTTGAGCTTGCTTCCTTGGTACATTCCTCAACTTGGACAAAAGAAGATTGCATCCCTTTCCGCATAAGTTCGCTGTTATAACCCTTCTCTTGCAAGAAGGCATTCGACAAAAGTACAGATAGCATTCAGCAAAAATATTAGAACATGCAATTATAGAACTTAAGAATCCGCTGTTATAGAATTTAAGGAACAATAATCATCAAGTACCAGCTTAGTACTAATTCAACTTTTTATCAAATTTAGAATTTCCAAAAGTAACATAATTGCACAACATGCAGCTACATAACTCGCAAGGAAAGGGCGGGGGGCGGGCGGGGGGGGAGGGGAGGGTAGAAGAAGAAGAACATGAAATCACCAGTTCATAGCAAATTGAACGATCAAAAACAATAATAAACTCCAACTACATGTTTTCACATTTTTCATTTCAAATCACTCAGAAATATTCAACATTTTGCCAAGTTATATTCATGTCCGAACACAACTCTAATTTCCAAATATTATTTTTCAACTTTCTTTCAAATATCGTCTTTTTTCAAATTTCACATTTTTTTTATATCCAAACGCCCACTAACTAGTTAACATCACAATATTACTGCTCTCCCTCCCAATGACGAATCAAAAAGATGTCAAAAGTATTCCAAAGATTAGTTTACAAACAGATATGATGCTAGAACCTGAAAATTGGGGAAGAAAGTAACATACAACCACACAAGGCATTCAGTAATGCAGTATTTTTCAGCACTAAGACAATGCAGACACATTCGGCAACAAAATCCCCTCATCCATCACACTCAGGGTTTTACCTCGACCAAAACCTAACTTGTTGAATCCAACCACACTAATTTGCCTAGAAAGGAATAAAAACAACAACATCATACATCAGAAACAAAGTCAAAAGAGTGTTCTTAGCACCCAACATATATCTTGTAAGAAAATTGTAGGAATTTCAACTATAGACCTGTATAAGTTTGATTAACAAAAGTCAAAAATAAAATACAATAGAAAAATCCACACTATAATTTACAAAAAGCTAGTTCCCAGCAGTTAGTACAATGAGGAATTAGGAGAAAGAGAAAAAAAATACTGCAAGAGCAAAAATTACCAACATGCGTCTTGAATAACCAACCAAAAACTACTCATAGATATATCCAAAACTTTAATTTAAAACAGGATTGCAACACATGGATTACTGAGAAAACAGAGCAAAGCACAAAGAAGGTGCCCATTTACCTGCTTCTTAGTAGCGGGAAACTGAAAAGTTACCAAAGAAGTCCAAAATTTTCCTTCAGTTTCTCTTTTCAAGTTTCAGTTCTTGACAACCAAAACCTAAATAGACTCCACTGAATAATAAGTTCAGGGAAAGGTTATATAAACATCTCAAACAGTAGACAAATGAGAGAACACTATAAACACCAAAACATACATTTTAAGTGGGGAAAATCACCATAAGAAAATGTTGCACATCATTTAAATGTTCACATGCATTTCTCTTCATTCCTTTCTCCGCCTATTCCAAGGTGAACCCATTTTAGCGTTAAAGCGATACTAATTTCAAAAGAATGATAACTAAGATTTTCCCAACTACATCTTGAAACAAAAACAAAAACTTAAACCTCCATGAAGTTGATACAAAATGCTAATTGTAAAGAATGGATCTTGGGCCTAACTCAACCCCAAAAGTTAGCTTGTAGGGTGAGGATTGTCCAAGTACATCTAAGGAGTCCATGTTCCCATTCCATATTCGATAGCGTAGATAATATAATTTGGGGACCCAACATTGGTGGGCAAGAATTGACATGAGCCTGACTCTGATACCATGTAAGATTGTATTTTGGGCCTAACTCAACACCAAAAGCTAGCTTGTAGGGTGAGGATTGTCAAGTACATATAAAGAGTCAATGTTCTCATTCCATATTCGATGTGGGACTCTTAACACTAATGATACATGACATTAATACGCATTTCACAAAGGCAGAAATAAGTTGCAGAATCAATAAATAAAAAAAAAAGAGAATGTGGATGGCAAAGCATTTCATCAGTTCTTATAATATTTAGATTGAAATATGTTTCCCATATAAGGTAATGCATATAAGCAATGACCATGTGTAAGCTTTCAACACTTGATTAATTAAGAGACAAATGCTTAGTTTGAAGTGGATGAACCGAAAGGTATTATACTGCGCAAACCATTGAATGAGATATATCATAAGGCATGCTGTTAAGAGTCTCACATCGGATATGGAATGGTAATATGGACTCCTTATATAGACTTGAACAATGCTCACTCTACAAGCTAGCTTTGAGGTTGAGTTAGACCCAAGATCCATGTCGGATCATCTAACTTATAAATTCTTGAGTTCAGCAGCTTTGCTTCCAATTCAATGTTACCATCAAGAGGCAAGGAAGGAAGCCGGCTCTCTGTCCTGCTGAAGAATTAGAGCAACTATTTTTATTACAAACTTTGTCCATGAAGTTCAGAAGCTTTCTCCTGCCAAGCGATAGTCTATTCAATGCTATACATAATTAAAACACAAAGTTAGCCTGTATCTCATCTTTGCAATTGGTTTAATTCAAATGCCAGAAACCAACATAATTTGAAGAAAAAATGAGCCACAACAAAAAACGAAGGTTAAGTTTCAAAAACCCTGGAAATGTTATTGTTTTATTAACTTTGGATTAATATATAAAATAATATTTATTTAGTATTATAGAACTATAAATTTTAAGTGTGTGGTTTTTAAATTAATAGCTAATGTTTGCAAGGTTCTCCTACATAATACTATTACTTAAAATTAATTTGATTATCTTTTGAAAAGAGATTTCACTAAAATTTAAATATAAATAATTTTGTTGATATTTATCTAGAACTCCCGAAACACAAATTAATATATATGTACTTTTCAAATTTTAAGATGAAATTTTGACACCATATTATTAGCAAGAGTGAAACTACTCTATATAAATTTTACAAACTAATAAATCACGAAAACCAGCCTCCTAATTGCCTACATAGAAATACCACAAAGTTGGAGGGTAGGGATCTAGGAGCTCAGTTGGTTGACTACCTAAATTTTCATCTAATCGATGAGGATTCAAATATTCACATTATAATTTCCTCTCCATTTCTTCTTTCCTACCCTATGTAATAAGTACATAAGAAAAAAAAATTAAAAAGCTATGCAAAGAGCCAAAAATAAAATAAAAGTCATGCACAAATATTTACACCAAAAGGCAGCAACTAAAGAATGTCAGATCGAAAAATTCAATGGGCTCATATTTTAACTTTGCAGTTGCAGCGCGTGCCATGTAATCTTAGGTCCATGGTACATTTGATCATTTGGCCCAACACTAAGTTGGGCTATTAAAAACCGACATTTGATCCATTTCTAAAATGATTTGGGCCAACAAACGACAATACTTTTTCTTGATAGGTACTCAAGATTTTATTTCTTTTTCTTTTAATTTATTAATTAATTTGCTGGAAGAGAGTGTTTTGTTGACTATCGACACTGTAGAAAATGGAAAGTTTGTCATCCCTATAAAATTTCAAATCAGTAACTTTGGATTCTTTGGCTGTAGACTCTTCAATTTTCTATTTTCACTCGACAACAATGATGGAGCCATGGTCCATGTACCATTATTCCACTATTCTCATGTTTGGGGAATCTAGGTTACCTCAATTTTGAAACTAAAAATTGCAATTGAAGATAGGAGTTCAGTTTCTTTTGCAATTTTACTCAACATCACTTAGGTTACATGGTTCAAATCTCACAAAAGGTCTTATTCTTTTTATCTTTTTTGATAATTACGGTATCCAGATCAACTTACACGCACCTTAATCAATTTCATGAGGCACGTGCTATTATTCACTTGCATAGATAACAAGCAACTCTATCCATAAGGATCCACTTCTCCCCGATTTTTTTACCCTTAAAATAAAGAAGAAAAGGATGGAATCTTGGATATTAATTAGGCATAGCACTAATGTTTGAAAGTTTACACATATGCCCGACCTGACATTGACTCAAAGGGAAACGAAAAAATGGCAGTTCGGTGCATTATGCTCTCGCTATGCGTGGGGTCTGGAGAAGGGTTGGACCATAAGGGTCTATTGTACGAATCCTTACCCTAGATTTTTGCAAGAGGTTGTTTCCACTACTTAAATGGTGACCTCATGGCAACAATTCTATCAGTTACTCTAAGATTCACGAAGCTATTTGGTGGTTGATACTTGTAACTTTGCATCAAGGGGAGATCCTCCCCCCACACACAACTTAAGGATATGTATGATGGAGCCAAGACCAAGATACAGACAATAGGAGGGACTCGGAGCATTTTCCAGTGATGATGGGGCTGCAACAAGGTTCAACTCTTAGTCCATTCTTATTTGTGTTGGTGATGGATTGACTGACACGACAAATCCAAAGGGAGGTGCCATGTTTTATGTTATTCGCAGACGATATAATCCTGATTGATGAGACCCGCAGTGAGGTGAACGCAAAGCTCAAGGTCTGGAAATAAGCTCTGGAGTCTAAGGGGTTTAGGCTGAGTGAGACCAAGACAGAATACATGGAGTGCAAGTTTAGTAACGGGAATGACTTGGAGACAGGCGTGGAGGTGGGGCTTAGTACCCAGGTTATTCCGAAAAAATGAAGCTTCAAGTACCTTGGGTCTGTTATCCAAGAAAACAAAGAGATTGATGACGATGTCAGACATCGTATTGGGGCAGGGTGGCTGAAATGGAGGCTTGCATCGGGCGTCTTGTGGGATAAAAAGGTGTCACAAAAACTTAAAGGCAAGTTCTATAAAGTGGTGGTTAGACCGACGATATTGTATGGGGCGAAGTGTTGGCCGGTCAAGATTTCGCACATCCAAAAGATGAAAGTGGCGGAGATGAGGATGTTGAGGTGGATGTGTGGGCATACAAGGAGGGGCATGATTATAAATGATGATATCCGGGGCAGACTGGGAGTGGTCTCGGTGGAGGACAAGATGCGGGAAGCGAGGTTGAGATGCTTTGGGCATGTGCAGAGGAAAGACACAAATGCCCCTGTGTGAAAGTGTAAAAGGTTGGATATGGACGGGTTTATGAGAGGCAGAGGTAAGCCGAATAAGCATTGAGGATAGGTGATTAGAAGAGATACGACGAAGGTGCAACGTACTGAGGACATGACCTTAGATAGGGGGTCGTGGAGGACACGAATTAGAGTAGAAGGGTAGTAGGTAGTTGAGTGTAGTACTACTTACGCGTACATACTGGTTGTGTAGTGCGATTATTGTGGGTCCGCTTAGCGTACCATACTAGTAGACGCAATATTGATGTATAATAGTGTGCGATTTCTGCTGGTGGGTGTTCTTTAGTGTACTGTGTTTAACTTATGTATCTATGTTAGTTCCTTTCCTTTTCAAAATGCGTTGGCATGACCCATTCGCTTTTGATACCAACATTTCATACTGCCTTAAATTTTATGCTTGGATCTGACCGTTTTCCTTGCTCTACTTGTGCTTAGGTTTTGCCTTGAGCCGAGGGTCTCTCGAGAACAGTCGATCTACCTCTCAAGGTAGATATAAGGTCTGCATACACTTTATCCTTCTCAGACCCCACTTGTGAAATTTTCACTGGGTGTTGTTGTAAATTATTTCCATATATTGAGGGAAGTGATACATTTTAATTAGCTGTCATTGAAAAAAACTTTACCCCAAACTAAAGAAAAAGGCAAAAAGAAGAATGGTTGTTATAAGTAATGATGTCTATAAAAATAACATATGAGTCATCATCAGTGGTCCTGCCTTCTGAATCTTATACACTACATGAATAATCCCAACAAAAAAAAAAACACATCAACGAGAAAGTTGAACTTCCAGTAAAACTACTTTAATTAATATCCACAACTATCTTTCTACTACATAATACACAAAAATATTACAATAAAAAATCATTTTTTCCCCATTATAGCTCTAAATGAATTGGTAAAACTACATTTCTTGATCCCCTTCCATGTCCAAATGAAAAAAATGATCTTTTTACTCTGCAACTGCTACTTTCTGAGGAACTAACATCAGTAACTTGGGTCTGCTGCTGTAAAATCTCTTGAACTGCTACGTAAAGTTGTCGATCCGTCGCTGAATCCATTGAAAATGATCTTCTTATTGGCTGAATTGCAAATTCATCATCTTCTTTCCTCATGTTAATGCACTCGTCTCCCATACTTGTAACAAACTTTTTACCTTTTCTTGTTGACACTTTTTGTTTTCTTGGTGATGGACTAATCGAAAAATGTCCTGTAATTTCCCCTGAATTTAACCTTTCTTGAGTACTTCTAGTTCTAACTGATGATGGTGTATGTGTAGGAATTGGATTAGTGTTTGATATTTCTATCACAACATAATCTTCATCTCTAAAATTTTCAAGATTTGGATCTTGATGAGGTGTTGAACTTGGAACAATGATTGGATCCAAAGGGAACAACAACTTATTTGTGTTAGTTGTTGTGGATGATGAAATACTATTCCTACAAAGTGGGCAATTTGCATTATTTTGAAGCCAAACATCAATACAATCAATGTGGAAAATATGTGCACAATTTGGTATAACTCTTAGCTTCTCATTTTCTTGAAACTCATTCAAACAAACAGCACATTCACAAGAAAATGTTGCATTTCCACCTAATGCACCATCTTTTTCTTCCCTTTTCTTGTACTTAAAAACGGGGATTGAACGAATCACAGATTCATCTAATCCCCTATTTTCAACTGCTGGTGAGTAAACCATTAAAGGGTCTTCAACACGACGATTTCTAGAGAACGAAAATCGCCTCAGAAGATCAATCCTATGCCAATTCAAGAAACATTTGATGACAAAAATGTAGTAGCTAACTAGTAATATCCCAGTTGCCAAGATTCCAATAATGGCAACTGCGATAATAGGAAAGCCAGCATGATGAGAAGAAGAAGAATGAAGAGGTGAACTAAAAACTGAAGCAGAAGTTGGAGGACTAATTGGATGATTTTTCATGTGTGAAAAAGATCCAAAGTACTTTAGTCTCACCAGATCCATGAGATAGTACTTTATTTTTATGTAATAAAGACAAAGGATGGACAGATGGTTATGTTTGGATCTTGAATGCACATGAACATATTATGGAGCAAAATGTAAAAAAAATTGAACATGAGTTGAAGTACAATGAGAAAAGGAAAAAAAATATGAAGAATTTTTGGCTAGGGTTTAATGAGAGGAAGTGTAGTAGTATCAAAGGAGACAACAAATGGAAGAGTGAACGTATTTATAAGAGGTAAGGGTTTATTATAAGGTTTAAAATATAATTTTTATATATATAAAAAATAAAAGAGCAGAAGAAAGTCTGACTTTTGAGGTACGTAGTTGGTGAATCTTGTCTGTCTGACTTTGATAATAAGAAAACTATAGTCGGTAAGAAAATATTTTATGTCTTTTATTCTTACTTGATTATAAGAATTTCTTATTCGTTACAAATTGTGATGTGATTTTTACAGCGTGGAATGGATTAGTTTTTTTTTTAGGTGTGGAGGTCTCATATAAATAGTGACGGAATTAAAATTTTATATTGACCTATTTACACGATAAATTTTTCGATAAACATATGTGTATCAGACTATTTTTCTAAGTTGGCAATAGTCCACCGTCCAAGACTCTTATGACTGGTGATGTGATTTTTATATTGGTTTACAGTTACACTTACACATGATCTTGTGGTCCATCCTAATTCAGTTGTTGCATACCTACACTTCTGCAAACTATGATTAATTGACAAGTATTTTATTTGTCAAAGGCTTTAAATTATGTATATTACATATGTAATTTTTTTACACTATCAAAATAATAATGTAATTTAACTTATAATAGAAAGTTAATTACCAATTTTAACTAAGTTACTAATTTATTTATGTTTATCATAAAATTTAACATTATGTGCATACTTAAACTAGATCTTTTTTAAAAAACATAGAGAAGGAAGGTAGATTTACAGAGTAAAAATATTATGTTACTGTCAGGGGATATAGTCCAATAGTCAACAAAAATCTTTGATGTTTTGATTTCTGCATGTGATATTTTTTTACTAGCTAGACTAGGCAATCTTTAACCTTATTCCACATTAGTTTATATTTATGAACCTTTGAATGTCCTTTAAGAAAGAACAGTTAAGACTTTGAACCAGTTAAAAGGCTTACATTTTTTTTACTATTAGTTTTAATAGTTGATGTTGACATCAAATAGTACTATATATAATTCTTGAATTCCAATACTAGGGTTTTTTTTTTTTGATATCCGGCTTACGCTAGATTATCCCTGGAGATAGTAGCATCGATCCCTCAACACTACTACCAGTAAATTATGAAATGTACCTGAATGACCAGGATTTGAGAACAGATCAATTAATATCGCCTACAAGGTTCTACCCCAGAAGAGAGCAAATTGCTCACACCAGGGTTCGAACCCACGTTGCACCTCCAGCTGAATTTTAAGTTCCCCTCCTTTATCATCCAGCTATGCCCGGGGGACTCCAATACTAGGTTATTATTGATTGAACAATGAAAGAGGTAATAGGTTTGTAGCCTCTTCTTTTTTTTTTTCCGCCCGGTGTTCGAAATTTACATTGGAGTCCGATAATATTTGAATCCACACCGCGTAGGCCCATTCGGGGGAAGTGCTCCCTATCAAAGATATTTCATACCCAGGACTCGAATCAGAGACTTCTGGATGAGGGAGGAGCAGCTTCATCCACTCTACCACATCGTGTAGCCTTTAAGAATAGAAACTTTACTTTTGTATATCTATACAAGATGATGATGATTTCTCCAGGTTCAATTATTGATCAAAATGTGTCTGTTGGTGATTTAGTTCTCTTTAATTTGCTTATAATCTACAGATAGATTTAATGTGTCAAAACTGTTTGGTAAACCTAAAAGAATTTAAATTTCTACAAGTTATAATCAAAACAACTCATTAGATTCTCAACATACACTTTGATCATATTCTATGATGACAAACCAATTAGGTAGAATGTTTTAGAAATCAACTAAAAGATGAAATGACAATTAGATGCCACTTACCTTTGAAGAGGAATCTTCACTTACACACAAAGTGTGGATAAATATAAGAAAAAAATTACTGATTGCAGGTTGGAAAATTACTACTACTATTGTACCTATCTTGAAAAAAAGAATTCTCATTTATTTACAATATAATTGCTATAGTACAAGTCTACAAGGTTATCTTACTCTCATTCTTTTTTGAGTTTAACTTGTATGCATGTTATATATTATCGGATCACTTAACATTACAAGTGAACCATTCACAAAAATTGAGACTATAACCTAGAAAATGTAGTTTATCTGTTACAGTATGTGAAAATATATAGATAGCGGATTCTTTTTTTATGAATAAAAAATTCGTGTGAAATCAACAGTAACTTTTAAATTTCGGGAATAATGGGCCCACTCTTCTCCCTTTTTTCATTTAAATATCAGAGTTAGTTAGTTTGGCGCAATACTTAAATCGATGACCCAAGACACAAGTTTCTTAACCTTTGTCAATTGAACTAACTCAATAAGAGAAAAATACTAGTAGTATACATTCTCGGTTAATTCATTTTCTTTTTCGTCCAATTATACCCATAATAATTTGGATATGACTATGCAAGAGTAGAATTTAGGATATTCTTGAAAAGTGATTACTCCCAAAAGGTTAAAACTTTTTGATTAGCTAATCCAATCTTAATCATGAAGGATATCAAAAATACTTTTCCATTGCACATTCAACTCACACACTTAGAAAAAATAACTAGCTAGTCATCACTATAACCACCCAAACGTGGGGTTAGGGGTATCTCCTATGCTTCTATTCACATCAAAATAATGGCATTCTGGCCCCTACCCCTAAAATCTAAATTTGAAATCTTGAAAGAAACTTTAGTCAAGAAAGTTATGCATACATATTTAGGAAAACGAATTAATTAAAATTGGGACCCAACCCAATCCAACAACCCCCAGAAAGCAAATTGTCAAGCAAAAAGGTGGATATCACACACAAAAGGTCAAATCTGTAATAGCAAACAAAAAGGAGGGAGGGGCTGAGAAAAGGAGAATCCTAGAAAGTGTTAAAGGATCTAATAGAAGGAAAGAAAAATATTGAGTCACAGTGTTTATATTAAATCACATAACTTACCATAATTAAGTAATAAATTGAAGTAAAAAATTATATTTTTTGGCCATGATTAAAAGAAGTGTATATAAAAATTATTTATCATGTTTGTCATTAGTTTTCTGTAAACACCAAAGATAAGTAAAAAAATTTAAAACAAGAACACTCTTTTTCAAAAGCTAAATTTAATTGCTCGAGTGCTGAGTGGTTATAGAAAGACAAGCCACTTAGGTAAGAAGAATTAAGATTTCCTTATATTATCACCCCTTTTAGAGTGTGGTGAGACCAGATATGGAGATGATATTTTCATTTTTAATAAGAGGTTTCGCCTTTGCGTATTGAGAATGAACAATATTATGATAAGTAGTGATTTCCTCTTTAATAAATTTTATGCGATGTGAATTCGAATTATCAAAATCTTAAAATAATTATCATACAAGTGAACACTGAGTTGAAAAAAAAATCGGTTGTGACCCGGTCAAAAAGTGATGCCCTCGCAACTAAGGCCTTATTTGTTTGCACTTAATGAAGATTTGATCCGAATGATTTAGATCTTAAGCCATCAAATACATTTATTTACATTAAGATCTAAGCACTTATTTGGTCTAAATAGGTCTTTATCATTTCTTAAACAAAGTCTTAATATTTTAAATACTTTTATATAAATATTTTTAACACTACTCTGTCCACAACCACAACTCCACCTCCGACCCCACCCTACTCCCTCCAACCCATCCCACTACCACCATCCAGCTACCATCTACCCACTACCCACTACCCACCACTACTAACCACATCTCATCACAATTGCCAAAGACTACCCTCACCTTCCCAACCCCTACCCACCCATCCAACCAACCCACCACCCTACCACCACCTACCTCCAACTCCATTATCACTAACTATATCTCCGCCATCACAACCGCCGCCTAACCGCCACCACCACAACCAACTACCTTCATCATCACAACCACCCCCACCCTCCCAACCCCACCCTCCAATCCACCACCCTACCTCACCCACTACCTCACCTTACCCACCACCACCCGCTTCCCACTCCCCACCACTAACCACCTCTACCATCACAACCGTCGCCAACCATCAGCCACCACCACCAACCACCTCTGTCATTCCAACCATCACCGCTGACAACCACTATTGTTAGTCGCTATCACACCTATTATCTCCATCATTATAATTATATCAACAACCACCATCGTCGCCGCCGCCACTACCACCATATGACCAGTCCTTACTACTAACTACTTCTACCATCATAATAAGCATCGCCGCCATTATTAGCTACTAGAACCAACCATAACCACCACCACACTACAAAGCATCTCTACTATCACTAGCATAAATATTTAATTTATCAAATATGCTTTTATTTTATTATATTTATATTTAATTTTTAATATTTAGTTACTTTTTAATTTGAATTGTCTATTTATTATGTTTAAAGAAATATATTATGCACATTCAGATATTTAAAAACAAACAGTTTTAATCATTCAATATTCAGATTTAGAGACAATATCTTAATCATTCAGATGTGCATTTAGATTTGTACGTATTAATCCTAATGAAAACAAATGGGCCTAAAAAACTTCTAACTTTTCTTTATTATACAAGTACTATTTTCAAAGATTTTATAGTAATATATTATGGTCCAGTAAATCAACACAATCCGAATAATATAAAGCCAAAACTAACTGCCCCTCTCTCCAAATTATTATCACTTACCTTTTTCTCTTTAAAGAAAAAAGAAACATAAAGAAAGAGATTTTGTTAAATGAAAATCTTTGAAAATTTGGCACTATCTATTTTTGAACTCGAGAGAGCCGAGATTGCAGATTCTTTTTCCCACACCTTATTGACTTTCTTGCCTTTGGAAAATTGAGAATATTGTGATTTGTGAACATTCTTGAACATGATTTTAAGATGATATATGTTTGGTGAGAATTATTAGCCATCTCACATATGAGTATGTCGTCAATAATTTTTTATTTCTCAATTGATAAATTTTAATTTTGATTCTTAAGATACTCTGATTAAGTAATATTTAACGTTTAATTAGTTGAAATGTGCACTTTTGATCTCTTTGCTGGTTACCGATCACAAATTTTATCATAATTACCAATTGCTCCACTACTTAATTATATATGTGTTATGTTAAACTTGTATTGCTAATCTGTTACCCTATACATTTTACGATAATACAATCCATTATAACATATGTCCTGCTTAAAAGATTAAAACATTACAATTAGTGAAGGTTGCAATGTTATTTGCAACCATTTGAAATCTTGAGCCCCCCTTTTATTTGTGTTAGATGATATTAATCTCCCTTGGGGAGTCTTTCATTAATATCAAGGTATATATAGAGTACAATATTCATCCATTATACAATAGGAATCCTAAGCCTATACAAAAGAGGAATTCCAGTCTTATCATAATTACATTTACACAATATATGGAAATATTCTAATTATGGGTAGGGAATATATTGTTTTCTATATTTACACGTTTACACACCCCCTCAGTCGGAGCGGAAGGAGGCCGGACGCTGAGACTGGATCTGAAGTCAAGAAATAACTGTCTGGGAAGTCCTTTGGTAAATATGTCTGCATACTGATAGGATAATAGAACATGTAACACTCTGACATGGCCTAACGCAACTTTCTCACGAACGAAGTGTAGGTCTATCTCAATATTCTTGGTTCGCTGATGTTGAACCGGATTATGATAAAGATAGATGGCAGAGATGTTATCACAATACACAATAGATGCCTGACGCAAAGGACACTGAAGTTCTAACAGTAAATTTCTGAGCCAACAAATCTCAGCTACTACATTTGCAATGCCTTCAGACTCGGCCTAAACCTTTGGAGCGAGATAGGGTAGCCTGTCGCTTGGCAGACCAAGAAATCAGATTATCTCCTAAGAAAACACAAAAGCCGGATGTGGAGCGTCGCGTGTCCGAACACCCTGCCCAATCTGCATCCGTATATGAAAGCAACCTGTCTGGTGCAGAGGGGTAAAGCTGCAAACCATAATCAAGAGTGCCCTTAATGTATCGAATGATATGCTTAAGAGTAGTGAAATGAGACTCCTTGGGGGCATGCATGAATAAGCACACCTGCTGAACATCATAAGCTATGTTTGGCCTGGTGAATGTGAGATACTGAAGTGCACCTGCAAGGCTCCTATACAGAGTAGGATTAGATACTGGAGCACCATCCATAGCACTGAGCTTAGATTTGGAATCAACTGGAGTAGGCACCTCTTTGCAGTTCGCCATCTTAGCCCTGTACACAATTTCTTCTGCATACTTACGCTGACACAAGAACATATGATTGGCAGACCTGGTCACTAATATCTTCAAAAAGTAACTCAGCTTCCCCAAATCAGTCATTGCAAATTCGAACTTGAGCAAGATAATAATCTCATTTTTCAATCCGTCGGAGGAGGCAGTAAGAACAATATCATCCACGTAAAGTAATAAGTAACCAGTGCTACTACCTCGATGAAAAATGAAAAGTGATGTATCACTCTTGCTGCATACAAACCCAATCTGCAAGATATACCTGGCAAAGCGATCATACCACGCACGGGGGGGGCCTGCTTCAGGCCATATAGTGACTTACGGAGACGGCACACAGAGTGAGAAACTGCTGGATGGGTGAACCCCGGTGGATGATGCATGTAGACTGTCTCTCTCAGATCCCTATGTAAGAATGCATTCTTCACATCAAGCTGATGGATCGGCTAGTGTTTGCCCATGGCAATGCTCAAAACTGTGCAGATGATAGCCGATTTGACAACCGAGCTGAAGGTCTCACCACAATCAATGCCCTCCTGCTGATTTGTTCCATTAGCCACAAGACGGGCCTTATACCTCTCAAGATCCCCATTGTCTCTGAACTTGTGACGAAATAACCACATACAACGAATGACATTCACCCCCTCAGGTCTAGGTACTAGATCCCACCTATGCTGTTTAGTTAAAGCATTGAATTCCTCATACATATCCGCATTCCAATTAGGGTCTTGTTTGGCCAATTTTGGGTTATTTGGAAGTGGAGAGATGGTTTGGGCAGACAAGTTGAAATGGACTTTGGGTTTGAAGATTCCATGCTTTGAACGAGTTTCCATTGGATGGGTAGGGACAGTGGATGGCGGAGTGGTGTCTGAGATGGGGGGTAAAGTCGGATAAGGAGAAGGTGGGGCGGTTGCCGGAGGCGCCGCGGCTCCTGGATCGAGAGTCGCGGCGCTAGAAGGTTGACAGGCTTCTCTGAAGTTTGGGCGCCGCGGCTCTGACGACGGAACAGAGGATGTGAGTTGTTCAATTATGAGGGGAGAGATGGCAGACTCGTCAAGAAATGAGTAGTCCTGTTTTTCAAATTTTAGAAGATTCGAAAACGGGAATGTGGTCTCGTCGAATGTGACGTGATGAGATATGTGGATCTGACGAGTCGACAAGTCATAGCATAGATATCCCCTATGGTTCGGCGGGAATCCTAGAAAGACACATGGAGTGGACCTAGGAGCGAGCTTGTGAGGGGCGGTGGAGCTAAGGTTGGGATAACACAGACAACCAAAAATCCGTAGATGATCATAAGAGGGGATTCTATGATAGAGGATTTCGGTAGGGGTCATATTGTGAAGAGTGCTAGTAGGGAGAATATTTAGAGTGTATTCTGACATTTTAGCAGCATAGACCCAGAAGGGTGTAGGGAGGGAGGCATGAATCAATAGGGTGTGAATCATATTGTTAATGGTGCGGATGATTCTTTCAGCTTTACCGTTTTGTGGTGAGGTGTGAGGGCAGGAGAAGCGAAAGACCATGCCATTAGTGGTACAAAAGCGGTGAAACATAGAGTTGTTGAATTCACGACCATTATTGCACTGAAATGATTTTATGCCTTTTCCAAAATGTGTTTGAATGAACTTGCGAAACTCAAGAAATTTGACAAACACTTCCGATTTAACTTTAAGAGGGTATAACCAAACGTAGTGTGAAAATTCATCAAGCAACACAAGATAATATTTATGACCGAGAGAACTAGAGATAAGAGATGTCCATAAATCGGCATGTATGATATCAAAAGGAGCAAATGTAACACTAGTAGATGATTTAAACGGAATACGAATATGTTTGCCTAAAGAGCAAGAAACACAATTTTGGGCAAGTTTCCCATTACAAGCAATGAAATTGTTGCTTCTAAGAAAATTAAAAACTGGGACTTCTGGATGACCAAGCCTATTATGCCAAGTTGAATAAGAAACAGCCGCTAGAGTGACGGGAGAGCAAGATCTGGCAGCGGAGGTGGAAGTGAATGGATAGAGATCCCCCGTGCTATTGCATCTCGTAAGAGATGTCCCCGTATAAAGATCCTTCACAGTAAAACCAAAAGGGTCAAAATCCACAAAGACAGAATTATTACGAGTAAATTGGCGGACAAATATGAGGTTCTTAATCATGTGTGGGGCATATAGGGTGTTTTTTAGGGAGAAGGGTGGATGAGGTATCATAACCCTTAATTGGAATGTGTTGTCCATTATCAACTGTAACATATTGAGGATGCTTTAAACTAAACAGTTTAGGAATAGTACCTGCAGACTGGGTGACGTGAGATGTGGCGCCTGAGTCCATGTACCAAGTATTGTCGGGCTGTTGCATAGAGAGGGTGTTGAACGCCTCACCCAACTCAGTGGGTGTCATGCCGGAGGAGGGCTGCGGGACCTGACCTTACATGAAGTGGGCCTACTGTGGGGCTGGAGCGGGGCCTAACAAACCGGGGTAAGAATACGGATTGTATGGGCTGCTTTGCATCGAATGGACTTGGCCGCGGCTCAGGCCAGGCGTCGCGACTCAGATCTTTGAGGCCTTGCAGAGACAAACAGCTGGCGAGGCCGCGGCATAGTTGTTTTGCGATCTCTGTTGTTGTTGCTGCTGTTGGTTCTGTTGACCGCGACCCTTGCCACGACCACGACCTCCTCTACCGCCGCGACCTTTTTTGGGTTGCGTGTCGACAGCTAACACCTGCTGGGCGTGCTCATCCTGCTTAGCACGACGGGTTTCTTCGAGCAACAATTGTGAGCGAGCTTTGTTAAAACTCGGTAGCGGATCTGCCTGTTGAATTATGGTGGCCAAAGTATCATATTCGCCCTTAGTAAGGCCAGAAATCATTTGTAGCACCATTTTATCGTCAGTGACAGGCGTGCCGATGTTGGAGAGTTGATCCGCTAGAAGTTTAAGCTGCTTGCAGTACTCAGAGACATTGGAGAAGTTTTCAAGACATGTTTTATTGAACTGTTCTTCCAAATACATGGCACGAGTGTGCTTGTTGTCCTGAAAAATTTTCACCCAAACGATTCCACAAGTCAAGGGCTGTGGAGTCAGATTTCATGATAGTAAGGAACAAATCCTGAGAGATACTACCATATATCCATTGTTTGACGCCGGCGTCGAGACGATGCCAGATAGAATCATCAACCTCCGTAGGGCGCGAAATAGTTTCATCAATATGGTCAAGCACGTTATAGAGACATGCATGATTGCGAAAAAGTTCAACCCAGGGAGAATACTGGTTGTTTTCTTGATCAAGAATAATGGGAATATGTTTCTTGATGTTGGAAACAGTAAGGGCGGGGTGAAACAAGAGTGATGACTTTGTGGTGGGATTTATGGAGGTAGAGGCGTCAGAAAGTGTGGAAGAATCAGGGAATGCCATTTAGAGAAGAGAAGAAAGGAAGAACAAAATCCGAAAAACAAGAAGAAAATCCTGGAGGACCGCGGCGTAGGAGAGGCAGCCGGCGGCTGTGGAAGAGAAATGTTTTTAGGGTTTTATTTATTTGGCTCTTGATACCATGTTGGATGATATTAATCTCCCTTGGAGAGTGTTTCATTAATATCAAGGTATATATAGAGTACAATATTCATCCCTTATACAATAGGAATCCTAAGCCTATACAAAAGAGGAATCCTAGTCTTACCATAATTATATTTACACAATATATGAAAATATTCTAATTATGGATAAAAAATATATTATTTCCTATAGTTACACATTTACAATTTGAATCTTGGGTTTGTGGCCAACCGCAGGTACTAAGGAGAGATACTGATTATTAATAATTAATGAAACAATTCTTCAGCAAAACTGACAAGTCTTGTTGAAATATCATACTCACAACAAAGACTTGATAAAATGTCAACGAATATCAAAGATTTATGCAGAGTAAGAAAAAGGTTAAATAATGATTTCAATGCAAGTTTTTCAAAGGCTACTGAAGACGCAACATTCGATTAATTAAACATTGTACCAAAATATAATCTTTTTATTTCTCCCAAAAATAATTAAAAGTAAACAACTTCAAATATTGGCCTTCAAGTTAGTTGACTGGCAGAGGAGCTTTTTTGCTACTTGACTGTTAGCATTGACGGTTCACCAACGCATGCATCAATTAATGAGCTACACTAAATAGTGATTACATAATAATATTTACAACATACAAAATGAACATACATTTTTTTAAAATTTTTTTGCAAGGTTTTATCTGATGATCAGTTTGATAACGATAGTATATATGATTGTCTCAGATAGGACTAGCAAATAAATATTTGAATGTGTTGAGCAACATGTACAATTTTTCTCCTACATTAGTGTATGTTCGCAGTAGTGAAGCTATACTTATTCAAGGAGTGTCAATTGACCCCTTTGTCGAAAAATTATAGTGTAAATAGGTCTCTCTCTACAAAGTACATGAAATCAAAGTATAGGATTTGATGATTCATTTTACAAATTGAAAATCAGAAACTATAAACGCATTCCCCTCATTTTAATGTATAGTTTACAATTAATTGTAGATGGATTTGAATTTCGTTACACTAGATTCACTCAAAAGGAAACAACAAAAATATACTCCTATTATATATGACAAATATTTGCCATCTTTTTTTTATAGTTACGTACACCATAGGGAAAGACGTGGCCAACTGTACTATATATATAATCAACATATAGGTATGTTCTAGTAGATCGAAACAATTTCTTTTAATATAAAATCTAGTATCAATAATTAGCATTAATACTTGCATGTATGGACATAGATTATTTGTACACTACCAAGATGTTTAATGAAATAGGTGAGATCCTTTCATCGTTTTATTCACAGGTAACATATATATTATTAGGGTGCTAAAAATGAAAACTTTCCATATGAGCATTTAATTAAATTAAATTAAATTTGAATTTGGTACTTCTTAACATCAATGCTCTATTATATTACGGTCTCATTGACATCCATGAACTTTAAGCGTTAAACTATTGTTATTAAATTGATCAAGTTGAAGTATCAAGATTAAAAAAAAGGTAATAAGTTGAAAATAATCATCTAAAAATTTGGATATTGAATTAATTTTTTATGTTCTTGAGTATGAGTTCTAATATAATGGTGTAACATGTCTCATATCCTTTCTGTGCGAGGAGAACTACAATATAGGTATGAGTTCGGACAAACCTAATAACTTTTTCTTAGACCCTTCCCTCCGTTTGGTTTATCATCAAATAGAGAAAGGAATATATTTGGAAGAGGATGAAAAGTGTGAAAAATTTCCACTCTCTTTTGCATAGTCATGAGAGAGAGGAATGAATGTAAATTGTGGTACTTGTAAGTTAAAATGAGCAGAAAATGATTTCGAAATAGTCTTTGCTTCACACTTTCTGTTCAATTAAAACAAGATGAAGAAACGAAATTTTTTCACTTCATTTCCTTCCCAGTTCTCACTCCTAGTTTTGGAATTTCGGAAAAAACGCACTTTTGTCCTTCAAACAGGCTGGTCTTTAATTTTTCTTTTCGGCTGGTCTTTAATTTTTCTTTTCGGTTGGCCTGTAATTTTTATCCTTGGTAGTTGAACATATGCAAAGATGCGGGGCATAACTTGAGAGATATTATAATGCGAAAATATAAATTTATGTCCCGCGAAAAAATTATTCACCTTGAAGGCAAAAATTAAAGACTCACAAAATAGGGTCAAATGTGTTATTTAATTGCATGGTTTTCCCTTCTAATGGGCTGGTCTTTAATTTTTTCCCCCCTCAAATGTAACTTATGTCTATTGGGACATAAATTCTGTAAGAAATCCGATATAGCTTGTGCCGAATCCTTTAAACAACTTATGTCCCAATAGGATAAGTTTCATTTGAGGGATAAAAATTAAAGACCTGCACAAAATAGGACCAAAAGTGCAAATGACCCCATCCTTTCCGATGAAAAGCCCATGAAAGAGCGCAGTGGAGATACGGGAAATTCAGTGATTTTGTTGTACCATGACCCTTCCTTCAGTGTGGAGCAGATTTATTTTTGGGCCAACTTTTCGGCCTAACACTTGTTGGAGTATAATTCTCTCTTAACCCAATTTATGTCAGTAATTGCAGAAATAGCACCCACCGGTCACCTTTTTAGTCCCATCTTCAAGAAATAATCGTTATTATTATAAGTTTCAAATTATACGGGTAAAATTTCAACATAATGCCATAAAGTTTTATCCGTAAAGTAAAATTTAAAACTTTATGATAATATTGCTCAATTACAAGAGCTGAAAGAAGCTATTTGTAGATATATTGGTCAATGTTAAATATACATAATATACACCCAATATACATGTGTATATTATGTATATTGGCTCTCGGATTAGTTGAGTTGACCGTGTATATGGTGTATAGTTTAGGTAAGGTTTTAGTCTCCTAGTTTAGGTAATGTTGTAGTGTAATTAGTATTGTACACTTACCATAATATTTGTATTACCATAATTGTATAATTAGTATCCAAGTAGAATAATATTTTAGGAATAGAATAGGAATAAGATTCTCCTATTATGAAAATATGTAAATTGTATATATACTCTTTCAATTAATGAAAATAATCAATGAATTATTTTTTTCAATTCTGATTACAACTTCAAAAGCAAGCCAATTCAACGCAAATACTATTTTGCTAAATAATTGTGCAATAATATAATAGACACTCAACACCTTTTCTTTCTCATTTTCTTTTCAACTCTCAAAAATGGTATCAATTGCCTCTTTATTTTTTGTAGCTACTTTTTGTTAATCTCCTTGAATGGTAAGACAAAAATAAAAATAATTAGGTAACACAATTATACAACAATATACTATGTGTAATCTCATATGTATATACAACAATAGCAAATAGTTAGGTCACACGTCTATGCGAACTTGATACTCTTTCTAGAATGAATTATATGAAAATTTTGTTGATGGACAGGTGGATCCTTAATTAGGACCTGGAAACAAAAATATAATGGAATCTATATAAGTTCTTTTTCCATCTTACAACACGTTTGATTTTTTGACCACTTTTTCAATGTAATTATTTCAAAATACATCCACTAAATAGGTCCTAAAAAAATTACATAATGGTGATACAATGAAACAAATATAGCTAACATATAAAATTAGATTAGATGTCAATTCAATGTAAAGAGCTAAAATAAATGATAAGACTGTTCCATCAATGGGATTCTAGATGGTGGCTGAAAAATATTTTAATGAAGTGAAGTTCATTACTAGTTTAATTAAATCATCCTATATACTCCACTAGTCTCTAAGATCAATTATTTAGCTAAGTTTTCATAGATTACATGAACGAATCTAATCTTATTCTTAACAAAAAAAAATCTAATCTTAATATTTGATCACTTGGGGACGATTTATGATTAAATAGTTCCCCAAAAATGTTTCATTTTTTTTCTCTTTTCAGAGTTAATTTAACTAATCTTCGTAGTTAGATTGGATTAGATTAATTTATTATTTTAAAATTTAAATTTAAATATTCAAAACTATACAAAAAATGTTATAAGCTACAATTTTTCTACAACATGGTGAGAAATACATCTTAAATTAATATTGATTAAAATTCATGTAACTTGAATCTCGAGAAGCAATGCAAAAATTGATAAATTTTAAACATACTCCTATCTTGAAATTTAAAATCCCACTCCACTAATAATAGAAATAAAAATTCTCCAATTACTAGTATTTTGCATTATTTATATCTCATTATTTATTCAATGAATATATACCCTACAAATTAATTACTACACTACAGGGGAAACAGTAGATTTTATTAAATTTCGTTATACGTAAGAGCCAAGTGCATAAGCAAATGACTAAAAGAAAATAATCTCTTGATTAATTTCATTAATGAATATGTATATATATAATTTACAATTTCTAAATATGAAAAATTCTATTCCTAGTATACTACTAATATCCTAATTATACTTGTACAAGAATTCTACAATTATGGTAAGTTTGAACATCAATTTGGGTTTGGTCTCGGATACCCGTAGGCAGTGTATATCATGGGTATATTTCTATCACACCCCCGCAGTCATAGTAGCCAATTGTCATACGCTGAGACTGTCCCTAAAATCTTCAAATAGAACCAAGGGAAGACTCTTAGTAAATATGTCTGCTATATGGTACCGCAAAGGGACATGGAGGATGCGTACTTGTCCACGAGCTACCTTTTCTCGAACAAAGTGTAAATCCATCTCGATATGTTTAGTACGCTGATGTTGGATCGGATTTTCAGAAAGATAAATTGCACTCACATTATCACGGTAGATCAAGGTAGCTTTTTGAATAGGAAAATGTAGCTTTAGTAGAAGATTACGTAGCCAACATGACTCAAATACCACATTGGCTACCCCTCGATACTCAGCCTCTGCACTGGATCGCGATAAAATAGCCTGACATTTTTCCGACCAAGAGACCAAGTTATCCCCAAGGAACATAGAATATATGGAGGACAGATATAAATGCAATCCATAATCAAGTGTTCACTGTATGGATCGTACAATGCGTTTGAGCGCATGCATGTGCTCAATCCGCGGATCATGCATAAATAAACACACATGTTGTACTGCATAAGTAATATCTAATCTCGAGAAAGTCATTTACTGAAGAGCCCCTGCAAAACTACGATAGTGAGTGGGATCCTTATATGGCGTGCTAAAAGTAGCACTCAGCTTCGGTTTGGTATCCACCAGAGTAGAAAATGATTTACAAGATGACATGTCAGCTCTCTCAATAATCTCGACTGCATACTTCTTCTGTGATAAAAATAGACCACCTGCATGACAAGTGACAACTACACCCAAAAAATAACTCAAGGGTCCCAAGTCTTTCATAGTGAATTCTGAACAGAGAAGAGACATGATAGACTTGCGCAAATTATCCGAGGAGACAGTCAAAATTATATCATCAACATATAACAGAATGTATGCAAGAGAAGAACCACGACAATAAATGAACAGAGATTGATCAGACCTGCTGTGAGAAAATTCAATAGTAGACACATAATATGCAAACCTTTTATACCACGCCCGTGGGGCCTACTTAAGCCCATAAAAGGATTTTTTTCAGCAAACAAATATAGTGAGGATAATTGGAGTTCTTAAAACCCAAGGGCCGATGCATGTATACTGTTTCCTTAAGATAATTGTGTAAGAAATTATTTTTCACATCCAGCTGATGAATGAGACATACTTTTGAGATAGCTAGACTAAACACAGTACGAATGGTTGCCGGTTTGACCACCAGACTAAACGTCTCTCCACAATCCACACCAACCAATTATGTTTTACCAGCACCTACAAGATGGGCCTTATGCCGCTCAAAAGAACAGTTTATGAGTAAAAATTTACATAGACCGAATAATATTAACACCAGGGGGATGGGGCACCAACCCCACATCTTATTTTCAATAAGAGCATTATATTCGTCATCCATGGTCAATTTCCAATTCGGGTCATGAAGGGCAGACACTGAGTTACGTGGTAGGGGAGATTTAGTGACATTAGAATTAAAATTGATATTTAATTTTGATTTAAAAATACCCCGTTGGCTATGAGTAACGGGCCCTTGACTCGAGGTAGAATTGGACGGGATTTGAGTAAGCAACGGGTTGGCAGCTGACTGGCCAGCAGGCAGTAGGCCTGCTAACCCAATAACTAAACGAGAAATAGATACTGGGTCACTACATGCAGTGGGCCGTGATTCCAGATCAGTATCGATACCAGAACTGGGCCAAGACCCGGGGCCAAGGCCGAGACTGTGTGGGCCAACATGCAGTGAGCCTGCTGGCCGAGTTAACGCTGGATTGGTAATTTGTGGGCCTGCAGGTAGTGGGCCTGCTGGCGGATTCGGGTCACGGGACAGCTCGAATAAATGGTGGATAATATACGGTAAGATCCCATCATCCAAAAAATTCTACAAACTAGGCACGGAACTACACAATTTAGCAAACGAAAATTGGGTTTCATAAAAAATAACATGGCGACTAATTATGATTTTGTTATAGGATAAATCAAAATATTTATAACCACGATGATTAGATGGATAACCCAAAAACACACAAGCGGTAGAACGGGCTTGAAGTTTGTTAATTGTAGTAGACGGAAAAAGTGAATAGCATAAACATCCAAATACCCTAAGATGAGAATACGAAGGATATTTATTGTAAATAACTTTAAGTGGGGATTGTTATGCTAAGCCTTTGTTAGGGAGGATGTTAAGTAGATATGTAGTCATTTGTAATGCATGATGCCAAAAAGAATGAGGTAATGAAGCATGGGCTAACAAGGTTCGGACAATATTATTAATGGTACAAATTTTTCTTTCAGCCTTTCCATTTTGTGAGGACGTATATGGACAAGAAAACCGAAACGATATGCAATGAGTGTCACAAAACTCTCGAAACGACCTTGAATACTGCTAATCACATTGCTAATAGAGTCCATTTAAGGCCTGGAACAAAGATGATACCATATGAGCTAATAAATTGAAAGAAACTTAACTTGCGTTACTTTCATATTTTTTGGTGTACTTGTTTCATTTTAATTGATAGATATCATTTGGCAAAGTTTGACTGTAAGAGCAACAGAGGAATTTTTGTTAGCTATTCTCAAAATAGTCATGCTTATCGAGTATACAATCTAAGGACCAAAACTATACAAGAGTCTGTAAATGTTATTTTTGATGACTTTTCTGATCTTGCAGGAAATACAACTGAAAATAACACTATAGTTTCAGTGGAAAATGTGCAGACTACTGAAGAATTAGATGTTGCCACAAATGTTGCCACATCCGAAGCAACATCTGAACCTGAAATAGAGACCACATAGGTCATGAATGAGGAGTCAAATGCTGAATTGATAGATCAAGTTTGAATGACCTCTTATCAAGGATTAGGAAGAATTATCCAACAGGCCAGATGATATGGGGATTTTTTAAAGGATTTAGAACAAGAGTGAAAGAACCAATCAACTACAGAGAAATGGTAAGGTATATGTGTATGTCTACCATATACCAAAAGGTTAGTCTTTCTTGTTTTATATCTACCATCTGGAGCTCATGTGGAACCTTTTATTCTGGCGTAACAACGGTAGAATGTAACAAACTATTACGACCGCCTAACATAGGGGACGGAGGTACGGTAAACTCGGCCAAAATATGAGACCTGAAGGGCCCGGCGCGCACAATCCTATCCTATCCGAACCTGCAGTACTCACTCACCTGTTTAGGCACTTCTCTTCGTCTACCCTTGCCCTTTTCCCTTTTTGTTCTCAGACCCTTAGTTGCATGCGGATCTTAAAGTCATGGATTTTTTTATGGTCGATAGCTGCTTTCTGCTCTCTTTATTAGTGCCAACTCCGCTAGGTATAGGGAAGGAGTCTTCTACAAGTCGCATTACTGGTCGATGACCGTATTTTGAGAACTAAAAAATGTTTTAGAACCACTTGAAGCTAATTTTTGGATTCAAGCAATGCAAGAAGAGCTTGAACAATTATCTCGAAATGAAATCTGGGACTTAGTTCCACGTCAAAATTATACGAATGTAATCGGAACTAAGTGGATTTTTAAAAATAAATTAGACGAATCGGGAACAGTTGTTAGAAACAAAGCTCGTCTAGTTGCACAATGCTATACTCACGTTGAAGGAATCGACTATGACGAAACCTTCGCACATGTGGCTAGAATTGAGTCAATTCGACTGTTACTTGCTATTGCTTGTTGCCTAAAATTACTTTACACCAAATGGATGTAAAATGTGCATTCTTAAATGGTTATCTAGATAAGGAAGTCTATGTTGAACAACCAAAAAGATTTGAAGATCCTCACCATCCACACTATGTATACAAGCTCAAAAAGGCTTTGTATGAGTTGAAACAAGCCCCTCGTGCATGGTATGGTCGTCTAAGTAACTTCCTTCTTGAATTTAATTTTAACCATGGTGAAGCTGATCATACTTTATTCATTAAACGTCATGGTGTAGATATTATTATTGCTCAAATCTATGTAGATGTCATAGTCTTTGGCTCGACCTCACAGTCTTATCTTAAGTCATTTGTTGAATCTATGACATCAACTTTTGAAATGAGCATGATTGGGGAACTAATTTTTTTCTTTGTCTTGCAGATTAAGGAAAGTGAAGATGAAATTTCATCTCACAAAGTAAATATGCTAAGAATCTAGTTAAGAGATTTGGTTTGGAGAATGCTAAGCAGATGAAAACGACAATGGGTTCATCGTAGAAGATATGCAAGGATAATGTTGGTGAAAATGTCGACCCAACATTGTATCGATCTATGATAGGTAGCCTTCTTTATCCTTACTACTAGTCGCCCAGATATTATGTTTAGTGTTTGTGTTTGTGTCCGTTTTCAAGCCTGTCCCAGAATATCCCACTTAAATGTCGTGAAACGTATCATTCGATATGTTTCTGGCACATGTGAGTTGAAAATTTGGTATTTCAAATACACTAATCCTAAATTAATAGGATTCAGTGACTCGGATTGGGCTTGAGACGTAAATGATAGAAAAAGTACAAGTGGAAGATGTTTTTATCTTGACAATAATCTTGTTTCATGGTATAGTCGTAAACAAAACTGTGTCTCACTTTCAACTGCTGAATCTGAATATGTAGCAGCTGGAAGTTGTTGCTCTCAATTAATATGGATAAGACACATGTTAGACGACTATGGATTTTCTAGCACCATTTTGATTTTGTACTGTGATAATTTGAGTGCTATAAATATTTTCAAAAATCCAGTTCAGCACTCACTTACAAAACATATTGTTATTAGACATCACTTTTTAAGAGATTTAGTCAAAAACTAGTTCATAGTGAACATGTTGATACTATTCAAGCTGATATATTTACAAAAGCTTTGGACCATGAGAAATTTTCTAGTTTGAAGAAATCTCTTGGTCTTTGTAATCTCTAAAAATGCATTTTTGGTGAATGTCAGCTGAAACATTGTCTAACATTTCAGGTGACATTTACCTATGTAATATCATAAACTGATTATTGTTACTGTATAGTGCATTAATTTTTTGTCACACAAACATGATCCCTCAATAAAGAATGTGTCTTTAACTTGATATTATTCTCTGCGATGATATTATATAACATAAAAAAGAGTATCAAAATAAGGCAAAGCCTTAACAAATGATTGGAAATTGTGCAAAATGGGCAAAGCCCCCTAAAAAGATACCGTTCCTATTCTATAGGAGTATCGAGAGGTTCAAAAGAACTTCAAAAATACTAAATAAGTATTCTTATTTTTTACACGAAAAAATAATTTTATATGTATTTTATGATTAGATCAAGGACACAATGGGAAAATGTTACATTGGTCCAGTGGTTAAACTCATAAAAATACATATAAAACATGTCTTGATTTGTTGCCAAAACGAAAAGTTCTTGCGAGATCATAATACATGTGTTGTCCAAAATGTTGCTAACATTGCGGTTGACATTTTCAGTTTGTGATATTTGTGGATGTTGTTCTTAACTGATTCCAGAAAAATCATATTTTTCTCCCTATGTTTATGCCTTATTTTTATAGGAATTTCAAACTTTAAAATGATAAGATTAAATTTCTACCGTGATGCTCACCATTTTATCCCAAAATTTTAGGTGTATGTTATTAGATAAATCTCAAACTCCTAAAACTAAGAATTTTTTATTGCTTTGAAAGATTTGCCATGTATATAAAATCCTCTTATTTGCATTTTTATCATATCCGATTCTCCCTATTAAAAATTTAAAAATAATAAAAAAAAAGGAAAAAATCACATCACAAATCAGGCGTAACATCACCTACCCGATGAGTGATTCACCATTCCAAACTCCACTCTCAATCTCAAACCCTAAATCCCCTAAAACTTCTCCTCAAACTTCACCAATGTATACCTCCCCTATATTAACACCTATGTCAACCAACACACCGACCAACACACCTATGAGCACAATCCCTCCTTTAAACACTGAATCACCCAAACTACCTGAACCGCAACAACCTTGTCGGTCATCTTCCTCACAATACTCAAAGGACGTGTCTAGGGCCATAGTATTTAAAGGTTCAGAGGAACCTTTAGATATTAGCTACTCAGGCGATGACAACAATCCAATAGATGTTGATGAAACATCTGATATTTCAGCCCTGGGCAAAAGTCCAAGCTCCTCCATCTTCCCTACTCGTCGATCGAGTACAGTATTTGAGAGAGCATTTGAAGCAGAACCAATCAACAAAAGGTCTAGATTTGATACACATATACTTGTTTGCTCGAGCAGTAACAGTGAGGACACGGACCTTGAACTCTCAACTGAAAAAAGTGAAGAAGAACAAGCTACTCATGTACCACAAAATGTGCCTCTGGAGAGGGAAATCTCAGATAAAACTCACTTGAAACAATTCCTTTCAAAGGGAGTTCCCAAAGCTAGAAAATCAAGTGCTGCCCCAAATGTTGCCACAGATGTCACAACATCTCGGGCAACATTCCAGCCAACATCCGAAGAGACACACTCACCTACTTCATCCAACAGTACTGAATCCATCAGCCTAAACTTGTTTGGTTCAGACAATGAGATATCAGCTTTCTCCAATAAATTTTACTCTAAAGCTAAACATGATAAATGTGACTATTATAGAAATAGAGTAATTAGGTCTGAAAGAGAGTTAGATATTTCTTCATGTTCTGAATATGGTCTGGTGGAATTTCTGGAAGACATACAACTTCTTGGCTCTGTTACCGGAAAAGAACCATATGTTGATGAGATTGTAAGGTTGTTCTATGGCAACTTAAACTCTTCTATAGAGGATACCTCCTCAAAGAAATTTGGGAAGGTATATCTCTATAACAAAATTTATCAATTTAGACCTTCAATCATCAATCAATGTATAGGTCTTATTACTGAAGAACAAGTGAGAGAAACAGACAGAGTAACAGCAAATAGGGATACAATGATTGAATATCTCACTGGAGGTATACTGAAGAAATGGATCCCTAGATGCCCAACATCAAAACTCACTGCCTTATTTTGCACCCTCCATAAAATTGCAATTCACAATTGGCTTCCCTATTTAAATGAGTCAGTCATGACAACTGAACAAGCCTATCTGCTGTTTAAAATTGAAAAAGGATTCAAAGTTGATTTAGGACAAATGATCTTCTATCAAATTGACAACTTGGCAGAAAACGAGTCAACTTCATTCCTTTATTTTTCCTCTCTGATCTACAAAGTATTAACTACCCAAGGCCTTAAGCCTATGAGAGGAGACACTTTGGGAAAAACTCCTGAACTTTACACTGTCAACAAAGCAATTCTGAAGAGCAAAGAGAGAGTCATTGACCTACCTTGGAAAAAGGAAGCAGAAAAGTAGAATTTTGCCAGGAATGTTCCCAACATTCAGGGCAACACTGGTCCAAGCCAATCTATACTGTCCACAAATTGGTTAGTAGAGCAAATTGCAAAATCAACCTACAAATTACTGAGGTTGATACTGCCAGAGATGCCCAGGTTCAAGCTAAAGACCATTTCCTGCTTTTTCTTTCTTCACAAAAAGGGGGAGATGATTTTATACATGCGGAGCAAAGAGAAGAGGGTGAAGGTACAAATGGAGAAGTTGTTGCTGCTGAAGAAGCTGTGGATGTTGCTATGCAGAGAGAAGAAGTTGTTGGAAGGAAAGTCTTACTGAAAAGGCTGAGGTTGAAGGCCGAAGCTGAAGCTGCTAGGCAGAGGGAGAAGCAAGCTGAAGTTGTTATGCAGAAGTAGAAAGCTGGTGGAAGCTGCTACTGCTGCATAATGAGCAAGGTAGAAGTTGTTGCTGTTGATGTATTTCTTTTGTTTTTGTTTTGGTTTGGCTATTTGGTGATGTGGATGGTTATCTTGACAATGCTCTATTCTGACAATATTTTTTTGGATGACATATATGCTGATATTATTTCTTCTAATCCTATAAGAGTGGTTTATGCATGTCTGCTGGTATGCCATTTTACTCTTATAGAGTGGTATACACATGTTTTTATTGTATACCATCACAGGTCAAGGGGGAGAATAACTGTATTCATAGTTGATTGGAAAACAACTATGACATTACCTTAAGTCATTTGCACATGTTGTAATGAGTTTTGTGAAGAAAGGCAAAAAGGGGGAGATTGTTAATGTTGGGTTTGGTGTTGTAACATTTGACCCAACATATCCCTGAAGTACTGTTGTTGATTGTCAAAAATGTTGGGACAAATGTCACAACATTTTTCATAACAGTTTTGCCTTACTTCACGTTAAGCAGTAACAATTTTACTGAGTGGTAAAAATGACTTAGGCATGTGAATTAGGAGCTATGTAAAGCGTGGGAGAAAGAGTCAAAGCTTGGGGAAGAAGTCGAGTGAAGAACAAGTCAAAGTTGTTGAGATTTCGACTCCATGATCTTCTCCAACAAACACACAAGCTGCCCACCTTTCCCTCAACGTACTCAACCAATCGATGAACTTTTTAAGGAAGAATCTCTACTATAAATAGAGAGGCTACAAGAGTGACTTGATATCCAGAAACATATTGCAAAAATATCAAGAGAGCTCTCGAGAATCCATCTCAAAAAATTGGATCACAAGTGTTGCCTGAGCGTGTCGACAACATTCTGTCCAACATTACAATTGCAGTTTAGATTCTAGATTAGCTTTGTATTGAGCAATTGTAATGAGAAGTTGTCTATGTCTATTTAGGTAGATTTTTCAGGCATAAGTCATCTGCGACTTCAACATTTAATTCCTTTCCATTTCATCTTGTAAAATTGTAAAGAAAGGACTTTGTAATTTTTGTATATAATAAATATATACAATACTTTCGGTCATTGACCGTCATAGGTTATATAATATATAAATATATTATATAACCTATGTAAATATTAAACATTTGTGTTCTTTAAATTTCCGCTGCATTGCTCTTTAAAGTTTTCTGTTTTACTAAAGTGTTGTAACTGGTGCCGAACGACATTATCGCCGACATTTGAAAACTGAATTGGCATTCAAGTTAGTTTATTTTTATTGTTCCATAGCATACCCGAACCTAACAAAACTGAAAAAAGAAAACAATCTTCTTCTAAAACTCAAAGACGAATATATAATTTATGATAATGAGCATAAACAAACTAATATATATAAATGTTTACAATACTTAACCTTATTTTCTTTTTGTTTTTGGATCTTCAGCACCAAGAAGCTCTTCAAGAACACTATTATCAAGACACTCAAGCTCAATAATTTCTCTAGCTTTACCTGTTGATGATGATGACTTTCCTCTCTCTAAGCTTCCTCTAGGAATATTTGAAATGCCATTTGTTGATGAACAAGATGAATTACGATAATATAGTGGAGGATAAGTGAGTTGATTATAATACTCATTAGGGTAATTCAAAGTAGCAAGATGTACTCTTAGGTTAAATGCAGCCTTATCATAAGCCCTAGCTGCCTCCTCCGCTGTGTCGAATGTCCCGAGCCACTGCCGGGAGCCCGGCCTCGTCGGATCACGTATCTCCGCCGCGAATTTCCCCCATGGCCGCCTCCGAACGCTCCGGTATTTGACGTCCTATTTCTCTTACATGGCCTTTTTTCCTCTAGATGTGTTTCCCTCCATGCTATGTATGATGAGTTATTATTACTTGACAACTAACATAAAGACATGAATTTATATAGAGCTCTATGGGACAGCGAGACATAATATTGTAGCAGGACATTTTTTTATTTTCTTTCTTCCAACTTTTATGTTGACAGAAGATGAAGTTTAAGAATATCAAGAAGATTTTAAAATCTTGTGATCTTAGGCTTGTTTTATCATTCTTATAAGATGTGGCAAAATATGAAATTTTAATTAGGAGAGTCAAAATATAAAGAAGTATATAAACACATGAATAAGTTAAAGAGGTTCAACATATAATATGTACATAATTTTTTTTCTTACCTATCTACTGGCGCTCTGCCACGGCCCACAAGGGAGTTTTATCACGAGCGAAATGAGAATATTTAAATTGAGAACTTACTAAATGTAGAAATAAATATGATTTTTCTGAATCAGACTAAAATAAAAGTAAGACACAAAAAGAGGATTAAGATGTTTGGCATAATTTTGTAAAATTAACCTTTGCATGTAGTACGTTTCTTCAAAATTATGATGAAGTTCAATAGTTCGAGCGGATTCTAATATGTGATAGTCAAGATATATTTAAAATTACTTTTTACTGCTAAAACTTTATATCCATGTATAGTGTTTTTGATTGGAATTGTTTTATTCGAAACATATTTGACTTGGATACTAATAGTGATATCGGCCAAATGTTAAGAAATATCGAGGTGGTTTTTTTAATTAAAAAAATCATTTAAACATATTTGATCAATGTATATTCTTACTTTAATTTATGAATTTTTTTTTTTTTTTGGGTGTCAAACTGGAGTTTCCGTGATTGTATTTGTTAAAGTTTAGAAGAGATCACCTCAAGGAAATATATAATTTGATTACAAACTTAGATAAGATTCCCAAATCTTACAAGATCTAATTACTATGGGAAGATTTGCCTTAGTCTTGTTTAAACCTTTTGATGAAAATGTAATTTATATTATAATTTAATCTGCACATATATTCCTTCGATGTGTAAAAATCCCATTTATTAAGTATCAATTTTAATTCCGATAAATTAGATAAAAATTATGTGAAACATTATTTAATTAGCATAGTTGAAGTAACTGAATTTGGAATGTCAAGTACAGAAAATTGAATGGATTTCATTAGGGGTGGACAAATACGCCCATGAAAACATAACTTGCTAAGTTTGGATTGGTTATTGATCCCGCCTATTTCTTAGCTCAACCAATTTCAGCCCATTAAAAATTTAGTTGATATATAATTCAAAATGATCCATGAGAAATTTTGACAAAATATTATCAAAAAATATTTTTTTATTTATATGTTATATATAGTCATAATAAATGAATTTTTTTATTACATACTAAAATTTTATAAAATAACAAATAAAACAATTAAAACTTATTAAGAATTAGGCAGGTTGAATTTTGACCCGACTTTTACACCCTTCTGCCCAAGTAACTTTTGAATGAGCAAATAACATGCTCATTTATTAACTTATGGCATTTTGATCCGTTCAAATTCACTCAACCCGTTCAATTGACACCTCCAGATTTCATATTTGTCTCAATAAAATGAGGCAGATTTTGTATAAATATACTGCAATTTTTAGAATATTAATTTCTTTTTCATTTTAAAATATTAATTGTATTATTATAGAATTTGAACTAGAAAAGTCAATGCGAATGTACTCACTACACATGTGTGGATCCGCTCGACCGCTCATTCATTAGGGGCCACAAATTCAAAATCTAAGTCCTTTTTTGGCTATCTTTGAAAGTGGAATGGTCAAATCGTTCAAAAAAAAGAAGAAGAAGTTCTATGTATTTGGTTTTATTCACCGGTTCAAGAAAAACTCGGAGCCACAAGCTCAATTTAATTGCTTAAAAGTACTTTAATTGATACTGAAAATTTAGAACCAAGAGAATTAGCAAAATATGTCTTGTGAGGAAAATACGTCTTTTTTTTATCACGAGAAAGGAAAAGTTTACGAAATCTTATATACAATTAAACCTTTTTTATAATAGTGTTGTTTGTCTGATTTTTTTAGAGAGAACAGATAATATAATATAATATGAAAAATTAATCCAAAGAAAGTATACTATGTTATACAGAAGATGACTCCAATAGAAAGATCTAGCGGTATATTTGTAAGAATACTATGAGTAGCTTTATGAGTGAATTAGATTACCACTCAATTCTTGCTCTCGTTATGCTTAGATTTGGTTCTATGGACTACTTCATTTGGATATGTTTGTACCAATTTTGTGTTAATCGTCGCTTTTATGGGTGAAAAGGAAGAATAATTTTTGCTTATTGATTTAGAGAAAATGATAGGATAGATATTGTTAATTTTGGGTTTGATGTTGTGACATTTGACCCAACATATCTTCTGAAGTACTGATTTGAATGCATGAAAATGTTGGGACAAATGTCACAACATTCGGACCAACATTTTTAGAACAGTTTTGTCTTACTTCACGTTAAGCAGTAATATTTTACTGTGAAGTAAAAACGACTTAGGCGTTGTGAATTGGAGCTGTGTAAAACGTGGGAGAAAGAGTCAAAGCTTGGGGAAGAAGTCGAGTAAGGAACAAGTCAAAATTGTTGAGATTTTTTCACTCCTTAATCATCTACCACAAGCTGCCCATCCTTCCCTCAACTTCCACAACCGATCGATGAGACTTTCAAGGGAACTCTTTGCTATAAATAGAGAGGCCACAACAGTGTATCGATATCCAGAATCATATTGCAAAAATACCAAGAGAGCTCTAGGGATTTCATCTCAGAAATCTGGATCACAAGTGTTGCATGAGTGTGTCGATAACATTCTGTCCAACATTACAACTGATGTTTAGATTATAGATTAGTTTTGTATGGAGCGATTGTAATGAGAGGTTATCTATGTCTACTTAGTTAGATTTTTCAAGCAGAAGTCATCTGCAACTTCAACTTTTAATTTCTTTCCATTTTATTTTGTAAATCTATAAAGAAAGGAATTTGTAATTTTGTATATAATATATATACAATACATTTGGTCATTGACCATCATAAGTTATATAATATATATAACTTATGAAAATTTTAAACCTTTGTGTTCTTTAAATTCCGCTACATTTACTTTTTAAAGTTATTGTTTTACTAAGTGTTGTTACTGATGTCGGACAACATAATTGACGACATTCTGAAACAAAATTGGTATTCGATTTATTCCATCGCTTATTTTTCTTTCCGTAGCATTTGACACCTTTTCAGATATAATTTTAACCTTTCCAAATTATTTATTATTTGAAATTAGATTATCCGATCATTTCTTGCTTATCTTATCACATTTCTTTCCGACTTACCCGAGGAACAAATTAAATATTGCGTCGTCTTTCATATGTCAAAACTAAATAATAAATATACCCAACTTAATATTTGAGTATTTCACATTCTCAAGAAAGATACCGGAAAAGTTCAGTTCCTACCAAATTTCAAGGAATTTGGGTGTTAAAAAGCATGTACTAATTAGTACTACAATTTAACTTTCACGATTGAATAGATATCTGATATATCTAACGTAAATGGTCATCGATAGTGCTGATTGAAAATACACAATTACTGTACTAATTAAAATGAAAACAAAAGCCCGCACTAAGCGCGGGTTATAGATATAGAATTTGTTGGTTGCAGAATTTTTATTCTTAAAATAGCACTGATTTGGAAAAAGTAAAAAAACGTGAAAATAAATTTGGAAAGTATGAATTGTAGATAAACAAAAATTGTTTCCTTTGTTGATAAAGCAAAATGTTACTTTCATACAAACGATTTTCTAATTTTTGTTGCTTTACTTGGAACTTTTTCAATAGAATATTTCCCAATATTCTTTCATTAATTGTATTAATTGTATATCTCTTATTTTAGGTAGAATTATAATCATTTTGTAACTAGGTAATTAATTAACTTAATTAAAGATTATAATTAATTGTATATCTCCTATTTTAGGTAGAATTATAATTTTTTTATAATTAGGTTAATTAGTTATCTAGTTTGTATCAAAGTAAATATTCTTGTAACCTTATATATATGGTAAATCATTCAACAATAAAACCAAGAAACATATTCCTTATGGTATCAGTAGCCTAAAACTAAACTCTACCCTAGCCGCTGATACACCTTCTCGGCCGCTACCTTTTTTCCACGTCGGAACCCCAGCTGCCGACCTCTCTTGGCCGCACCCCCTCTTTTTCCCACGACGGAACCCTAGTTTTTCCGGCCATCCTCCCTCCCTCTTCCTCCTAAATTTCCTCTTCCATAGCTGACAAAACCAAATTTCATCCGGCACTTGCCGTAAACAACATTAAAAACGTCATACATGTGACTCTTGAGATAGAAAATGGTCAATACTCCTTATAGGCGGAGCTTTTTAAGATTCATTATCATATTTACGAAGTTATCGACCACATCACCCCTCCCACCCCGAAGTCCATAGACGTACCATCTGCTTCGACTTCTGATGATGCACTCTGGTCTCGTTTGGACGCAACCGTCCTTCAGTGGATATACGACACGATATCTAATGATCTGTTGCACACCATCATTGAGATCGATGCCACTGCCGGCCAAACGTGGAAATGTTTGGGCAGTATTTTCCACGACAACAAAATTCAACGAGCGTTATACCTTGAAAATCAGTTCAAGGACGTTCATCAAGACGATTTCCCAAACGTGTCTGCCTATTGTCAAGAAATTAAGATGCTTGACTACCAACTCTTCAACGTCGGCGCACCAGTCACTAATCAGCGATTGGTCATGCAACTTATTGCAGGTTTGAACTAATCCTATGACGGCGTTTCCACCATCCTTCAACAATACACGTTGTTACCTCCATTTTATGAGTCCCGTTCGAAGATCATACTTGAGTAAACTCGGAAAATCAAGCACAACACCATTCGGTATGTTGTTGTTGTAACATCTAATTACATGTTCAATCCATTCAAATTCTTTCGTTTTGATTTTATTTTTGGAAGGATAGAAATAAGATGTGCAGTTCTGGGCGTGTGGGAGTGTTGAATATCCCACGTCGGTGGGGATAAGGTCATTTGATTTTCTTTTATGGTCTTGGACAATCCTCCCCTCATGAGCTAGATTTTGGTGTTGAGTTAGGCCTAAGATTTATTCTTAACATGGTATTAGAGCATGACTCATCCCAATTCTTGTTTATGATGTGGGCCCCTATATTAAAATTGCTTATGTACGCACCAGATATCCGGCCCTAGGCGTGAAGGGAGGTGTTGAAAAAGTCCTACGTCGGTTAATTAAGAGATGGATGGTCTCTTTATATGGTTTGGGCAATCCTCGTCTCTTGAACTAACTTTTGGCGTTGAGTAAGACCCAAATTAAAATCTATTTTTTTTACAAAATATCATGTACGTATATAAGTTAACACATTGTATGAGTTGTTGGTCCAGTCGAACTCAATAATTTTGATTCTAACTCTATATATATGTTAAGAAATCTATTAAATATGTATAAATATTAATTTTCAAACTCACTGACTCAAATGGTCAGTGATTCATTAGCATTTCGGATCCATAAAATTTAAATCTTGAATCCACGACTGACATCACTTTATTATGAGAAGCTTATAAAATGTAAGAGATTAATTGAACAAGATACTTCATTAGCAAATTTATATTTTAAGAATTCCAATAGGTTAATAAGTTCTTCATCTTTTAAAACTTATAAATACTAGAGAGTTAGTTGTGTAAGCCAAAGTAGAATAGAAGCACTTATCTAAAAAAATATTAGTATCCAATTGAATTATGACATAATGGTTCAGGTGATTGTGGTGAGGTCATGACTTAATAGATTCTTATTCAACCGGAAATATGGGTATGTGAGACTAACTTAGTTGCCACGGTTGATTTCTTCTAGTAGTACACTGCACTTCTATTGCTTGAGAAAGAAAAAGTAGTAGTAATAAAATTACAAACAGGTTCAATGAATGAAAAAAAAATAAAAAAAATGGTCCCTTAGGTTTGAGGTTGGTTAAAAAAATCCTATGAATATATTACTATAGCAGTTTGATCTATGAAGTTCATAAAAAATAAGCACTTTTGGTTTTTATTAAATATTTAAACAAATTCTACCTTATATATTTGATAGGAAATTGCGAAATAAAATGATTAACCAGAAACATCAAAAAAGTCCCTTCAAATCCAAAAAATTAACAAGTACAACACAAAAAGCTACACTAAATACCAAAATCTTGAACTGAACATGTTGCTTATATATATCACATTCATTTTAAATTTACATACCTTAAATCTTGAATCTTGCTTCTGATTAATATTTTAATTAATTACATTAAATATGTTATTGTTAATTTTGAATAATTAGATTCTATATATAAATATTGAAATATAAGTTGGTGATATACCTAAATTTGTGGGGTCTCCATTGGCCCTCCAAGCTTTGTTTCTATCATTTGAGTTTGACAACAAGACCACAAAACAAAAACAAGTGTATTGCTCATTATTCATACTATCCTTATGTTCCAGGTTCAATTCACCTCGTGCACAATATATATTATGAGAATAACGTGCATCTTCAAACCTCTCATTCGATAATTTTTTTTAAAATGCTTATAGGACTTTTTAACTATTTAGCTTTTTGTTTCAATCGTTGTGTGTTGATGCAACAAGTGTGGCCGCATTCACTGCTATCCACTTAAATTATAGTATCTAATTGAATAATATTTAAAAAAAATATTTTTAACAAAGTTTATATATACTCATCGTAATGAAATAATAAATGTATAACTTTTTTCGTTTTAATTTATGTAGCATAATTTGATCGAGCAAAAAAATTAAGAGAAAATTGAAAACTATAAAAATTTGTTTTAAACATATCATAGCATTTGTGTGACCATACAACTTATGTAACTTATGGTAATAAATATGTCATAAAATTTGTGTAATTATAAAACTTGTAATTTTTTAAACAGACTAAGAAAAATTAATCTCATAAAATGGAATAGACTGAACAATACTTTTTGCACATTCACTTAAAATCATAGATCTAACTTCGGACAGTATGATGATGTAATGGAGACAATCACATCAGTGAAAAACAACCATATATGTTTAAGGTGTTAATTCTAAAGTATTTGTGTACAAACACTTTTTTTTCTTTGAAGTAAATGGCACATTTCACTTAATTTACCTAGCTAGTAGATCTACTGATGACAATCTCCAAGCTAAAGAAGGGGCGAAGAAACAGCTTTTTGGATGAGTTAAGATTTATGTAGTTCCTTTTATGTTGGATTTATGCCGGGGTGTTCGACTACAGAAGTCATTCATTTTATTAGGAGGTTGGTGGAGTTGTGTAGGGAGAGGAAGAGATACTTACATATGATTTTCATCGACCTCGAGAAGGCATATGATAAAGTCCCTAGGGAGGTTCTTTGGAGATGTTTGGAGGCTAAAGGTGTACTTGTGGCGTATGGGCGATCAAGGATATGTATGATGGAGCCAAGACCAGGGTACAGACAGTGGGAGGAGACTCGGAGCACTTTCCTATGATGATGGGGCTGCACCAGGGATCAACTCTTAGCCCATTCTTATTTACCTTAGTGATGGATGGACCGACGCGACAAATTGAAAGGGAGGTGACATGGTGTATATTATTCGCAGACGACATAGTCCTGATTGATGAGACTCGCAGCAAGGTGAACGCTAAGCTGGAGGTTTAGAGACAGACTCTAGAGTCTAAAGGGTTCAGGCTGAGTAAGACCAAGACAGAATACTTGGAGTGCAAGTTCAGCAACGAGAGCGACCGTGAGACAGACGTGGGGGTGAGGCTTGAGACTCCGGTCATTTCGAAGAAAGAAAGCTTCAAGTCCCTCAGGTCTATTATCCAAGGGAATAAAGAGATTGATGACGATGTCACATATCGTATTGGGGCAGGGTGGATGAAATGGAAGCTTGCATCTGGAGTCTGGTGCGACAAAAATATGCCACCAAAACTAAAAGACAAGTTTTATAGGGTGGTGGTTAGACCGACTATGTTGTATGGGGTGGAGTGTTGGCCAGTCAAGACGTCGCACACCCAAAGGATGAGAGTGGCGGAGATGATGATGGTGAGATGGATGTGTGGGCATACAAGGAGGGATATGATTAGAATTGATGATATTCGGGGCAGAGTGGGAGTGGCCTTGGTGGAGGATAAGATGCGGGAAGCGAGGTTGAGATGGTTTGGACATGTGTGGAGGAGAGACACAAATGCCCCAGTGCGGAGGTGTGAGAGGTTGTCTATGGACGGGTTCAAGAGGGGTAGAGGTAGACTGAAGAAATATTGGGAAAAGGGGATTAGATGGGATATGGAGCAAGCTCAACTTACACAGGACATGACCTTAGATAGGGGGTTGTGGAGGACACAAATTAGGGTAGAGGGGTAGTAGGTAGTCGAGCGCAGTCCTACTTATGCTTACAAACTGATAGTTGTAGTGTTATTACTGTAGGTCCGCTTAGCATATCATACGAATAGCCGTAGTATTATTTTATAGTCTTCTGTAGTTGTAATTGAAAGTATGTATGTCCTAGAGACAATCATTATTAGGGACAAACGTACTTGAACATACTCGTATTATTAATAAGATTAATATTATGGCAGTTGCAATTATTGAATTATTATTTGATTGTTTGTAATTATTCATTAATGTCCATCCCTTGAGCTTATGTTGTTATTAATAGAGTGAGATATTGATGATAAATCGTAACTCTAAAATAGCCTCGACTAATGATCATCGAGAATGGGATATCGATGATATGTTATAAGTCGACATGTGGTCTGCGTCACATTCTTAGAGAATGTAGTATGTCTCACCTGCTACTAGTAATGGTTACTAATGATGGACACATGGATACTTTTGGAAAGTATTGATATACCCTGCTGATAAACTATTTGTTATACATGTCTAAAGTGTTATCAGCGTGTGGGAGATGAAGGTCATTTGACTTGAGGTCAATACGCACCTTGTTTACAGAGTAATGTACTTTGACCATGTCCTAAGCTTAAACTCCTTATAGGATAAGATACTGCTTGTGTTAGGTGCATTATAATGTAAATTAAGGTGGTAGTTGAGCCAAGAATAGGATTCATTCCTCGATTGGATATTCGAGAGAACACTCAACTTCTCAGTGATATTAGGTCAACCAAGTCATTGGCCAATGTAAGAGACATATTTAGAATATGGTCTAGTTGTCGACTAATATGGATGAGATAAAGTGATCAAGCTATTTGGATAGGCACATGGCAAATCCTAAGCTTGATCGAGTGTGTCGCGAATGAAAGAAATTTATCATCTCACATAAAGGTTATGTTTGCTGGATTCATGTAAACGTACTTCATATATTGAGTTCGTCGTACGACGCAGTCTAGGAGTATACGGACCTTAATTGGATTAGTGTCGATGTATGAAGGCCTATAGGGTCACACTATGTCGATTGTTTCTTCGATCTAAGGGTGTATTAAGAAAGTATTAAATATTCGATTTGGGATCGAGATATTTAAATTGATAATAACTATGGGATAATTTCTATTAGATGAAAATTATTTAATTAAATCAAAATTAGATTTTGATTTAATGTGCTGAATATATATATTTATTAAATGAAAACGGAAAATAGAATTTTACGTAAGGCGCCGCGAGCCGACCCGACAGTGGGCCCAGTCAGACTGGCCCACTGCACCTCGGCTTTTGGGCCAGGCTTAGATCCCAACCCTAATCTAATTTGTGACCTAAAAATCACTATATATACAGCACTAATCTCTAGTTATTAACATACTAAGAACACCAATTCTATAAACTTTCTAGACTTAGAGTCTAGGACGAAACTCTCTCAAACCTTTGCCAAGATTTCCTAGCTTTTTTGACAGAGGAATACACCGTAGCATAGTGCTTGCAGTCGAAGGGATAGTCGCGTATACTCCCTAAGTAAAGATTCCATATAATACAACATGTAAGTATTCTAGTTTTATGTTACATGTTTTGATTGTCATATAACCATACCAAAATAAATTATTAGGGTAAGTAGAACAAAATTTTAAACTTCTGTTGTGCCTACTTATATGTTTTGAACCCAACAAAACCCTACAATAATAACCCACATGTTGGGGAAACTTCTGAACAATCCGCGTATTTTTTTTACACCCTCTATCTTGTAATAGTTAATTTTATTTATAAAATTAGCTATCAAGTTAACAAAAAAAAAAAGACAATCTCCAACAACAACCGCACACTCCTTTCTCTGAGAATTTTCTACCAAACTATGCCTATAAATCATAGATGACTATATTGATTTAGTCCCTAATATTGGAAACAATAGCAGTTTAATTATACAATGGACATACAAATATTCCTCTAGACAAAGGTGAGTCTCCAATTGTATTTGGCCCGTTCGATGTTGATCTTCTCTACATGCATGCTTGATTAAAGGTAAACAAAATATGGCATAATTCATGGAGGTAGTTAAGGATTTATGGGTACAATAGAATACGATATTTTTTACTCAAACACTATATAAATTATACAAAGTCTACTAAATAAGTATAAATAGAGTTTGAATTAACCCAACAAATATAAAAGGTAGTGTAAAATATTTTCGAACTCAAATTCATAATATTCAAATTCTGAATAAGCATAATTATATGGCCAAAATTAGTGAAGATTCAAATATAGAAGGACCAAATTCCAATACCTCAAAAGAGTTTGAAATGGGAGCAACACTATAATGGAAATTTGTCGTAATAAATAAAGATTGAAAGTGACAATAGTATGTAGTGTTACTTTAAAACTAGGATAGCAACAAGCTAGCAAGTAGTTAGTTGTTACAAGTGCTGACCATTAAAAGGGGGACCAAACTAATTGCTTCCTATGTATACGTATATAGTTATCGACTATGTACCATGAATCTGTTGCCATCCTATCTTTGCCTAACCAAACTTAGCATTTCTTCATCATCAAGACTTTTGATATCATTTTAATTTCTATTTATTTATTGTCGTCAGTTATCGTTATCTGGCGGCGCTATATTTAACTGATTCTTTTTATGAACTTAATTAATAACATTTCTTTGTTTTTATCAAATGGATGGACCAACATGAAGTTAAAAAATCTTGATTGTGCATCTCAAGATTAATTTTCAATCATCTATCTGTTCCTTTTATTTTAAAATTTTCTACTTGAAATATTTCTATAGATTAATCCGAAGTAAACGGGTCTTGTACTACAAGTTTTGGTCTTTGTTGGTTAGTATATAACTTGTTGAAACAAAAATCACAATTTTTTAAAGAATATAATCATCAAATTACACATTTTACCTTCATAAAAATATTTAGGGTTAAGGATAAAAAACACACCATAAGTATCGCCTTTTTTGAGTTTTCTATATGAACTATCACCAACTAGTTTGCAAAACACACATCAACTATTAGTTGTTCACTTTTTCTACTTAAACTATCACCAGCTAGTTGCAAAACACACCTTATTAGAAGTGAACAACTGATAGTTGAAGTGTGTTTTACAAACTAGTTGGTGATAGTTTAGGTAGAAAAAGTGAACAATTGATAGTTGAGGTATGTTTTGTAAACTAATTGGTGATAGTTTAGGTAGGAAACTCTCACACCTGATAGTTCAATTAGGAAACTCATGAAAGTTGATACTTGAAGTGTGTTTTTACCATTATCTCAAACATTTAATAAATAATCTTTATCAGTTACTGTTGGAAATTTGTCTTTGGTGGGAGTTGCGTCCAACCATCTTTAATGACTTAAACACTACGGTTTCGCATATTGGATACTTTGATTCTTCACACGTGCATAATCTACTAAGTGAGTAGATGACCGTAGGGCCAATGATAGTCAAATTTCGTTGAGAAATGAAAGAGATATTGGTCCACGAAGTGAGGTGTTTGAAGCATGAAAATATGGTAGAGACCAATTCTCCCTCATCGGTGGGGGAAGGAAGATTTGTTTAGTTTATACGTCTCAAAATTGGCTAACGGCTTGGGACCCCAAGGGGTAACCCATGTATTTGAAGGAGGGAAGACCTAGATGTGCTTCGGTTCGAGGCTAAGCCCACACGCGCGCCGCGCGCCCGTCCCGTCGGGTCACGGGTCTTGGGTCTTGGGTCTTGACTGAATTACTACTCACTAATTGTCATTACATGGCCAGTAACATCAATTATGTGGGCAGTTGATCAGTCCCCTCCATGCACTATATAATGAAGCCTTTGGCTCACTTGTTGAGACTACACACACAAACGAAAAAACAGAATCCTTCCTACTACATTCCAGCATCATTTGATTACTCAAAGTTCTTCAAAGTAACACTTGAGTTTTCTTTGCTCATTTGTTGAGTTGTTGTTTTTATCTTGGGAGACTATTGTCCAGAACGTAGAAATGATATATAAGGGACAATCTTGTCTTAAAGACAGAGTGTCATCACTCGACCCAGCAAATCAAAGTGCTAGTAATCTCAGTTTCTTGTTTTCAGTTTATTGAAATTCCAGTTGTTGTAATTTCATTTTGTTGTAATACTTAGCAGTTACTCATTTATCGTTTCCTGCCATCATTGTAATCAACAGTTACTATACTATAATATATTACTTCTCCATGAATAAACGAAAAATTCCTCTCAAATAGAAAAGAAATAATAGTTTGATAATTTTGAGATAGACAACTAAGACACGAAGACCTATAGCAAGGGAAGATATAAATTTTGTATATCTATTTTAAAGAAGAAAAATTCAAATGATATTCGCCCGGATGATGTTGCCAATCATAAAAATATGTTATATATATATATATATATATATATATATATATATATATATATATGCGCGCGCGCCTAAGGGCATTTTCAAGTGGCCAGCACATAGGTGAACACCAAACGAGTCCCGCAAGACCCTTTTAAAACACTGCAATTTATTATTTAATTATAATAATTTAATATAAAATTGACATGGATAAATTTTTACCATGCTGAAGTATGGGAATACTCTTTAATGGAATAGAATTGAAAAAGGTGAATTCGAACTTGAGACTAGTAACTCTGTTTAGTCAAGTTTTTGAGAGGTCAAACGTATTTTTTTTCTTCAGAAAATACTTATTAAAATAAAATTACAGCTTTTATATGACGTTTAAATTAAAACACAGAATCATTATAAATTAATTAAATTTCTTCTCTAAGTTTTTTTTTTGTTTCATTTACTTTTGTAACAACCCAGTCCACTGGTGATATTATCCGCTTTGGACCTAGGCCCGCACGACTTTAAAATGGATCACTAAGGTCCAAGATCTGCTTACTTATATATCCAGCACACCTCATGTATTTTTGCCGATGTGGGACTCCTAAGCTAAGGTGTTACAAACACTGAGGTCTGCCCCATCGCATGAGATTTGTCTAGACTCAACACTGAGGTTTGTCCTGCTTACTCAGAATTTGTCTAAACTCAGTTGAATTCTGGCTCACACCGACAAGGCTGATACAGGAGTGACTCTGATACCATCTATAACAGCCCAGTCAACTAGTGAGATTTTGTCCACTTCGGATCTAAGCCTGCACGATTTTAAAACACGTCACTATGATCTAAGGTCTGCTTACTTATATACCCAACATACGTCTATGTATTTTGTCGACGTGACTCCTAAACTAAAGTGTTACAACTTCTTTTCCTATATATTATAAAAAGTCCAAGGTGGACATCCTCACTTTTTCTTTTTGGTATTGATTCCCTGTTTAATAGACAAACATAAAAAGGGTATGTAGTTTCCATTTTGCTTTGTGGGAATATATACTAGATTCCACCTGGAATAATTAAGCTATAATCTATACTATGTCACTCTCAATATTAAGCTCAGGACGTTACAGCATCAAAAAGTATATACATTATTGAAAAGTTAATTAACGTAATTAATTTAGAATGCCTTATATCCCATGCTTTAAATATAGAGTTTTCCATCACTAGTGAACTTTCTAAAGAAATGGCAAGTCTAATCTGAAGTTTCGAATGAGCTTCCTATAAATATTAAATTGACAAAAACAGATTATTCAACTTGAGCTAAGTGCGACCACTAAGCTGAATTAATTAGAAAGTGATAGGAATTAATTACTTCTAGGACTCTACCAATTTTCCACATAATTAATTACACAAATAAGTTGACGGTTCAGGAGTCTCTTCATTTGTTTCGCCCACAGGCTTGTGGACTTTTTAAAATTGAAAAAACTTTCTTTATTAAGGAGTTGTTTGGATATGATTTAAAATAATGAGATGAAATTATGATGATTTGAAATTAAAATTTTATTTGGAGTTTAGACATGCAATTTAAATTTTTTAAGTTGTATTTTTCTTATAGATATAAAAGTCCCACAAGTTGTAAAACCCATCAAAACTTTCTCAAATCATATTCAATCTTACCAAATGAAAATTTATATACATTAATAGAAGGCCTTTCTAAAAAATACAACATCAATTGATCAAATTTTAGTTCAATAAAATGAAAAAGACATAGATTGAGTCCTAAACTATACCCGAAATTTCAATATCACATTTAAACTATTAAGACGACATATTACCCCTATACATTTAAAAAGTAAATTTATTTACCTCTGATACACATATAATCAGTTGCATAAGAAGGTGTTATACACTCATCCACCACGTCAGTACCATGTCATCATCAAGTCATCGTCACATCAGAAATCTTTTAAATTTTAATTTTTTAATGTTTCTTTTATTAATTATATTTATACTAATCAATCTCTAATTAATCATTAAAATCCTATGATAATAATATTTCTTCGTCACTAAACCATCCCACCCCATCATCTCACTGGAACCACCATATCCGCCACTACCATGACCACCAGTTTCACCACCACCATTTCACTGGAAGTCCCGACTCTAACCCGACCTCCATTGAAGCTTCGACAATGCCCCTAAAATGATGACTGAGTGGCTGAAGATGTATGTTTCCAATGAGAAATTGGTGATCGGCTAACTATCAATGATTTTGAGCAAACTTTAGAGAGGAATTTTACATAAAGAAAAGATAGATCAAAAAAATATATAAAAAGATTGGATTTTGTGCAAAAACCCAAAGAATTTTTACTGAAAAAAGGGGGAGCTACAGTGATTTATACTGAGAAGAACGATGATTGTTTCTCCCATGTCTTTGCAGGGAATGTCATCTCCATACTTATGTTTGCTGCTCCAATGTAAGTCTAAGGTTTTTCATGCACTGATTTCGTTAATTAATAGCAGCCGTATGCTAAAATAGGACTTTACCCACAATATTTTAAGTAGTAATCTTTTTTGGGGGGGGTGACGTGAAGGTGGAGGAGAAGAGCGGGGTGGACATGGCGGGGTGAAATGAAAAAGAAAGGATTTGAGGGGTGGCATAAGGTGGAGGAGAAGAGGGGGTGAAATGAAGTAGTTGCAAAAGGTGACTTTTTAATTACTTTTTTTTTAAAAAAAGTACTTTAATTTTGTGTTCATTCGCTTATTATTTAATCATAATTTTTTTTATCACATCAGCTCCTACAGTGATATTAAATTTATTTTTAAAATGATTAAGAGTGTAATAAATCATTTTAATAATTTAAGTGTAATATCAAGATTTCAGGTATAGTTTAAGGGTCAATCTATGTTTTTTGTCTCAATAAAATGAAAAATTGAACATGAGTTGTAGACTTATAGTATAACTATTTTTTAATATAATCTTTTCACATGGTTGATAAGAGTAAATTTGTTTTAAATATACTATCAACTTGTAGATCTTTTTGATATAAATGATTGGTAAACATGATTGGTAAATATATATTCCAACTTATGAATCTAATTTTATAAAATATAAATTTATGGGTCAACTTTTACCCTTAAAAAAAATTAAAATCATGATTTGAAATCGCAAATCATACCTTTTGATGATTTGAAATTTTATCTCATTAAATGAAATTGCATGCACTCCAAACGCATGAAATTATGAGATAGAATTCACATGTCCAAACACCTACTAAGTAAAATTATTGATCCCAAATTTATGATGTCAAGTTTAACTTTTTGATTGATTTATTCCTGTGAATGGATATATGAAGATAATTATATTACAATCAAAATAAATCTCCTATGAGCTCGGACTTTTTTTTATCTTTTTTTTCCAAATAGTTAACATAAAAGAAAAAAAATAAAAACATAATGTGATCGGAAGATTATTGAAATTCATTTAAATTACAATTGGAATTTTGTGGCGTCTTGGCTGCTAGGTTGTCTTTAGGACGACATTGAGCCATGATTTCTTAATAATGTTCAACAGTTCAACAAAACAAGCGGTTTACAGAAGCCTGAAATGTTACGAAAGTGGCTCTATTGTCTCTTTGCAAGGTTGAGGTACTAACAATCAATAAGATTGGACCAACAGTCACTTAATTTGACGAAAAATATAAGAAATTAACTCCATCAATAATGTAGAAAATTACATATTGACATTGAAGTTCTTGTATCGTATGCTCCTACTTTAGTTTTGTTTTTTTATAATATGAATAACGATTTTTTCCCGCTTTAAATATTTTAAAAGTAGAATGCTCAAATTACTCCCGACGTTAAAGTAGTGTTCATTTAGTCATTTGTACACCCCTTAAGAAAATACAAACTTCTAGGCAAAGATATATAATTTAACTAAAATGCCCCTGATTAAATATGTATTGAGATTTTGTTACCTAACACTTAATAAAGACAAATTTGAAAAAGTAATATTAATTATTTCTTGATTTGGTAATTGGACACTCTTTTTTACTCAAAAAATAAAGACTAAGTGGACACTCTTTCTAATCCGGAGGAAGTATAATAACTCGTATATATGGTAAAAGAAGCAGAATTTTATTTTCTAGAAATTTAATGAGATGTATAACGTACTCATTCATTAGGGTCTTCCACCCTTCAAGAGCTTCGCTAGGATTGAATTAAGTAGTTAGGACACTCGTCCTACTTCATGAATGAAAAAGAATTAGTAAGTCAATTATTTGTGATACCCCTAAAAGACTTTTCCTGATAGTTACCATATTATTAAGTCTTCCGATAAGCACTAGTCTTCTAATTGGTATCACCTATACACATTTTCAACTTTCATTATTTTCCATCTACAATCAATTCGACAAATGAAACACAAGTAAAACGACATATACTCAAATTTGATGGCATATTAGCATAGGGTGGATCTATACTGGTGGTTACGAACGTGAACCCAATCATTTTTGTACGAATTCATAAATTAAAGTTTAAATTATGAATTCGCCTCAAAAATAATAAGCATTCAACACTATTAAAAGTCAATATTTTCCCACAATAAAATATTCAATGGTTATTTTCACAAACATTTTGATTGGATCAGTGAAAAAAGAAAAAATAATAGTGTTTTTTTACACAGAAAAAGTAGGAAGTTTTTCAATGTTTCAATGAGAATTTGTGTCCCACCATGCTTTTTTCCAGTAAGTTAATTCGGCATAAATAAGGTAAAAAATCATATTTTATAATACGAATTCTTCACTATTCGTCGGTGAGAAAAATCTCGGTTTCTAGTATTGGGATTTCAATATTGATCAAATTAATCCTAAAAAGAGGGAACATATTTTGTAGTCAAAAAGAGCATAATCTGTCTCACGTTGAGAGAATAGGGCCAAGAGTAGCACTAAAAATTAAAGAAACTATAAAATTGGTTTCCAGGAAATTGCAAATAAAGATTAGTAGCCAAGTGGGGACTCACATTTGACAGAGATGTCAATATCAGTGTGCAGTATCCTTTCTTTCAGGAGGACTTTCAAACATTAACAATATCCACGTTCCGGTGACTTTTTGTGACATTTCAAGGGGGTCTGTATTTGGACATTTCAATTTCCATATCCTTTTCATATATTGTTTCCACTTTAATTGACAAATGCCATTTTGTTATGAGTGAATGAACTGGCCTACTATATGGATATGGAGTGTCTAATCTTTTTTCTTACCAACGTATTCAAGATTTAAATGTGATGAATTGATGTATTCAAGATTTAAATTTAATCATTGAGTTCGATATGTAAGGTTCTTAACAAATTGAACTCATTATCCTTTTAAAATTATAAGTTCAGATATAATATTTAGTGAGAATTAAATAAATTTTCACATATATAGTTCATATTGAAAATACTGGATTTGGATGACCCTATTGCCAATATGTTTGCATACATCAGGGTATACTGACACGAAAAATATGAGTTCGGCAGAATCAAGTAACTTTGGTTCAAGCCCTGTATATTTGTTGAAAAATTCACTGAATAGGTACATATAATAAACTTCATTACCCGTAAATTTCAAATTCAAAACCCATAAACATCAAATCTTAAAATCTGCCCATGTTCATATGATAAAATATGAAACGATTGATTGGAAAAATATACCCCATTCATAGTTATTTCCATAAAATGTCATAGTCATGGCTTGGCATGTTAGTGAACAAACGTGAATTTGGCACAATTTTAGACTTGAAGAAAAGTTAGAAGTTCACATGAATCCCATACAGGGGCAAATGCTGACCAGAAAGTAGTGTAACAAATCAAATTAAGATAAAACACGCAACTGGAACATTTGATGATTCACCCCATAGAAAATTCTTCTCAGTAATTGATGAGTCTTTTGAACCTAATGAAAAAACTAACAGTGTCCAACTTTTTAACATCAAATAACTTGAATGTGAACTAATTAAGTATATTTTGCCTTTTCACCCACAGTTTGCTTCGTTTTCCCCCTATTCTAATCCATTGAGGTGAAGTTCTTTTTTTTTATTTTTCACCGGTGTTTGGTATTCTTATTGGAGTCAACTATATTTAGATCCGCGCCGCGTATATTTCATTTGGGGGAAGTGCTTCCTATTAAGATTTTTTCTATACCTAGGACTCGAATCCAAAACATTTGGTTAAGGGAGGGGCATCCCCTCCACTGCAACACATCGTTTGAGGTAAACTTTGAATGCATTCTCTACAAATTGAGAAGTGAAATAACAAATAAAATGTTGCACCAGTCAAAGAGCTACTAGGAGTCTCTATCCCACTTCTCTAATCAATTCGCATGGTTCACTTGTTCTACTACGAATTTAATCTATACGCAATAAAGTTTTTTATACTATTAAATTGCTTTGAAGATAAATACAATTAATCATTCTATTAAAATAAAATTAGTAATTGCTTTGAAGATAAATACAATTAATCATTCTATTAAAATAAAATTAGTAAATTAGTCGACTCAAAATATCCATGACTTTTTTTTAAAAAACGGAGATTTAAGTGATATACTTTTTAAAAGACCGATATACACGTATATATCATGGTCCAATTTGGACTCCACAATTTGTAATTCATGTATAATTATAATTATGGTATTAGTCTTGTACTAGAAAAATGTATTAGAATTAGAGTAGGAAAAGGTAGAATTATTTTTCTATATTTTCCATATTTAGAATTTGTATATTTGTATATATGCCTCTCATTATCAATGAAAATGATCAAGGGGTTATTTCTTTTATGATATCAGAAGTCTAGGGCTAAACTACCTTCTCTCCAAAACTTCCGTTGCCCCCTTCTTTTCTCGGTTTCCGTGACCTACTCTCGGATTCTGTGAATTTATTTTTCTCCTCTATTCCCAAATTTTCTTCCGTATCCCTAATTCACCTATTGTTATTTCGTTATGTCTACGTCAAAGAACATGTTTCATCATGCCCTTACAGTTTCAACATCAAGAACCACATCTCTATTGTTCTTGAAATGGAAAACATCTAATACGCGACGTGGGCAGAATTATTCAAAGTTCATGCACACTCACATCAAGTCCTCCATCACATCATCCCCTCGGTCACAGGAAAGGAGAAGGTGCCTGCCCCGGAGGATGACCCGGTGTTATGGACAACCATTGATGCTACCGTTCTACAGTGGATATATTCCACCATCTCTACAGACCTCTTGCAGACGATTATTGAGCCCGACGCCACGGCGATGGAAACTTGGAATAGTGCGTGATATTTTCCAAGACAACAAAAATTTATGTGTTGTCACTCTTGAGCAATAATTTTTCCATGTTAACATGAAAGATTTTTCAAACGTCTCAGCCTATTGTAAAAGGCTGAAAGAATTGGCGGATCAACTCTGAAATGTTGGTGTGCCCGTTACTAATGATTGTCTTGTTCTTCATATGGTTTCAAGCCTATTCGAGGCATATAATGGAGTTGAGACACTGCTTCGTCAAAGTAATCCTCTCCCACCATTTTATCAGGCCCGTTCCATGCTCACATTGGAAGAGGCCGGTTTGGCTAAGAAAGCGGCTACCGAAGCAAATTTTGTCATGATGATGGCCACGTATGACGACCCTCACTCATTCTTCGAAAATTTGGGCCAAAACCGTACCAATAGTGGCGGCAAAAGGGTCAAAATCGGAAAAATAATGACAAGAACTGCGGTGGCAGTCGTGATGGTAACGGCGACGGCGGCGGTGGACGGAACAATGACGACGGCAGCAGTGGTGCTCGAAACAGTGGACCGTAGGCCAACTGGTCGCAGCCTTGGGCCTACTGGCCATGGGGCTGGGCCAGTGGCTCAACAACCCTTATTTTCCACCGACGCCATATCCTGGAAATTGGACCCAATTCCAGACAGCGTCCAGGCCCAGTTTCCCAGTCCAGAATAATGCATCACGATCTAGTGCTGGGCCGAGGCCTCATCAGGCTTTCACTACTGCGGGCCCAACTCCGGTCCCGATACCTACAGATATTGAGGCTGCAATGCATACACTTGGATTAAATCCCCCTGATGCAAATTGGTACATGGACACCAGAGCCACTTCTCATATGACATTCGCTAAAGGTAATCTCTTGTCTTATTTCAATTTGAGCAAAAATTGTGACATTATTGTTGGTAATGGCAACTCAATTCCAATTCGCGGTTATGGTCATACGAATTTGGTTGCCCCACATCCACCTCTAGTCTTGAAAAATGTTCTTCATGCCCCTAACTTAATTAAAAAATTGGTGTCTGTCCGAAAATTCACCACTGATAATTGGGTCTTTGTTAATTTTGATCCGTTTGGATTTTCTGTGAATGATTTCAAGACGTGGATACCTCTAATGAAATGCAATAGTATGGGGAGCTTTATCCAATCACCACCATTTTCACGAGTCAAGTTACACCTTCTACCTTTGTTGTTCTTACTTCTTCCTTGTGACATGCACGTTTGGGTCATCCATTATTTATTCTCTGCATAAAAATAATTTTATTTATTGTAAGGGTACGCGTAGTACTCCACTTTGTCCTTCATGTCCATTAGGAAAATATGTTAGATTATCGTTTGTAGCCTTTACTTCTCGTACTTTGATGCCTTTTGACATTATTCATAGTGATTTATGGACATCTCCCGTTTTAAGTTCTTTGGGCCATCGTTATTATGCCTTATTCTTGGATGATTATTCTAATTTTTTGTGGACCTTTCCTTTATCTAAAAAGTTTCAAGTCTTTTTCACATTCTTAAAATTTAGAGCATTCATCCGTACCCAATTCGAACGGAAAATAAAAAAATATTCAATGTGATAATGGCATGGAATATGATAATGGGCCGTTTCGAGAGTTTTGTGACACTAATGACATATCTTTTCGACTTTTTTGTCCACATACGTCCTCACAAAATAGGAAGGCCGAGAGAAAAAATCATTCCATAAATAATATTGTCCGTATCTTACTAGCCCATGCGTCCTTACCACCTTCTTTTCGGCATCATGCATTACAAATGACTAAATATCTTCTTAACATCCTCCCTCATAAAGGCTTAGAATATCAATCCCTACTTAAAATTCTTTACAATAAAGATCATTCGTATTCTCATCTTAAGGTGTTTGGGTATTTATACTATCCACTTTTTCCATCTACTACAATTAATAAACTTCAAGTCCGCTCTACCGCTTGTGTATTTTTGGGTTATCCATCTAATCATCGTGGTTACAAATGTTATGATTTATCCTCTAACAAAATCATAATTAGTAGCCATGTTATTTTTTATTTGTCCCAATTTTCGTTTGCTAAATTATGTAGTTCCGTGTCTAGTTCATATAATTTTTTGGATGATGGGATCTCACACGTATATTCTCCAACAATGGGCCCGACCCCCCCCCCCCCCAAAAAAAATTCTCCGGATCCACCAGCAAGCCCACTGCTTGCTGGTCCCACATATCTCATACATAGTACCATGGCACGGCCCAGTTTCGTGGTTGCTTCAAGTTCTCGGGCCATTACCTTGCCTGCGGCCACTTCAAGTTCTGACGATTTTTTTGAGAGGCATAAGGCCTGTCCTGTAAGTGATGGTAAAACACAACATGTTGGAGTGGATTGTGGAGAGATATTTAGTCTGGTGGTCAAACCGGCTATCATTCGCACTGTGCTTAGTCTATCTCTCTCGAAAGCATGGCCTATTCACCAGCTGAATGTGAAAAATGTTTTCTTACACGGTGATCTTAAGAAGATAGTATACATGTATCAGCCCTTCGGTTTTAGGGACCCTAATTCTCCTCATTATATTTGTTTATTGAAGAAGTCCTTGTATGGGCTTAAGTAGGCCCCACAGGCTTGGTATATAAGGTTTGCGGATTATGTGTCTACAATTGGGTTTTCTCACAGCAGGTCTGATCATTCTCTGTTCATCTATCGCCGTGGTACTTCTCTGGTATACATTCTGTTATATGCTGATGATATTATATTGACTGCTTCATCGGATATTCTACGCAAATCTATCATGTCCCTTCTCAGTTTCGAATTTGCTACGAAAGACTTGGGGTCATTGAGCTATTTTTTGGGCATAGTTGTCACTTGTCATACATGCGATCAATTTTTATCACAGAAAAAGTATGCGGCAGAGATTATTGAGAGAGTTGGCTTGTCATCTTGTAAGCCTACTTCTACTCCGGTTGATACAAAACCGAAGCTGAGTGCTACGTCTAGCACACCATACGAGGATTCCACTCATTATCGTAGTCTTGCAGGGGCTCTTCAGTAGCTGACTTTCACGAGATCAAATATTACTTATGCAATACAACATGTGTGTTTATATATGCATGGTCCGCGGATTGAGCACATGCATGCGCTCAAACGCATTATACGCTACATACAGGGCACACTTTATTTTGAATTGCATTTATATCCGTCCTCCGTCTCTACTTTTGTGTCATATACAGATGTTGATTGGGGTGGCTGTCCAGATACCAGACGTTCGACATTTGGTATAGTATGTTCTTTGGGGATAACTTGGTCTCTTGGTTGGCTAAACGTCAGGCTACTTTATCACGATCCAGTGCGGAGGCCGTGTATCGATGGGTAGCCAATGTGGTGTCTGAGTCATGTTGGCTACGTAATATTCTACTAGAGTTATATTTTCCTATTAAGAAAGCTACCTTGGTTTACTGTGATAATGTGAGTGAAGTCTATCTTTCTAGAAATCCGGTCCGACATCAGCGTACTAAACATATCGAGATGGACATACACTTTGTTAGAGAAAAGGTAGCTTGTGGACAAGTACGCGTTCTCCATATTCCTTCGTGATACCAGATTGCATACATATTTACTAAGGGTCTTCCCTTGGTTCTATTTGAAAATTTTAGGGACAGTTTCAGCGTACGTCAACCGACCGTTATGATTGCGGGGGTGTAAAAGATAGATGTACACGTGTATATCATGGTCCAATTTGAACTCCATAAATTGTAATTCATGTATAATTGTAATTATAATATTAGTCTTGTACTAGAAAAATGTATTAGAATTAGAGTAGGAAAAGGTAGAATTATTTTTTTATATTTTCTATATTTAAGATTTGTATATTTATATATATATACCTCTCATTATCAATGAAAATGATCAAGAAATTATTTCTTTTACTTCTTTAAAGTTTTTCTTACTTATTACATATGGGGTACGAAAAAAAATGGAATGGAAATTGTAATGTTAGGAATAGAGCACTCACCAAAAATATTGATGACTTAAAGACTTTAAAGTTTAAATTGGAGTCCTTTTTCTCATTTAATCACAAAAAATACATCTTTTTATTAACTGATGGTCGACACGACACGACAATTGTATCTTTCTTAGGATTTTTAACTATTTCTGTCAGTTACTATTTTTTTCTGAACCTGCTAATTGGGCTGTCACTATCAAAGAGTATCAGCGAACTAAAAGAGAAAGTAGCTTTCCGCAATGCCCTCAAGTCCTAAATTTGAAAGGTGAAACTTTTATAAAAAATTGCGGTGATTAATAATGAAGAAAAGAAATTGTTATAAGGTGATTTATAATGAATAGATTATTGTTATTATTATTATTATGCGAGAATTATCTATACTAAGAATTTTATCTTTAAATAGTCTAATTCTGATATTGCTTATATATAATTTTTTGTATTTTATACTTTAACTTACAAGGGCAGAGCTATGGGAACGCATGAGGATTCATTTGAATCCCATCGTTAAAAATTTATCTGTATATGTAGCAGATTTTGAATTCTGACTTCTTTATGTGTGTATTTCCTTATATTGTGAATCACCTTAGCGAAAATTTGGCTCCGCTACCGTCTAGCATAATCTAGTGCCAGTAATAAAATTTAATATCGCCAATCAAACACAATATTGAATACTATATAATTATTTTTTAATATGAATAATCAAATTATATTTATTTTATGTTGATATTAATATTATACTCAGGGACGATGGGAAAGTATTAGCTACACGCGGGTTCGATCGAATTCAGTAGAGTAATTTGGTTCATATGTATGGATCATTAACTTAGAAAACTCTAATGATGAAAAATAATTTAAAACTTAGAACTTATAAGTTTTAAATCTCGACTTCGACTTTAACTATACCCCACAATCAACCAAACTACCTCTAAAATAATTCATGCAGCGAGCAGAAACTGCGACTTTTCTGAAGCAAGACAATAGGAGAGAGAAAACTTTATTATCCAAAATAATGGTCAACATATTCCAAGGCAAAGAAAACCCCCTTTTCCCAAAAATTAATTTCTATATAGACCTTATATTGAACAACTATTACAGCATTGACTCACAGAAATATTACCCCATTCAATTTATGTACCAACCTTAATATAAACTACTCTAATTAGTAGAAAGAAAATAACACAAAAAGAAAGAATAAAAAATAAAAAAGTAGACAATTCTTGAATATTCTACTTTGAAATTTCTTTTGCAGCAACATTCGACCAACTCATCACGAAAAAACAGATAAAAATGAGTCAATATATAGGTTTTAATTTGGAACGTGCGTTATGATGTTTTCAAGGAACGGTACCTTATATGTTGATTTTTTGTCAAAGAACTGCTGTATATATTATTTACATGTTGAATTTTTTTGTGGTACTAATTAATACTACTCATTAGTTTTTTTTTACTTGTTAATGAGCTTATAGTCTAAATTAATGCAGTAATAGTCAAAATCTTTATTTTTTACCAGTTCTTAATAATTTCAACTATCCTTGAAAAACAAGTGTAGTTTCAACTTTCAAGTCAGTTAGAAGTGCTATAATTTATAATTTATAAACAAGTGTGAATGCAAAATTTGTTACCAGAGCTTATAATTTATAATTTCACTAGAAAACTGCTAATTACATGGGGATTTTACATGTGAATCTTTTTTGCGGAAATTTTCTACGGATTTTTATTCGAAAATAAAAATTTCAAAATTTTAGAACTTTTTACCTGCGAAATATTTCCGCAGGAAAATTTGTATGTAAGTTTGGCGCCATTTTATGCTAACTATTACCTGGGGAATTATTTGGGAAAATTAATCCGCAGTATCATTCTCGTAGGTAAATCCGCAAGTAAGACATAAATTAAATTCCTTTTTTAATTTGCAAGAAAATCCCTAGGTAAAGCTACCTGCGGATTTTGCTTGGAATTTACTTGTTGGGGATTTTACTTGGAATTTACTTATCTGGGGATTTAAATTATAGTCAAAGAAAATATATGTTGAATGTTCAAATAGTAACTAAGACAAACAAATTGAAACATAAGAAGTTATTTATTTAAAGTAGATATTGTTAAAATTTAATCCCATATAAAAATAAATGATCTGATAATTGGATTGAAATATTACAAATCATAAAAATTATATGGCCAGTTATTAATACAATAATAAATTATCATAAAATCTTATTAGTGGTACAATATCATTTGGTAATATATATCATTAATATATATATATATATATATATATATATATATATATATATATATTCGACATCCTAAATAAACATCATTTAAAGAACATATTATATATATATATATATATATATATATATATATATATATATAATATGTTCTTTAAATGATGTTTATTTAGGATGTCTAATTTCAAAATTGTGTTCTTTTCAGGAAAGAAAAACACACATTATATGAACACCCAATTAATCATTAAAGAAATGGTCATAATTTGATCTATTTGGTGATACTTGATTGTTTTTTTTTAATTATAGATGAAGTTTTATTTGTGTATGATTTCTATTATATAAGATGTTTAAATATTTTTAGAAAAATAGGAATAACATCATTATATTTAAGAATTTCGATAAAAATATTTTGGCAAATACATAAAGAATTTATCTTATTAAGTGTTTTAGAAATACATATTCTCAAAGAACATTTCTTATTTTATTAAATACGTGAATAAAGATTTTTAACAAAAATATTTCTCCTTTTTTCTAAATTTCATAAAATAAATACATAAAAATTTCTTATTTATAATTTAAATTGCCTATTTTAATTTACTTAGTTACAGATATACTTCATAAGGGTTGTAAGCGTAGGATTTTTATAGTATATATATGGGGTGGAAGTGTTTAATTTTTTTTTAAAAGCATAGGAAGTATATTCGATTGTCTAAGTATGGACGGGGGACGGGGGTTGTTTGTATCCAGTACTTGTGTTAAAAAAATAATTAATAGTACAGATACTATATTAAAAAGAAAGAGAAAAAACTGTAGTAAAATAATTACATGTGGTTAAATTAAAATGAATAATCTTCTTTTCCACAAAAAAAAATTCAAGAAACTCCTTACATATTTATTGGAATTTTTTCATGCGGATTTACCTACGGAAGAAAATTCCCTTTTTGACGTATTTTATTTGAAAATTACTTGCGAACTTTTAGTATCTTTTTGCAAGAAAATCTGCAAGTAACTTACATGCGAATTAAATTTCCCATTTAAATTACCTGCGAAATTTCAAATTTATAGGTAATAATTACCACGAAGATTTTTTGATCGAATTTATTTTCGGTGGAAAAATTTGCAGAAAATTAAATTACCTGCGAATTTTCATGAATAGTCCCCTAGAAAATCTCCATGTAATTTACACTTTTCTAGTAGTGTTTGTTCCGCAGTCCACCTATATAATGTGACTTTCTTAACAAACAAAAAAATCCTCTATTCTAAAAGAAAAAGAAAATTTTACTTTAAGTTTTTAATACTTTGATCAAGTAAAATCCACAAATGATTTTACAATCAATTTTTTCATAACTTGATCATTTTCTCCTCCTAAATTAGTTAGTTCATTAACAATACGTCTTGGTTGTTCCTACTTCCTTATTATTCTTTTCAAGTATATTTCATAGTGTATTGGAGTTTATTTCATAGTTGAAACTTTTCACCTATTTTCCTCACCCATAAAAGAAAAACTTAAATGAAAATAAGTGAAGTCAAGAAAACGTCCAGGTTGGTGACGTCATTCGATCCTTGTTTGACATGGCTGCCTTGATTGATTTGACCCACGTGCGCTATTCGCCCATTTGCCCAATTTGTCATTAAAATAATTAACAAGAAAACATTAAAATATTCTCAAAACATCCTCCTTGGTCACTCTTCTTTATTTTTGGCTCCAGAAAATTTTTGTGGCCATTTAGATTTTCCTAGTGGGACCCATCTTAATTTTGGGTATATAACAAGGCCAGGCCCAAAGTTAATTTTCCTAGGATTGGACTATTACTTGAAAAAACAGAGCATCCACAAAACAGAGCAAAGAAAAATAAAATGTATGCTTCTTCTCATTTCTTCTACCCTACAAATTCTGATTTAAATTCTTCAGATTCTTCATGGGAATGGTCCGATTTAAGCTCATGTTCTCTCCCTTTCAACGTTAACGACTCCGAAGAGATGCTTCTTTTTGGTGTTCTTGCTAACGCCGCTCAAGAAACAACTTCAGAGACCGTTACCTCGTACCATGTTAAGGAAGAGGAAGTTAGTTCGAGGTCCGAGGTTGTTGTTGGTGAAATCAAGGAAAAACCAGCGAAGGAGAAGTCATATCGAGGCGTTAGGAGGCGGCCATGGGGGAAATTCGCGGCGGAGATAAGGGATTCTACTAGAAATGGTGTTAGAGTATGGCTTGGAACATTTGATAGTGCGGAGGAAGCGGCTTTAGCTTATGATCAAGCTGCTTTTTCAATGAGGGGTATATCCGCCATATTGAATTTTCCCGTGGAGACAGTACGAGAGTCGCTCCGTGACCTGAAGTGCCACGTGGACCAGGATTGTTCTCCTGTAGTGGCGCTAAAAAAGCGCCACTCAATAAGGAAGAAGAGCTCGAGTTCCAAGAAGAGTAGTAGTAATAGTAATAAAGTAGTGATGGAAGTGAAAATGGAAAATGTAAATAATGTGGTTGTGTTTGAAGACTTGGGGGCTGATTACTTGGAGCAACTTTTGAGTAGTAGTTCAAGTGATCAAAGTAGTTGTGATGCAACTTATTTTAGTCCATGGTAAAATCAAAGATTTATTCATGGCTTTTATTTATTATTTTATTTTTGTCTTTTTTCTTAGGAGGGGTGGGATTCCATCTCTTTGTTCTTTAGTTGGAGATCACTTTGTTGTAAAAATTTTGGTGATGGTTGTATTTAAGTTTTATGTGATTTTGGTAATTGACTAGAGACTCATTTTCATGATCTCAAGCCTTTGTTGGAGTGAAAAAGTAACTTCATGACATAGTTATTACTAGAAAGGAAATAATTTTTGATTTTTTTAATGTCCTTCGGTTAATAATATCATAAATTTACAAATGACGGTAAAAGAACCTAGGATACTTTATAGAAGAATCGAATCTTATCTACATCACACTTCTAGTTTTATTATGCACGTTACAAGGGATTGTCTGACATTCATATGTAAAAAAAATTGTCACAAGCTGATTAAGTAAATCGATGAAAAATATTACATATATTAACTAAAACAACAAGCACATATAAAACGTATCAAATTTTGGATAGTATAAATAATTGAGCTCCTTGTGTACAACATTTTCAACATCTACATTCCTCTACTACATGTAAATCCAAAAAACAAACCTAATTTGGGTATGACATTTTTGATCTATTCCAAAGGAAAGAATTTGACTTTTAATTTCCATTATATTATAGAAGAAATAAAGAAATGTACGATATGCATAGGTTGACAAATTAACATTAGCAAGTTGGCATTATCTTAACAAAGAAAATACAATATGGTAGATTTGTAGTGCCTTCATGGAAGCTCCCTAAATATTTTCCAAATGAATGGTTACTATTTTGTTTCCATTTTCAAACAACAACAACAATAACAAAGTGAAATTCCATTGTTAAAACAATCATTTCCAGAGACAAGTATCTATTTTCATATACTGATATACATGCAATATACAATCAATATATAGAAACCAGAAAATGTAACTCATGAAGAAGATGAAGTAGTGAGAGCTTTCTGATTTCTCATTAATATTTCGGATTACTGTTTACAATGGCATATGTATGCCTTATGTACATCTCATTGTTAGATTTGTTAGTTTGAGATATTTTGAGATATTACAACTTCCTTCAACAACTTCTTAGGCTCCTAACCAACTAACTAACTAACTAACTATTTAACTACTTTAACTAACCTTGATCTTCTCAACAGGCCCCCTCAAGTTGGTTGCTGGAAAAATGTTCAGCAGTCCAAGCTTGGAACACAGATGTTGATGTTGGATTCTGTTAAGCCCTTTTGTAAGTAAATCTGCTGGTTGATTTGTAGTATGTATATACTATGTCTTCACTATTCTTTTATGGATCTTTTCTCTTATGAAATGTAGATCAATCTCTACATGTTTAGTCCTTTCATGAAAAATAGGATTTGCTGCAATTTGTATTGCTGATTTAATATCTGTAAATACTGTCACTGGATGGTTGATGTCAATGCCAATATCTTTCAATAAGCTAAGTATCCAAGTTAGTTCATTTATTGTACCTGCTAGACTTCTATATTCTGATTCTGCTGAGCTTCTAGAGATTGTACTTTATTTCTTTGATTTCCAAGATATAAGAGACTCACCAAACTTTACCACATAACCTGTAATAGACCTCCTTGTATGAGGACAAGCATCCCAATCTGCATCACAATAGGCTGTTACTGTTTCCTATTTGCTTCTAGACATAAGTACTCCTTGTCCAGGTTGACTCTTTATATATTTTACTATTCTTAGTGCTGCATTAAGATGTGACTTTTTTTTATTGTTGTAAAAATTGACTAAGTGTCTGAACACTATAAGCTATATCTGGTCTTGTAATTGTGAGATATAGTAACTTACCTATTAGTCTTTGATATGAATTGATGTAATTTATTAGTTCATCTTTTGATGTTGGTTTATTTTTTTCTATTTTCTGTTGCTTCAGTGTATAATCATCATACTCTTCTGTAGTTAGTTTTATATTACAATCTATAGGTGTATTAATTGGTTTAGCTGCAGCCAGCCCTGACTCAGAAATAAGTTCTAGTGCATATTTCCTTTGATGCATTAGAATTCCTTTATCATATCTTGCAAATTCTATTCCTAGAAAGTATCTCAGTTCTCCTAGATCCTTCATCTTGAATGCTTGTTGTAGAGACTATTTCGTTCCTTCTATTAGTTTTAAATTGTCTCTTGTAATCATCATGTCATCCACATATACTAATACTATGGTTAACCCTTGTTCAGTCTGTCTTATAAAAAGTGAATGGTCATACTGAGATTGTCTAAACTTCATATGTATTAAAGCTTCTATAAGTTTAAAGTTCCATTGCCTAGGTGCTTGGTTGAGTCCATACAAGGATTTAATCAACCTACATACATGTCTGTCCCCCTGACTGATGAATCCTTGTGGTAGTTTCATATATATTTCATCATGTAGATCTCCCTGGAGAAAATCATTATATCCATTTGGTGTATGTGCCACTTTCTAGAGGCTTCTATTGATATAATAGACCTCACAATAACCATCTTAATAACTGGAGAAAAAGTTTCATGATAATATATTCCTTCTTTCTGACTATATTCTTTGGCCAGAAGTCTAGCTTTGAGTCTTTCAATCTCACCTGTGTCCTTATATTTTATTTTGTAGACCCACTTACACCCTATTGGAACCTTATATTTTGGTAAAGAAATAATATCCCATGTGTGATTATCTTGTAAAGCTTTTATTTCTGTTTTCATGGCTTCTATCCATCTAGGATCTTTAGATGCCTCATTATATGTTTTTGGTTCAATTACTTCTGAAAAGGAGGTAAGAAATGCATTATATTTTGATGTGATATTCTTATATGATATATCGTTAGCTATGGGATATGGAGTGCTGTCAGATTTCTTTGTGACAAAATCTTTAAGCCATATTGGAGGTTGTTTTGTACTGGTAGACTTCCTTACATCTATTATATTAGTTGACTGACTTGGATCTTGATTCTGAGCTGATAATAAGTCTTTAGTTGTTATGTTTTTGTCAAAAAGACTTGTATTTTCTGTGTTGGAATGACTAATGTTCTCTGATATAGTAGTAATATTCTCTGATGTATTAGATGTAGTGTTACTATTTCCTGATGTATTATGACAGTTGTCTCTACTTGTATCTGGTTGTGATATAGGTATTGACATATATACCTATGTTAGTTGATAGTTATCACTTGAATTACTTTGAAACACTGATTTTTCTGGTTTGTTTGCTTTGAAAGGGAATTCAGTTTCTCTGAACACCACATCTCTGTTAACAAAGAACACTTTACTTTCTATGCCATATAGGACATATCCTTTTTTTATTTTCAGAGTATCCCATAAAAACACAACTCCTTGCTCTAGGTTGTAACTTATCAGTTACAGACAGATCACTAGCAAATCATAAGCAACCGAAGACTCTTAAATGACTGATAGATGGTTTTTTTTATTATAAAGCCTCTCATAAGGAGTATTTCCAGTTACAGAAGATGGAAGCCTATTTATCAGGTATACTGCAGCCTGAACACACAGCCCCCAGAACCTTAGTGGAGTGTGACCCTGAAATCTTAAGGCTCTAGTTATCTCAAGTATATGCCTGTGTTTCCTTTCTGCCACACCATTTTGCTGTGGTGTATAGGCACAAGACTTTTGATGTATAACTCCTAGTTTAAGAAATATATTAGTACAAATTTCATTTACAAATTCAGTACCATTATCAGTTCTAATTATCTTCACAGTCTTATTGAATTGAGTTTGTACAAATACTAGAAACTGTTGTAAGACAATACAAATATCTGATTTAAGTTTAAGTCAGTATACCCAAGTCATTCTAGTATAATCATCTACTATTGTAAGAAAAATACTTCTTTCCATTATGAGTTGGCACTTTGTAAGGACCCCATATATCCATATGAACAAGATCAAATTCTTTATTACTTGTACTGTCACTCAAAGGAAAAGGTAATCTACATTGTTTAGCACATGGACACACATTACATTTCTTTATAGTTCTAGTTATAGTTTCAGGTTTTGCTCTAATCACTTTACTCAAGACATTGCTAGATGTGTGTCCAAATCTTCTGTGCCACATCTCTATTTCCTCTTCAACAATTGCTTCATGTTCGGTAATTCTTCCCACACTTAGGCCTAACTTCACTTGATCATTTAGGAGTTTTGATTAAGGCTGGTTTACTAGTATATATAATCCATTTTGTAATCTACCAATCTCTTTCACCTTCCCACTGTAAAGATCCTGAAAGATACATAATTCATGATAGAAAGTTGTTGCACACTTTAGTTCTTTGGTTAGTTGAGACACAAACATTAAGTTAAACTTAAATTGTGGTAAGAAGAAAACATTATGTAATGTACTTCTATCTGAGATACTAATTGAACCAGTGTGTGTCACTCTGACTGTTTCTCCATTTGGTAAGTGTACCTTTTTAGAATCAGAATAATTTTGTGCTCTAGTTGCATAATTTATTATATTTATATCTGACACCATATGATTAGTAGCCCCAATATCTATTATCCACTGTTTCATTAAGTCAGCTGCAAGTAAGGCTTTGTGATTTAAAGCTTCGTGTTTAGGTATACATGTAGCAGCAACATTTGAGGATGAAGGTATAGCTTGTTGTGACTCTTTACTCTGAGTAGCATCTGCATGTACCATGTTGTGATTCAGCAGTCTCACAATCTGTTCATATTGATATGTAGAGAACTTATGAGCTTCATGAACTTGCCAGTTGTTTTAATTTGTATTCACATAGGAGGATTTATCATACATGTCACTTGTTTTGCATCTTTTCTCAGTACCACTATACTCTTCAGTAGCATAGGCATTATGAGCATCATACTCTTTTCTTTTAGACTTGAAATTTGGAGGATAGCCTACCACTATATAACACTTCTCTTTTGTGTGTCCTTTCATCTTGCATACATCACAAAATATGTTAAAACTCCTTTTGTACCACTGAGAGCTAGGACCAGGGCCTGTTTTGGAATACACAGCAGTAGGATCATGATTAACATTGTGGCTAAATCTGCTAGGTCCAACACCTAAGAGTCAAGTTGACTTTGCAGTGATCGATTTCTGATTTTCATCACTGGTTATCATGGAATAAGCCTTGTTAACAGGAGACAATTGTGACATTAACAGAATTTGACTCCTTGCTTGCATGTAATTTTCATTTAGCCCCATCAAGAAATTGTATAGCTTTTGTCTTTGGAGGTACTCCACAAACTCCTTAGATTTAGGACACCAACAACTATGTGGAGGAACCAAAGCCTGAAATTCTACCCAGAGACTCTTCAGCTTAGTAAAATATTCAGACACACTAGAATTTCCCTGAGTTAATGTAGCTATTTCCCTATGTATATCATAGGTTCTTGAACCATCTACTTTATCAAATCTCTCATTTAAATCCTCCCGTACTTCATAAGTAGTTTCAGCATATAGTACACCACTTAGTAAGCCACTAGAGACTGAATTCATGAGCCATGCTTAGACCACATCATTTACTCTATCCCACTGATCCCACAACTCCTCTCCATAGTGTTCCTTCTTACATTTTCCATTGACAAAGCCTATTTTATTTCTTCCAAGTAGTGTTATTCTCATTGACTTACTCCATAGTGCATAGTTTTCAGATCCCAGTAATTGAACTAAGATTAAGGATACACCACTTACATCCGAGGTTTGAAGGAATAATGGATGATTGTGATTCATTAATGTTGTAACTGTAACACCAGTATCTAACCTCTCAGCAGCATTTCTAGGTAGATTATTATTTTCTGTTGTATCTTGATCATTATCCATTCTTTTTTTAATCAATCAGATGATAAGCAAGAACATATACTAGAGAATATATTATGTGCAAAGATAGATCAACACTCAGGATATACCTTTGGAGTATATGGATTTTCAGTACGTTCTGGTTATATGTTCCACAGAAGGAGGAATTTCTGAAGTCTTGAATTGTGACTCAGAATCAAGAAGAGAAAAGATGAGAAGAAGAATTACAAGAAGGAGAATTGTAAGAAGACAGACCCGAACTCAGAGAATGAACAGAGTTCAGAATTTTCCCAGTCACTGGCCAGTTTATACAGAAATAGATCAGGTTGTGCCAACTCGATCAGACATGATCGCGGAAGCCAAATTCAATCCAGTTTTGATCGTTGACTCTGATACCATGTTGAAACAATCATTTCTAGAGACATGTATCTATTTCCAGATACTGATATACATGCAATATACAATCAATATGCAGAAACCAGAAAATGTAACTCATGAAGAAGATGAAGTAGTGAGAGCTTTCTGATTTCTCATTAATATTTCGGATTACTGTTTACAATGGAATATGTATGCCTTATATACATCTCATTGTTAGATTTGTTAGTTTGAGATATTTTGAGATATTACAACTTCCTTCAACAACAACTTAGGCTCCTAACCAACTAACTATTTAACTACTTTAACTAACCTTGATCTTCTCAACACCCACAACGTGGGGTCTAGAGATGGTAGAGTGTACGCAAACCTTACCTCTACCATGGCAGGTAGAGCGGCTGGTTTCGAGTGACCCTCAGCTCAAGAAAAAGCATAAGCACAAACAAAGCAAGAGAAACGGTCAGGCCCGAACAAGAAATTTAAAGAAGTGTGAAAATGATGGTATCAAAAGCGAATAAGTCATGCTATCACATTCTGAAAAAAGAAGCAGTAACTAACGCAGGTACATAAGATAAACAAAGCACACTAATGAACACATAGCAGCAGAAATCAAACACTACTATAAAGACATACTGTGCATACTAGTATGATAGACTAAGCGGGCCTACAATAATAACACTATAATAACTACCAGTTTGTAAGAGTAAGTAGGACTACGCTCGACTACCTACCACCCTTCTACCCAAATTTGTTTCCTCCATAACCCCCTATATAAGGTCACGTCCTCAGTAAGTTCCACTTGTACCATATCTTGTCTAATCACCTCTCCCCGATACTTTTTCGGCCTACCTCTACCCCTCATGAACCCGTCCATAGCCAACCTCTCACACCTCCGTACTGGGGCATTCGTGTCTCTCCTCTGCACATACCCAATCCATCTCAACCTCGGTTCCCGCATCTTATCCTCCACCGAGGCCACTCTCACTATGTCCCGGATATCATCATTTCTAATCATATCCCTCCTTGTATGCCCACATATCCATTGAAGAGTCTGTCCAAACCTCCAGAACTTCCATCTTTTAGATGTTCGAAGTCTTGCCTGGCCAACACTCCGCCCCATACAACATAGTCAGTCTAACCACCACCCTATAGAACTTGCCTTTAAGTTTTAGTGGCACATTTTTGTTGCACAAGACTCTAGATGCGAGCCTCCATTTCATCCACCCTTCCCCAATACGATATGTGACATCGTCATCATTCTCTCAATTCCCTTGGATAATAGACCCGAGGTACTTGAAGTTTTGTTTCTTCGGAATGACCTGAGTACCAAGCCTCACCTCCACGTATGTCTCAAGGTTGCTCCCGTTACTGAACTTGCACTCCAAGTATTCTGTCTTGTCCTACTCAGCCTGAACCCTTTAGACTCCAAAGTTTGTCTTCAAACATCTAGCTTAACGTTCACTTCGTTGCGAGTCTCATCAATCAGGACTATGTCGTCTGCGAATAACATACACCATGACACCTCCCCTTGAATTTGTCGTGTCAGTCCATCCATCACCAAGGCAAATAAGAAAGGACTAAGAGCTGATCCCTGGTGCAGCCCCATCGTCATTGTAAAGTGCTCTGAGTCCCCTCCTACTGTACGTACTCTGGTCTTGGATCCATTATACATATCCTTGATCGCCCTAGTGTATGCCACAAGTACATCTCTAACCTCCAAACATCTCCATAGAACCTCCGTAGGAACTTTGTCGTATGCCTTCTCGAGGTCGATGAAAACCATATGTAAGTCTCTCTTCCTCTTCCTATACTACTCCACCACCCTCATAATAAAATGAATGACTTTTGTAGTCGAACGCTTCAACATGAATCCAAATTGATTCTCGGAGATAGACACGCCCCTTCTCACCCTCATCTCCACGACCCTTTTCCAAACTTTCATAGTGTGGCTTTGTAGCTTGATACCCCAATAGTTGTTGCAACTCTGGATATCACCTTTGTTCTTGTACAAAGGAATCATTGTACTCCACTTCCACTCTTCGAGCATTCTCGCCCTCTTAAAAATGACGTTAAACAACTCAGTCAGCCACTCCAAACCTGTCCTGCATGAGCTCTTTTAAAATTCATCTGAAATCTCATTAGGCCCGATCGCTCATTCCCTGCGTATCCTGCAAACAACACCCTTAACTATAGGACAAATTTATAATTTGCAGTAATACGGCAGGATTCATGAATTTGGCTCTTTCATGCTCTCCTCTTAAGTTTGCTCATTGGTTAAAAAAATGACATTTCCATGAGCCTGTTCCACATCATAGTTCTTTGTATCAATAATGCAAGAAGTTCATGTGTATTTTGAGAAAATTATAACTCTGAAGTTTATTCCTACCACACAAAAAAAATCAAATGCTAATATATATAAAAAGAAGATTTTTTTTGGTTTTGCAAGAGGTATTTAGTGGCAGAATTAATTTGGGGCCAGATTAACTGGAATTTGCATTACATAAGGCACATTAAATGTAAACGTGTTTTCTACTAAGTTTTTTTTCATTCCCATGGCATTTGAATCTGTGATATTTGGTTAAGAATGGATGAATTTGATCCATTTTACCACAATATTTTATGATAATCAAATATGAAATATTTTGCATAGTAAAATAATAGTTTTAAACATGAACTCAATGATAAACTGTGATTAATAAAATTGGATAACTATGTATATATTTTGTGTAATACTTTTCGTTGAAAGACTGAAATAGCTAGAGGAAAGATAATAAAAGATAGGGGTTCAACGTGATTGAAATATAAATAAAATATTAGGTGATTTCTTTTTATCTACTTTTTTTTTTGAGTCGAGGGTCTATCGAATACAACCTCTCTGCCCCACAAAGGTAGAGGCATAGTCTGTAAATATCCTACTCTTCTCGGACTCCACTTTGTGGGATTACACTTGATATGTTATTTTTGCTATTGTTCCTTTTATCTGTTAAGAGTCTCACATCGGATATGGAATGGGAATATGGACTCCTTATATGGACTTGGATAATCCTCATCCTACAAGCTAGCTTTTGGGATTGAGTTAGGCCCAAGATGCATTCTTTACATGGTATCAGAGTCAGGCCCATTCCAATTCTTTGTTCACCGATGTTGGGCCCCCAAATTATATTATCCACGTTTCAGTTAACAATGTCTGGGCGTGCAGGGGAGTGTTAAGAGTCTCACATCGGATATGGAATAAGAATATGGATTTGAATAATCCTCACCCTACAAGCTAACCTTTGGGGTTGAGTTATGTCCAAGATCCATTATTTACGTTATCTATCTAAAGTTTAATAGAAAGAGTTGCGAAGTATCTATATTACCGAGTAATAATAGATATTTGATGAAATAATTGAATGTACACACGTTCTTTCAAACACTACCATTGTTAAACCAAACAATATTTTCTTTTTCTTTTCCTTTAAGCAGGGGTGGGCATGGTATGGTATATACCTATTACCATATCGAAATAAATTTTTATATCGTGGTTTTGTGATTATGGTAATTGGTACGGTATTTGGTATGCATTTTTAAAAAAGTTTGATATTCAGTACAATATTTGATATTTATAAAATATATACCGAAATACTGAATATTATACCGAAGTATGTAGTTACATATACAATTCATATATATTAATATTATAATATAAAATATATATATATAAACTAGTATTAGTATAAAATTATTATTTAGACATCGAAATTTTGACTAATCTATCTTTGATTGAAATGGCCTTTTTGTGTAATTGATTTACGAAGGGGATTACTTATTTTTTTTTTAAATAGTTTTACATGTGTAAGATGTTAGTACGATATAATTGAGTCGTTTCTTGAATATCCGAAGTCATATTCTCTATTATATGAGTATATGTAAGTCGGAGTTGAACAAATTATGATTTTCGAATTACCGAAACTGAACTTAAAAATATCGAACCATACCAAATTAATTTAGTATGATAATGATATAGTATTTTTAAAAACGAAAAACTGAAATTATCGTACTGAAGCTTTCAATACGTACCATACCATACCATGTCCACCCCTGCCTTTAAGTAGATATACGGAGCTCCTTCTAGAAAATTCTTGAAAGAATAGTACTCCACGTAGGGATGGGATCATGGGACCATCAACTTGCAAAGTTGATAGCATCATCAAAAAGACTTTATCAAATTTATCACGTGATTATATTATACACAGTGTCTAATAAAGTTCAAAGAACAAAAAGGAGAAAAAGAAGAAATCATATTCTTGGTCCAAATTCAATTCAAATTCATAGTTCTCATTATGTCACCATCCTTAGTGTTAAATTCATTATAAATAAAACTGAAAAAGGGCAATTCACATACCGTATTAGTCATATTTCCTATGGACGTTAACATATTAAAATATCCGATTCCAAAAAGGGGTTAACTGAACTTAGTCACATTTTTTTGAGACACCAAAGAACTTTCTACAAACACACTAAAGGATTTTAGTTACTAAGTATAATTGTTGTTGACTAACTAATATTTCTCCCTTAATATTTGAAGCATGCGTTGCAATATTGTATAACGATATGATAATGTGACAACATGATATTGAAATACCAAATATTTTACATTTTGAGGTACAGAGACCATCTTGTTTGTGATTTTTAGTTACATTTCTTATTCAAAATTAATTCATATCTTCATCAAAATTACTTCAAATTTTATAAATTACATCAGCGGACTATTTCCAATTTTATCACAAAAATCAGATACGAAATTCAAACCACTTCTTTAGTTCAACAATGGCAGCCATGTCACCTTTTTAATATGATTTTCACAACCCAAACCTTACAAAATTTGTACTATAACTATGATTTGATTCCAAACACAGTAACAAATGAATCTGTCAACTGACAATCAAGAGATGAATGGGTTGGAAAAGGGAAATAGGGAAAGTAACCTAACCATTAAATTGTATACTTTGTGAAGGAGAAAGTCCCGAAGGCGAAACCCCTCACCTGTACTAGAGGTTCCTTGGCCAGGTGGGATGTAAATCGAGGGATATGCGCGAGTGACAGCCCTGCAAGGGAGAGGACCAACGGGACACGAACCCAGCAACAACCCTTGCAATATTTCAGCAAAGACTGTTACCACACAGATTCGAACCCGTGACGTCGGAGTGGTTGTACTCCAATCATCTTGCCACTTACCAACTCGCATGTGCCCCTGAGGCCATTAAATTGTATACTATGAGTCAATTTGAGTAAGAGCAGAAAAATATGGCTCATTTTAATTATAAGTTTGAACCAAAGTGACTGAAAACTCTAAAAGTAATTCGAGATCGTTGGGGTAAAACTTAATTTTAATTCAAGGGCACAAAGTTACCCTTCTAACATATAGAGTTAAACAAATATGAGTTCTTGAAACTTGCAAAAGTTTTAAATAGAAAGAATATCATATAACCGAAGAAGTGGGAAAAGACCATTAATAAAGCTGAATTATGGATTTCGTTGCTAATTCTACCTATTACATATGCGAATATCATTTTATACTGTAAAGGGACAATTATTTAGAAAAAAAAAAAATCTAAAATCCAGTTGTAAATACGACAACCAATTAAGTTCACTATTTTAAAAAAAATTAAATTTATCAGAAGCCACAAAACTAATGAGAATAGACTAGTTTCTTCCTTTCTGCTGGACTATCCCAATTTGCAACATGAGCTTTGTTTTTTATGAAGTGTATGGCTGATTTGTTAATGATTTTGAAATATTTGGTTAAGTATTTTAATGAAGCTTATTCGAAATGAGGATTTTGGGGACCATAATAATTAATAATGCTTGATAAACAATAATTGGGGGAATAACTAAAATAAATTAAAAACATTATGTTACATCAAAATGGGAAAATAAAGTGTAAAATGCTAGAATGGAAAAACCTTAAAGCTGGAATTGCTAATGTGCATTTCTTTTTCGTGTGGAGATAATAATGTATACTCTTTTTTTTTCTCCTTCCATTTTCTTCCTTTTCCTCCTCACTATTTAAATGTCTTCTCTTACTCAAAATCAAATATTCCAAAAACCAAAACAGAGAAAAATATAAAATAAAGAATATTTAAATGGACAACAAATTAGCAGTAGTCAAGAAAATCATCTGGATTCGAACTTATGATACTATAATTTGAATGTTATCTTGGTGAAATTGCACAAATGACCTTTTTATGTCACTATTTAAATTCTGTCCCGTTAGTCCATGAAAAAAAAAACCATCCAATTAATTTTAAAGATTAAATTTAACTTACTTGCATTGTGAGGTTGACAATCAAAGAATAATCTCAAAAAAGGATATATAGTGCAAATAATCGGGTTATCTGTTAGTCACAGTCCCTTGAAAACAAATGTATTCATCTTGCTAAATATTAGCTTCGACGATAACAGTACTTAGGTCCATAATTTGGGCCGTTATAAGGCCTTATTTGGGCTTAATTGGGGAAATAACATAGGGTCATTTCTACTTTTGTTCCTATTTTGTGCTGGTCTTTAATTGTTGTCATATACAACCCACACATCTAGTTTACAACCATGTAACCCACTGTATCATCGGTATATATAGATAATGTATATGTAATATATAGCTATACATAAATTGCTCAACTTTTATTGTAACTATACGTATACATTCTCATACACTATTATACATTACATATACATTCTTATACACTTTATATGATGTATAAATAATATATATGCTTTGTACAATAATATATAAACATCGTATAACTTTGTATCTCCTTAAAAACTCAAAATTCAAATCGGACCGTTATAAATAACAAAGTAAAACTGAAACAAAGAAAACCATCGATTCTAATGTTAATTTAACGGGACAACTAATCTATTGAGGGAAATTAAAGAAATTACAAATTTCGTTCTCTTCTATTAATTTCTAAGGGAAAAAAAGAAGAAGACAAATTAGGAAGAGCACTTCTATTCTACTTTTGTAATATGATTTGAGTTCGTGGATCATTGAGAACTTTGTAAGCGACACAAGTCTAGTCTTATTGAACTGTTGCTCAATCTCTCACCAGAAGAGTTATAATTAGAGAAAAGTATTAGTTAAACGGTAATTAAAGAATAATTCGGCCATATTTGGTAAAGTAGATGACCGAAGGGACATGCAACTTAATTCCCCTAATATTATGGTACCGTTTTCTTCAGAACTGGACCTTATTAGTTGGTCACTTGGTTGACATGTTTGCAGCAACTAATTGAAAGATAAAAAGTGGAAATCATTAAATTTTCAAAGGAAATTACATATTTGACCGCTCGACTAAAACACTTATATTTGTTGGTCAGTATACATAATATATATTATGTGTATGTTATACATTTGTTGACTATCTTCTTTTTTTTTTTCGATAAGCGGCTATTCATATCAATTTCGCAACTCTGAAATTAGTCCCCTTGTTGGCTTTCTGCTAAGCCACTATTAGCGACTCAACATCTTTTTAATATATTTAATACTTATTTACTCTGTTAATGTAGTCTAAACTTACGAACGCGTTAAGTCTTCTCTTTGCTAAAACTTGTATTTTCTAACTAATAAATGTATGACACGTATTTTATATACATTTTTATTATTCCAATCTTTGATTTAAAAATTGAGTTGATTTAACAGAGAAGGGGAAAGTTAAAATTGGATTACTTGCTTGGCTTTGTTGAGGGTTTTATAGTGTATCCTGTTACAACAGATAAATTCTTCTTATAGGATATACATAATATTTTTACCTTCCCAAACATAAACATCTCGTGTCCATTGATTTTTAAGATTATCTGAGGATTTTCTCCCCTATCTTATTTACCGTGAATGAAGTAAACAAATACATGAAAAAAATATAGTAACTATTACTCGTAATTTCACTCCAACTGGTTAAATGATCCAAAATAAAAATAAACCTAAGCCAATCCATAATTGGGGGCACCGACCATGAACTACGGTTCTATTTCTGATAAGTTTAGTAAATAAATATCAGAAAATTTCCTTAACTATAATAATAAATCGAAACCTTTTTTTCTTCTACTTAACCACCCAAAAAACATTTATATCTTTCTAGCTGTATAGTCGAGTTTCTCCTTTTTTTAATTTTTTTTTATAGTCGAGTTTCTCCTCTATTGATTTTTTAAGTTTTTACCATACAAAAAAGTAAAACTAAAATCTCATATCCTTAAAATTTCCGCCTTAATTCACTCAAGTCGGTTTGAATAATGATCCAAAAGAATAACAACTCTAGTCGGTGAATAATTGTGCGTAGTCACCAAGTAAAATATTCACTATATATATACATTCCTCAATAACAAATTTCAAAACTTCAACCTTCTATCAACAATGTCTCCTCCTCCTGCATTGCTTGGTCCACCAGAATTCATGGAATTTCCACCACTATCACCACCCCACCACCCACCCTACATTCCCTCATAATTAAACCAACATTAACCTCACAACCACTAAATATAAAATTCCTTCCAATGGGTTTAACAGAGAATGGTTCACCCACTTTTATATCTACTGGTAACCCATGTTTAGATTTCTTTTTCCATATTGTTCCAAACACCCCAGATCAAGATTTAGTAAAAAGATTAGAACATTCTTGGAATTTTAATTCTATAACAACCCTTAAGCTTATATGTAACTTAAGGGGTGTTAGAGGCACTGGAAAATCAGAGAAAGAAGGGTTTTATAATGCTTCTTTATGGCTACATTATTACCATCCTAAAACCCTTGCATGTAATGTTAATGCCATTGCTAATTTTGGGTATTTCAAGGATGTTTTAGAGATTTTATATAGATTAATTGAGGGTCCTGATGTTAGAAAAAATGGGGAAAAAAAGAAAGTGGATGGACAAGAAAATAAATGTTTTTTTGGAGAAAAAGGAGAGGACTATTAATTATGTGAGTAAGGGGAAGGTGAAAAAAATTCGATTGGAAAAGGTTACGGATAAAGCAAAGAATGCTTCTTAAAACAACCATCAGATTTTTTCTTAAGAGTAAAAAATCTACATAGAACGAACCACATTGATACTAGGAGGACGGGGCATCAACTCTCATGTCTTATTTTCAATAAGAGCATTATATTCATCATCCATGGTCATTTTCCAATTCGGATCACGAAGGGCAGACACGGGGTTACATGATAGGGGTGATTTAATAACATTAGAGTTGAGATTAAAATATTATTTTGGTCTAAACATACCCCGTTGGCTATGAGTAACGGACCCTTGAATCGGAATAGAAGTGGGCCATACCTGGATCGGTGTAGTGATATCGGGACTGGTTTGGGTTGGGAGGAACTGGGCCGACGGGTTGCTGGAATTTGTTGGGCCAGCAAGCAGTGGGCCTGCTGGCAAACAGATTGGACCGAGAGGGAAGTCACGGGTTGGACCCGATGGCGGTGGGCCGCCGCCAAGGGCATCTGAGAGGAAAGCATATTTGGGCGGCAGCCGGTGGGCTCTTGGCGAGGGATGGACCGTGACCAATTGGGCCAACAGGAATGTGGCTAAACCGTGTCTGCTGGTCCGAATCCCGAGTAGTGGGCTGGACCAAATGATGGATCACATACGGTGATAGCCCATCATCCAAAAATTCATACGACTTGGACGCGGAATTAAGCAACTTAACAAACAGAAATTGGGTCTAATCAAAATGATATGACGACTAATAATGATTTTATTAGAGGATAAATCAAAATATTTGTAATCACGATGATTAGATGGGTACCCAGAAACACACAAGCAGTAGAGCGGGTTTGAAGTTTGTTAATGGTGGTGGAGTGGACTAGAGGATAACATAAACACCAAACACCCTAAGATGAGAATACGAAGGATTTTTTTGATAAAGAATTTTGAGTAGGGATTGGTATGCTAATCCTTTTCCAGGGATTATGTTAAGGAGGTACGTTGTCATTTGTAATGCATGATGTCAAAAGGAAGGTGGTAACGATGCATGGGCTAGTAGTGTACGAACAATATTATTAATGGTGTGAGTTTTTCTTTCGGCCTTCCCATTTTGTGATGACGTATGTGGACATGAAAACCGAAAAGATATACCATTAACCTTACAAAATTCTCTAAATGGCCCATTATCAACTTCTCTTCCATTAACACATTGAATATTCTTAATTTTTCATTCAAATTATGTACGGATGAATACTTTAAATGATAGGAATGTGGAAAAATCTTGAGACTTTTTAGATAACGGAAACGTCCACAAAAAATTAGAATAATCATAAAAAATAACACATAATACCGGTGACCGGTAGAGCTTAAAATGGGAGATGTCCAAAGATCACTATGAATAATATCAAATGAAAATAACGTACTAGAATTGGAAGCCACAAACGATAATTTATCATGTTTCCCAAGCAGATCACTATTTCACTCAATAAATTTATTGTTTTTAAGCGAGGAAAATACAGACGCTCCCGGATGACCCAAACGCGCATGCCATAAGGAATGTGCTAAAGCGGCAAACGTTGACAGCGTGACTTGTTTAGTGGTGGTGGTGGTGGTGATGGAATAGAGCTCGCCCCGACTATCACATTTCATTAGAGTTATCAGTTGTAAATTTCTGAACAATCACCAAATTTTTAATTGAGGAGCATGAAGGACATTTTTCAGGGCTAAAAGTGGGTTCTGGGGAGACAATTTTGTGTGACCATAACCACGAATTGGAATTGAATTACCATTACCAATAATTATGCCACGATTTTTGCTCAAATTGAAATAAGATGAGAGATTACCTAGTGCGGATGTCATGTGAAAAGTAGCACCGGTATCCATGTACCAATTTGCATTCGGAGGATTAAGTCCAAGTGTATGCATCGCTGTCCGATATTCGTGTGGGTCGGAGCTATTGTTGGGCCCGCAACAGCGAAGGCCTGCTGTGGCCGAGGCCCAAGCAGGTCAGGCTGCTGCTAGGCCTGGTTCTGCCTAGCCTGCTGCTACTGATGACCATTGAGCCTGGCCTAATAATTTGCTGGAAAAGGACAAGATGGAGTGGGCCACTGCCCATTGGCCCAGCCCCACGGCCACTACGCACTAGCCCAAGGCTGCTGCCAGTGGTTCTGTGGCCCATGCTGCCTCCACCGCGGCTGCCACCACTGCCACCATTGCCAAAGCCGTGACCACGATTTTTGTCGCCATTTTTTCGATTTTGGCTCTTTTTGCCACCACAATTATTTCGGTGTTGGCTAGAATTTTCGGAGAGGTGAGGGTGATCGGTATTGTGTGACGTGACCGCTATCATGGCGGAATATGTTCTGGTTGTGGCCTTTTTATCCAACCCTACTTCTTCGAGGGTGAGCATGGAACGCGCTTGCTAGAACAACGAAAGAAGATTGCTTTGACGAAGGAGGGTTGCAATTAATAAAAAAAAATCTAAGAGAGCATAAAATAGAGTCTCCCGGATGTCCTAATCTAGAATGTCATAAGGAAGACGAAAGAGCAGCAAAGGTTGAGAGAATTGAGGCTGGATTGTTGACGGCGTTTGAAATAGGGTAGAGATCTCCAGTGCTGTCACATCTCATTATTCGTCTCCCTGTCGTAAAATCCTTTACAAAAAAACCAAAAGGATGAAAGTCAAGGGAAACCCAATTGTTAGTTGTGAAATGTCACACGGAGATTAGATTCTTAATGAGTTTAAGGGCATGGAATATATTTTTTAAGATTAGTGGTGGATGTGGTGGGGATAGGGAGGAATGACCATAACCACGGATGGAAATGCCTTGTTCACTACCAATAATAATATTTTGATTTAAATTACTCAAATTGGAATAAGACGAGAGAGTACCTTGTGATGCCGTCACGTGAGATGTGGAGCTTGTGTCCATATACCAATTTTCATCTAGAGTGTTGAGTGACATTGTGCTCATAGGTGCCTCAATGTCAGTCGGTGCATAAGTCGATGGCGGGGAAGCCTGCACTGTGTAGGCCAGTTGTAGACGTGGGCCAAGTATGTCTGGTTGGGCCTGTCGGTTTTGAGGTGGAGTCCACGAGGATGTCATATACATGCAAGAAAGGGAGGCCCATGATGGTGGGGCCCACGCAGCCCACGACGGAGGCTACTGCCACTACCGCGGTCACTGTTGGCTGTTTTTTACCCTTTTCCATCTCAAGAGTCACAGGGATGAGGTTTTTAATGTTGTTTACGGCAAGTGCCGGATGAAATTTGATTTTGTCAGTCATGGAAGAAGAAATTTAGGAGGAAGAATAGCCGGAAAAACTAGAGTTCCGTCGTGGGAAAAAGAGGAGGGGCGGCCGAGAGAGGTCGGCGGCTAGGGTTCTGACGTAGGCTAGGTGCCGACGTGGAAAAAGGTGGCGGCCGAGAAGGTGTATCAGCAACTAGGATAGAGTTTGTAGTTTTAGACACTGATACCATAAAAGAATATGTCCCTTGATTTTATTGATGAATGATTTACAATATATATAGGGTTACCTAAAATAGGAAATATATAATTAATACAATTAATGAAAGAATATTGAGAAATATTCTATTATAACTACCCGTTATCAAAATTTATGTCAATTAGGAGAATACTTAAGTATTGATATTATCTCTTTCTTCATTTAGGACATAAATCCTTTTTAGGTAAAAAGAACAACATACTCGAATTGATGATAATTCATTAAAATATTATCTTTGTATGATTATCAATATTGAATCGAAAACATCTTTAGAGCATACCAGTTTTTTTAATTTCAACAGAGTATACCAAATTAATGTAGCTATTCTTTTTTCTAACATAACAATGCAATTTTAATTCATATTTAAAGTAAGTATAAATAAAAAATATTCTTCCCCGTGTATGAAAAAATCATCTTGACCGAGAGTGTATAGAAACAAAAAGAAAAAAAATTCAAAATGAGACTGTGAATAGTAATGATGCCAATTAAAAAAAGCTCTCGATATCATAATATGTATTATTTTCCAAGTAACTCTCTAGCTCACCGATAGGTATTACACGCTCCAAACCCCTAGGTGAGAAGTCGTCGGCATTCCTGACCAAATTTGCGTATATCATATCATTTATAATCGCTAGCGGCGACCCAAATGCCAAAATGGCATCGCCATAAACAGAAGGGAGTTTCCTGCTATAGTGCGGTGTAATTATAAAGTCGGCGTGTACTGTATATATTGGTCCTCCCTCTATCAACATTTTTTCTACTACAAGCATCGCAATATAGGCATCCTTCTGATGGATGAAGTTGACGAAGGTTGAGACTAGGATACGGAGTTGGAAGAGAATGCCAGTGTATCAATTCATCTTCATCAAAGGCCAAGATCTCAAATGGAAAGTTAGCTCATAGGGCTGGCGCTGGTACTCTGCGGAAGATACATCGTTAAATCTCTCTATAATTGTCATTTGATATAATAATATTTTATTATAACGGCTTGATTTTTTTCGGAACCGACTTTTCATGTTATATTTTGTTTATCTATAACAACATTCTATCTATAACAGCAATGACATTCATTATAGCGGTACCTCTTTATAAAATTACCTCTCTATAACAATCATACTCAAATATTGTGTAACAATATTTTGTAAGAATTATATTATGTATAAAAAATAAAATATTAAAATATTTATGATAATCATCATTAATATTATGTACATAGTAAATTTCAAGTATGAATATCTAAAAATAAAAAACAATATTTCTCATAATGATATAATTTAGTCTTGAAAATTTTCAAAATCATATATTTTCTATCTATTGATTTTCTATAAATTTGATACTTATTTATTTAATTTTGGTAACGAAAGTGATGATGAAGAGCCTCAATCTGTTGCTATTTGGGGTGAGATAGAAGAATCAATTGTTAAGCTCTTAGACAACCTTAAAGGTAAAACTATTGAATTTCCTTTTGCTAAAAGTTTGGATAATTTTTTCGTCAATTCAAGCGTTATATTATCGTTAAGGGACTGAAATTTATGAAATAATCTACAATTGTAGAATTTTTACATCAAACTTGAAATTATATTTAAATTCCCAAAAGATTACCCATGTATTGAGAATTATCTCTTAATATCACTTTTATTTTGTGTGTTTAGTATATTTTGAAGAAAATTGTGATAGTTAAATAATATTTTAATACTAAAAAAATAAAAGTAATATTAAGAGAATTCTGATAATCTTTTGACAAATTAGATGAAAAAAGAGAGAAATAGAGTATGTAACTTCTTTTCTTTCTACCTTTTTTTGTTCCTCCTTCCGTCTCTCTCCTAACTTGTTACTTCCTTCATAATTAAGATAAAGGCAAATATGTAAATATATCTTTTACTTGTATGATATAGAACATATATTTCTAATTAAAATAGTGATGCATATATCTTTATCAGTATCTATCATTTAACTTATTTTTTAATAAAAAAAATACTATGAGGCTTTAAAAATATAAGTCTACCTGTTTTTATTAGTAAACTTAATTTTTCAAAGTCATGTGCTAATTTATTTTTCCCGATGAATCGGATCTGGTCTGTTAGCCATAATATAATTGTTGAAATCAATTGAATCCTTTACATTTAGAATAGAAAAATGATCTTACAGAAAACTCATTTATTATTTTCATATTTCTTATATTTAAAAATAAATGTCTCTTAAGAAAAAATTTAAAAATAAAATTTTAAATTACAAACTATTTAATCATATAATTTAGGAGGTAAAAGTGGAATTTAATTTATTTTTCTTATAATTTGTAGTGACCCAAAACGAGATAAGTTGTATTTGTGGAAAATAGATTTTGCAAATATATTATAATCCATGTGTCCGCCCTTGAAATCCTTGTTGCCCAAGCAAATTCATAGTTATATAAAATATCAGTTCTCATTAACGTGTCATTAGTGTATTGTATTGTTAATCCATTATAAAACACACGTTCATTTGTCGAACATGTCAACTTCTTTCCTAGTTGATCCCATCACAACTCTATCTAATCAAAGCTTCCCTTAAGGGGGTTTAACAGAAAACAACTCCGCCACATTCATTTCATCAAACAACCCTTTTTTAGATTTCTTCTTTCACGTGGTGCCTGACACGTCACTAGATGATTTAATCGGACGGTTAGAATTATATTGGGCCCACAATCCCTTAACATCCCTCAAGTTAATTTGCAATCTTAAAGGCGTTAGAGGTACATGTAAGTTTGATAAAGAATGATGTTAAGAGTACACATCGGATATGAAATGAACTATTTATATGAATTTGGACAATGCTCATTCTACAAACTAGCTTTTGAGGTTGAATTTTTTAAGATTGAATTAGGTTCAAGATCTATTCTTTACAAAGAATTTTATACGGCAGCGTTTTCGTTACACTATACACACCCTAAAACCCTTGCTTGTAATGTTCATGCTTTTGCTGATTTTGGGTACTTTAAGGATTTCCTTGAAATTTTATATCGAATTTTAGAAGGATCATTTATAAGAAAAAACAGAAAAAGAACAGAGAGAACAATCAAGAACCCGTGGTTGTCGTGGTAGATTTAAAAGGGTAAAAAAGTGAAAATTAAGAAAAAATTGGAGGAATTGAAGGAAGAAATTAAGGTAGAACAAGAGAAAGCTACAGCTTTAAGGAAGGAAAAAGAGAGGCGAAAAAGGCGTTAGAAAAATACTATTCTGATGAGCATTATAGGCTATTACATGATAAGATTTCAGATTTTTTTTCCGAGCTTTTGAGGGTTGATTTAGAGAAGTTGAAATTATGGAAGGTTAATGAGATTAGATTGGCTGCAAAATGGTGTCCGACTGTTGATTCGTCGTGTGAGAGTATCGCGAAAAAGATGTTCCCAAGAGAGAGTTATAGTGAATATAATGGGGTTGAAGAGGTTCATTATGATTGAGAAAAGTTCTTGTACCTTGCTCATAATTTATTTCATTCTTTTCATATTTAGTTGTATGCTCATAATTTATTGCTACAAGGAGGAGGAGAACGAAAATGAGAAGTCCTGACAAATGTAGAGCGTCGAGGTTACTATTGCTCAAATATTCTTAACTTGTCAAGCCTTAAAAAAGTTATCCTGTGAAAATTCTTGAATAACTCTCCTAAATACCTAAACAAGAAGCACACATCTTCGCCTTAGCGATACAAACTCACTATAAGACTTTCTTGTATTATTTTCTTTTCTCTCGTTTCTTCTTATGCTTCTATATGTAAAGAATGGATTTTGGACCTAACTTACCTCCAAAAGATAGTTTGTAGTATGATGATTGTTTAAGTCCATATAAGGAGTCAATGTTCTCATTCCATATCCGATGTGAGACTCTTAACACTATAGACTGACTCCATATATGTAAAAAGAATTGATGTTGCATTATATATTATGGTTTGTCATAAAATGTAGTTTGACTTTTAGGATAGTTACCTTAAATTTGAACCAAAAGAATTGAACTTCTCAGGATAGGGATATGCCGTTTGAACGGGTACGAATTGAACTTTAGGACAATGACTTGAAATTTGAACCAACGACTAAATTAAGGATACCAGAATAAAGTTGAAAACTGCTCGAACTAAACTTTATGTTACTCTTTAGGGCAGTAACATAAAGTTTAAACTACATGAACTGAACTTTATAAAAATTACTTGAAATTTCGAGACGCATGCAAATCTCAATTTGTTATTTTAAATTGTGTTTATATTTTAAATACATTGAAAATGTTAGATGTATTTTAGACAGCAACTCTAAAAGTGTCTACTGGTGCAGCAAACCCGAACTAGGTTGCATACACATTTCTGCACAGTATAAAAATGTATAAGAAGTGTTTATACATACTTTATCCTAAATAACACCAACATTGAACCGTACACAAACTAAAAACACTTCAAAAATAAAATCAGATGCCACAGGGCGGCCTGTCGGATATCTTTCAATGAAAGGCGCTCCGGTTCCGAGTTCAGTGAGGAGCGATGATTGGCTTCTCGGGTGTTTTCGAGCTCCATGGATCTAGAGATGGAGCTCCGGATGCAGTATCCGAGTTGGATCCAATCTGAAGTTTCTTCTTCGATTTGAATGTATGCAAAAATGAAGAAGCTCCAGTAGAATCAATCATTGAAAAATAGATTTTTTTTAAAAAAACACGAAATCTGTTTAAACGAAAATAAAGAAATTGATGAGAATTTTGCAGACTTATAGAGGAGAAAATAGAATGAAAGCACAATGTGGTACAATTGAAAAAAGTCGCGTGCGGAGAGGGGAAAAAATTGGTGTACAAATTGAGCCATTTGGGGTAAGATTAGAAAAATGAGTCATTGAATAAATATTTTCTCCAAATAGACACGGAGTGTTATTTTCCCTAAAAAGAAGGAAAATAAAAATGTGAGAAACAAATGTTTTCGAACTATGGACATTCTCATAGGTCAATATAAATTATCTTACTATTGACTCTTGAATCTTGATTAATAAGCTTTTTTTTATTCAAGCACTCGTGTAAAATAAAAATTGTTACATTTTATTACAGAATTTATCTACCAATCAATGTGATGGGATATACAAGAGCAACGGTTAAGGAACATGATTATTGAGATTAAATTTCATTTTTTAAATTTAGTTTTAATCACATAAGATAATCAAGGAAGGGGAATTGAACATACAATTATTATTGTGAGAGACTCTCTCAATGATACCATTAAACTATAAGTCTTAGATCATTATTTTTTCGTTAGCTTTAAAGTTTTGACTTATTTATGGTTCACATAATCATCAAAATATTTCAATCAGGTTTTTGAGTTCAGATTAAACTCCCACTGACTTGATCATGACCGTATTTTTCTAATCAAATTAAAAGATCCAAAAAGAAAAAAAGTAAAAAAGATGACTTATTATGTGGCATTAAAAATTTTCCTTTTGTCCAACTTATGTGATCCACTTTTCTTTTTAATCTGTCTAACAAAATATACACTTTTCAATAGTTAAAAATAATTTAAGTTTGAATTTTCAATTTTATCCGCACACAAATATCTATGATTTTGTTATACAAATTTTAGAAGTCTTTTCATATTTTTAAAGTTTGGTGGTCAATCAAAATTCATCACACAAAATGGGAATTAGACTTTTGAAAATGACACTTATACTTTAATGCTACCAAAGCTCTAAGAAGGTTGAGGCAATGTTGAGTAAATGCAAGTAAATACAGTACATAGAGGAGATAAAACATAATTTAATTCCACAAGATCATTCTTACACTATATAAGCCAATATTTTCTTCATACTTTTCACCATTGAAGTATCATTATCACAATTCACTGATGCACAAAAATGACTATTTCACATTCACATGTTTGTCTTCTCCTTGGTCTTGTCTTACTTTTTACTCCAACTCTCTCTCTCAGAAGAGACTTCTTTAAAATTGTACCTACTGTTGATGATCATCCAGATATCTCTTCTACACCCACAAGTGCCCCTCTTATATCACCAACTTCTTCAGCATCAGATGTGGTAAGTTCTCCGGATGTTTCACCATCTCCGGAAGAACCCTTAGTTAATTCACCACCTCCAGAAGAAACTCCGGTTATTTCGCCACCTTCAGAAGATACTCCGGTTAGTTCATCACCTCCAGGAGAGACTCCGGTTAGTTCACCACCTCTAGGAGATACTCCGGTTATTTCACCACCTCCAGAAGAAACCCCGATTGGTTCACCACCTCCCGAAGAAACCCCGATTAGTTCACCACCTCCAGAAGAAACTCCGATTATATCACCACCTCCAAAAGAAACCCCAGCTATTCCACCATCTTCACCGCCAACTCCTAAGCATGATCACCACCACCATCGTCATCACCATAAGCATCATCATCATCACTCGCACCATCATGGTCATAAACACAAACATCATCATCATGATCCACCTTCTGAAGAACCTGCGCATGCTACTGCATCAGCCCTTTCTCCTGAAGTTTCAGTTCAAGCTCTCGATTCTGTGATTTTGGACAATATCAACTAATTAGTCGCCCTTATGTATACAAGGTTTAAAAAATCAATCAAAATTGAGTACTGACAAACAAATATAAAACTAGAGTTGTTTAATTTGTTGGTCTCTACAAAGGATTGCACGAAACGGAAATTACAAGTAACTGCAAAGTAATTCAAGAACTGAAAATTACAATAGAACAACAAAACTGAAATTACAATTTTGTTGAAGAAGAAAACTGGAAACTGTTTTTGCTGAGTCGAGTGTGGCATTCTGTCCTTAAGACAATATTGCCCTGTATGTATCATTTATACGTCCTAGACAATTCGTCTCCCAAGATAAAACAGCAATGGAACAATTGAGCAAAGGAAACTCAAGAGCTACCGTGAAGAATATTGAGTAACGAAATGATGCTTGAAAGTTGTAGGAAGAAAGTGTTTTTCTGCTTGTGTATTTTCGTGTATATCAAGTGTTGCTCAACAATGGTGCAAGAGGTGTTTATATAGGTGAGGGAGGGCTGTTTGACTGCCTCCATAACAGCCATTATTGGCCAAATAATGACCATTATGGAGGTAGTAAAGCCACCAAATAAATGGTGAGAAAGACCAACGGATTGACCATTATAGGAGGAGTAATTCAGCCAAAATAAATGGCTAATTGAGTGCTGGACGTTTCTGTTCTGACTACCCAAATTCTGACTTTCTGGAAACTTCAGGGACCAAACTGTACATCTGAAAGAATTCTGGTCCAAATTGTACATCTGAAACTTCTGGGATCAAACTGTACTTCTGGCAAAGTTCTCTGGCCCAAAAAGATAATATCAGAAGACCCACAGCCCGTGACCGGACGGACGGGCGGCGGCAGCGCGCGTGTGGGCTTTCCTCGAATCGAAGCACATCTAGGTCCTCCCTCCTTTAAACACATGGGATACCCCTTGGGGTCCCAAACCCAAACCAATTTCGAGTCTTATATACACAACAATTCTTTCTTCCTCTACCGATGAGGGAGAATTGATCACACACCACACTTTTTCATGCTTCAAACACCTTACTTCGTGAACCAATATCTCTTTCATTTCTCAATGAAATTCGACGATTCTTGGCCCTACGGTTATCTACGTACTTAGTAGATCATGTATGTGTGAAGAACCGGATTCTCCAATATGCGTAACACTAGTGTTTAAGCCGTTAAAGTTGATCAGTCGCAACTCCCGCCAAAGGCTAATTTCCAACATAATTTGCTATACCCTCTGTTTTCTATAATGTGAACAGGCATGCATGTATTTTCAGTTTAGGTGGCCTGAACTTATTTTGCCCTTGTCTAATTAATTATGATATATAAACGTTACTGATATCGCTAGATTCTATGTGGATTTCTTTCCTTTGACTTTTTAATCGCCCTCCTCTCAAAAAAATAAAAAATTAAGGCAGTAAGCGACCAAAGTAATTATAATTCATAGGTTAACTATGAGCAAAGGAACCCAAGCCTACCTAACGATGTTCCCTGGGTAATTTGTACAAATAAGAGGTGATTGTCAGGATGACTTATGGTGATTCATTAGGATTTTTATTTCTGTGACATGCCTGTTTGGATCATTCGGAATCGTCTATTCTTTTTTCTTTGCATATAAATAATTTTATTTCATGTAAGAGTACGCGTAGTACTCCACTTTGTCCTTCTTGTCCGCTAGGGAAACATGTTAAATTACCATTTGTAGCCTCTACTTTTAGTACTTTGATGCCGTTCGACATTATTCATAGTGATTTATGGACATCCCCGTTTTAAGTTTTGTGGGCCATCGTTATTATATCCTATTTTTGGATGATTATTCTAATTTTTTGTGGACCTTTCCTTTATAAAAAAAGTCTCATATTTTTTCCACATTCTTAAAATTTAGAGCATTTATCCGTACCCAATTCGAACGGAAAATTAAAAGTATTCAATGTGATAATGGCAAGGAATATGATAATGAGTTGTTTCAGGAATTTTGTGATGCTAATATCTTTTTCATTTTTCTTGTCCTCATCACAAAATGAGAAATCCGAACGAAAAATTTGTATCATTAATAATATTGTCCGAACTTTATTAGCCCATGCTTTTGTACCCCCTTCTTTTTGGCATCATGCACTACAAATGTCTACTTACCTCCTTAACGTACTTCCTACCAAAGGATTAACATCTAAATCTCCCTTAAAGTTCTCTATAATAAGGATCTTTCGTAAGCTCATCTTAGGGTCTTTGGGTGTTTATGCTATCCACTTTTTCCACCAACTACAATTAACAAACTTCAGGCCCGTTCTACCACTTGAGTATTTTTGGGTTATCCGTCTAATCATCGTGGTTACAAATATTTTGATTTATCATCTAATAAAATCATAATTAGTCGCCATGTTATTTTTTATGAAACCCAAATTCCTTTTACTAAAGTGAGTAGTCCCGTGCCGAGTTCATATAATTTTTTAGATGACAAGGTCTCACCATATATTATCCACCATTTTTCCGACTTGTCCCGTGATCAAACTACGCCAGCAGGCCCACAGTCTACCACAACCAATGTTCTGTGTAGTGGGCCGATGACACGGTCCAGTACTGATCTCAGTATTGTTCCAGTGTTTCATCCCAATCCCGAGCCTGTTACTGTTCCTGTTCCAGTTGTTGGGCCAGCAGGCCCATTGCCTGCTGCCCAGTCCATCCCAGTTCCACACATTGCCTAAAATTCATCCAATTCCTCCTCGAGTCAAGGGTCCGTTACTCGAAGTCAAAGGGGTATTTTTAAACCAAAACGACATTTTAATCTCAATTCTAATGTCCTTAAATCCTCCCTCCCGCGTAATCATGTGTCCGCATTAAATGACCCGAATTGAAAATTGGCTATGACTGACGAATATAATGTTCTTATTGAAAATAAGACGTGGGAATTGGTGCCCCGTCCTTCTGGTATTAATATTATTCGGTCTATGTGAATTTTTACTCATAAAGAAAATTCTGAAAGTTCTTACTTATCGAGTATAGAATAAATCTGCTTTTTGAGAGGCATAAGGCTCGTCTTGTAGTTGATGGTAAAACTCAACAGGTTGACGTGGATTGTGGTGAAACGTTTAGTCCGGTGGTCAAATCAACTATTGTTCGTACTGTTCTCAGTTTGGCTCTCTAAAATACATGTATGAAATATTTTTCTTGATTATTTCATTCTAAAGGGGTAGTAAATATACAAGCATAATCCTAGGCTAAAATAATGATAATAAATTACTAAATATACACCTATCATATACATAATTATGACTAAATATTCTATCCTATTCTATCAAACATTTGGAGGTGCTGCTAAATGGTCCATAATTATAAATCACCGATCGAATTGCCGAAGCAGAAAAAATGGGTGCTATATATCATAAATTCCACTGTTATTAATCTGTATTCCAAAAAATCAGTAAATAATAAACACTGAAAATAAACAGAATCAGTGTTGAAAAATAAGAATAATTTTTCAGAATATAATCGAGCCCACTTAGTTCAAAGTGTGTCCTTAAGGAAATTATTCCCCTCACAAGATTTCGAGGTTGATGGAATATCCCTCCCAGGATAGAACGATTATCTTACCGTAATAGTAGTACTCCAAATTCAGGTAGCGGCGAACCACTCAACTAAAGATATCACACGTAATTTATTTGTGCGTAAGAAGAAGAAGTTTGTATTGTTCGGAAAATTGTAAGTAAAATTCGAGGAATCAAACGAATTTATAGCCATGGAAGTATCAAGTTTACGAAGGTTTGCAACCTTTCAACAGGCCAACAAAACTGGTGGGAAATTTAAATATGAAAAAGAAACCGGTCGCGGGTCGACACGCCGGATCCGCCAGTCATGGTCACTAACGGGTAGGATTTGATAAGTTAATTAATTTAATTAAATAATAATTAATTAAATAATTAAAAATTAAAGAAAATTTGATCCAAAAAGATTATCAATCAATCAAATCATTTGACCAAATCCAAATCCAAATCCGATCAGATCCGGAGCCCGAGCCCGAGCCGAAGCCGAGCGAGCGACGATGACGGCGCGAGGGGTCCTTGCCCCCTCAACCCTTTTACTGACAAGAAGGAGTAATTCTACTTATAAGTAGAAGAACTTTTCTTTCCACTACCGATGTGGGACAAATGCTTATTTTATAAAGCAAGAGGGAACTCCCACTTTTCTTTCCACTACCGATGTGGGACAACTCCCACTTTTCTTTCCAATCATTTTTCCATTCACCAATATCAATACCCAACATCCACTACCTTAATATTACCAATGAAGTTTGAATATTTTATCCTTAATTGACCTGGAGAAAATGTTGATGTTTATTACATAATGTGAATAAGTAAGTATCTTGCTTATGCATTTTGGATTTAACTAAGTAAAAACTGGAGTACCAAAATTCACAGGACATAAAAGACCTTACACGATTGGAAGAAGAGATCGAAACGGTTGGAAACATACAACAAACAATACTAAATGGGACAAATTAAAGTAATTTCAGAAACAGCTGGTGATTAACTCCACATAACATTTGTAGTGGTATATCCTAGGAGAACTTTTTTCGAAGTTCTTCAATTACTTTCTTATCAAGCTGGAAGTCTTTGGCAAGAACGTCGTCCAGAATAGGCGGATTTGAAGTAAAGATTGAACTAGGAATCACGACGAGTCCAGGATTTTGACTGTTGAAAGTAGCGAGTATAACAGCTTTTTTGTGTCCCACATTATACTGGAAGTGAATAAGCCCCTGCGGGATCACAAAGACATCACCGGGATTTAAGATTTTAGAGAAGAAACGACTCTTAAAGAAGTTTGTATCAGGAGCAAGAAATCCTGCATAGATAGTTCCCTCCAAGATAGTTATGAGCTCAGTAGCTCGAGGGTGCGTGTGAAGTGGGATAAGACCCTTTGGTTCGAAGTCACCAGAAGCTATAGAAATGCCAAGAGTGTTGAGTCCAGGCATCGTGTTTATGTCCAAAAGTTTCCCAGCAAAACCAAACTTAGGCACTGGATTTCCACTTACATTAAGACCTGAAGCAAGAAATCATCTGCTTTTGCAAGCTTTGGGTCTTTGCAAACCTTTCCATTCACGAAAACTGCATAAGTGTAATAAAATGAAGCTAAGCAATTTATATAAAGTACAAAACATAGTATGAAATTTAACAGGTTTTTAATACAAAAGATGACCGTTACGTTTTAAAAGGTGCATGTTGGTAAGGGTTGAGTATGTTAATTAATTCTAACGACAGATTTCTGGAGGTATTATAAATACATGCTTCCTCTAGAAAAAACGTACAACACACAGATTTCTTTTCTATCTTACTTCTTTCAGTTCACGATCTTGTTCTTGCAGGAAATTTAAGTTCATTGCTGAAAATTTAATTTCATTTGGTTTTGTAAACTCCAGGAGGAATTCTACCAAAATCGCAGCAGCAACTAGTAGTAGGAGGCTTAAATACTTAAGGACAAAGATATTGTACGTTAAAACATATATCTGTAAAGAATGGATCTTGGGCCTAGTCAACCCTAAAAGCTAGCTCATGAGGGGAGGATTGTCCAAGTCTATATAAGGAATCCAAATTCTCATTCCATTTTCGATGTGGACTCTTAACACTCCCCCGCACGCCCAGACCCCGTTAACTGGAGCGTGGATGACATAATTTGGGGACCCAACATCGGTGAACATAGAATTGGAATGGGCATGGCTCCGACACCATGTAAAGAATGGATATTGGGCCTAACTCAACCCCAAAAGCTAGCTCATGAGGGGAGGATTGTCCAAGTCCATATAAGGAGTCCAAATTCTCATTTCATTTCCGATGTGGGACTCTTAACAATATCATCATATAACATATTGTTCAAAAAAGGGAGGAAAAAAAAGAATTGGGAGGAAATCGACATAGTGTGACCCTATAGGCCTTCATATATCCACATTAATCCAATTAAGGTCCATACGGAACTCATAGACTGCGTTGTACGACGAACTCAATATATGAAGTACGTTTACATGAATCCAGCAAACACAACCTTTATGTGAGATGATAAATTTCTTTCATTCGCGACGCACTCGATCAAGCTTAGGATTTGTCATGTGTCTATCCAAATGGCTTGATCACTTTATCTCATCTATATTAGTCGACAACTAGACCATATTCTAAATATGCTCTTGCATTGGCCAATGACTTGGCGACCTAATATCACTGAGAAGTTGAGTGCTCTCTCGAATATCTAATCGAGGAATGAATCTTATTCTTGGCTCAACTACCACCTTAGTTTACATCATAATGCACCCAACACAAGCCGTGTCTTATCCTATAAGGAGTTTAAGCTTAGGACATGGTCAAAGTACATTATTCTGTAAACAATGTGCGTATTGACCTTAAGTCAAATGACCTTTATCTCTCACACGCTGATAACACTCCAGACATGTATAACAAATAGTTTATCAACAGGGTATACCAATACTTTCCAAAAGTATCCATGTGTCCATCACGAGTAACAATTACTCGTAGCAGGTGAGACATGCTACATTCTCCAAGAATGTGATGCAGATCACACGTCGACTTATAACATACCATCGATATTCCATTTTCGATGATCATTAGTCGAGGCTATTTTAAGAGTTATACTCTATCATCAATATCTCACTCTATTAATGACAACGTAAGCTCAAAGGATGCATATTAATGAATAATTTCAAACAATCAAATAATAATTCAATAATTACAAATGTCATAAATATTTATCTTATTAATAATACGAATGTGTTCAAGTATATTATGTCCCTAATATAGATTGTTTCTAGGACATATATACTTTCAAAGATATCATAAACAAAACGAAACCTTCAAAAGAAAATCACCAAATTTTATTTCCTTTTGTTAAAGAACATTACCGAGTTACAGAAAAAAATACAGTAGCAACTCACAACAATTTCTTTTTTCTCACATTTTCTACGAGAATTGTGCTCGAAGATGTTCGATCACTTTCTTATCCAATTGAAATCCTTTGACAAGAACATCCTCAAGAATTGGTGGATTTGACCCAAAGAGTTGGTAAGGGATCATATGCACTCCAGGATTTTGGCTGTTGAAACAACTCAAATGTGTCGCGTTGGTGGTTCCCATATTGTATTGAATGTGAATCATACTTTGTGGGATCACAAAAACATCCCCTGGATTCAAGATTTTCGCGAATAGCCTCGATTTGAAGGGATTCTTTGAATCAGGAATAACAAATCCAACATAGATAGTCCCCTCCAATACGAGTATTAGCTCAGTTGCTCGAGGATGAATATGAGGTGAGATTAGTCCAAATGGTTCAAGATCAGCACGAGCAATAGAAATACCAAGAGTGTTGAGTCCTGGCATTCGAGCTACATTCAACACATTCACAGCAAAGCCAAGATTTGTTGGTGTTGGCGTTCCACTTTCATTGAAACCTGAAGCAAAGAAATCATTTGCACTTGCTAGCTTTGGGTCTTTGCAGAACTTTCCATTCACAAAAACTGCACATGAATGGAACAAGAACAAGATTAGGAACATAAATTAGACATATATTTAGCTTTCAATCAAACAATTTACAGAAGAATCTAAGTTCAATGCTCTGACTAACTGTGTAAAACATATTTATACAATCAAGTAACTTATAAAGTAATTACAGGTAAATTTCTATGACAAGCATTATTTTATAGTCACTTGGTAAAAATGGTACCTAGCCTGCTATCACAAATTAGACTACACTATTTAGTGTAAAGATCATTACACTATTCACAAAAAATAGGAATTAGTGATGAACGACATATATTGCTAAACAAAAAAAATCTGTGGTTAATCCTATTTAACGACAGATTATCAAAAAATCCTATTATCTACGGTCTATTGAGTGAAAGATTAGTGACGAACTTTATAACTAATTCCTGTAATTTTTGTCATGATCAATGTATATAACTTAAATCCTTTAAAATTGCAAAAGGGAAAAGGAAATAAAGATAGATGCGTGAATTACCACTTACCAGAACTGTTGGAATCTTGAACAGCAACACATAGATCCTGGAGAGGGTCAAGATCATAGGCACAAACTAAGGAAGAAAAGAATGCAGTGATGACTATAGTAATTGCTATCAACATAGTCATTTTCATTCTAATGATATATATTTGGCTGCTAATTATCACAACCACTCGAGAGTTCTTGGAAATTTTTTGTAGTAGAAATCAGATCTTATGTAGTTGGATATATTGTAGTACAGCAAAAAGCAGTCAACATATATTAGTTTGAAGAATCTAATGCTTTTGATTTCCTTTTTAAGTTTTCACGGAAGTAGTCATCATCACCATATCTTTTTCGCACGATATAGATTTTTTTTTCTCCATATTATCTACCTTTGTGGCTTGGAAAGAATGAAGAAATGGGTGGTAGGTAGAGGTGGTAAATGAGCCCATAAAAATATAAGCCGCCTAATTTGTTCAAGTTTGTGCAGGATATTGACCTACCCCATTTATTAACTCTAGCTTATTTTAGTCTGACCCATTTCAGCCCATTAAAAATTGAGTTGTTATGTAGCTCAAATTAACTCGAGAAATCTTGTCGAAATATTTTCAAAAAAAATATTTTTTTATTTGATATGTTGTATATAACCATAGTAAAGAAAAATAACAATTTTATAAGGTACTAAAAATTATAAAAATTGAAATAAAGTAATTAAAACTTAGTGTGATTTGAGCGGATTGGATTATGACCCGCATTTTAGCCAATTTCAGTCCAAGTAACTTTTGGGCCCGTCAATAACTCAATCATTTATTAACTCAGCTCATTTTAACCCGTCTAAACTCTGCCTAACCCGCCCATTTGACACGTGTAGTTAGTGGTAGAGTAGAATGACTTAAGAGTTGAGAAACATAAAGATCTTTTGTCCACAAAAAAGGTGTGTGTTCAATGTCCTTATCAGATTCTCTCTGTCTGGAAACACACATGTAATCACTTTCATCAAAGTTTTTGTATGAGTTGTGATGGAGTGCTTCATCTTTAATTAAAGGCGTCGGGTTTGACCCCGGGTAATTTTTGTTTGAAGCTTGTGGAACTTTTCTGCAATCGGATTTCAATATGAATATTGGATATCAAGTGGAAACCCCAAAAAGAAGTTCTTGTATTAAAATAATTGAGTCCAACATGATTATAAGAATATTATCATTATCTCATTTCCTATTGAATTTTCTAATGCAAATTCAATCATGTTATGCAATATCCAACAACCAAGATAAGAATATGCTTTAATTGTCATAATCAGTATTTATAACAAAGTAGTAATGGATACATAATCTTCTGCCTTTTAGAAGTTATTAAAACTCTCTGCCCTCTTGTACATTGATAGGTTGTTACTCCTAATTAGCGGTAGGGAAACAGAAGCCTAATGAATTAATGACATATCTGATCGTAAAATTCCCCTTTCCTTCGGTTAATATCGTACTTTGTCTCAATAAATATTCACTTTAGTTTTCGTAGTGCATCTCATTATTAAATTCATTGTTAAAACAATTTGAATTTAAGAACTTTTGTTGTATTGGTTTGCGACATGTAAGTAAATAAAATTAAATAAAAAAGAGTAAAATGGCTTCCCTTTTCATTGATTTTTTTCAATGATTGACAAAAATTAATAATAAATTGAATGAACTTAGATCAACCAAAAAATGATATCCGCCTTGCAATTGGGTCGTTACGATTATAGGGTTTGATATCTAATTGTCTAGACGGTAATGATAATATATTATACTTAAACAGGTTGCTCACTTTTTCTAAGTGATGGAAAAGAGGATTGAAAAGTGTCATGGAAAGACTCCGCAAATACAAAGCTGGACTGTCAAGAACGTCGAGGAGGTAGGACGGGCAGTTGGTCAGATCTTGTATGGATAATACATGGATGGTAGTTGGAGTCGATGGCTCTCCCAGAATTCCCTCATCTGAGATCTCTGAGGAACAGGATCTTTGAAAAAAAAAAAAGAATTATAAGTGAGGAAGCCCCCACTAGCTCTCATCAACTTAATATCAGCAGCTTTTAATTTGTTGCAGCAATGATAATGTTTATTACATGAAATGCTGGACATGGGGACCTCAAAGTGAATTGCTTGGTGAAGATTTTGGTTATCAGATGTATTGCAAAAATCACAAGAGAATGGAGCAGCACAAACATGTGAGTATTTACTAGACATTTAGTGTTCAACATGGTGTGTAATTAGTGAAAAGAGGTAGTCTCTAGTTGCAGATTTAGGCCATTTTCAGCAGGATTTTTCTTTTCTACGCCAAGTGGTAGTCGACGATACAGCTATACTAGCTCGAGTCTTCAAGATGATCAAGAAATGCCAAATGTCTCGGTGGGCAGTGTTACCTTCAATTGTGTTGTTGGGAGGTAACAGGTATCCGGTGTAATACTTGAGGTGCATACAAGTTAGCCCAAAGAAACATTCATCAAAAAACAAAGAAGGAAGCAAATGTCTGAACTCTCATGGATAATTGGTAGAACATGGTACAAGGTAATAGTTCAAGGTAAGTTTCCATTAGCTTTCCAAATATAATGTATTTTTCATTACAGCAATTTGGTCTTTTATTAGGACCAAAAATGATTTTATTTAACCATCCAAACATATTATTACATGATTAAACATCCTCCTAGTTCAGGATCATATGTTTTAGGTATGACTACCAGTGTGACTCATAATGATCATGTTGCTTCTGACCATCTAGCTCATAGTTTGATGTTGGTTCCATGGCAGAGTTGTCATTCAAATGCTGCATATCATGCCCTTGTTGCTCAAAGTCTGGTGGTGCTGGTTCCATGGCTATGTAATCTTTCCTGTTTGGCTGATTAGTGGCAGAATTAAGCTCATGTTTGGTATGTTGGTAGTGTTGATCAGCAAATGTGAAGGTGGTAAGGACCATTAGTCCAAGGGATATGACTAGCAAGCATTTGTAGGATGACATCTTTGCAATGCTATTGTGTTTGTTAAACTAAGTTCAGTGGGTCTTTTTTATAGTCCTGGACAGGAACATGAAAATTGTGTGATCTTTTTGTTTCCTCACATTTAGGGAGCATTATATGGATGTGGGAACCATAAGGCGTAAGGACGGGAATACTCATCTGCATCTAGAGTTTACACCAAAGTACCAAGTAATTTAACCATAAGTCACATATCAGAGTGAGAGTACACACCACTTAACCATGATAAGATAAAGTTTTTATACAAGACGCGTATTCATATACTTGGTATAAATACCAATTGTAAGTAAATTTTGTCTGCGCAAAGACTATACTAAAAAGAAAGCAAAATTATACAGTTATGGAATGGAGCGGGGGTTTTGGGGGTAGCATCAAGCAAACAAAAGGAAGATAACCTTTCTAAGGAGATCCGAGCAAAAGAATATGATACACGTGACATGAGAATTTGGCTAGCAGTTTCACACAAATAGAATATGATACACGAGAGCTCTTTGACAAGCAGTTTACACATCATAATTTCAAAAAGACATTAAAATCACAACAGCAAAATCCTAACTAAATAACTAAACCTCCAAAAAGTGCATAATTATTGAGCATTTATTCAGTAAATATCCTAGCGACTACCTTACAATGAAGTTATTTGACCAAGCTCTCTAGCAGCTCAATCGTCATTGTAGTCTCCTAGAATTATTTGTTGACCTTGAGGAAATATGTTCATCTCCTACCTCGACTGTACTGGACTGAGAACTACCGTTCTTAGAGAATTGTGTGGCAGCCGCTCGAGCACCAGCTATTGCAGCCACGAGATTTTCAGATTGGTTTACCTCGGATGTACTTGAGCTACTTAGGGAAGAAGCAAGGGATCCTGGTCTCAAAGAGAAAGGATCCCGTGGATTTGGAAGGGGAAATTTTACTGGGAGTGGGGGCACAACTGGAGAAATACCTCGGATTGCAGCTTCATATATCTAGAAAACAAATTCAAACCGAAAAGAATTAAGGTGCATCAGTAAAATTAGCTTATTCAACTGGAAATGTGTCTAAAAGTATGTATAATGGGGAAAGACGATAAAGCTTCTCAAAATTTAATACCTTCCTTTCCAAGTTATAAACACCTTGGAACCCTCGCATCTCAAATGGTATGATAAGTTTCTGCACGAGTTAAAAGGAAACAATGATTATTTTGTTGGAGATAGTACAAAGGAAACAGATAATTGTCTTCCAAGTAAATCAAAGTACCTGTGGCTGCTCACATAGCCAGCAAAACTTTGTTTGTCCCTCTAGCCTCACCTGTATGCAAAATGTATCAAATAAAATAAGAACGTGTATCACACAACAAGACCATAATGTTTCAGAAATAAATTGCATCAGTGGATATGAACAAAGAGACTTTTGAAGCATTGAAGCTCACCCCTTCTGGAATCTGATCCCAGTTGACTAGCTCGTCACATGTGACACATCCAACTACTTCAACACAACCTGTACAAACCAAAAGTTTCAGACGATTTTCGGATGACAATCAAGTACAAGTAATCTCTACATTGAAGAAAACATAAAAGTGATCACAACTTAACTCAAATGCAGATGCAGAAAGTTAGATATCTTTTAGATGAAACAAAAAACCTACACAGGAACGTGTCTCAACCAATTTCACATTTATCCGGCTATAATTTGTGAACTTAGTATGACATAAGCAAGAAAAAACCATGCAAATGCATTTAATGATGGTGACTAGATAACACATAGATCATAAATATCCATTGTGGAAAAGGAAAAGGAAATTCCCATATTATCTCTTATAATAATTAGCACTGGTTGTCAAAGAGAAGTTTCTAAGGCAGAATGGAGTACACAACAACACCCCAATGAAGAGTAAGTTTAAAAACTGGAACTGAGACAATAATGTGCGGCCATAAAATAAGTTGTCATTAAGTTTGTACCCCTCAAGCATGAGTTCTAAATAGGATATTGATCCAGCATTTCAATGGTCTATTCAAGCAAATAAAATATCTTAAGCATAGGAATCTTATCCAACTTTTTGTTCCACTCAAAGTAATTTTAGTTGAAATCAGAGGAAAAGAATTAATTAGCTGGATGTATTATGTTGCAAGGAATTAGTCACCTAGAAGTCTTGAGGTTGGATAATGCTCGGGAAACTTGAGATCCGTTATGCCATTCACTGCATAGATTTCCCTGTAGAAGTCCTCCATTGCTTTGATAGTTTCTGGTTCTGGGATCTTGCTAGCAGCATGAATCCAAAGTCGACCTTCATGAAAGAAAGAAAAACACTATAATTAGATAATAAGGAATTGAATTCCAACAAGAAATAGGAAATCGTGAGATTACTCATACAAGTAGGAAATGGATAAGTAGAGATTCCCTCTTGTACATCTGCAGCCTGAACCTAAACACAATCATACAAAGAGAGAGTTGCAGAGGAAATTATCGAAAATAGAATCCTAACCCCTTTATTTTGTTCTATATTTGGCAAGATGAAAGAGATTTCCGAATCTAAAAGAAAAAGGTCACTTTTCATATATTCTCGAATTAGAGGGCCAAATCACTGGCAAACAGTTACTTGAATGTAGGTCGCGAAATAAGATTATCTAAAAGAACAAGGCTACTTTCCATACATTCTCGAAATAGAGAGCGAAATTGTTGCTGAACAGTAACTTGAATGTAGGTCATAAAATAGGATTCCGTTGTTGAATCTGTATAATTGTTGCCCACTACTAAATATATTTGGCTTAATTACCTACTATTTTCAATATTACACATTGTCAATTGTTTTAGGTAAATGATTACTTGGATCACAAAATAGAGTTGTTACCAACTAAGATCTCATTCAAAACCTTTTGATTTTCCCCGAACATTTCTTCCCTTTTCTTTGGCGAAGATGAAAATGAGATAGAACTATGGGTGGATTTTCAAAGAAAATAAGTTTTTCAATGGACGTACTTTAGTGTGAAAATCTCACAAGCAATCTACACACTTTACATCAACACCTTAGTGAAACATCAATTCATATTTCCAAGAATATATAAGTCATGTGCCCCAAGAATACCCCACTATTAGCAATACATCCATTTGATAATGATAATGTGAAGCAAATAGGGCTAGACGTGGCTTTGCAACCTATACACTACCACTAGCTTCTAGAGGTGATTGAGCAGATTACTTTTGGCTTTCATCCTTTTTTAGCCATGCTGCAAGCTAAAAGTTTATCAACTCTTGACCCTCTGAAGCAAGAGCTTTTATTTGTCACAGATGTTCCTCATCCGTCCCATTTGGTGCAGGTGGTTCTAATGCCTAGACAACATATTCTCTCTCCCTTCTATTCTCCAGTAATTCTCCTGGTGACTTTCTCTAAAATTGGCTATTGACTTAATAATCCTACTGAAGAGGAGCCTTGGAGCAACGGTAAAGTTGTCTCCGTGTGAACTGTAGGTCACGGGTTTGAGCCGTGGAAGCAGCTACTAATGCTTGCATTAGGGTAGAATGTCTACATCTTACATCTCACCCCTCTTAGGGTGCAGCCCTTCCCCGGATCCTGCTAACGCGGGATGCTTTGTGCACTGGGCTTCCCTTTAATCCTACTATATGGCCACGTGAAAATCAAATATTTATACTGTGATCATTGGACTCCATGTAATGGGAGGACGATGACAACCGAAATTAGGAAAGCATTTGAAGAAGTGGCAGAATGGCGAAACTTTCTATCAATAGACACTTCCTTCAGCTGATGCTCAGAGAATTGAAAGATATATCTCAGGTCCTATACTCCCGCGTTGCACATATACTTTTGGCATCATCTTGATGAAATAATGGAGTGATATTTGACTTATCAAAACAATTAAGTTTTTTCTTGTATGATTTCAGAGGAGCTGCAGTAAAGCAGGTTGGAAGGTCATCTCTTGCCCTAGAGATGAGATGATGCACGCATAGCACTAACATCCGAACCATTGAACGGGAATGTGATGGCAAAAGCACTCTGGAGAACTAGGATATTTATCCATTCTCTACTTAAATATAGTCCACAACGAATAGTTTCAATAAGATCCACCTTCCAAAAATTACCACGGAGTTTTAAGAAAAGGTTGAGACTATGGCGGTCCAAATGGCTGGCTTAGAGATTGGAAATTTTGCAGCCATGTCGATGGTGCCTTAGAGAGTGAAAGCAGGAACAATAAGAAGAGAATTGTGATCTCATTTTCTGAGGTGTATATGGATCACAAGGAGAATCATGAGAAGGTCTGTTTAACATTAAAGGATGGACGAGGACCAGAGCACGGATTACAAATCTTACATCGTTATGGTTTTATGAAACTCCTCTTTTGTCTTTGTTGAGAAAGGTATTTATTAAAAGATAACCAAGATAGTGCACATTAAGAAGCAAATCTAGGATTTGAACTTTATGGGTTCAAGTTTGGAATTCTACCACAGCTTACTTGATTTTATACAAAGGCTCGAAATTGATTATTTGTACTTATTTAGTGAGTTTTTAACACATGCAGGGTCCGAGCAAAAGTTACTAGGTTTGGAGGAACCCATACATCTGCCTCTGTGCACATTACACAGATATATACAGAAAATAAACGGCATCCGTCTAGCTATGCAGGAAGCAAACTTCTAATGTTCGTTCATTTTGTGGAAAACATTAGTTTACTCCAATAATACAAAAGATGGGACCTACACCCTTTATGTTGCTGAACTGTCATTCTTCTATCCTCAAATTATCTATTGTTTCTGTCTTTCCAAATCACCCGGATTATGCAAAGGGAATATACAGCCTAAAGACCTACTTGTCTTCGGAACAACTAGTCCTTTCTAAAATTTATAAGCTGAAAGACAACCTAAACCAACAAATGTCTCACCTCTCTTCTAAACTCGACCTTCGTGGGTAAGATGTAGCCACATAAATCAGCCAGCACCCAAGACAAAAGTACTTTTATGTCCAAAGCATGATACATATTAGATGTCAAAGATGTAATGGAGTTGTGTAATTTTCTTTTTGTACTACCTCGCAGTACCTTCTTGGTACTAGCTTAATAAAATTATCTTCAACTAAACAAATCAAAAAAAACATGATAGTACTCCCTCCGTCTCCGTCCCAATTCAAGTGTCTTAGTTTGACTCCGCACGGAGTTTAAGAAACAAAGGAAAACTTTTGAATCTTGTGGTCTTTAATTAAAGCCTTTAAATCTTGTGGTCTTAAACTTGCCAAAACTTACTAAATATAGAAAGAGACACTCTTTTTGGAACATACCAAAAATGAAAGTAAGACACTTAAATTGGGACGGAGGGAGTACATATTATATAATGATGAAGCGAAAAATTGATGTACAAACTCTAATTTGAAGAAAATTCCATGTCCATCCTACTCTACTTTCTCTCTTCTTTTTTTTTGGGGTTTGGGAAAATATGTTATACCATGTACACTCGATTTAACAACATACCCAGTGTAATCCACAAGTGGGTTCTGGGGAGAATAGAGTGTACGCAGACCTTACCCTACCATGAGAGGTAGAGAAGTTGTTTCCGATAGACCTTCGGCTCAGAATAAGAAACAAGAAAGCAAATCAAATAGGGAAAAAGAAATAATAACTACAACAAAACAGTATGCTAAGTGAAAAACAAGAGACAGTAAATAATAAAAGAAATCGAAAGACAAGAAACTACAGAAGAAATGAACAAGAGACAGTAAATACTCGATTTAAAAAAAATATTTAATACCGTTTAGATTTCTAGCCAGAAAGCAAGGAATTTTACACATCATCACAATAAAAAAGTTAGTACTTTAGGAAGGGGTGATTTTACCAAATTTAGGACAACAATTGTACTGTAGCTTTTACTGATATCAGTGATAAAAAGGGTAACTTACCCAGACTATGCTAAACAAAAACAAACAATAATAAAGATGTTCCTACACATCACTACAACTAAAATCAACTATAACATGGGATAAAGCTTACAACTTTCTCCCCTCCCCCCCCCCCCCAAAAAAAATCTTTCTCTTCTGCATAGTGAACAAACAAGAAACAAAAAAAAATAAAAAGGAAACTCAGGAATTAACAAAAAAAAGTGTCTAATTCAACTAGTGTACTAGATAATGGGATAAAGTTTACAACTATACAACCCCCACCCCTCTTTTTTTTTAATGACAAGAACCCACAACCGCTACGTTTCGGGGTGCACACAGGGTAGAGAGTTGACCACACTAGGCAAGCCCGTGTGACGAGCTCTGAGCCAGAAGGTCTGGCAAATCCCCTGCCAGGAAGTTTCAAACCTGAGACCTCCATTACACTAACTCCATTAACAAGAATTAAAATGGAGGGGGAAACTCAAGAATTAACAAAAGGGTAGCTAATTCATTTCAAAGCAACAATAAACTTGAATTCATGAAATTAAAATTAAAACAAAAAAGGTTACCTCGAATAGGAGAAGGCCAAGATCTTCCTTCAATACGTTTAATACCATAGACAAGCAAAGAAGCCCATGGCTGATGCATTGTCAGACATGGATTCCTGTAATTTACATCACCTCTATTCCTGCTTCCCATCTTTGATTACAAGGCAATTTTATTGATCTTGCCCTATGTGAATTAATAAGAGTAATTTACCAGTGTTGTAAATACTATCAATTAGTCAACTACTCGTCCCAAAATATGTGTCCCTTTCTTAGTTTAAGCACTCCTTGAAAAAGTATTTTCTCAATATCAATTTATGTGATATTTTTGTTTTTTAAGAATCAACTTGATTAAATTTTAAAATTAAAGTATATTATTTAAAAACTATATTAAAAGTACTATAAATTATAATTTTATTCAAATTAATTTAATAAAAAAATATATCTTAAAATATTAATTAAAGTTCATGCAGTTTGAATCATTGAGGAGCAAAAAGTGTCATATAAAGTAGGACGAAAGAATAATTAGAAAGATTATTTGATTACTTTTATCGTTATTTATGTTTAAGTTATAATCTTTCTTCAATAAATATTTATTCTCTTTATGTATTATTTTTATTAATGATAAAATTTTATTATGTTTTTTTTAAATAAATAATTTAAAATAATTATTTTTAATTAATTCAAGACGGAGGGAGTAGTTATTCATAGGAGTAACTTTTTTTTTCTTGTGGGAGGTTATTGATAGTGGTTATGGTCACACAAATTTGCCTCCCTCAAACCCACTTTTAGCCTTGAAAAATGTCATTCATGCTCCTCAATTAATTAAAAATTTGGTGTCTATTAGGAAATTTACAATTGATAACTCAGTTTCTGTTGAATTTGATCCATTTGAATTTTCTGTGAAGAATTTCTGGACGGGGATACAACTAATGAGATGTGATAGTCGGGGTGAGCTATATCCCATCACCACCGCCATCACCACAAAACAAGCCACACCATCAACATTTGCATCTTTTGCACCTTCCTTATGACATGCACGTTTGGGTCATCCCGGAGCGTCTGTTTTTTACTCTCTTAAAAATAATAAATTTATTGAGTGTAATAGCACTCGTAGTGCTAATGTTTGTCATTCTTGTTCGCTTGGAAAACATGTTAAATTGCCCTTTTTTGGCTCTAATTCTATTACTATGTTGTCTTTTGATATTATTCATAGTGATCTTTGGACGTCTCCCGTTTTGAGCTCTTCGAGCCACCGTTATTATATTTTGTTGTTGGATGATTACTCTAATTTTTTGTGGACATTTCCGTTAGCTAAAAAGTCTCAAGTTTATTCCACATTTCTATCATTTAGAGCATTCATCCATTCTCAATTTGAACGGAAGGTTAAGAACATTCAATGTGATAGTGGAAGGGAATTTGATAATGGGTCATTTAGGAAATTTTGTAAGGTTAATAGTGTATCTTTTCGATTCTCATGTCCACGTACGCCCTCACAAAATGGAAAAGCAGAGAGAAAAATATGCACCATTAATAATATTATTCGTACATTACTAGCCAATGCATCATTACCACCTTCATTTTGACATCATGCATTACAAATGGAAACTTACCTCTCAACATACTCTCTAACAAAGGATTAACTTATCAGTCTCCACTCAAAATTCTTTATCAAAAACACCATTCTTATTTTCATCTTAGGGTATTTGGGTATTTATGTTATCCTTTATTCCCATCCACTACCTTAAATAAACTTTAAGCCCGTTTTACCGCTTGTGTCTTTTTGGGTTACCCATCTAATCATTGTAATTACAAATGTTATGATTTATCCTATAATAAATCATCATTAGTCGTCATGTCATTTTCGATGAAACTCAATTTCAGTTTGCTAAGTTGCATAGTTCAACGTCCCATTCATATGATTTTTCTGATGATGGGGTATCACCGTATGTGGTCCACAATTTGGCCTAGACCACACCGCGACACATGGACCAGCGGGCACAATCCATCCTACTACATGTTGTCCCAACTCATTCCAGTCAGCGAAAAACTTAAATTTAACAAGGGCAAAAATGGTCCATTTTGGGAGTTTTTCGTGATATATATTGGGGGAAACGTTTTTCTGAAAAGAACAACACTTTGGAGGCAAGAAACAAGAGAACAATAAGTCATTAGAGACATCTATTGTTCAAGTTCTTTTCTTTTTCTCTACTTTAATTCAGTTCATGTTGGATATTAAGTTAATTAGTTTTGTTAGCATGTCTAGGAGCTAATTACTTTTATTAGGGTTTTCCGTTGAGTCACTTGAAACTCTATTATGATTTGATGCATTGCTAATGTTCTTCTTCATCTATTAAGATCTCTTCAACTTGTGTTTATTGAATGAGAATTAATTGGCCATTAGTTTTCATTACCTATATGATTTCAAATCGAGATCTGAAAAGGGAGATTTGAATATGCTATAGTTGGTTAGACGTAGGTTTAATCTTGAACGAGAGTATCATGATTTCCTGTGTAGCTTTTTAGGTTATTGATCTTAATCCTCCTATGTGATCAGATTTATCATAGAAATATAGAAAATTCTCATTTAGGTTGAGTTTTTATATGTCCTAACCGGAATATAGAACATCTCAGTTAACCTGCTATATTAACAAGAAGAAGAATCAATAGTCTTGCATTAATGAATGATAGAGTGGATTGTTAATGAGATTGAAAATCCTAATTTCTTTCATTACTGAATTAAACTTCGTGTGTTTTCATTACTACTTCATTTCTGCAATTTACTTTAGTTGTCAAATTCGTTAGTTTAGAAATCACCACTTATATTCGTTGGCCAAATAGAAACTAAAGATTAATTAATGGTATTTGATAAATCAGTCTATGTGGACGATACTCGGTCTTACCGAAATTTATTACAAATTGCTATACGTACACTTGCGTAGCATCTAGAAATACCGCAACAGTCGCGTATTGGACGTTTTCAATTTCAAGAATGATAGGGATGTGATTCTTGATATTAGAAACAGCTAGGGCATGGTGAAACGTGTTCTTAGCCATAATAGTAACGCAAGACGTGATTTAGGGATTGGGAAGAAAAATTTGGGAAGAGAGAGACCGTCGGCATGAATTCTGAGGAGAATGGGCTCGGAAAACGAGGCAGGGTAATGAAAACTATGAAGGAATTTGAGAGAGGTTTTAAGACCTAGACTTCTGATACCATAAAAGAAATAATCCCTTGATTATTTTCATTGATGAAAGAGTATATATACAATTTACAATTTCCATAATAGAAAAATCACATTCTACTCCTAAAACCTTATTCTACTTGTACAATAATTATACAATTATGGAAGTGTACAATTCTAATTTAATACAAAACCTAATATACCATATATACCAAACCGTGACCGTGATATACAAGTAGAGTATATCACGGACTACTCTATTATTTATCATTTGCTATGAAAGACTTGGGGTCATTGAGTTATTTTCTGAGTATAACCGTCGGTAGTCTATTTTTATCTCAGAGAAAGTATACAACAGAAATCATTGAATAAGCTGGCATGTCCGCCTGTAAGCCATCTCCTACTCCGGTTGATATCGAAGTTGAATGCTAATTCAAGCACACCATATGAGGATACCTCACACTATTGTAGTCTTGCGGGGTCTCTTCAATAACTCACTTTTACTTATGCGGGGGCTCTTCAATATCTCACTTTTACTTATGCGGGGGCTCTTCAATATCTCACTTTTACTTATGCGGTGCAACAAGTGTGTTTATTCATGCATGATCCGAGGGAAAAACACATGCACACTCTCAAGCGCATTGTGCGCTACATTCAGGGTACTCTTGATCATGGCTTCCACCTATATCCATAATCGGTATCTACTTTCATTTCTTATACGGATGTTGATTGGGTGTATGTCCAGATACCAGACGTTCGACATCTGGTTATTGTGTATTTCTTAGGGATAACTTGGTTTCTTGGTCGGCTAAATGCCAAGCTACTTTGTCGCGCTCTAGCGTAGATGACGAATATCGAGGGGTCACCAATGTGGTGTCTGCGTCCTGTTGGTTGCGAAACCTCCTCTTAGAGCTTCATTTTCCTATACAACATCAGCGCACTAAACATATCGAGATGGATATCCACTTTATTCGCAAAAAGGTTGTTCGTGGACAAGTATGTGTCTTACATGTCCCGTCACGTCATCAGATTGCAGATATCTTTACTAAGGATTTTCTCTTAATTCTGTTTAAGAATTTTCGGGACAGTCTCATCGTACGACAACTGTATAACTGCGGAGTAGATATGGACTTTCAATCAAAAAAATTCTTGCTGGATATAGAAAATTCTTTATATAGAGTGATTTTCCCGAGTAGCTCGAACTTTAATACCAATATCGAATCATATCGCTCTCTCAAGTGAGGCATCTATTCACTCTTCGGTGGCCACCGCCCACTCAGATAGAGGCGCATGTTTTCACAAATATATAAAACAAAAAGCCGTTTTCAAACACTAACCCCCCTTCATCCACAACCATTAATTCACCTCTAAAAGTTAAAAGTCTTTAGACTTCTCTAATAAGATGCCAATCCACTATTTCACTCCACTTTATTCTCCTCAATTTTCTTCTTCCTTTTCCACCAAGATAATGTTCGAATCACACTTGAAATAGTTCACCAAGTCCACGTGTCTCTATATCTTTAGGACTTATTAGTGAATGTAAACATTCTTGTTCTTCTTGCTTGATCAATCTTGAAGCATATAACTATTTCTCTTAGTATATGAAGAAGAGGGTTATGGATTCTTTAGCTTTGGATGATATAATCAACCGTTTACTTGAAGTTCGTCATAGGCCAGGGAAACAAGTACAGCTATCTGAGTCTGAGATTAGACACCTTTGTCTTAAGTCTAAAGAAATTTTCTTGCAACAACCTAATCTTCTTGAGCTGGATGCACCAATAAAGATCTGTGGTACTGTACTGCAACCCCTTTTAGATTTTCATGTTTAATTTGATTTAGACTCTCTTGAATTAAGTGTTGTTTTAGGGTGTGTTTGGTACGAAGGAAAATGTTTTCTTGGAAAACAAGCATTTTTCTTGCTTATTTTTTAGTGTTTGGTAAATAAGTAAAGAAATATTGTCCCAAGAGTATTTGTACGTAATCTAGCAAAACACTATGTGTGGGATGGGGTGGGGAGTGGGGGTTCGGGGGTGGTGGGGAATGGGATGGTGAAGGGGTGGGGGTTGAGGGTGTTGGAAGGAGACAATGAACTTGGTATGACACTTGTGTAACTTGTTTTTTCTACTTCCATTAGAGAAGTCAAGCAACTTGTTTTCCTAGAAAAAATATTTTAAAAAAAATTTGACCAACCAAACCTGAAAAAATTGGAAAAAAAATTCTGGAAAATGTTTTCCTCCATACCAAACATACCCTTAATGGAATTTGGGTTCTTTGAAGTGGGTTTGAATTCTTGATGCATTTCTTAAAGTGGGTTGCTTTTATTTTTTTTATAAAGATGCCGTCTTTTGATTTTTCACTATCTTGAATAAGTGTGTTTTGATGTAATTTTGAGTTCTTTGAAGTGGGTTGAATTTATTGATGCATTTCTTGAAGTGGGTTGCTTTGATTTTATATAAAGATGCAGTCTTTTGATTTTTTTACTACTATCTGAATAAAGTGTGTTTTTGATGGATTTTGAGTTCTGTGAAGTGGATCTGTTGATGCATTTCTTTAAATGGGTTGCTGTGATTTTATATAAAGATGCAATCTTTGGTTCTTTGTTGGACTTCTTAAAAAAGTAATATTGGTTGTTGACAGGAATGAAATGAGCTTAAATGAAGAATTGGGGATCTGAATTTCTATCCTTAGAGTTGTTTATGTATAGGAGGATAGAGTGTACTTGTTGAATGAGACAGATTTGAGGCTAGTAGCTCAATTTGTGTAGGAAGTTTTGTACTGAACTGTTTCAGTTGGCAAATAATATACATTAGTTACCCCCCAAAAAAAGAATTGGGATTCATATAGCCGGACCCGACTTGTTTGGGACTGAGGCGTAGTTGATGTTTGTTTGTTTGGTTGGTTGGGGACAGGGATTTAGTTCTGATCTGGTGTTTAAGACCTGCTTTGGTAGTATTAAGTTAGGGCTCATTTTGTTACTTTAAATTAGTGCTAGGGTGCATGAGTTTTAATGCTTGAAGTTGAGATGTGTTCTTCAATCTCATGAATATGGAGATAGTTTTCTTTCATGATTAATCTGAGGGTATCCCTATATGCTTAGTCTGGAATCTGGATACAGTTTTAAAAATCAGAATTTTGGTTCTACCTGGCTAATAGTTTCATTCATATTAACCATACCAGTTATAAAAAAAGTTGATATTAGCCTTTGGCATGCTTCTGTCTTACACAGTTCTCGTTCCTATTTATCTATGATCCTTTCCCTAAGTGACCATCTTGAATTGTCCTTGCTTCTTGTTATCTACCTGAGCCAGTGTGAAAGGGCTCTCTTTTATATGTTTCTTTCAAGGGAAGGTAGATCCTCATCAAGAGACTGCTTGATTTATTTCACTTGCATAAATGAGGCATCCTCAATCTTAAGTCTAATTTTGGAGGTTTTTCAAATGCTACTTTATCCACGTTGTGGGATTTCACTGGGTATGTTGTTGTTTCAAATGCTATTTTATGGTTGCTGCATTTTGTTTTTTACTTTAAATTCTCCTCGTTTTTTAGAACAAAGAAGATGGGGGTGAGGGTGGGGGTCCTGTAGAACGTGAAGGAGCTTAAACTCTCTATCTAGATTGTATACATCTCTTAAGTTAGTCCAAAAAGCTAATAAGTCCAAACATTTGTATTTGAGTGTGTCCGGAGCTACTGCTGTTCCTTACAAACGACGATCTTTCCTTCCATATCACCCATAGGATGCAGGCATGTATAGACTATAGAGCACCACCTGACAGTCTTGATATTTCTTCGCTTTTCTCTTGACCAAACATAGTCTTAATCTCAAAATCATTGCTCAAGGACTATCTGGTGAAGAAAACATGACTTCCTAGCTAATTCTTTTCATGGTGCCACACTTTGTTAGGGGATATCCATGGTCAGTATTCTGATCTACTGAGGCTATTTGAATACGGTGGATTACCTCCAAGATCCAATTACCTATTCTTGGGCGATTATGTGGATCGTGGGAAGCAGAGTCTTGAAACAATATGCCTCATGTTTGCATATAAAATAAAGTATCCCGAGAACTTTTTCCTTTTGAGGGGAAACCATGAATGTGCTTCCGTTAATCGTATATATGGATTCTATGATGAGTGTAAACGAAGGTTCAACGTTCGATTGTGGAAGATATTCACAGATTGTTTTAACTGCCTGCCTGTGGCAGCTCTGGTTGATGAAAAGATTTTGTGCATGCATGGTGGACTCTCCCCAGACCTTCATCATCTCGATCAGATAAGGAACCTCCACCGACCGGCTGATGTTCCGGAAGCTGGACTGCTTTGTGATCTTTTATGGTCAGATCCTAGTAGGGATGTTAAAGGGTGGGGAATGAACGATAGGGGCGTTTCCTACACATTTGATCCAGATAAGGTGACTGAGTTTCTTCAGAAGCAAGATCTTGATCTCATTTGCCGTGCCCATCAGGTTTAAACTGAATATGACTTCCACCTTCCTTTGTTTCTTTTCTTTCAGAATTTGTTTTTGAAATTCTACGGGTTATTTGTACTTAATATAGGTTGTGGAAGATGGTTATGAGTTTTTCGCGGACAGACAGCTAGTGACTATATTCTCTGCCCCTAATTATTGTGGAGAGTTTGACAATGCTGGAGCCGTGATGAGTGTGGACGAGACACTGATGTGCTCTTTCCAGATATTAAAGCCTGCAGAGAAGAAACCTAAGTTTGGATTTGGAAGCACCACCAAAAATGGAACTTCTCTGACCAAAACGAAGGTAAACTTTTTTTTTTCTACTGAACTTTTTGTTATGCAGAAAAAGGCAGGGTGTCGTTAGTTTATTGATCTAATTGGTTTGTAATTTTTTTATATTATTATGAAAGAGGAAACCATCCACACAAAGTTCAGATGCTTAAGTAAAACGTCACCGTATAAATACATCAAAACAATTCATGGAGGATTTATTAGTTGGACATTGGATCACTTTGGACCTGTAAAATATGGGATGCTGGGTCAGGGTTCGGTTAACTCGTTGGTCTTTATGTAGTTGAAGTATTAGGCCCCTTATAGGTACCTTTGGAATATACCCTATAAGGGAGTTTGTTCCAACAGGTGGATCTGTTTGGATCTTGATCATATGATCTATTTGCATCACTATATAATCTTTGCATAACCCGTAAGTTCTTTGGTCTTCCTCTTTATGAAAAAATAGAGAAGGTGGCGCCTTCTTGGTCTTCCTGAACCCACAGTTTCAACTTTCTAAACCCCGCAAGGTTAAGAAAGTAAAAGCTGCTTTATTGCTCTTACCAAAATTACATTTTTATCAGCCTTAAACCCTTAAATAGTATGCCAGCATTCCGAAATCTTGTCCCCATTCATTAATATATGTCCATCTCTTGAAAGTTCATCGATCGAAAATAAGTCCCTTCCTTCAGTAGGAAATACTTAGCAATCCTTGCGGCAATGGGTCAATGACAGTATGTGAATCGTCGCCATGCAGGCTACTTTTGGAATTCACAAATAGTCTCAGGATCCGATTAAAGTTTTAATTTGTTTCCTGTCACGGGTTCAAGCCGTGGAAACAGCCTCTTGTAGAAATGTAAGGTAAGGCTACGTACAATAGATCCTTGTGGTCCGGCTCTTCCCTAGACGCCGCGCATAGCGGGAACTTAGTACACCGGGCTGCCCTTTTTTTTATTGCATGTCTTGTGATCTCAGTTCAATCCAGTAATTATAAAGGTGCATCAATTTCATTCTGCTTTTAGTTCTTTTTATTCATTTGTATTTCCTCCTTTTCCTCTGAGGCATCCTTGTGATTACTTCATTTTTGTCCACAGTTTTGCTGCTTCTTATTCATATTTCACAATACCCTCTTACTAGTGCTAGTCATTAACATCTAAATTTCTTGCAGTCATTTCTGGGTAGAATTGGATGAAATGAACCGAACACTTCATTATTATCACCTCAGTTAGCGCCGTAGCATGCAGCCTTGTCAGATGTTTGGCTTGGGTTGGAAGCATCGAAGAAGAGTCAGAAGATGAAGATATCCTACGCATGATATGGGAGTCGGGAAATCTGTACAATTCTGATTGTTGTGTATAATATAAACCAAAATCTGGTGAACATGACCTTTATGATTCACCAGCAAAAAGATTTACTAACCCTTCAACTCTTTTATTTGTGTTTAGGGGTGTAAATGAATCGGGCTGTTTGTGAACAAAAGTTCAGCTCAAGCTCGTTTATGAAACGAGTTGAGCTGAGCTTGTGTTCGCCTTTCATCTTGAATAGTGATCGAGCTGAGGTCAACAAAAACTTGGCTTGTTTGTTAGTTCATTACATTTCAAAAGTAACACTATATCCGTTTTTGTGATCTCACTGTTGAAATTACTCATTATATTGCCACGCTTGCCGTGGGCGGTGTCAGGTGTTTAGTGTCACATTAGTCGAGAGAATGAGTTAACTCTCTTTATATAATTTTAGGTAATTCTCAACTTATGAGCTAATTTTAAAGTTTTATCAGATCTAACGTATATTTGTTTTACTCCGGCTTTAATGTACCTTAACCCTAGGGGTATACTTTTTGATGAAACCTTACCCCAAGTCCCATAGAAGATCTTCTTATGCAATGCCAGCAACAAGGAAAGCTACTACTTAGGCTTAGGCCTGAAGGGAGAATATCATTTGTTTACTTGGGCTTAGTCCCCTTCCTTCATCAGAAAAGGGAGGAATGGTAGTAGAAAGGCATTGGACTTGCACGAATGGTGTAACGACTGTCTTGTTGTCTCTGACATGGACCCGGTGAAATTGAATTCTCCGTGAATCAAGTACCAACGGCTAGACAGTAAAACTTTAATCCCCTACCTTATGTTTTGTTTTTCTGTTAGGTATTGGAAATTGATCATACATCGTCATCTTATTAAAATACTACCTTCGTTCACTTTTACTTGTCGACAATACTAAAAAGAAATTTCAGTTTTACTTGTCAAATTTAGCCTTTCAAGAGAAAAATTATTTTTTTTCCTGTTTTACCTATAGCATTAATTATTCATTTCAAATTATTTTTAAAATTTATTAAAATTATATACCAATTAATAAGAATATCATAGTAAATTATACATTTCGTCTATTATTTTTTAAGGGTGTGCAAGGTCCATAATGGAGAAGTAAGTATACATTTTGTTTTGATAGGACTTGTTCTTGGAAGAAGATTTCTCTTTGTGAAATCAAGGGTTATTGCTTGTTGGCGACCTAACGCAGTATCATTATTTCAAGTGCAATTATTGCTTGCAAAACTACAATGTCTCCCTTCACACGTGCCAGAATAAAAAGAGCTTCAGATTACTCAATAAATACACCGATGAGTAATAACCGAGTTAGCTCAACGTGATAAGTAGCATATTTTTAGCGTTCGCATTCGCCTCTAATATTTGAATTTCATTTTTTATTTTGAGACTCTCCTACCCTTTGCATAGATCTCTTATATAAGAAAATAAAAATAAATATCATGGCGCACCTGGTTATTTACACCTGGTTACTCATGGCAAATGTGTAAATATACCCCTTAACTTTGCAATATAGAGCAGATACATATGTATGTATGTATGTATGTATGTATCTCTTTCCAGTGAAATCCCTCAACGTAGGGTCTGGCATATAGAGCAGATATATTCCTCATTAAAAAAGTGGTGCATATATACTTTTGCCGTTATAAAATAGTGCAAATACACCATTGCCGTTAACCAGGTGCGCCATGATACTTATATATGTAAATACTCATGGTGCACCGTGTTATTTAATACTTATATAACCATAATACTTATATACACATGCACCATTTATGTAATGGCAGGGGTATATATGCACCACTTTTTAACGAGGGATATATCTGCTCTATATTGCAAAGTTAATGTTAGGATTTGAGTCTCAAATCCTACCTAATCAGAAAACAGTAAATAAGCGAAAAACAAATAACACACATAGATTTATAGTGGTTCACCATCAATGCGAGAACTACGTCCACTTTGTCATTGCAGATTTTACTATAATCAAATAGGGAGTTTGAGTTTACAGTTCTCTCTTTCTCTCTTGCTCGACCACACATAAAGAAAACGACCCCCTAGTCTATATATAACGAAAACTAGGGCGAACATAATACAAGCTCGAAATTTCCAAAATATCCTCCACTAAATAGCCTTACATTATTAAAAAAAATCAGGGGGCTCCGCCCCCTACTCCCCCGGGAGGGGGGTTTACCACTCCCTTCCAATCCCACGTCGACTTGTCCGCTCAGGTCGATCAGCGTTCCACACTCTGTGTAGGGTCTTCATAGTGTCGGCGATAAATTAAGCTTCACAACTCAACAGTTAAGGTATATATTTGCAACTTTTCCTTGTAAACAAATCAATGAAAGCGATAATGCCTCAATTTATGATTCCTTGCAAGACTTGCATTCAACTACATTATACAAACAGGATTAAAATTATTAGCTTTCTTCCGAAATATAGTTGGCAATAGACAATATTGTCACGGTAACTCTATATATAAGCATCGCGAAATTGCGAAACTAGCTCGGACTTTCACTAAAAATATTCAAATTATTTAATATATTTATATATAATATAATTTTTGACATATACATCTAGTATAATATATATATATATATATATATATATATATATACACAATTTCAGCAAATGGTGATCGGTGAAACACCTTTTACGTATGTGGCTATGAAAATCGAGTTAAAGTTTGTGAAACTTGAAAGTAATTTGGAAAGAACAATGAAAATGCATTACTAATAAAATTAACTTATACGTACCTCAGGCGCACGATTTATAGTTATCAAGTTTTGGGTTAAAATACATTTAATTGGTTCTTTAGGACCATTTGATTTAGGAAAATTAAATAACTTTGGTTCTTATAATTTTATGTATTTCTTGTCTTAAAAAAAAACTAGTCTAGAGTCTAGACATAAAAAGTAAATGAAAGAAGAGAGCAGGTGTCAATGGTATTTATTCACGTATTAACTTTCTTTTCTGATTTTGAATATTTTCTCATTGTCATAATAGAACTAGTATACTAGTTATGATTCCTTTTGAGACCTTTTATTCTAAAATGATGTATTTGGAAAGAGTAAAAATCATTTATACTTCTCAAATTTGCTTTAAATATCAAACTTTTCTCTTAACTTTGAATAAGAGACGATATCCCTGTTTATCCTAATTATCTTTTAAATGCCTATTTCGCGTTACGTTATCAATCTTTATCTTTTTTTACTTTTTTAAATCATGATATTCTTAATTTTTTTTTATCTATATAACAAACTTTCTATAGAAAAAACAAATATTATTTTCAAGACGAAAAAAAGTGAGAAGTAATAATTGAGAATTTTAGTAAAAGTCGTTCTATAACGAAATAAATAATAAGAATAAAAAACATTTATTAACATAAAAAAAAAACTTGACACGAGGGGTAGAATGTTTATTATTCATAGTTGAAGGGAGATCTTGTTTTTAAAAAAGAATTGGGGGTATAAGTGATTTCACCCAAGTAAGATTATACAATTCAACTATGACAAACTAATGAAATGATTAGGTTATAACTATAACGTTGAGTCAAAGTAATTTAAACTATCAAGATTAGTATTATAAATATATATAAAGATGAGAATACAATTTTAAGATGTTTAAATATTGACTGAACAAATGAAATACATAATTAATAATAATAATAATAATAATAATAATAATAATAATATTTATTTAGTTACTCATTCTATAATATTGATTTTCTTACTAAAATTATGTTTTTGGTAAGATTTAAAGATTGATAGAATTTGGTTTAATTTTGACTTCTGATCAAATCTAATGTAAATCAATATATATATATATATATATATATATATATATATATATATATATATATATATATATATAGGAAGCTATTTACAAGATTTTCAAATTTTATCTTGTAAAAACACCTCACACCAATTATAAAAACTCTTCTTTTGTTTCTTTATTTTTCACTCCCCAATTGTATTTGTTAAGAGTACCACATTGGATATGGAATGGAAACATAGACTCCTTATATAGACTTGGATAATCCTCACCCTATAAGCTAGCTTTTGGAGTTGAGTTAGATCCAAGATTTACTTTTTACATGGTATCAGAGCCAGACTCATTCCAAATATTTGTTCATAGATGTTGGGCCCCCAAATTATATTATTCACGCTCCAGTTAACAAGGTCTGGGCGTGCGGGGGAGTGTTAAGAGTCCACATTGGATATGGAATGAGAACATGGACTCCTTATATGGACTTGGACAATTCTCACCCTACAAGCTAGGTTTTGGGGTTGAGTTAGGTCCAGAATCCATTCTTTACATGGTATCAGAGCCAGACTCATTCCAATCCTTTGTTCGTCGATGTTAGCCCCCAAATTATATTGTCCACGCTCCAGTTAACGAAGTCTGGACGTGCGGGGGAATGTTAAGAGTCCACATCGGATATGAAATGAGAACATGGACTCCTTATAACAATTCTCACCCTACAAGCTAGCTTTTGGGATTAAGTTAGGCCCAAGATCCATTAGTTACAGTATTTTTTATTCGTCTCTATACATTTCCTCTAGATATTATACTTCAGTTTTGATTTATATCCTCCGAAAATGACCCAAATGTGTGGAGAGCATTTAGCGGGATGGGATCCCCTCCAGTAATGTATTCAGTAATTCTATGTGATTACTTAAATGAATGTCAAACATGCAGTTAAAATTTCAAAAGCCTAAATGTAGTTTTTATTAATACTTTTTTTTATATATTTTATATTTACTTCATTACATAAATAGCACTTAAAATGATAAAAATATAAAATGACAGAGAGTACTGTTTTCACCATTTTCCTCCATCTCCCACACCCACAAACTTTTTTACCCTTTTCTTCACCTTATTTTTATTTATTTATTATGTCTTCTATTTACTTTATTAAATAAACGAAAAAGGGTGCCCTTAATGTATTAAAATTTATTCAAAAGGTTATCCTTCCACTTACTGCATCAAATTTGCCCCTAATGCTATTTTTATGCTTAAAATTTAATGCAATAAATGGCAGGAGGACATTTTTATTTTGATACGTTAAGAACTTTTTTTTACCCTTTTTCGTTTATTTTTTGGATTAAGAAAATTTAATCCAAAATTTTACACTGTATATATATGGTAGATTTTTTGTGTTTATGTAGATATATTAACTGTTGAATACCTTGAACAAATGTAAAATATTAGTTCAAGTGGTCCAGAGTGTTTATCCCCTGAATGAAAACTCGGAATCCGACACTGATGATCGCATATGTATCTCAGGCACACGATTATCAAGTTTTGGGTCAAAATCCATTTAATTTGGATCTTTAGGACCGTTTGGTTATGGACCGCTCCAAAAATAAAACTTACTTCGGCTAATTCAGATGGCTTATGACTCTTGGAATCTATGCATATAATTTCTTGTCTTCAACAAAATATTTTGATAGTAATAAGTGATTTTTTTAGCTTATGCATGCCTTTTAAGAAAGTGCTCACTTTTAGAAAATTAGGAGTGTGTTACTAAATTTTTTCTAATTAAATGACTAGAAAAGAAAAACTACTTAATGATTCTTGATTATGTAAAGAAGGATAATTTTAGAAGAACAAAATTAATTTTTTCTTGAAATCCTAAAACAACACTTATTTTGAAATAAATAAAAAGTCTAAAACATCATTTACTTAGAAACGGAGGGAATAAAAGATAAACGGGGGAAGAGACCAAGAGTCGATGGTATTTGCGTGTTAACTTCCTTTTCTTATTTTAAACCTTTTCTCATTGTCATTAAAAAATAATTAAGATTCCATTTGGGATTTTATGCTTAAATAATCTATTTGGAATGTATTTTTTTTTTATCTCTGTAACCTTTTTTTAAAAAAAGCAAATGTTCATATAGTACCTTATAGCAAAATATTTATTAAAAAGGTGCATTCGTTTTCCTAGTCTTTTGAAGTGTTCTTGATAATGATACTCGTGATAAGTATATATCAGTATCAAATGGATTGCTGCATATAATATTAGCCTTTGGAATTTTGCACCTCTTATAATAGCAGTTGAATCCATTACTTAATTTGTGTATCGAAACAACCAAAAGGAAATGAGATCCAATGGTCACTTCTTATGAAAGCTACAAAATCTTTGAGTTTTATTCTTGTAATTAATGATGGATTCAGAATTTACATCGTGAGTTCAATTTGTTATATGTACTTAGTTTTATTTCTTTTCTCTTAAACATACAGATATATAAAAGGTCGGAATATCATCATTATCAAGTATTATTAGTATTATTTTTTTATAATGATAATGTTGGAAATTTGCTTTTGGCGGGGAGGTGCGTCCACCCATATTTAATGAATTAAACACTAGTGTTCCGTATGTTGGAGGCTTTTGTCTCTTCTCACATGCATGATCTACGAAGTGAGTAGATGACCGTAGGGCCAAGAATCGTCAAATTTCGTTGAGAAATAAAAGAGATATTGGTCCACGAAGTAAGGTGTTTGAGGCATGGAAATATGGTGTGGGACAAATCTACCACATCGGTGGGAATAGGAAAAATTGCTCTCTATATAAGTCTCTAATGTGGTAAAGGGTTTGGGACCCCAAGGGGTATCCCATGTGCTTAAAGGAGGGAGGACCTAGATGTGCTTGGGTTCAAGGCTAAGCCCACACGCGCGCCGCCGCCGCCGCTCGCCCGTTCGGGCTCGGGGAGTGGGCTGTGGGGACTTTCTGATATTATCTTTTTGGACCCCAAATTGCTTAATATTTACAGTTTGGTCGCTAGAGTTTCTGAAAAGTTGATTTTGGGAATGACGGAAGGCAGAAACTTTCTGCCTACCGTTTGAAAAGCAAAGATGAAGTTGTTGAAGCGGATAAGCGCTACAAAGCAGAAGTTGAAAATCAACTAGGCCTACGGATTGAGGAATTCGTAGTGATAGAGGGGGAGAATGTGAAACATCGTTCATTAAACGACTGTTCATTTCTCACCTCAGTCTAACGGTGTTAGCCAAGAGCAAAGTCGTACGCCCAAATTATGTGGGGTGGCTTGGTAAAAGTTGGAATACCGAAACATGTCAAGTTGTACCTAAGACTGTAGATTGCATATCTAATGGATCTGCAAATAACAGTAGTGCTTATCGCCTCTTGGCGTCAAAGAATGCTGAATTCTTTGAAGATAACTTTCCCTGAAAAGGAAAAAAGAGTAATTGCTCAAGGTTAACAAGAACCCGCGAGGGCCTGACTGTCCGAAACTAGACGTTCAGTATCTACAGGACTCGAAAGTTGCTGGCTATCCAGAACTTAATATTTCATATCTGCAGAACTCAGGGATTCTAGATGTTGAACCGAGACGGAGCAAAGAAGGGGACAAAGACTTGTTCCAGTCCTTCTAGCTTGTATGGTTGAGAATAAACCATGGACAATTAACAAATAATTGTCATCTTCAAAAGCGCTGCTTTGGAAAGAAGCTACAAAGAGATAAATAGATTCCATCATATAGAACTATACTTGAGTAATGGTTGATCTTCCTCCGGAAAAAGAACCTCTGGGTTGTGAAAATGGATACTCAAATGTGAGTACAAAGTAGATGGATCTACTATCGAGTATAAGGCATCGGCTACTTGTACAAGTGCTCCCCTGTGAGTAGCTTAACATCGTGGGCCATTGCAGTCTTGCGTGGCTTGGATGTTGAAACAACCTTCCCAACCGGAGAGTTGGAAGAAGAGGATCAGAGTTGGTTTGCTGGACTGTTGGGCTTCTTCCTGAACTTTCATTTTGGTCCCTGAAATGTTTACATTTTGGTCCTGGAAGTTTCAGATAAAACAGAAACAATGAATCTGACCACAGAAACATTGACTCTGAAGTTAAAAAGCCAACAGTTGGAAAACCAACAGTCTGAGAATGGAAATTACATTGAAACAAAAGATATGGGTATCACAGATGACATCTTAGGAATTGGATTTCTAAGACATCTAACAGACTGGTCTAACTCCAAACTCATTTGTGAGATAATTGACAGTCTCGTTGAAGCCACCAATGGATATGAATCATAGAACTGATTGGAATCATGGTGCACCCATGGACAAGGAGCGATATGCACAGGTCATGTGTAGTTCAATGTATTGTACACACTACAACCGACTTGGTATCGGCCTACAAACAGATCAGTTGAACTAAAGTTTCACTGATGATTTTAATACATGATCAATAGAAGGCGTTAAGTCGGATATGACGATATATGAATTATTCACTTATCTACGGATTATGATATTCTGGATGTCCAGCGGTTCTGATTGAACAAAGTGATGCAAAGAACACCAAAGCCACAAGTAAATGTGTATGGTGGGTCTTGGAAAATTCTCTAAGCAAACTTGTATCGGCCGATTCATGATGGAATCGGAGTTTATCGCTTTATACAAAGCATGAAAGAAGTTGAGTAACTTCATGACTCCTTAGAGGACGTCCTTTATTGGGAGAAACCCGTGCCTTCAGTAGTTCTACACTATGGCTAGCCGGTCGGCTTCAGGAAGGACACGGATGACGGCGTCTGGACATATCTGTCAGGATCTGTCGGAGACATAAGACCGTATGGTAGTTGATCATCACGGGTGTCACTTCCTTGTTTACTAACTAAGGGACTACCCGAAGATCAAGTGTTCTGCCTGTCTAGGGGAATGGGCTTAAAACCCAAACAATACGAACCTTTGCGGTGGAAACCCAACCATACTGATTGGAGATCCCAAGAATTTGGTTCAATGGGAAAACTAAGTGGCAAAAGGTTCAGTTGAGCGCTTCGGAGGAAGCAAGAAGCACTTCGGATGATGATTTCTGTACGGAAATATGAATCCAAAGTTGTTCCCGCGATAGACATTAAAGTGCTACCTGCATGGTGGGTAAAGGTTAAGCTTTCAAACCTTTAAACAATCCTCAAACGGTTGAGGTTAAGGTTGGAAAAACTTTTAATGATTCCTAACACTTGTGAAGTGGGGTATAGCAGGATACCTTGTAGGAGATCACATATTTAAGTGCGAGGAAGGTCGCCTCAAATGAACGCACTTAAGAATCCAAGTGTGTCCACGGCCACAACGGACAAAAATGTAAGAATGAAAACGAATAAGAAGAGTTATTGTGTTGTTATCATTGTCTTGGCTCACACTAAACACTGACGGTTCAAGACATCACGTTCACCGCGCAGTAAGTAAGTCCGATGGTATTCAACTAGGGAAGGTTCAAAGCGGAAGCTACCTCTCCTGATGCAATATCTTTTCGTTGAAAGATTGTTGAAATTAGGCACATTGTGTGTGCGCCACAATCTCTCTTTCATAGAGGGGATTGTTGGAAATTTGCCTTTTGGTGGGGAGGTGCGTCCATCCATATTTAATGAATTAAACACTAGTGTTTCGCATGTTAGAGGCTTTGTCTCTTCTCACATGCATGATCTACGAAGTGAGTAGATGACCGTAGGGCCAAGAATCGTCAAATTTCATTGAGAAATGAAAGAGATATCGGTCCATGAAGTAAGGTGTTTGAGGCATGGAAATATGGTGTGGGACAAATCTACCACATCAGTGGGAATAGGAAGAATTGCTCTCTATTTAAGTCTCTAATGTGGTAAAGGGTTTGGGACCCCAAGGGGTATCTCATGTGTTTAAAGGAGGGAGGACCTAGATGTGCTTGGGTTCAAGGCTAAGCCCACACGCGCGCCGCCGCCGCCCGCCCGTCCGGTCCGGTCTCGGGCTCGGGTCGCGGGGTCGCGGGGTCGCGGGCTGTGGGTTGTGGGGACTTTCTGATATTATCTTTTTGGACCCCAAATTGCTTAATATTTACAGTTTGGTCCCTAGAGTTTCTGAAAAGTTGATTTTGGGAGTGACGGAAGGCAAAAACTTTCTGTCTACCGTTTGGACTATTTTTGGAGCATTAACCAGCCATTACTTGGCTGTTAACTACTCCATTAACAACCCTCCTTCAATGACCTTAATCGGCCCTCTTTCAAGGCCATGAACAACCACACTAATGGTATTAAACCTGCCATTTACAACCCTCCTAATGGCCATTTACAGCCATGTTTGGGCAGTTGAACAACCCTCCTCCTTGCTATATATTGAGTTGTTTTGGCTCAATAACGTGACAGAAATATACACGAAAATAGCAGCACATTTCAGTGACGAACCACTGCAAAACAGTGAGAAAAACACACGAAAATACCCAAAAACAGCGACGAATACATTGTGATATACACGAGATATACACAACAGAGACACACTATATACACAGAGACAAAACAGAAGAGTAAACATAAACTCTTTCTTCCTTTTCCATTTCTTCAGCAAGTCGATTCATATTTGTTTTATTCGCCAGGCTCAACCTATTGGCTTTGTAGCGTTGATATTAAAGTGTTGTTTTATCTTGGGAGACTATTGTCCGCTAACGTAAAAACATATATACGGGGCAATCTTGTCTTAAGGATAGAGTGAAATCACTTCGACTCAACACACAACGTTGTAACCATCCAGATTTAGTTGTTTCTTGATTTCAGGTTATCAAGATTCAAGACACAACAAGCTTGCGACAGTTTTGAAGATTGACCATTTATTTATCCTTTCGAACACTTGTAATAGTTATTTACTTCTCGTACTGCTTTATAAAATACAATAGAGTACCAACAGATAATATTTGAGCTAACTCGCTCGTAATATGTAGATCGGGTGATATAACGGTCCTTTATTTCCACTCCTATGCTATCACTGATTCTTCTTATTGAACCGACCAGTTTTGATTGGACTATATAAAGTCTAATACCCAATCACTGCCTTTTTTCCGCCTACAATATTCACTGGCTTCAGTTTTACAAGTTTCAAATAATACTAGGTGTCAAATTGTCAAAATTAATAAGCGTTTGGTCACGAAAAATTAAATATTTTTTTATTTTATTTAAAATTTTAAAGTTAGAATTTTGAAATTGAAGATGGAATTGTGTTTGGTTATAATTTGGAAAGAATATTTGATTGTTTGAATGTATTGAAAGAGAAAATAACATTTTAGTTGTTTTTCAAATTTCAAATACAACTTGAACTGTTTTTAAAATAAAGTGAAAAAGAAAAGAAAAAAAGTAAAAAAAATTCTGACAGGTGAAAAATTCTCATTGCCAAATGGGTAAGAATATGTAGTTTCAGCTTAAAAAATAAGAAAAAAATGTTTGCAAACTTTTCTCATAAATTTCTCAACGCTCTCGGCCTCGGGTCTTCGCACTTCTATCCACAGTGTTCTTCTACATTAATATTTGACTATTTCTCAATTATATTTCGACGACCCTAAACTTTGAATACAGATCCAAAAAATGGATAGCCTGCCTAATTTTGCCGTTATTTTTGACATCATTGTAGTATCATAATTAAAATGTACATATCTACATCGATTGATGAACTATGGGAATAAGTCATAAACATTAAAGTGAAGATAGTGAATATATTCCATATATATTCATAATATATTTTGTAATTAATATTTAGTGTAATTAATATAAAATAGAGATTCTAATTCTATTAGGATTAGAATTGTATAATATATATATATATATAATAAGAAAACTACGGCAAGAAGATTTACACTATTCTATATGGTATCAAGAGTCAAAAATCCCCCTCTACCCTAAACCCTATTTTTCGGCCGTCATACCCTATATTTCCTCCCTTCTTCCGCCGCACAACAAACTTTATACCGTGGCTCCTCACTGATATATAGCCAAACCGGCCCTCCTCCTTACATATCTCTCTGTATGCATCAGGTATACAAGTGATATTTAGCGATATACAGTCAAATCAGACATCTTTTCTACCTATCTCACCCGTATACATCTGGTATACAGGAGATATCCCTTCTTCCGCCACAAAACAGGCGTATACCACCGGTATACCGCGGCACCTCGCTGATATACAACCAAACCGGCCCTCCTCCTTACATATCTCACCGTATACATCTGGTTTACAGGTGATATCTCGCCGTATACAGCTAAATCAGCCCTTTTGTTTACATATTTCGCCTGTATAAATCCGATATACAGATATTCAGTGATATACAGCCAAATCATACCTCTTTTCTACCTATCTCGCCCGTATATATCTGGTATACAAGTGATATACACCCCACACGTACCCCACATCACCCGAAAAGGCATGTAAACCGTTGATATACACGACTGCCCAAACCCTATATACTACTACCAAATTTCGGATACTCTCATGGCGTCACCCGCGGCCTACATATCTTCTTCCGCTTCATCTTTCTCAACACCCGAAGTCATAAATCTTTCTCGTGGAATTTGGGCAATCCACAACACGCCCAACAACCGCAATAGTGGACCCACCCACTGTCATGGCCACTGTCCAATACATGGGCCTGCCCTTCAGCAACGTTCCAGAGGCCCAGGAACAACAATCTCAGTGGGTTCAGCCGAGGCCTAACATCCTGGGAGCCCATCCAGCGGCTCGCCTCTCGCTCCGAGAAATGTATTGTTGGAACTGGGTTGGAACGACAAGCAACTCTAGATTCGGGGGATCTTGCTATAGCCGAACGCGAGGGAAGAGTCGTTTATACCACTACTGACAAGTTTCTTTTAGCAGGTAATGGAGATATTCTAAGCATTCCATTAGTTATATATCAACGTTCCAATAAAAATACTTGTATGCATAAAAAACTTCAGGTTCCTCGAGGTAAATGCATTAAAAAGGGATAAATTTTAGTTGATGGTGCTGCTACGGTTGGTGGGGTGCAGCATTCAGGCTGTTTCACCTAGCAGCACGACGCTTGTATTGCTCTCCCATAACCCCGTTTTCACGGTTTAGGCTGCTCCTATTTCGCTCGCCGCTACTGCGGGAATCGCTTTTGCTTTCTTTTCCTCTGACTATTAAGATGTTTCAGTTCGCCAGGTTGTCTCTTGCATGCCCATGGATTCAACAGCAATTCGAAAGGTTACCCTATTCGGAAATCTCCGAATCTATGCTTATTTTCAACTCCCCGAAGCATTTTATCGATTACTACGCCCTTCCTCGTCTCTGGGTGCCTAGGTATCCACCGTAAGCCTTTCCTCGTTTGAACCTCGCCTTTCACTTTTAAGGGTATGTCATTCTTAGGTTCTACTAAATGGATGGATCTTATCAACGTCCATGAATGATAAATTATAGATCGAACCACCGAATCGGAAAAATTGGGTGTTATTATAAAGCTTTGTAACGACTAAGTTCACGAGTTGGAGATAAGCAGACTCGAACCGCTGACATTCGCCGCAGGGTAAACCATCGCCTCTCAGGTCCCCCGATTGATTCTACCATAGAGGCCAACGATAGACAATAACTACCCCCCCCCCCCCGAACACAGCTTACAACTTTCATCGTATTGTGCTCTCCAAAGAGCAACTCTTGTCAAAATCTCACTCAAAAGGTAATGAGTCATTGCCCTTCTCCGACCCTGAGTGCCCAACCTGAGAGCGGACAACTAATGCGTTCCACCTATTGAACATGGTTCTATGGTCGGTCTGTGACCCCTGAATGCCGAAGGCGTCCTTGGGGTGATCTCGTAGTTCCTACGGGGTGGAGATGATGGGGTCGGTCCATGGATTTTCCTTCCTTTTCTTTTGCCGCATTTCGCTCAAAGGGTTGAAGGGAGATAGTGCATCAAGCTATTCGCAAGGGCCAACTTGATCCACTTCCCCAGAGATCTCAGATGAAGGAACCCTTGGAGAGCCGCCGACTCCAACTACCGTCCATGTACGATCCATACTAGATCTGACCAACTGCCCATCCTACCTCCTCTACGTTCTTGACAGCCTATCTTTGTCTCAGTAGAGTCTTTCAGTGGCACGTTTCGATCCTCTTCCCCATTGTACTCGCCCGTTTTAGACCGCCTCATCCGCGAAGGAGAAGAATCTGACACGATCGCGACGTATGGGCATTTTCCGAATTGATTAATGCTTAAGGAGTCGTCACCTAATTATTCTAAAGTGAATTAGGGCACCTAAATATTACTATAATTGCTGCAAAATAAACTATGTTTAATGGTCTGCGAAACTATGAGATTCTAGGTAAGAGTTCTCTATTATCCTAAAGGAAAGGGGTTAAACATCCTTTAAGATCCGTTAGCTTGCGGTTATCCGATCAAACTCAGGTTAATTATAATGCTAAGGACAAAATGCATGTTTAAAAGTATAAAGTAAAAAAGGGTGTTGCAAGTATTTTAAAAAGATGCATTTGATAACATAAAATATCTCTTTTCGGAAAGTATGCATGATATTGTTTATAAAATACATGTTTTGGCAATTGATAGTAAGGAGAAAAGCAAGTTCTTTGTAATGCAAAGAAGTAATTTTTTGAAAGCCATTTTTAAATTGTAAATTGGAAGCCATTAGGGAAGGTTAACATTTAAAGCCTTGAAGTAGTTGATAACATACAACAGCTTCATGCTATGAAAAAATATCCAAATTTCACAAGTTATAAGAGATCAAAGCTTCTGATGCTGCGACTCTGAAAAAACTTTAACTTGAGAAAAATATTTGGTCGCCAATCATTTGGAGTAATTTCCAGCAAGTAAAAATACCAATTGAACTTAAATGGGCGAGCAAGAATAGGAACGCGTAAAAGTGGTTGAACCTTCGCCAAAAATGATCGACGACAGCTGTGGTCTGTGTGGAATTGCAAGCGGCAATTTGGGGGGGGGGGAACGTTTGACACTTAAAGCAAATAATGTACACTTATAACAAGTTCATGTGAACATTTGAGACAAACAGAGCTGACATTACAAACACGTACTTGTTTTTTCGACCTGAGAATGGACTCACCATCAAAACCATGATTTTGAGGGCTCAGATTTTCTGCATTTGAACAAAGCAAGAGAATGCAACATGCGCCATGGCTGCAGACACCGGATTGCATATTGATGCCATACCGGATTGCCCAGCCAAGATACGGGTCGGATGTTCTCAAAGCAGTGTTAAAGACCACATCATATTTGAAGGACAAAAATTAAAGATCAGCCATTTGAAGGGAAATTCATGCAATTTCTTCAGGTAGTGCAGTAAAGAAAAATTATCATCACAGCCCGATTTCGATTTTTGACCCGACTCGGGAAAACCCGACCCGAATTTTTGACCCGGACCGAAACAAAACAGCCCCGAAACAGTCCAGAAATGTGAAGAACAAAAAGGGCTTTTTGGATTGAAAATTCAGGAACCGAAAAGGAGTATTTTCGGATTAGGAACTAAAAAGGGAGTTCATGAAACAAAGAGGAGTATATTTTAACCCAAAATTTTAGGAACAAAACAAGTTTGCTTTTCTGATTTTCCTTCTTGATTTCTCGATCCTGAAAGCTAGTGATTCGAATTCAAACAATATGTTACATTATCCGAGACTGGCGACAAACCAAAGAAATGTTGAAACAACTTCATGATATTTCTGCCAAGCAAAATGCAAGACATTTAATACTAATCACACAATTTCATTGTTGGAAATTTGCCTTTGGCAGGATTTGCGTCCAACCATCTTTAATAACTTAAACACTAATGTTCCGCATGTTGGAACCTTCGGTTCTTCACACGTGCATAATCTACTAAGTAAGTAGATGATCGTAGGGCCAAAGATCGTCAAATTTCATTGAGAAATGAAAGAGATATTGGTCTACGAAGTGAGGTGTTTGAAGCATGCAAAAAGGTGTTAAAAAGCAATCCTCCCTCATCGGTGGGGGAAGAAAGATTTGTTTAGTTAATAAGTATCAAAGTTGGCTTGGGGTTTGGGACCCCAAGGGGTATCACGTGTGTTTAAAGGATGGAGGACCTAGATGTGCTTCGGTTCGAGGATAAGCCCACACGCGCGCCGCCGCCCGCCCTTCCCGTCCGGTCACGGGTCTTGGGCTGTGCTGATATTATCTTTTTGGACCAGAATTATTTCATATTTACAGCTTGGTCCCTGAAGTTTCAAGTAAGTCAAAATTGGACAGAGAACTTTACTGTTGGGTTTTTGGAACGTCAACAATCTTAATATGCACTCAATTCAGTCATTTATTTTGGCTGAATAACTCTCCCTAAAGGTCAATCCGTTGCACATCAATTCACCATTTATTTTGGTGAATTACTATCTCTATAATTGTCATTACTTGGCCAGTAACAGCAATTATGTGGGCAGTTGATAAGACTTCTCCTTTAACTATATAAAGGACCCTTTGCACAATTGTTAAGACACACAAAAACTGAAACGAAATCAGATTCTTCCTTCATTCAGCATCATTTCATTACTCAAAATTTTTCAAAATAGCACTTGAGTTTTCTTTGCTCAATTGTCCAGTTGTTGTTTTATATTGGAAGACTATTGTCCAGGGCGTAGAAAGAATACATACGGAACAATCTTATCTTAAAGACAGAGTGCAATCATTCGACTCAGCATACCAAAACTGTTCCAGTTTCTTGTTCAAGTTTACTGAAATTTCATTTTATTGTAATAATTAGCGGTTACTTATTTCTGTTTCCTGCATATTTGTAAACAACACTCACTAAATTAATCTAATAGAAGCAAACTGTAATTTAAATAAATGCCCAAGTGACAACAGAACAACAATAGAAGAAAGGGAGAGAAAATAGCCTCTTTTTGGCGCAGCTGCGGGGCGATGCGAGTCTATGAACACCCTTTCACCCAAACTGAATTCTGACTAGCAGAAGGGAGACCCAAAAAACAACTGGGAGCGAGAACTTCCACGAAACTCAAGGCTTAATCGAGTTTCTGAGTGTTCAAGCTCTTGAGGGTGTGAAAACCCACTGTGGTTGTCTAAGGGCACCAGAGGCGGCTCCTTTTCTTCCCCTTTTCTAGGGTTCCAAAAAATCTAGGGTTTTCATTTTGAATGATGTGGGACCGCTAACAAGTTCCAAAATCGTTTGAAATTTTGAATTCAAAGATAATGAAGAAAAACTCTCAAGATTCTTGAATTGTTACCGTTTGAAATCTAAAGACAACGGCATTTAATGGATTGCCCGAAATGGGCGATCAAGCTTCTGTGAAAGCTTAAAGGTTGCTGAACCTTAGACCAAAAAATGGACACTACAGCTGGTTCTGCGCGTGGGAGCCGAAAAAAGAGGACTAGGGTTCGTTTGTTTTTATTTAGGAGATAAAAAGGGAGTTGGGCCGAGGTATTGGGCCGGTTCGGTGGACGACTTGGGCTGAAATGGGGCTGCAGATTTGGGTCCTTTTGGCGGGTTGTAGGTTAAAATATAACAAGATATTTATTAAAAAAATGTTTTGAAGAAATGTAAATTATTTAAAATAAAATAACGATGTGATAATAATAAAAATATAATATTTGTGAAATGCTTAATGTTTAATTTAAAATAAAAATGAGATGTTGTTTTGCGAAAATAAAATAAAGTAGAATATTAGGATAAAATAATGATTATGATATTAAAAAGCAAATGATAGTAAAAAATGTGAATAATAATAATAATGATAAAAAATAATTATATTGAGAATATATATATATATATATATATATATATATATATATATATATATATATATATATATATATATATATAAATTATTTTGGGTGTCAAAATATTTAAAATTGCAAACAAATAATCGGAAAAGATGGACAAAATTCGGTGTCAACACCCATTACTTAGAAAAAGTGAGCCACCGGTTCAAGTACAAGATACTATCATTACCGCCTGGACAATTAGGCATCCAACCCGTAATCACGACGACACAATTGCAAGAGCAGAGCTCTACCAACTAAGTTATATCCCCCCGAGCCAAGTGGAGCATGCATGAAGTAGTCAGATGCTTCTTCTATTCTTTTTATTGGCGCAGCTGGGCCATCCTGGACTTGAACCAAAGACCTCGCCCGTGAAGTAAATCATCGCAGCTACGGTCCAACCAATTGGGAGAGAATCAATAGATTCATTTTTCAGGAGCGATTCATCCTTCCCGATTTGGTACCGCTCCTCAGCCCGATGTTGCTTGGTATATGGATACGGGCGCCACGTTGCACCTCACCAACAATTCTGGAAATCTTCTTCAACTGCGCAATTTAAATACTCCTCAATTTATTAGGGTCGGCAATGGTAATCACATTCCAATTCAAGGGTTTGGTCACATACTAACTCTACCAGTGCAACCCCACTACTCCCTTAAACACGTTCTATATGCCCATAACATTATCAAGAACCTAATCTCTGTTAGAAAATTTGCCACTGATAATTCTGTATCCATTGATTTCAACCCGTTTGGTTTTTCTGTAAAGGACCTACGTACGGGGAGACTCCTCACGAGATGCGATAGTGTGGGGGACTTCTATCATTTCCTATCCACGTCCACTGCCCATGTCACTCCACCCACCGCTTTAGCTGTAATATCTCCATCAACATGGCATAGTAGACTTGGTCATCTGGAGCTCATATTTTTTATTATCTTAGAAACCGCAATCTAATCCAATGTAATAAAGAAAAACTTTCCCATAGTTGCTCCTCTTGTCATCTAGGGAACATGTTAGACTTCCATTTACGTCTTCTTGAAGTATTAATTCCTCTCCCTTTGATATTATTCATGCGGATTTATGGACATCTCCTATAACTGGCAACCTAGGTCATAATTATTATTTGGTATTTTTGGATGACTTCTCTCACTTCCTTTGGGTCTATCCCCTTAAACTTAAGTCTCTAGTTTACTCCAAATTCCTTAAATTTCATACATTGGTTAAAACACAATTCGAAAAAGATATCAAAACGTTTCAATGTAATAATGGTCGTGAGTTCAATAAATCCCTCTTTCATAATTTTTGTGCAGCTAATGACATGGTTTTTCGTTTCTCCTGCCCCCATACTTCCCCTCAAAATGATAAAGCCGAAATAATTCTCCTCAACATTGACGATATGATTCGTACCCTTCTTTTTCCATACGTATATTCCCCCTACCTTTTGGGTATATGCGTTAAAAATGGTAGAACACATTCTTAACATCTTACTTACCCTGCGATTCAAATAGGATACCCACTGAAATTCTCTTCCGTCGATCCCTTCCTATGATCACTTTCGAATTTTCAGTTGTCTTTGTTACCCAAATCTTGCCTCAACTGTCCCTCACAAATTAGCACCTCGCTCCACTCCATGCGTCTTCCGAGGTTTCTCGTCGAACCATAGGGGGTACTTATGCTATGAGTTATCCACAGACAAAATCATAGTCTCACGCCATGTCACATTTGTTGAGTACGTTTTTTCGTTTGACAACATTCAAAAATTTCGAGTCACTGATTATAGTTTCCTTGATGACTCGGACACCTCCCCTCTATTTCAAAATGCACCATATTGCCCAAATATCAACCCGTCACTCACTGCCCCATCTACGGAACCCACTGCCACGTCCAATTACCCATTGCTCAGCCCAATTACCACACTACCCAGCCCAGTGACAACAATGCCCAGCCCAATATCCCACAACCCATTCCTACCGCCCAGCCCAGTGACCACACTGCCCAGCCCAATACCCCACGACCCAGTCCTAATAAGACAACTCCGGCTACAATGAGAGCTTGTGTATGGGAAGGGACCGCTATTGAAGACTTGACTAATTAAAGTCCTTTTATTTGGGTTTGTATTTTGCTGAAGTTGACGAAAGTCCATAAATATGAGTGTTTTTTCCAATTTTCCTAAGCATTTGTCTCTATATGTAGCTTTCTTCTTTTATTGCAAGGCCAAAATGCCGTGGAATTTAGGCAGATTTTGGGACCATTGTTAGATTTAATCTTGTGTCCACCCTTACACCTAATTGAAAATATCCGGCCCCTAGGTTTATATATTAACAAAAAGATCTACGAAGTCAAAAGAATAATATAACTATTAACAAAAAGATCTACGAAGTCAAAAGAATAATATCACTATGAATCAATCATTTTCCTTAGTATGTCGACGCTGAATTAATGAATGACTACTTTAACAAGTGGATCATTTGAAAAAAGTGGACAATACTTGATTCCTCTCAGAACTTGAAATTATTAGTTAACTTAAAGTCATAAAAGAAGACAAAAGGGAAATAGATTATGCCTTCATATGCATGTATACTATCAAAAGAATCATTTCAATGAATCCAATATATCTTAGAAGTTTATTTATCATAAATATGTCAGATCAATTCTCTATAGAAAAGTATTAGATGATAGTTTATAAACACGCATGGAACATTATTATATACTATTTATATAAAAAGACTAATCTGGAAATTACTTTTTCAGAAAATAATAATAATAATAATATAAAGTGAGAAAAAAGGGGGAAATACCAAAAAGTACAAGGATCTGAATGAAGAGGAAACAACTTGATTAACTATAGTACTACTGTGTCTTTCTAGTTTCTACTTTGAGTTGTCTTTTATATCTATAGTCTTGTGTCCACATAGCAATAAATCTCCACTTTTTGATACCATTGGTTCCATAGTCCATAATTCCATATCTTGCTTATCTCAAATGTCCTATCCCTTTCTCCGTTTATTTTATTATATATGCAGATAAAGTTCTACGCATTCCCTAGTCTTTCTTTCCAATTTTCCCCCGTTATCCAACTTTAGTTATACTTGCATTATTTGTGTTGGCCCATGCTTAACTATCTAAGATATTTTTCGTTTTGAGTCGATCCCTTTAAATCATTGAAACGTTTTTGGATCTCACGGTTTCGCTATTAGAAATAATATCGATGGAAAATTTGCGTTATAAAATATGATTTTTTCACTTCTTTAGCACTGAACGAGCTCACAGAGAAAAACACGTGGTGGAAAACATGTTTTCATTGAAACTGTAGAATAGTGTAATTCTCCTTGTTGAAGGTTTCTCATTTATGCAATATATAGGTGTTTACAATTACAAACCTAATTGTATAAGAATCTCTACTTTACCTAATTACACTAGAATAATAATTACAGAATATATGAAAAATATTTATTTATTCTCTATCACACCCCCTCAGTTGGAGCGGGAGGAGGCCAGACGCTTAGACTGGATCTGAAATCAAGGAACAGCTGCCAAGGAAGTCCCTTAGTAAATATATATGCGTACTGATAGGAAAAAGGAACATGTAACACCCGAACATGGCCCATGGCAACCTTCTCACGAACAAAATGAATATCCATCTCAATATGTTTAGTTCGTTGATGGTGAACCGAGTTATGAGATAAGTAAACACCAGATATGTTATCACAGTAGACAAGAGATGCCTTACGTAAGGGACAATGAAGCTCTAGAATGAGGTTTCTGAGCAAGCAGATCTCGGCAACAACATTTGCAACCCCTCTATATTCTGCTTCTGTATTCGAACGGAAAAGTGTGGCTTGCCGTTTGGCGGACCACGAGATGAGATTATCACCCAAAAATACACAGTATCCGAAAGTAGATCGATTTGTGTCCGGACAGCCTCCCCAATCGGCGTCCGTATACGATATCAGTCTGGTCGGTGCAGATGGATAAAGTTGTAATCCGTAGTCAAGAGTACCCTTAACGTACTGAATGATACGTTTAAGAGCGGTAAAGTGAGGCTCCCTGGGAGCATGCATGAACAAACACATCTGTTGAACGGCATAGGCAATATCAGACCTAGTGAAGGTAAGATACTGAAGTGCACCAACAAGACTCATATAAAGAGAAGGATCGAGCACCAGATTTCCGTCATCGGCACTGAGTTTCGACTTCGAGTAGACTGGAGTGGGCATGATCTTGCAATTTGCCATTTTAGCCCAGTAAATAATTTCTTCGGCATACTTACGTTGACACGGGAATATTGCATTTTTGGATCGGGTCACTGAAATTACAAAAAATAACTCAACTTACCCAAGTCTATCATAGCAAATTCGGATTTGAGCAGGGTAATGATCTTGTGTTTCACCACATCAGACTAGGCAGTCAGAACAATATCATCCACATAGAGCAAAATGTATGCAGTGTCATTACCTCGATGAAAAATAAAAAGTGAATTATCACTTTTGTTGAACATGAACCCGATATGCATGATGAAAGTGACAAAACGCTCTTACCAAGCCCTGAGGGCTTGTTTCAAGCCATATAATGAATTTCGAAGACCACAAACATATTGATGAGCCTTTGGATGCACAAAGCTAGACGGTTGATGCATATATACGATTTATTTCAAATCCTCATGTAAGAATGTATTTTTCACATCAAGTTGATGAATCGGCCAATTCTTTTCCATAGTTATGCACAAAATAGTGAGAATGGTGGCTGGTTTAACCACTGGACTAAATGTCTCACCACAATCAACTCCTTTTGTTGCCCCGTGCCATTTGCCACAAGTCTCTCCTTATGGCGTTCAAGCTCACCACTATCTTTGAATTTGTGACGATATAGCCACATGCAATAAATCACATTCACCTCCTCTGGTCTCGGGACAAGATCCCAAGTGCGCTGTGTAGTGACGCATTAAATTTCTTACGCATGGCCGCATTCCAATTCGGGTCAAACTTGGCTAATTTTTGGTTTTTAGGTATATGTGAGATAGTATGTGTGGAGAAGTTAAAGTGGACTTTTGGTTTGAAAATCCCATGTTGGGCACGGGTTTCCATACAGTAGGTCAGAAGCGGGACTGTTTGGGTCCGGGAAGTGGGGTGGCTTGGGACACGGTATTTTCTGTGACTGATTGAGGGTGGGGTAGTGACTGATTACGGTGGGTGGTCGACAGGATGGGGGGCACTCGACGAGTGTTGGGGGGTAGTCGACGATGGGGTAGTGGGCTAGGCAGTAATAGGATATGGAGTAGTCGTCGGGGGATGGGCGATAGTCGATGGTGGGGCAGTGAGCTGGGGAAGTGACGGGACGGGATAGGTGGTACGATGTATGGTGTTTCTAATGAGAGGGGACGTGTCCGGATCATCAAGGAAGCCATAATCAATGACTTGAAATTTTTGGATGTTTACAAATGGGAAAATGTTCTCCTCGAATGTGACATGGCGAGAGACTAGGATTTTGTTTGTGGACAGATCGTAGCATAAGTACCCCCTATGGTTTGACGATAAACCTAAGAAAATGCAAGGAGTAGTCCTAGGTACTAATTTATGAGAGGCCGTGGAGGTGAGATTCATGTAGAATATATAACCAAAAATCCGAAGGTGATCATAAGAGGGGATTCGACCGAAGAGAATTTCAGTTGGACTTTTATTTTGAAGAGTTCGTCTTGGTAATATATTAAGGAGGTAAGCTGCCATGTGTAGTGCGTAAACCCAAAATGAAGGGGGGTGGAAGCATGGAAGAGCATAGTGCGGATCTTATTATTGATGGTGCACATGATTCTTTCAGCTTTACCATTTTGAGGAGAGGTATGGGGGCAAGAAAATCGAAACACCATGCCGTGGTCCGCACAACATTTATGAAAGGGGAGGTTGTCAAACCCACGACCATGATTGCCATTGATGTGGTCCAATTTAATAGGTCCTTAAATTGGAATGTGATTGCCATTCTAATTTAAGGACCTATTAAATTGAGGATTGTTCAAATTGAATAGGTGAGGGAGATTACCAAAGTGGTGAGTGAGGTGGGATGTGGCACATGTATCCATGTACCATGCGTCGTCGGGCTGCTAGTGATTCATAGTGTTGTAAGCCTGACTCAAATCGGTAGGGCTCATGGGGCCATAAGTCTGCTGCTCGGACATGGAGAAGTGGGCCTTGCCGTCGCCTCGCTTTCCGCGGCCACGTCCCCTTCTGCATCCTCAGCCATCACACTGAGGTTGGTGGTCCGTAGGTTGCGCAGGATCGACGGGTGTGTTGGCGGTTGGCATTACGACAACCGCCAATGACTGTTGAGTGTGCTCGTCCTGTTTGGCTCATCTAGTCTCCTACAATAGAAATTGTGACCGGTCCTTGTTGACGCTAGGGAGGGGATCAACTTGTTGGATCATCGTCGCAAGTGTATCGTACTCACCTTTCGGCAAACCATTGATAAGTTGTAAAACCATCATTGTTTCAGAAATTGGAGTTCTACCATTAGACAATTGATCGGCAACCAGTTTTAGTTGTTTACAATAGTTTGACATATTGACAAAGTTCTTAAGACGAGTGTTGGTGAATTATTCCTTCAAATAGACGACACGTGTATGTTTGTTGTCTTGAAAGATTTTCTCTAATCGTGTTCATAATTCGTGAGCTGAGGCATCTATCTTCATAATAGTATGAAGTAGATCATTGGATATAGTGTCATATATCCATTGTTTGACGATATCATCGAGCTGCTTCCACGTCAGATTATCGACATCGGGTGGACGGGATTTGGTGGCATCGATGTGATCAAGGTCGTTGTAGGCACAAACATGTAAGGATGAGGATGTGTGATGTCGTGGATGGAGAAGGAGGAAGCGGGAGAAGTCATGTGGCCGCCTGAAGTAATAAAGGAGAGGTGGGTGGCGGTGGAATATTTTTAGGGTTTGGGGGAGGGGGGTTGCCGCCGAAAAATAAGAAAAGAGATGAGGGGTGGCGGCCGAGTATAATTTTAGGGCAGGGAGGGTTTAGCTTCTGATACTATGTAGAATAGTGTAATTCTCCTTGGTTGGAGGCTTCTCATTTATGTAATATATAAAGGTGTTCACAATTACCAACCTAATTGTATAAGTATCTCTACTTTATCTAATTACACTAGAATAATAATTACAGAATATATGGAGAATATTTATTTATTCTCTATCAGAAACGCTGGAAAACTTCCTACTTTTCTGTGTGAAAACACCACTATTTAAGTTTTTCCACCGATATTCAGTAAAAAAATAGTCACTAAATATTTTTCAGGGGTAAAATAAAAATATTTTAGTAATATTTTGTATTTTGAAATATTAATCTAGAAGTCGTCTTAATAGTTGAATCTTGAACTCGTTTATGTAAGACATCTAATTCTCTCCTTCCATATTTTGATATTGAATTTGCTTAAAACAAACTTTTAACGAACCACTTTTTGAATTCATAGTATGTGGACGGTTACACTATCTTTTTCACGATTCCAATAATTCTTTCTTTTTTAAGATTTATATTATTGCATGGGTAGAGGTACGTCTAACCATCGCCATATCTATAATGGCTTCATAGATTAAAAAAAAACATTTCTTTATCGATATTAAACCAAGTTAGATATTTAAACTAAATGAGAGAGTGGGATTCCTCCCTTTTCATCCAATTCGTCCACTTCGGCAAGAAATTTTGTGCTTTTGGTTAGTTGACAATGAAAAAAGAATATTGTTCGTTTGTTTCAAGATAAATGGCAAGGAATCTTTTAATTTTCCACACTATTTTATGGATGAGTTCATAGTGTGGCTGAAAATGTGATAATTTTCTTAAGTTCTCCTGCCTTTTTTAAAAAAAGCTTTCGACAATTCAAACTCGTGATACGTCATATATAACTATGAAACCAATTATACCACATATTTTGAATTTTCGACATCTTCTAGAGCAGTTGAATCCATTTCGACATAATTTATAACATGATGTAGGGGAGGCTCGACTAAACAAAAGTGACCATACAATAAAGTCAATACTGGTTTAAAAATCATGCGTTGCATTTAAAATATGACTCTAAATTGGTTTATGAAATGTTCTATTGCAACATAATCTCAGTATATTCTTCACACGTTATACAAATAAAATCATTGCCTTATTATCAGCTGAAATTCCATGCATTTCGATTCCTAGTCTTTAGTTCTTTTCTGTTATTTTGCATACCAATAAAACACAAGAGGGATGAATTGGATCGTGTCTAATTTTTCCTATCTCCTAAAATTTACATAACTTTTGTTTCGTTGAACCTGATTCTTTACATGTTTCTTGTGAAATCACCCCAGAATAGGTGACACAATTTTTATGTAAAAAATCATCTAGCTCAAAAGTGTAAAAACGATCTACCCAAGTAAATTTAACCGAAACTCTACTAAAAATAATGAGCGAATTCAAATTACAACACTTGTAACCTAAAACCTTATTCTAAGCCTTAACCCCAATTATTAGACGGTTGCAAACCCCTTCAAGTTAACTTTTAATTGCAACAATAAGGACTTAACTCTAAGCTCTTCATCCTTTCAAACTAGCTAACTCTAGCTAGCAAATTGTTTCTCGAATAAAAACAACTCGAGAATGCTTCTAAATAAACATATTAGGTTACAACTCAATAGCCTACTTTAGTGAATTAAAACTGGGGCACGAACTCAAAGAAAGAAACACGTCATGTCCAGCTTGGTTATTGACGTGTACAGTAGCAACTTGCTGAACTCTCAACCTCTAGATCTTGACTATCTTATGGGACACTCGATATCGTGTATTTATGTAATGTATGTACGTACGTAATGTATCTGTTAATGTTTGATTTGGTGTTGTGACATTCTGCCTAACATATCATTTTAAGTACTAAGTTGAATTTAAGAAATGTTGGTTCAAATGTCACAACATTCGAACCAACATTTTATGAAAAAACAGTTTTGCCTTCACAAAATGAAGCAATATTCGTGGAAATATTACTACGAAGTAAAAGTGACTTGGCAAGGTAAATAGGAGCTGATGAAAAACGTGGGAAGAATAAGTCAAAGCCGTTGCTATGCTTGAGGAACAAGTCCAAGAAGTTAGAGGATTTTGCTCCATGATCTTCTCCAACAAACCTTACCAGCTACCCACATTTCCCTCAACCTTTACAACAAATCAATGAGCTTTTCAAGGAAGACTCTCTACTATAAAATAAATAGAGAGGATGCCGAAGTGAATCGATATCCAGAATCAGAAATCAAAAATACCAAGAGAGCTCTCGGGAATTAAGCCCAGAACACTGGATCACAAGTGTTGTCTGAGCGTGTCAACAACATTCTGTCCATCGTTACAATTGCTGCTTAGATTATAGATGTGTTATGTATTGAAGCAATTGTAATGAGAAGTTGTCTATGTCTATTTAAGTAGATTTTTCATGCAGAAGTCATCTGCGACTTCACCATTTTTAATTCCTTTTTGTTGTACTTTGTAAAATTGTAAAATAATGAATTTATTCAATTATATATAATATATACAATACTTTTGGTCATTGACCATCATAAGTTATATCAACATATAATTTATGAAAATTTAAAATCTTTGTGTTCTTTATATTTTCGCTGCTTTTTACTCTTCAAATATTTTCTGTTTTACTACTGTGTTGTTACTGTTGTCAGACAACATTAGTCCTGACATTCGAAAACAGAATTGGCATTCAAAGTTGATTTAGTTTATTTGCATTTCATTTACTGTTCCATAGCTCCCCGGGACCCAACAAGTGGTATCAAAGCCAACACTTAACACAATAAGTGTTTGGTCCTGCTATTTCAAAGCTATGGATCTGGTAAATCCAACTATTAGTAGACTTCCCATTTTAGATGGTTCAAACTATGCCTATTGGAAGATTCGCCTACATTCTCATATCAAATCAATTGATGTTAGGGCATGGAGATCTATAACCAATGGGTATGTTGTTCCAATGTTGCCGCCGAATGAGGAATGTGACATTCTTGTTAAACCTGAATCCGAATGGACGGCAGAAGAAACCAATAATGCTAGCTTTAACGAAAAGGCCTTAAATACAATTTTTGTATGGGTTGATATTTATATGTTCAAACTCATACAAAACTACTCTACAGCTAAAGACGCTTGGGATAATTTACAAACTCATTGTGAAGGTAGCTCAAGTATTCGTCGGACAAAGCTACGCATGCTCATGAGTAGTTATGAACGTTTAAGGATGAAAGAATCGGAGGACATCAAATTCTATTTTGAAAAGTTGATTGACATCTCTAATGAAAGTCAAGTGCTTGGTGCTCCTTTAACCAACACTCAACTTGTGTAAATGACACTTCGTTCACTTCCTGAAAAGTTCAAAATAAAGATTTGTGCGATTGAAAAAACTCACAATCTTGCTACAATGGACCGTCATACCTTAATGAGCATTCTCAAAACCTATGAGATGAACATTGAGAATCAAAGAAAATTGTACAAGAACAGTAACGTAGCACTTCAAGTCCAATCCTTGGAGAATCAATTTGAAGAAGATGATGAGAACCTTGAAGAAGTTGGTGATGGTGCAAATGTTGCTCTCCTTACTCGAAAATTCAATTCGATGGTGAAGAAGTTCAACAATGATCGAAATAAGTTCAAATCCAAATATCACAAGAACCAAGGCTTCAATTAAAAGTCCACTAAATCTCTTCCGGTAGTACAAAGAGAAAATCAACTAAAGAGAACCAACTCTGATCGTACCAAATTTGATCCTAAATAACTTGAATATGTGCAATGTCATGCATGCTCAGACTGGTCATTATGCTAATGAATGTGCAAATACCTTGAGAAAATTTGGTAAGAGTTTATGGGTTTCTCTTAGTGACGACGAAGGAGAAGAGGAAGGAGATCAAGAAGTCGAATCACAAGCAATGCTGGCTACTGTTTGTTGGACGATGAAAATTTCATCAACAGTGTTGTCCCAAATGTCACAATATTTGCGTCAACATCAGCAACGACATCCACATTCGCAGCAACATCCGAGAGGTATGAATTCTTTAACTATTCTGATGTAAATTGCTTTAGTGGTTTTATTAGCGAGACTGATTATGAGAATCAAGTTGACTCCAAAGATGATATGATTAAGGAATTACAAAATCTTTGTAAAGACTTAATCTTAGAATCCAAGCAAGTTGACACAAAAGTAAAAAATTTAACTCGTGAGAATGCAGACTTAAAAGACACAATAACCCGACTAGAGGTTGCACTTACCAAAAAGGACATTGAATTTGGTAAGATAAATGCAAAATTGGATCTAGTTGAAGCAACCTTCTGTAAGCTCAACACCGGAACTTCGAAATTGAATGAGATACTCAACCTTAGTAAACCTTTACATGCAGGTATTGGATACGAAAACTCTCATAATAAGCTCAAGTATTTTTGATAAAAATGAGAAAATAAGCTTTGTAAAAGAAAAAAGGATAAAGAATAGTTTCTCATATAGGTCAAGGAAAATGAAGTTTGTATGTCATTACTGTAAATCCCCTGACACTTAAGACCATACTGTTTCAAACTTCGAAATTCAGTGAGCAAAATGTTGCCCAAAAAGTTGTCTAACATACCTGATAACAATAAAGGCAACATTTTTGAACCACAAAGTAGGAAATATTTTAAGAGAGTCTGGTTCCTAAAAAGGATATTGCTTGTAATTTTTCCATAACTGCATTAAGAACTAACATTTCATGTTCTTGGTACCTTGATAGTGGATGTTCTTGCCACATGACAGGTACAAAGGAGTTTTTAAAGGACTGTGAGTCATTCAATGGAGGGAACGTGACTTATGGAGGTGGCAGTAAAAGCAAAATAATTGGAAAAAGGATCTTGAATGTTCCTGGATTTTCAACACTAAGAAATGTCTTACATATTGAGGGTTTAATGGAAAATCTGATCAGTATAAGTCAACTATGTGATGACAATCTTGAGGTAAAGTTTAATAAGAATGCCTGTGAAGTTACGAATGAAACTAATGAATGTGTCATGACATGTACTAGAACATGTGATAATTGCTATCTTGTTGCAAGACAAGAAACTTGCAATAATGCCAAGATCGATGACACAACAATATGGCATCAAAAGTTGGGCATGTCAACTACTGTAATTTGGAAAAATTAGTCTCATATGAAGCGGTTAGAGGCTTATCCAATCTTAGCCATAAAGGTAAAACAGTCTGGGAAGATTGTCTAAAAGGTAAGCAAACTAGTGTTTCCCATAATGTTTTTCAAAATGACGGACAACATTCAGGTACATCTCACTGCTTTTAGTTATTTCACATGAATCTTATGGATCCAATTGAGGTAGACAGTTTAGGAGGCATGAGATATTCCTATGTGATAGTAGATAATTTTTCTAAATATTCATGGATATATTTCTTGAAAGAAAAATCACAAACTTTTGACATGTTTAAAATTGTGCACTCTAGAATTAGGAACTTGTTCTATTATCCTATTTTTTGGATTAGATCCGACCATGGAAAAGGATTTGAAAACAACTCCTTCACAAAATTTTGTGAGAAGAAGGGAATTTTCCATGAGTTTTCTGCTCCCAAAATTCCTCAACAGAATGGGGTAGCAGAAAGGAAGAATAAAACATTGCAAGAAATGGCTAGAGTTATGCTTAGTTCTAAAAAATTATCAAAACGTTTTTGGGCTGAAGCCTTAAATAATGTTTGTCACATCACTAATAGAGTCTATTTAAGGTCTGGACAAAGATGACACCCTATGAGATTATAAATGGAAAGAAACCTAACTTGCGTTACTTTCATATTTTTCGATGTATTTGTTATATTTTAAATTATAGAGATCATTTGGCAAAGTTTGACTCCAAGAGTGACAAAGGAATTTTTGTTGGCTATTCACAAAATAGTCATGCTTATCGAGTATACAATTTGAGGATAAAAACTGTACAAGAGTCTGTAAATGTTATTTTTGATGACTTTTTTGATTTTACAGGAAATACAACTGAAAATAACACTATAGTTTCAGCGGAAAATGTGCAGAATACTGAAGAATCAGATGTTGCCCTAAATGTTGTCACACCTGAAGCAACATCTGAACCTGAAATAGAGACCACAAAGGTCATGAATGAAGAGTCAAATGATGAATTTATAGATCAAGTTCGAATGGACCCTTCATCAAGGATTAGGAAGAATTATCCAACAGGCCAGGTGATAGGGGGAGTTTTTGAAGGAATTACAACAAGAGGGAAAGAACCACTTAACTACAGAGAAATGGTAAGGTATGTGTGTATGTCTACCATATACCAAAAGGATAGTCTTTCTTGTTTTATATCTATTTTAGAACCAAAAAATATTTTAGAAGCACTCAAAGATAATTTTTGGATTCAAGCAATGCAAGAAGAGCTTTAACAATTCTCTAGAAATGAAGTCTGGGACTTAGTTCCACGTCCAAATAATACAAATGTAATTGGAACTAGATGGATTTTTTAAAATAAATCAGACGAATCGGGAACAGTTGTTAGAAACAAAGCTCATCTAGTTGCACAAGGTTATACTCAGGTTGAAGGAATCGGTTATGACAAAACATTTGCACATGTGGCTAGAATTGAATCAATTAGACTTCTACTTGCGATTGATTGCTTTATAAAAATTACTTTACACCAAATGGATGTAAAAAGTGCATTCTTAAATGGTTATCTAGATAAGAAAGTCTGTGTTGAACAACCAAAATGATTTGAAGATCCTTACTATCCACGCTATGTATACAAGCTCAAAAAGACTTTGTATGGGTTGAAACAAGCCTCACGTGCATGGTATGATCATCTAACTAACTTCCTCCTGGTGAAGCTGATCGTACATTATTCATTAAACATCACGGTGTAGATATTATTATTGCTCAAATCTATGTAGATGACATAGTCTTTGGTTCAACCTCACAGTCTTATCTAAAGTCATTTGTTGAATCTATGTCATCAACTTTTGAAATGAGCATGATTGGGGAACTAACTTTTTTCTTAGGCTTGCAGATTAAGCAAAGTGAAGATGGAATCTTCATCTCCCAGAGCAAATATGCCAAGAATCTAATTAAGAGATTTGGGTTGGAAATGTTAAACAGATGAAACTACAATGGGATCATCATAGAAGATATGTAAGGATAATGTTGGTGAAAATATCGACCCAACTTTGTTTCGATCTATGATAGGCAACCTTCTATATCTTACTGCTAGTCGCCCGGATATTATGTTTAGTATTTGTATTTGTGCTCGATTCCAAGCTTGTCCCAAAATTTTCCATTTAAATGTCGTAAAACGTATCATTAGATATGTTGCCGGCACATGTGAGTTGGAAATTTGGTATTCCAAAGATACTAATCCAAATTTAATAGGGTTTAGTGACTCGAATTGGACTGGTGATGTGGATGATAGAAAGAGTACAAGTGAAAGATATTTTTATCTTAGCAATAATCTTGTTTCTTGGTATAGTCGTAAACAAAACTGTGTCTCACTTTCAACTGCCGAATCTGAATATGTAGCAGCTGGAAGTTGTTGCTCACAATTAATATGGCTACGACACATGTTAGACGACTATGGTTTTACTAGTAACATCTTAGTTTTGTACTGTGATAATTTGAGTGCTATAAATATTTTCAAAAATCCAGTTCATCACTCACGTACAAAATATATTAATATTAGACATCACTTTTTAAGAGATTTAGTCGAGAAACATCTAGTTCAAATTGAACATGTTGACACTCTTCATCCACTAGCTGACATTTTTACAAAAGCTTTAGACCGTGGGAGATTTTCCAGTTTGAAGAAATCTCTTGGTCTTTGTAATCTCTAAAAAGGCATTTTTGGTGAATGTCGGCTGAAACGTTCTCTAACATTTCGGGTGACATTTACCTATGATATATCACTGACTGATTATTGTTGTTGTATGGTGCATAACTTTTGGTCACACAAGTATGATCCATTACTAAGAATGTATTTTTAATGTGATACCGTTCTCTGCGATGATATTACATATCATAAAAAGGGAGTATCAAATAAGTCAAAGCCTTTACAAATATTTGGCAACTGTAAAAAATGGGCAAAGCCCTTGAAATGATATCGTTCTTATTCTATAGGAGTATCAAGTGCTTCTAAAGAATCTTAAGAATACTAAACAAGTATTCCTATTTTTGACATGAAAACTTTTGTATGTATTTTAGGATTAGATCAAGGACACGATGAGAAAATATTACATTGGTACAGTGGTCAAACTCATAAAATACGTATAAAACATGTCTTGATTTGTTGCCAAAAAGAAAAATTCTAGTGGGATCAAAATACTTATGTCGTCCAAAATGTTGCCAACATTGTTGCTGACATTTTTCAGAACGTGATATCTGTTGAGATATGGATCTTAACTGATTTTAGGAAAATTAGATTTTTCCTCCCTGTTTTTGTGCCATGTTTTGATTGGAATTCAAACTTAAAAAGGATAAGATTAAATTCCAAATAAGATGTTTATTGTTTTATCCCAAAAATTTAGGTGTAAGTTATTGAATAAATATCAAACATCTAAAATTAAGGACTTCTTAGTATTTTGAAAGGCTTGCCAAGAATATAATTATTCATTACATTTGTTTTCTACCATTCTAGATTTTTCCTAAAACAAAAAAAAAATCACATCACAACCTCGGTGAAACCTTTACCTAACCGATGGAACCTTCATCTCTTCAAACCCCACTGTCTTGCAAAAACCCTCAAAATCCTCTCAAAACTCACCGATGGAAACCTCCACAATGTCAACACCTATGTCGACCAACACACACATCAACACTCCCATGAGTACTAGTCCTACTCAACAACCAGGCATACCTTCTTTTTACACCTGCCTGAAAATAGGTGTACTGCCATAGTACTCAGAAGTGATGAGCAACATCTTGATATAAGTTACCCTGGGATGACAATAATCCCATAGATGTAGATGCTACATCAAATTATTTGACCCTAGGTAAAAGACCCAGTTCCCCCTCCTTTCATACTCGTAGATCAAGTAGAGTGTTCTAAAGAACCGTCCAACAGGAACCTATTACCAAGAAGTCCAAATTTGAAACTACTGTACATGTTTGCTCAAGTAGTGACACTGAAGATATGAACTTTGAGTTGTCCTCTGAAGAAACTGAAGAAGAACCTACTACCTATGTTGCTCAGAATGTGTCTCAAGACGAGGAAATTCCTGATGATACCTCACTGACAAGATTATGTCCCAGAGGAATTCCCAGTCATACTAAATCAGATGCTGCTCAAAATGTTGCCGACAATACCACAACATATCAAGCAACATTTCAGCAAACTTCAGAAAAGACACCAACACCATCCTCCTCCAGCAAAATCGAATCTGACTCTGATGTTGAGGTAAATGTTTTTTCAGAAAAGATCTATTCCAAAGCTAAATTTGATAAATGGGATTGGTTTAAGAATAGAGTTATCATGGCTGAAAAAGTGTTAGATGTAGCCTCATGTTCAGAATATGGTTTAGTTGAGTTCCTCAATGATAGAAAACTACTCAAATCTGTAACTGAAAAAGAACCATTTATTGATGAAGTAATTATGATGTTTTATGCGAACTTGAATTCTTCTATATAAGATGCTTCCTCAAAGAAATTTGGGAAGGTATACATCTATAACATAATTTATCAGTTTACACCCTTAATTATTAATCAATGTTTGGGATTTGAGCCTGAAGAAAAAAGTAGCACTACAGAAAGAGCAACTGAGAATAGGGATGAGATAATTGAATACCTCACTGGGGGTATAATGAATAAATGGATCCCTCGATGCCCTACTTCAAAGTTAACTACATTATTCTCCACCCTCTATAAGATTAACATTAACAATTGACTTCCTTCACTAAATGAGTCAATTGTAACAACTGATCAAGCCTCATTGTTATTCACAATTGGTAATAGATTAAAAGTTGACTTAGGAATTATGATTTTCTATCAAATAGCCAATTTGGCAGAGAAAGAGTCAACTTTAATGCTTCCCTTTCCATCCCTGATCTTCCAAATTCTAACTACCCAAGGCTTTCAGCCTAGAAGAGGGGAAATTTTAGGGAAAGCTCCTGAGGTATATTCAGTTAACAAGGCAATTCTGAAAAGCAAAGAAAGAGTCATTGATCTTCCATGGAAAAAGGAAGCTGACAGTGAGAAAATGTTGTCAGAAATGTTACACATATTCAGGGCAACACTGGTTCTGGATAGTCACCTCTGACAACTGAATGGTTAGTTGATCAAATTGCCAAAATTAACCAACAGATTTCACAGATTGATGTTGTCATGGATGCATTAGTTCAGGCCAGGGACCAGTTACTTACTGTTGTTTTCTTCCTAAAAAGGGGAGATGATTCTACTGTGCAGGGGGAGCAAATGGCTGAAAGTTCTTAAGGCAATGTTGCTGCTGCTATGCAGAGAGAAGAGGATGTTAGGAGGAAAGTGTTGCTGAAGAGGTTAAGGCTCAGTTGTCAAGTAAAAGTAGAAAGCGGCTGGAAGCTACTACTGATGCATGATAAGCTAGGGGGAGTAGGCTGATTTGTTGTTGATCTGCTATCTAATTGACTTACTCTTTCACTGAGTTATCTTTGCTGAACAATGTTCGTATTTGACTATTTTAATTGGCTGAAGTGTTAATTGGATGATTGACTGTTTAGACACTGGTTTAATGTTGACATTTGGATATTTTCTTTTGTATATTGGATAATTTGTATATCAATGAATGTGCTAATATTGTGTTTAATATTACATCTTGGTATACACTGGTATACATATGTGTTTGATTGTATGCCATCACAGGTTAAGGGGGAGCATAACTATCGTCATAGATGTTTGAACAACATCTATGACATTGCCTTAAGTCATTTGCACATGTTATAATGGGTTTTGTGAAGAAAGGCAAAAAGGGGGAGAATGTTAATGTTTGATTTGGTGTTGTGACATTCTGCCCAACATATCATTTTAAGTACTAATTTGAATTTAAGAAATGTTGGAACAAATGTCACAACATTCGGACCAACATTTTATGAAAAATAGTTTTGCCTTACTTCACGGAATGAAGCAATATTCGTGGAAATATTACTACGAAGTAAAAGTGACTTGACAAGGTAAATATGAGCTGATGAAAAACGTGGGAAGAACAAGTCAAAACTGTTGCTATGCTTGAGGAACAAGTCCAAGAAGTTAGAGGATTTTGCTCCATGATCTTCTCTAACAAACCTTACAAGATGCCCACATTTCCCTCAACCTTCACAACAAATCGATGAGCTTTTCAAGGAAGACTCTCTACTATAAATAGAGAGGATGCCGAAGTGAATTGATATCCAGAATCAGAAATCAAAAATACCAAGAGAGATCTCGGGAATTAAGCCCAGAATACTGGATCACAAGTGTTGCATGAGCATGTCGACAACATTCTGTCCAACATTACAATTTTTGCTTAGATTTTAGATGTGTTATGTATTGAAGCAATTGTAATGAGAAGTTGTCTATGTCTATTTAGGTATATTTTTCATGGAGAAGTCATCTGCGACTTCACCATTTGTAATTCCTTTTTGTTGTACTTTGTAAAATTGTAAAAGAAGGAATTTATTCAATTGTATATAATATATACAATACTTTTGGTCATTGACCATCATAAGTTATATCAACATATAACTTATGAAAATTTAAAACCTTTGTGTTCTTTATATTTCTGCTGCTTTTTACTCTTCAAAGGTTTTTTGTTTTACTACTGTGTTGTTACTGTTGTCAGACAACATTAGTTCTGACATTCGGAAACAGAATTGTCATTCAAAATTGATTTAGTTTATTTGCATTTCATTTACTATTCCATAGCTCCCCGGGACCCAACAATATCTATCTATCTATCTATCTATCTATCTATATATATATATATATATATATATATATATATATATATATATATATATATATATATATACATGCAGTTTGAAGCAAATAAAGAATCATATTAATTAAAGTACAACATGAATTAACTCTACAACATTTGACTTCACATATAATAATTAGCATACTACAATAGTACAATTTCCATTTTAATAATTACCCAAAATACTCTAAACCTAACATTTTCAATTATTTCCCATGACTTGCATTTACTTTTCTGATTATGTTCATGATTCAATAATTTTTAAAAGTAAAGTCTACAACGTTTTGTTATGTTTCAAGAATTGGCAAAGGAAATTTTGGATGTGTTCACAATATTGTAGCTGAACATATGCTAATTTCCTCCTACCTTTATAAACTTCTTGACAATTCAAACGTGTGCTATATACCTAATATGTAACTACCAAATCGAGTACTAAATGTAGTTTAATTTTTTTGGCTTTTGTCACCTTTTGAATATTTCAACATCTTTTTAGAGCAGTTGAATTCATTACTTATGTAACTAAACAACCCAACAAGAAGAGGAATAATGATATATACAATTCATTTGACAATTACCCCAAAAATAAGTTAGTTTAAAAAACTTCGAAGTAGTCTATGTCTGGACTTTGTTAAAGAGTCTGGGAAAGGCCAATTGTTGGGTAAGTCACCCGATACATATATTTAACACAGTGTGATATTGTCTGCTATAGGTCAATCCCGTATGATTTTCTCAAAAGTCTCAAATCATTAAAAGTATTCTTACACATTATATGTTGCTTCCCAATCTTTTCAACTACCATTATGAAATTTTATTCGCACACCCAATAATCTCTACCTCAAACTAAGTTCAACTTGGCCATCACCACAATCCATGGATCCATTTTGAAGATCATTCACACTGTTCCCCTAAATGACTGAGCATTTAGGGTTACCGAAGTCGAGAGCTAGCTTCTTCCATTCTAACAGTAATAGTCTCTGCTCAATGATCATGTACAAAGTTTGATATGCCAAACTCAAATATGTAACTTTTTGCACATCAATGATAAATTGACACACAGTTTAACCAAAAAGAAAAAGAAAAAAGGACTAGCTATATTGTTTTTACTTCCTTCCCTCCACAGTACTTTTGAGTTTTCTAAGTACAAACACATACACTTTGATTGTGAAAGGAAGTTCAAATTTTCTGGAAATACGATGCAAAGTCTTGCTCCCACTCACCTTTTCTAAGTCTTAACAAGAAAAAAATGCTTAAGTAAAAAAAGAAAATCTTGTTAATTGCTATTTATTGGTAGGTCTGATTCAGCTTAAAGCTACTCTATTATCAACCATCCAAACATCAAATAGTGCGATGGCAAATCACAAACTTAGTTTAATGACTACTTGTTTTCAGAAGTGTAGGAAATAGCCATGGTCCATCCATAAGGAGTGCTAGCTAATTAGCCCGTTAGTTCATTAGCTTGTCTTCGTCCCAACCCTAACTCTAAGCATATAAATACACCATTATGGGTCTTGAAAAAGAAATAATTTTCCGCTTTAATATGACGGCTAGGGTTAACTATATATCCAAAAAGAATTCTATGCATCTTTCTAGGTATTTAGGTTGTGGAATTACATTCATCCGCTTCGTGAAGATTTCCGAAGACATACTGATGACACAAATTGTGGTTGGTGTAAATTCACTTCCACTAAGGAGAAACCTGTAATTCTCCTAAACTAGTATGTACCGAATAAATACTAGAAAGAGTTAAAGAGAAGTGAAAATATGGTAAAATTTATTAATTGATGCGTTTGCGTGCATGCAAAGGAATGACAAGAAATTTAGTTAATTACGAGAGGCGTGTGCCTATATAATGACAAGCAACTAAGTTAGAAATTGCAAACATACATAGCAATATCTTAACAAGTATTCTAAGCAATAAACAATAACAATAATTACAAAACCGAGCTTCATTACGCTTTTTTCCATAATTAATATATAACTTATACAGCTGCATGAATTGTGCCTTATTTTGTTCTTGGCAGAGAGGAAGATGTGAAGTTGATGAATGTGCATAAGACTAACATTTTCAAGTTAAGAACATAATACTTCTTTTAACTTATGTTTAGCATTTTTTAGAAGTTTGTAACTTTCTTCTTTCAACTTTTCTTATTCAAGGGTTTTAAATAGTAGCTTATTAGTTTGAAAATTAACTTGTTTTAATTAAGCTCTTAGCATAATTTAATATCTATCGCCTACAAACTAACATCTATTATTTTAACTACTCCTGAGTGAAGCTTCTTTAATTAATTCGATGTTAATATTGCTCATATACAAAAGTTGCGTGCATCGATTTGTGTTCTTAAAAGATTTTCAAGTTTAGGTAAATGTTATTTAGGAACATATATACATAAATTGATCATCTTCTAATCTAACTCTAAAAGTTATATTCAAAATTATGTTTCAGATTTGAAATTTATGAGTTCCTACACGCAATAACGATCACATATTATACTACAATAATAACTAAGTTCACAATCAAATATTAATAGATTTTTAATACTCCATATCTTTAGGGTCGGGGCGAAAGTTATTTGATTCATGTGAACCTTTAAACAACCTCTAGATGTATTCCTATTCAAAAAACAAAATGTAGTACTGATTATCACAACAAGAAGTTCAATCCATGATGGTAAATATACAATTACTGTCTGATAACTGTAACTATTAATAACATAAATAGCCATTTTTTTAGGAAATTACATCGGAATCTCAATGCATGTCCACTTTTACCTTGGCATAATTATATCCCGAAAAAAAAAGGATCGTGGAATATATGTTGTATTGAGATCATGGAATTAATAAATACGTATATAAAATACGCGAAGCTGGAGGTCTGGAGACATGCTCTGGAGTCTAAGGGGTTTAGGCTGAGTAGGACCAAGACAGAATACCTGGAGTGCAAGTTTAGTAATGGGAATGACTTGGAGACAGGCGTGGAGGTGAGACTTGGTACCCAGGTCATTCCGAAAAAAAGAAACTTCAAGTACCTCGGGTCTATTATCCAAGGAAACAGAGAGATTGATGACGATGTCTCACATCGTATTGGGCGGGGCGGCTGAAATGGAGGCTTGCATCTGGAGTCTTGTGCGATAAAAATATGCCACCAAAACTTAAAGGCAAGTTCTATAAAGTGGTGGTTAGACCGACGATGTTGTATGGGGCGGAGTGTTGGCCAGTCAAGACTTCGCACATTCAAAAGATGAAAGTGACGGAGATGAGGATGCTAAGGTGGATGTGTAGGCATACAAAGAGGGATAAGATTAGAAATGATGATATCCGGTGCAGAGTGGGAGTGGCCTCGGTGGAGGAAAAGATGCTGGAAGCGAGGTTGAGATGGTTCAGGCATGTGCAGAGGAGAGACACAAATGCCCATGTGCGGAGGTGTGAAAGGTTGACTATGGACGAGTTTATGAGAGGTAGAGGTAGGCCGAAGAATCATTGGGGAGATGTGATTAGAAGGGATATGACGAAGGTGCAACTTATTGAGGACATGACCTTAGATAAGGGGTTGTGGAGGACACGGATTAGGGTAGAAAGGTAGTAGGTAGTCGAGTGTAGTACTACTTACGCGTACAGAATGGTAGTGTAGTGCGATTATTGTGGGTCCGCTTAGCTTACCATATTAGTAGGCGCAATATTGTTGTATAGTAGCGTGCGATTTCTGTTGTTGGGTGTTCTTTAGTGTACTGTGTTTAGCTTATGTATCTATGTCAGTTCCTTTCCTTTTCAAAATGCGTTGGCATGACCCATTCGCTTTTGACACCAGCATTTTCAGTATTTTAATATTGCCTTAAATTTTATGTCTAGGTCTGACCATTTTTCTTGCTCTACCTGTGCTTAGATTTTGTCTTGAGCCGAGGGTCTCTCGGAAACAGCCGCTCTACCTCTCAAGGTAGAGGTAAGGTTTGCGTGCACTCTACCCTCCCAGACCCACGTTGTGGAATTTTCACTGATGTTGTTGTTGTATATAAAATACTCGAAAAATAATTATACTTAAAAAGTCAAACCTTATAAAATGGATATTAAAGTCGATACAAAAATTAGACACAGGACAACGGAATTATCACTTACTTTAATTAGAAACTGTATTCTAAAATTGTCCTTTTTTTTGTTTTTCTAATTTTAATATTTGTTCGTGAACTCCTACAACTTGAATGACATTTAAGACTAATTTCTTCTGGTTGTATAAATAAATGCCTGATAAATGTGAACAAGCTTTTAAAAAAACATCGGGAACGCAATACAAAAGAGAGCCGTTTAAAGATTTTTTTTTAATTATCATTAGTAAACTATGTTAGAATCTAAGAGCAAACATACAACTGTTACTAGAGATGGCAGTGGATCCTGGATCCGGTGGATCTACATCCATTTTATAGAATATAAATTTTCAAAATTTGGACCAGACGGATCCGGATCGGACCCGGATCCATTTCTGACGGATAGGATCGAATCTGGATCTTGTGTTTGAGATCCATATCCGATCCAGATCCGACCCGTGGATCCGTTCTTTATTAAATATATGCATAACCTAGAATGTAATTTTATAAGTATTTTCTTAAAAAATTTCATAATTTATGTATTTTACATTTAGGTTTGCAGTAACGGATATTGAAAATTTTAGGAAGAATTGACTGGAACAATAATTTTATTACTCCACTAATCACCCTCAGCTTCCATTCTCAACCTCTTAGTTTCCTTGAGTAAATAAATTAACAGGCCTCTTAATTTATTCTATAAATATAAATTAGTGTTGTAATATATTTACTTTTCATGTTTGCTTCAATATGACTTTAATACCTTTCTACTCCAAAATGGTTAAATGAAACAACTTCTTTAAATACCATGCATTCTTTAACATACTCAAATTATCTCTTGTTTACTTATTTAATCATACTGAAAAATGCATTTTGTTACAAGTATATGTACATGTTTCTCAAATTTAATTAGATCTTTATCATTTTATGAGGCTTGCTGATTTTTTTTTGCTATTATAGAATCAAGGAGACATTCATTTGTCTACATCAATATAGGGAGGCCAAAGATGTCATCGTCCAATTCTCCAGGTGCAGCATGCAAATTATTGCGTCGAAAATGCACTCAAGAATGTGAATCCAGAACCGATTCGTGGATCCGAATTTGGATCTGATTTTTATGAACCCGATAGATCTGAATCTGAATCCGATCCAAATCCGATCCGTTGCCATCCCTAACTCACCTAACAAATGTGAAATAATTTTTTATAGAAAAAACTACTTTTAATAATTGCAAGTAACATGAAAAGGGACAAATTATAAGAAATTCTTGCAATCCACTTGCAATAACTAGCATGGCCCGTTGACTTGAGACTTCATATCATACTTTCACAATAATAATGACTGCCCATCCGTGAACAACAACATACCCACTATAATCTCATAATTAAGATCTAATACGCAGATCTTATTCCGACCTCGAAAGATAGAAAAGTTATTTTCGATAGACAGAGTTTCCATCGGTTGATTTATGCAAATGCAGATTGTTATTTAGATTTTATTTTTATAGTTTTCTTAAATTATCCTTTTAGTCAATGTTAAATTCGACTAGAGGTGGGCGTAAAAAAAACCAATATGTTCGGTTTATATCGCCGAACGTATCGGATTATATCGGGGTCTTCTAGGGGTGGCTAGTGGGCCAGGGTCGGGTCGGGGTTTTTTTGTTTTTTTTTTAAACTGAATTTCCAACACTGAAATTGACATTCACACCTACATTACTACGAAATTTCGACGTTGAAATCTATTGTGTATCGTGAGATGTTTACTAAAGAAAAGGGAAAATTAGAAATCGATTTGGGGGAAAACACAAATTGATTGGGAAAACGGACGGCTTCGTAAAAATTGACGGTGGTTTGCCCGGCCCCGTCTCGAAAAATACGCAAAATAAAAAAAATTCGGGTAAAACGGACATCCGAGTGAAGAGTTATGACCATTTAAAATTTCACCAATTTACAACTATTTTTTCTCCCTACATTTTATATCAATACTTCCGTGATATGTTAATCAAGTTCATGCCGCATTCGACTTCCATGAAAGCTTCATAAAGTGGCTTTAATGACTATGATTCAAGAGATAGTAGTAGCCTAAAATAAAAAATAAGATTAATTACAAATTTGTCCTGGTTTTTCGGTTCGGTTCATCCCCAAAATTAAAGAACCGAACCAAATCATTTAATCCTGATTCGGTTCGATTTTTGAAAAAAATATTTTTTTTATAAAAAAAATGAATAAAGCCAATTCGGTTCATTTTTTTCGATTCTCTAGATTTTTTGCCCACCCCTAGATTCGATCTAATGACTTTTGTACTCAACCTTACTGACAAAATATTAGACTATTGTCTAACATTATTTGCAATAACTAATTAATGTTTAGATCATGGTCTAATATTTTTTAATAAAATTTTAGTTTGCTCGAAAAAAATCTTAAAACCGTCGTCTCAAAGATCCACAAATTTCAAAAAGTTTTTTTTTATTAAAAAAAACATCATTTGCTAAAAAAATCTGCATAATTTCACAATAATAGAGTCCCACCCACTGCTGACCCGCCTAATGTAGTACTATGCTTAAGACTAATGTCTACTTTAATTACATCATTAATTAATACCCCTGGTGTCCAAGACGCATTAACCATGCTGTTTCTAATATAAATCAACATCCTTTTTCTATGTGATTTACAACGAATTCTGATGGAAAACTGTCATGCTAGTTATTCGGCGACACGAAGTTGTGAAATTGTTTTAATATGAATTTTAGAAAAATGTATACAGTCGACTAATTATTTGTCAATTACTTAGTTGTAGGAAATGTATCAATTGATCTAATCTCATTTTATTTCTTTTACACTTAATCCTAGTTTACTTCCAAAAATCAAACAAAAAAATTTATTTGTTAATTATTGTTTCAGATTTTGTATTCAACCGGGACAAAGGATTAACGGCGAACGATGGGCATAATTTAAGGTGAAAACAGTAATTTACGTAGATTGAGTGTGAATGTGTGATCAAGTTTTAATTATCTGATAAATAAACATCGGGATTTGGGGTACTTAATTGTGTTCACATTGTTAATCTTATCCTTATGTTTTGGAAGCATATGTTCTTCTTGAACAGGTAGTTTTTCTGGTACCATGGTCCAAGACAAGGTAAATACTATCATATTTTGTAAATCCTTAAATTTTTAAATTTTACTTTATCCCTTCCTTTTTATCTATTCCTTTGCAAAAAATAGATTTTGTCTTCTCACTTATCGATTTCCGCAAATCAAGATAAATATATTATTTTCTTTTAATATTATCCTTATCATTAAGTAACTATATATAGACCAACAAAGATTGTGGTGGAGTGATGAGTACTCTTCATCTTAAACCAGAAGTCTCGAGTTCTAAGTTCCTCTAGGTACAGAGTTACTTTGTTAGGACGCTTTATCCCACCCACCCTCTCCCCAATATGGAACTTTACGACGCGAATTCAAATTTAGTGAGACTCAAATATGGGTATCGAACACTAGGTGAGAAACAAATTGAATGAAACGGTGCTGGGCCTATAAGATTATGAATAAGCAAAATAGGAGGAGGGTTAGGAATATGAGTGCTCTCTTTCGATCGAGCTGATGAAACTCCGTTTAAAAATCTTAAGGAAAGTACCAAGTTAACAAGAGACAAATAAAATAAAACGGTGGAAGTAATTGTTACTCTCTCAATTCACTTTAATTTGCTACAATGGACTTTGCAGTCCCTTAAAAATATTAATAAATAAAAGTGCATATTTACCCTGATATCAATAGTAATTGATGTATAGTTTTAATAATAGACTTGAAAAATAATTTCAAGATTAAGTAATTAATTTTAAGATTAAAATATAAAAATAAATTTATTTTTCTCTTGATATATTAAAGTGGACAATTAAAAATGAAATTTTATTTTTAATATAGTGAATTAGTAAAAGTGAATGAAGTGAATATTAATGATGAGTATAATAATATAATTAAAATAACCCAGAATATATACGAACCTACAAGAAGGCGGTAAGGTGTTCTACGGTCTTAGGTTGGGCTCTGGTTGACTTGGGTTGTTTGCATCGTGGCCCCACATTTTATTTTTCAAAGTATATCCTTTTGTTCATCTTTTCCTCCTCCCATTTTAGCACATTTTCACACCATATAATCTGCAAACGCAAGCCCCAAACAAAGTAAATTGAAGCCCACATATTTTTACTTTCAATTCTTTGTCAAAAAGTAACTTTCACATCATACATTTTCGTCTCAATCAAATCAAAGGGAATTTTGTACTTACCCGTTGTTAAATTTGACTTTGAATATAATACAGCTGGTTTGCAAAACAAAATAATAGAAGTAATACTGAATGAAGTAAAAGAGGACGATAAATGACTTGTTGTTGGTAGGGATGATCGTATATCGGTTTGGTTCGATTTTGTATCAAAAAAATATGAATCGGATAAAATTTAGTTTTAAAAAATAAAAGACGAATCAAACTTTTTTTTAAAAAAAATGATATATCGATTTATATCGCCGAACGTATCGATTTATATCGATTTTTCAATTCAAATATAAAGTTCAAAAAAATAATTTAAAGTCCAAAAACATAAAGTCTTAAAACATGTAAAAAAACTCCAAATTAAAGTTTACATCCCCATAAAATAAAAGTCCAACACTGAAATAAAATAAACGGGTCGGGGAATTTTTTAAAAAAATTTGAATTTCCAACACTGAAATTGACATTCACACCTACATTACCACACAATTTTGACGTTGAAATATATTGTATATCGTGAGATCTTTACTAAAGAAAAGGGAAAATTAGAAATCGATTTGGAGGAAAACACAAACTGATTGGGAAAACGGACGTTTTCGTAAAAATTGGCGGCGGTTTGCCTGACCACGTCTTGAAAAAATAGGCAAAATATATATTTTTTTGAGTAAAACGGGCATCCAAGCGCAGAGTTATGACCATTTAAAGTTGAACCAATTTACAACTACTTCATCTCCCTACATTTTATGTCAATACTTCCGTGATATGTTAATTAATTTCATGTCGCATTCGACTTCCATAAAAGCTTCATAGATTGGTTTCAATGGCTATGATTCAAGAAATAGCTATAGCCTAAAATAAAAAATAAGATTAATTACATATTTGCCCCCGATTTTTCGGTTCGGTTCATCCCCAATACTAAAGAATCGAACCGAATCATTTAACACATGTATGTTCGGTTTTAAAAAAAATTAACTGAATAAAACCCGAACCAAACCGAACCGTCAGTTCAGTTTTTTCGGTTCAACGGGTTTTATGCCCACCTCTACTTGTTAGTTTACCGATTAATGCCTATTGTAATTTTATTTATTTATTATCTTATAAATATTCGATTGAAAATTAATATAGTTAAACTCTAACTAGTAATGTACTAATGTGTTTATGTGACAGTCACGATATCATCAAATTCTGCAGAGTGGCATGTTTCTCGACATTCCAGTTTGACTGAATCAGAAAAGACCACAGAAGTACTCACACAAATATTAATTCGAATTTATCAATATGGTTATGTTAAATTAGAATATCATTATTTTTGGACAAATCCATAGATTTATCGTGAACAAACATATCAAGAGTATAATTTGTAGAATAATAGTTCAATAACAAAATTAAGCGATTAGCTAGCTCAACGCTGATTATATCTGTTCTACGTTAAAATGATTCTAAAATAATCCATGTACCTCGATTTACACGTCATATAACCCATTATAATCAACAAGCACAAGTAGTAAAAAAAAAATTAGTCTATCAAAACTAAAACAGATGAACTTACATTAAATTTTTTAACAGAAATCCGATTATGCAATCTCTAAGTTATTATCATGTGCATCAACCACCCAATAATAACTTTGGATACAATTATCTCTCTTAATAGTTAATGCTACCTCAGCCCCAATATTATCTTGTATCTTTTAAGTTTCTTGTACATTTAATAACTTTAATTATAAGAATATATTTATTTAAATTAAATCATACTTCATTCGTTCAAGTATTTCACTTAATTAATACTCAACCAATTGAAATAATATATAATAATGAATTTGATAAATAGATGCTTCTTTTTTTAAGGTGAAAATTCTAAAACAAATTCAATTTGCTAAAACAACTAATATTTAAGACCGCAAAGAATATTACAGGAGAGTAGTTTATACCGTCTTTTTTTTATGGAATAACGAAAATCCAGATTAATATAAAAATGATATTGAATTGTTTTTTAAGGGAATAAATAGAAATAATTATAAATAGGGTGGTCAACAGTAAACATAGTTGCAAGTAGTGAGACCCAATGAAGTACGTGTCTAAGAAGGAGACTTTTGACTTACATAATAGAACATAACTCAAAACTAGGGCCGGCCAACGGGGCGGGTCCCGATGGACCCGACATAACGGGAGAGGGCGGGATCGGTCCTCCGACGGGATTGACGGGCCGAGACTGGCGGGATTTGCCGATGTCCGTCCCGTTCCCGGTCCCGTCGGAAAAGAGGACCTATCTTATCAGGCCGGGGGCGGGGCGGGATCGGATTTTCCATTTTTTTCACTTAATTTAAAAATAACATATATAAACACCTAAATAATTGAAGAAGATAGTGTAATAAAAATATCTCATGACTGTTTTTGTGCCTATTATATTATTTAATAGAAATATAATTTTTTTGTAATACAATTTCAAAATTGCAACTTTGTGGTGTTCACAATCGCGACAAGTTTTTCTATAAGGTAGTCCACAATCGTGACAAGTTTTTTATATTCTTTTTTTCTTTGTATTCTATCACATTTAAAAATAAAGTTTTATAGCAAATTATATTTTATTAAGAATGTCTTCAAAAAGTGGCAGATCATCCTTTACAACTAAGTTATAAATATGACACGCACATTTCATATGAAAATGATTAGGAAAAGATGGAGTTAAAAATATCTTTTAAAAGTCTAATAGCATAAGTATTAGAAAAAGCATTATCTAACGTAATTAATACTCGCAAATTTGATGAATATTTTTTGCAATAAAATTTCAAGTGTGCCTATCATCAATATATCTGTATGCTAAAATACATTTTTGCATAGGACATTTATAATCTATCCAATGATATGTTACAGTTAAATAATCATGACAGTTAGTACTACGGCCTATATCAGACGTGATAGATACTTTTTCAGGAAAATGATATAATGAATACCGTAAATATTGTTGATATTCATGTGCAAATTTAAAAACGTCTCTCCTAACAGTTGATTTAGGAAAACCGTTAAAAACAGGATTATACATATCTCTAATTTAATGAATAAAACCAGGAGATGAAGGAAATGAAAAGGCAAACCCTCCACCGCAACTAAATTTGTTATTGCTTCCCTATCTCTATGTTTATCGTATTTAGGACCTACAATTCCTCATGTCGTCGGGTTAATTTGACCTTGTACTTGATCCGGGACACTATGTGAACCTTGTCCCGACTGAGAGCGCATTAGCGCACCCGGATTTGTAGCCTCGTATTCATCCCACCTAGCTTTGTGAAAACTTTGTACATGTCTCAATAAACCTCCAGTCCCACCCTGACCTTTTTCCATTTTAAATTTATAAATATTTTTACAAATTTGGCATCTAACTACTTGATTATCTTGTTTCCTAACAAAAAAATTCCATGCACCAAATTTTAATTTTTGTTGTGTGGGGCCTCGTCTCATACTAGGGGGAATAAGAGGCGTTCCAGTTTCAGTTTGAGGTGCACTAGTGGGTATATCATCTAGATTATCTTCTAAATTAAAGTCTGGTTGAGTTGCAGAATATATCTCATCGTCTAATGGTATGTCATTAAAAAATTTAATTTCATCTATATGAGTGTAATCAATCAAATCATCCTACCGAGGAATATGATGACTAGAAGAAGTACACATGCTCTTGTTATCCCTACTAGATGAAGTACCCTTACTATTAACCTTAAACATACCTATTAATCCTTCCATTTTAATTATGCAAATAAATAGTTAAAGATAATAAAATTAAGTGCGATAATTAAGATAAAGTAACAATAATAATTTAAAGAAGGAATGAATGTACCAAATGCCGACGTAACGTCGACTTGTAATCGAGGTTGGAAATTGAAACTTTGCTTGATGAATGATCCTCAAGCTAGTTGCCAACTTCACTCCCAATTTTTTAACTTTGATATAAATGAGCAAAAAAATATAATATTTAGTAGGCAATATAGAATTGTAGAGAGATAAATTGAGGGATTAGAGAGATTGTTGGAAGATTTGTGAGAAAGATGAAGAGAAAATGAGGTATTTATAGTTGGAAAATTGGGTTAACGTGTAAATATATTAATTTAGGGGTTAAAAATAAATATTAAGGGAGTAGAGAGAGGCCAAAAATGGTCATTGCACAACGACCAAAATATAAAATGGCAGTTGTGCAACGACCATGTTTGCAAAGGGGATCGGGCTTGGGCGGGACGAGCCCAGGTCCCGTCTCGGGTTTGAGTCTCGTTCCCTTTTTTTTTTGGCAGGATCGGGGCGGGACCGGGACGGGGTTGGATCAGGGTCAGGTCGGAACGGCTGACCTGACCCACTGGCCAGCCCTACTCAAAACACCATTATGTGGACCCCATTTCCACGTGGCAACATCATAACGGTTTTAAATTCTAAAAAGCAGGCAAATAAAAGGAATATACCTTAAGTAGATGCCATCATCAAAGACCCTTTAAATACGGCACTAATTCACCATCTTCCCTTCATAACTCAGTTAATACTTCTCTCATTATTTCTCAGTTCAGATTTAGTGAAGCTAAATAATGCAAAATCAAACCAAAGTTTTGATTTTTTTGGCTCTTTATTAGAGCTTTTGAACGTAAAAAAACCAATCTTAATTCAAGATTTGGTTTTCTATTCCTGCTGTTGTTTCTTGATTTTGTTGCATTTGGTGAAAATCGAAATCTTGGTGAAGAAAACCCTTTAAGGTTAGTGTAAAGATCTTTCCTTTTATGTCCTTTTGTTAATATTTTTGCGTTTATACTTCCATGCATTTGTGTTTTGATGGAGAAATGGTGAAAATTTTGAGTTCTTGGTTGTTTTAATGGAAGAAAATGAAGGGTTTGATCACGGGTATATGTATCTTTTCATACCCATTTAGTGATATATCTTTCTTTTTTTTCATTTTTGAAAACATTGATGAAATCTTCAAGATTTCATTTTTAAATTTTATAAGATTTATTTCATTTTCTGTTTATTTTTGTACAGTAATGATGGACATCCCCATAGATGTAAGGATCATAGAGATTGATTTTTCCCTTTTTGTGAACCCCCTAAATATATATATATTTTTTCATTTTCTGTTTATTTCTGTTTATTTTTGTACAGTACTAATTTGCCACATGTGTCTGTTAGGCTGTTCCTTTCTTTTTGAAGTGTTCCCTTTCTTCCAAGTAAAAATAAATAAATTAGAAAATACTCTGTATGGACTATATATTACGGAAAACAAAACATGAGTACTTATTTTCTCTCAATTATTGCTCCTTGACAGCAATTTTAAGCCTAATTTGATTAATATCAACCACTCCATATGAAGAAATATTTTTACTAATATCAACTTTTTGAATGAACTTATTTGTTTCGCCAAAGTGTTTGTGATAATAACATCAGCCAGAATCTCAAGAAATCTGTGTGTCCCTGTCTGGAAATAGTTACTCCATTACTATAGCTGATGTTTACTTGTTAAGCTTCTTTTTCAATGTTAACTAGGCTTAGGTTCCTTAATACTTTCACATACACTATAAATGTCACAGCTTAGGTCGCCAGCTTTGAAAAGTAGCATGCATGCCTAGTGTGTGTCAAATAAAAACTAACAAATAAATAGATAGGAAAAAAGACTTTTGTGGTCCCCACCATTCTTCTTGTTTTGTTCTGTAGTTTGAGTTTAACTATAGTTTACTAACAGTGGATTAATAACCTTGAACAAGAAGTACGTTACTTGTACAATTTTGTAATTTTGTTTTTACTATGTTAGTGAATTACATCCTCTTCTTCTATTTTTGCAGGAAGTAAGGTTTGAGAAGTTTTAGTCATGGCTAACGATAATTTGCAAGTGCTAAATGCACTAGATGTTGCAAAGACACAATTGTATCACTTCACAGCAATTGTGATTGCTGGCATGGGCTTCTTTACTGATGCTTATGACCTTTTCTGCATTTCTATGGTCACTAAATTGCTTGGCCGAATTTACTACCACCAAGAAAATGCATTGAAACCTGGCTCTCTACCCCCTAATGTTTCATCAGCTGTTAACGGAGTTGCCTTCTGTGGCACCCTTACTGGACAACTGTTCTTTGGGTGGCTCGGAGATAAGCTTGGTAGGAAGAAAGTTTATGGAATGACCCTTATGGTCATGGTCATTGGTTCGATTGCCTCGGGGCTCTCATTTGGTCATACACCAAAAAGTGTTATGACTACACTTTGTTTCTTCAGGTTTTGGCTAGGATTTGGCATTGGTGGTGATTATCCCCTTTCCGCCACCATCATGTCCGAGTACGCTAACAAAAAGACTCGTGGAGCGTTCATTGCTGCGGTGTTTGCCATGCAAGGTTTCGGAATTCTGGCTGGTGGAATGGTGGCAATCATTGTTTCTGCAGCATTCAAGGGAGCATTCCCTGCACCAGCATATTCGGTTGATGCTCTTGGTTCAACAGTCCCTCAAGCTGATTTCGTGTGGCGTATAATTCTCATGTTTGGTGCGATCCCAGCTGGAATGACTTATTACTGGCGTATGAAGATGCCTGAAACCGCCCGTTACACTGCCTTGGTTGCTAAGAACTTGAAACAGGCAGCTAATGACATGTCGAAAGTGTTGCAAGTTGAAATTGAAGCAGAGCCAGAGAAAGTCGAGAATGCCCATCACAACGGTGCGAATAGCTTTGGTTTGTTTTCTAAGGAGTTCCTCCGTCGCCACGGACTTCACTTGCTCGGGACTGCCAGCACGTGGTTCTTGTTGGACATCGCTTTCTACAGTCAGAACCTTTTCCAGAAAGACATTTTCAGCGCGATTGGATGGATTCCACCAGCACAAACCATGAACGCGTTGGAAGAAGTTTACAAAATTGCAAGGGCACAAACACTTATTGCCCTTTGCAGTACTGTTCCTGGTTACTGGTTTACAGTGGCATTCATCGATAAAATTGGTCGATTTGCAATTCAGTTGATGGGGTTCTTCTTCATGACGGTCTTCATGTTTGCCATAGCTATTCCATATCATCACTGGACTCTCAGTGCTAACAGAATCGGGTTCGTGATCATGTACTCGCTCACCTTTTTCTTCGCCAATTTCGGTCCAAACGCCACAACATTCGTTGTCCCCGCGGAGATTTTCCCAGCCAGGCTTAGGTCCACATGCCATGGAATATCAGCAGCAGCTGGGAAAGCTGGAGCTATGGTTGGTGCATTCGGGTTCTTGTATGCTGCTCAGTCTCAGGATCCAAAAAAGACTGATGCCGGTTACCCTGCTGGCATTGGTGTGAGGAACTCGCTGATCGTCCTAGGTTGTGTTAACTTCCTTGGAATGGTGTTCACATTTTTGGTGCCAGAATCCAATGGGAAATCATTGGAAGAAATGTCAAGGGAAAATGAAGGGGAAGAGGAAAGTGGAACAGAAATGAGGGGGGCTAATGGAAGGACAGTTCCTGTTTAATTTTGGAAAATTTGGTATATACTATGATGCATTTTGAGTGAATTTGTGGTCTTTGGAGCAACACATCTTGGGGTGAAAGAGTTGTTTTGTGGTTATGTTTTAAGATGGAATAAGCTCTAATATTTTGCTTGTTTATGGTTGATGATGATTAACATTATTTTAGTATTTCTGAGATAAAGTAACCAAAGGAAGTTCTTTCTATAGAAAGTTGACGTATAATAATAATATGAAGAAAATGCTTTTGAATCAGAGATGTTTTTGTGTAATTCATTTCTTGTCTCTATTCTGAAAATATTTGGATGGATTTTATTTGGTTCTCTTTGGTATGATAAGTAACTGATATAACTCAGTGGCTAAGAGTTCTGCTACCACATTTGGTTCAAATCCAATACTCTTAGTAAGTATGCTAAGGAGTGGTTCGTTCGATTGAATGGAATAACTTTTAGACTATAACGAACTTTTTTGTAAAAAGAAATTCCATTCAACGCCAAAATTTAAAGGAATTTATTACGCAAGAAAACTAATCATGGAGATCCAATCCCTGAATAATTCTTTGTGAAGATAAAGCATGAAATGGAGGACCCAAGAGGCCAAGATACAATATTGTCTTCAGCTAGACTATACGCTGAAAGTATACCATATTTGGAATACACGATATACTATCTTGTGTATATCACGGAAACTCAAGGCAATTGGAAGATCGTTATATACACGGTATACACACGGTGTATATCACTGTTTTTGGTAATAAATTTTATATATAATTAATATTGTACACTTATCATAATTATATAATTTTTGTACAAATAAAACATGATTTTAAAGTAGAATAAGAATAAAATTTTTCATATTATAAAAATTATAAATTATATATTAATTCATTAATAAAAATAATCAAAAAATTATTTCTTTCCTAATCATCCCAATCGCAATCATTAACTTAACATATGTAAATAAAGTGCGATTGTGAAGTGATAAGATCTTTCAATACATGTGAATCTGTTTTCACAATTAGTGAACATAGATTCTAGTGTAGAAGACAGCTCCAATCCTTTGACTTTTAAAACTTTTTTCGTTTTTTATTTTAAAAAATATTTGACATCTTTTTTTTTTTCGTTTGAAATCAAAGAAGTGCCATGAGCTACCTTTCATTCAAAAAATTCCACTTAATAAATATTCACAGATCATAAAAAATAAAAAAATAAAAACAAATCACAACTATTTAAATACTTCTTCTAACTTTCTATTTTCACTAAAAAAGAAATATCAAAAACTTCTTGCAAATATCATCCAAACGGTTCCGCCGCACAATGGAAGACAAAGCAGTAGTTTAATTTTTGTCTTGTCACTTAAAAATATATTACAAATAATTTTCGAGGAAAGGCTCTTTGATTCTGCAAAACACAGCCTGTCAAATTAGCTCATAAAAAAAAAGATCACAACAGGTTCATGATAAATATAAAGCCTTTGCCGTGTTCGTTGTTCCTCTTCTTGCCGTTCTGTTATTTATTTATTTATCTATTCATTTATTTATTCTTGACTTAAGAACCTATTTATACGTTCTATAAGAGCCTTACCTAAATAAGAAGTTAACTATCTTCAATTATTTATTCCACTCCTCATGTGATTGATATGATATGGGAATTAATAGACGCATAGAACATTTATTTCCCTTTTTTTTATGGGCTTAATAACATTTCCTTTCTAGTATGCAAATGGCATGTAAGTTTCATGCAAACGCGTTTTCAGATTATAAACTTTGAAAGTATACATAATTTATAGTAGTATCTTTCTTTTCGTTTTTGTTAACTTTTTCTTTAATTTTTAATATTAAATAGTGTTAAGAGTCCACATCGGATATGGAATGAGAACATGGACTTCATATATGGACTTGGACAATACTCACTCTACAAATTAGCTTTTGGGGATTAAGTGACAGAAGCTTATACAATACTCCCTCCGTTCTAATTTATGTGACATTTTTACCGTTGTAGTTTTTACTATTTTCTGTTTCTGTCAGTAATTAAATTCTAAGAGTTCTTTATTATTTTATGACTTGAAAATTTACCCATACATTCTTGAACATAAGATGTTAACTATCTTGAAAACTAGGTATCTCTACTATTCCATAATTTATGTCACTCGTGAAGTGATTGATTGAGAATATACGCGAAATACATTTCCCTTTCTTTTTTTTTTTTTTGATAATTCAGGTTTTCAGGCTTGCGCCTGACTACTTCACTGGTATTACTCAGACGTCCTGGAGATGATGGGACCGGTCCTTCAGCACCCCACCACCAGGTAAATCGCGGGATGTGCACACATGGTCGATGTCCGCCAAAGCCCAACGGATCAATGCTACAAGGTTGACCCCCCCACAGGCCCCATCCACAAGGCTTGGCGGAGACCGAACCCACACTGCAACATGCCCGCGCGGCTTTTAGCGCCCAGGCTTTACCACATGTATGTGCCCCGGAGGACGATATTCGGAGGGGAGAATCGAACTTGCGACCCTAAGGCCGCAAAGTTAACTCCCTGCCAGCAAGCTGACCCTCTGGATACATTTCCCTTTCTACTATGTCAATTTCATGTTTTACGCGTATTAAGGTTAAAAACAAAAATGTCAATTAAAGGGACACAAGTTTTACTCTCAGATTTGTTGTACTTGTCTATTGTCGATCATTGAAAAATACTTAGATTTAGCGTTGTCTCCTTTATCAAGTAAAAGTAACTATAATTTGAACACGTCGTGTTTTACTAAGAAGGATCAGTTTTATTGAATACTATAAAAACCTGGGAAAAGAATCGGCAAACTTTAATGTTAGCCTGTCGATCCTAAAATGTTAGAAACAGAATCGAAAATGTTAGAAAGAGAATAGATTAATTAAAATGAACTTATTCTATTTTTGAAGTTGTAGTGAAAACTGAGAAAGTCAACCTGTAGTGCTTAAGCATCAAGGATTTTATTTAGATTAGAAATTCTTATCCATGTCTTTCTTGTAAATAAACCATGGTGCTATACATATCTTGTTTTGTTTTCACATATTTTTTGCTATATTCAAATAGATGTGTTAGTATAATCCTTCTTTTGTCACCTCTTTTCGGTGGAAAATTGGAGATTCACGGGGAGAAGAATGATTTCTATTTAATGATGATTATAATATCCTGTTATCCTTTTATCATCATTACTAGGAACCATAAACATCATATTTCATTAAACATTATATTTCACGTTGTGTATACCACATTCATCGTTATTATTGTTGACAAAATATCAAGTAGATCAAGAATAACTTGTTGGTCAAAAAAATGAAAATTTTGGCATGCATTAGGACTTAGGAGTTTGTGACGTTACAAAATATGGAAGTTTGTGACAATAGGAACAGGCTGTTGATCAAGATGTTTACAAACTTAGTCTGTTTACTCTTTGCAAAGTTAGCTAATCTTCTGACAACCTGCACAATGACTTCAATATTTTCAGATCTAACCATTTTTTAACAATGCTTTGACAGCTCCATCTTCCCTCAATTTTACATGTAACTTTTCCGTCGTGAGATAGAACCTTATCAAGTTTGTTTACATATGCCGGCTCCCCATATAGTGACCCTACCGCAGGGGTGTTATAGTACCTCACCTTCACGAGACCTGATATCTCCTACGCGGTTTAACAAGTTTGTTTACATATGCATGATCCGAAGTAAGCACATATGGGAGCTCTGAAATGAATTTTGCAGTATATTAAGGGCACTCTTGAGTTTGGGCTGCATCTGTATAAGTCCGCCATCACTAGCATTACCTCGTATACAGACATTGATTAGGGAGGCTACCCAGATACACGCCGCTCCACGTCTGGCTATTGTGTGTTCTTAGGAGACAACCTCGTCTCCTGGTCATCAAAACGACAGCCGACACTGTCTCGATCGAGTGCTGAGACAGAATACCGAGGGGTAGCAAATGTGGTATCCGAATCGTGTTGGCTCCGAAATCTTCTGTTAGAACTACATTGTCTGATTGCAAAAGCAACCGTCGTTTATTGTGATAATGTGAGCGCAATATACTTATCAGATAACCCTGTCCAGCAGCAGCGCACAAAACACATAGAAATGGATATCTTGTTTGTCCGTAAAAAGGTTTCACATGGACAAGTCCGGGTTCTACATGTTCCGTCCCGTTATCAGATTGCAGACATTTTCACAAAAGGACTTTCATGCATACTGTTTGATGATTTCAGGGACGGTCTCAGCATCCGAGCACCCCCAGCTAAGACTGCGGGGGTCTGTTAAGGATGATTAGGATCATATCTTCCTAATTATCCTTCATCATCTCAATCACTAAGGAGAATCATCTCAATCATGTACAATCATTAAGGAGAATATTGTGTAATTATGTTGGATAAGATGATTAGCTAATTATTAGGATAGTCTTCCATATTCATAGCCATAGATTGATATTATAGGCTTGTATATATATTGTATACTTGGGATAAAATAAACCAATGGAACGAATTCCTTCACAAACATTACCACCAAGAAAAATGACAATTGTGACTTTGATATTTGAAGTTAATTTGAAATATTAGAAAGATTACACTTATTGTCAAGTTTCTCCCTTAAAGCAAATATATAGAGAGAATAACAATATTTGAAGTCTCTAGACGACATTGAAAATTGGAAGATGGTCAAAGCAAATTAGAAAGGAACACATTTTTTTAATTATTTAGACACCCTCTTTCAATCAATTAGCTCCTTTCCGGAAAGTCCTTATTTATCTGAGAATTTGTTAATTTTACTGGGTTAGATTAATTCCAAAAGAAAAGATCGCGAAACAATGGTTCCATTAGTCAAATGTTGGTATACAAAGATATGTCTTAAAGCAACCAGTTTATTTTTAGCTTCTTTGACTGTGTTTCTTCAAAGTATGAATCATAAAAATCGAGATCAAAATATAACAAAAAAGGAAAGATTAGCTTGATTTACATATATCTGGTAGAAGATAAGACGAGTCTTTTAGCTTACTAGTACTTAACACATGAGTACTTCCTTAATTACTCTGCAAGAAGGAGTCCACCAAGACAACTAGCTAGCTATGGGTTATCTGCACATCTTTGTATGATGTTGGATTAAGGTTCAAATTAGGGGCTGTTTCCTAGCAGTTACAGTAGCTACGATGATTCCGAGGGGCCAATTTCTCAAGCTAGATCATCAACTTATTTCGTCTCATCATTGCTAGTGATCCATGGATGCCCTGTGTATTATATATATCATCTCATCAAGCAAGCAAATAAGTGAATTAATACAAAAAATTCAAATTATATAATATGGCTAACCACTAATTATATCTCCCTCGATTCCAATTTAAGTGGTAGCATTTTCTTTTTAGGCCATTTCAAAAACAAAAATGATAGCTTCTCAAATTTGAAAACTAATTAATTTAATTTTTTTATTTTATTCTTAATGAGAGGTTTTTATAATCAGATATCTTAAATATTTAGGGCATAAGTTTTAAAGGTCTTACGGACACATATATTATGTCATATTTAAGATCGCTAAGTTTAAAATCTCTCTGAGACACATAAACATTATGTCATTTTATTATAATAAATTTCAAAAGTATTCCACTTTAATTTGTCATCAACAATGCCACACAAATGCAAATGGATGAAGTATGTGTTATATATACAGTATATATGTATAATGATCTAATTTTCCACTCATACGAGGCGACGGGTTGTAATGGTTCTCCAATATTGAATGGATTAAGAATGATTTATAGTTCATTTAATTGGCACATATAGAATGAAAAGTAAGTCTTTGTAAATGATTAACACCTCATTTGTTTGCATTTAATAGAGATAATAGATTCAGACCTTAGATCACTAAGTGCATTTATTTAGATTAAGATATTAACACTTATTTGATCTAAATAAATCTTAATCATTAAGATGTAGTTTTATATGGACAAACTCCCCCCTCACCCATCCACTACCTTTCCACCCCCCACCACTAACCCCAACCCTACCCAACCCACCCTCCCACCCGCCACCCACCCTTCTACCCCCATCCCCACTAACCACCCCCCTGCCATCACAATCACCACCCCACCCCCAACCCAATTCCCTACCCACCCACCCTACTATATTTAGTTATTTTTATTTGAATTGTATATTTATTATTCTTAAATAAATACTATTGAAAAATAAATAATTTTAATCATTTCGTGTTTAAATATAAAAATAACAATTTAATCATTTAGATGTGTATTCAAATTTAAATTTTTTAATATTAATCAAAACAAATGAGGCCGACCTTTATACTAAATAAAATAAAAATTAAGACCTTGCAAACGACAACAGTCCTATTCCATCTAGAGTTCTAATGGATCAAAACTTCTAAGAATACGGCAAAAATATGTTCATTTTAAACGAGCATAATTCATTGTACTTTCAATTCCTTTGCTATATGCACACATTTTCTGTCCGAAATACTAAAAGAATTCATGTCCACATAGACTTCAATTTGAATTATTTGATCCTAGAAAAGGGAATAATTCTTACGTATACATTAAAATAATACTGTAAATGAAAGTAAGGAACTGTTCAAATGATTATACTCCCCCAATTTATACGTCACAGTTAAAATTTCGAAATTGTTCGAAATTCAATTTTGAAATTGTTAATTCAGACGTAAAAGCTTTATATTTTTTAAAATAAAATTTATATTTGAAAAACTACAAATAATACTCCCTTCGTTTCCAAAATATTTTGTAATTTTCATTTTAGTCCATTTTAAAAAATGTCTTTTTCTTTTTTTGATAAATTTTTAATTTCAACTTCTCATATGAAATGTTTCACCACAAAATTAAAGAACATTCTATATATCCTACACAAGATTCAAGAATATTATCTACTTTCTTAAATTTCATGTCAATACAATATCCAGACCTTTTTAAAATAGAGGGAGTTATACTTAACAAGTTAAAATATTTAAAAGACATAAATTTTTTTTAATAAAAATTAAACTTTATTGGCTCTCAAAATACCAACGGAACTCTTATTTGCAAATTGATATGACTTAATTTAATTAATTTATGATTAAAATTTTTGGTCATGCTGTAAACTAAGAGATAAAAGGGGCTAATAAGAATGATAGGTGGCGATACTTACGAAGGACTTGTTCAGATGAGAATCTTCTAGAAACATCTTTACACAACATTCGACGAAGCAAATCCTTCGCCGCCGGTGATACAGAATGGAAAATCCTCGTCGGAAACCTAAGGTTCGCTCTGAGAACAGCCTCAAAAATCTCCTCCGTAGAGTCACCGTAAAATGGCGGGATTCCGGCCAGCATTATATACAAAATTACACCGGCACTCCAAATATCTACCTTCTCATTGTAATCTCTTCTGGCTAAAACCTCCGGCGCCACGTAATACGGCGTTCCTACCACTCCGCTTATCAACTCGCCTTCGCGAAAACACTCAGCCGAGCCAAAATCAGCCAATTTCAGCTCGTTCCAGTCGCTAAACAGAATGTTATCCGGCTTGATATCCCGATGCGCTACGCCGAGCCGGTGGCAATGCGCTATTGCCTCCATTAACGGAACCTAGAAAACAGTTGATCCTAAAATTATCAATGATGAGAAAACAAACAATAGAGAAGTCTATCTTATACCTACATTATTCTGCTCGATTTGTCACGAGTTCTTTAGTACTCTCACTTGTTTAATCATCAATTTGACTAACTTTCCTGAGTTAAATTAGTGATATTGTTCCCTTCTCAAGTTTGAAACTACTCAGTACTTTTCACGTAGTTTTCAAATACATAAATTTTAATTTTAAAATATTGCGTTAATCTAATTTTATTTAGTTTCAAATTTTAATCAAATTAACTATTAAAAAACGAAAAATATCACAAAAATTGAAACAGAAAGTTTTAAAAATATTAGTCAAAATCACTTAATTTGAATCTACACAAAAGAGTAGTACCAAATTTTAGAACAACATGAGATTTTCCGATTTCAAGCCATTATAGTGAAGGAAAAGTATAATTTTCGTCTATTTCGTGTGATTGAACTGAAAGAGTACCATAACGGCAATGGCATCAGACTCAGAGAAGATTCGTTGAGTAGAGAGTCGTTGGAAGAGATCTGAGGAGTTGCAGAGCTCGAGAACTATATCGAGGTACGTATCATCTTCATAGACATCGGCGATACAAACAATGTGAGGATTAGGTGAAAGCAATTGCATGATTTTAGCTTCGTTATAAAGGCATTGATGATCGATTGAATCATCGGCGATATGGAGCTTGTTGATCGACTTGACGGCGAATTTCTCGCCGGTTTCAGGTGAGTAACACTTGAAAACGACGCCGAATCGTCCCCTACCTATCTCCTCACACACACGATAGTCTCGCTTCAATGCCTCGCTCATTACGTTTTTTGTGTTTTCTGTCTTTTCTAACTTTATGCGTTTCTCATGATGATGGGGTTTATATAGTAGTACTGGGAGTTAGAATATTATAAAAGTATATTCATTTGAATCTGTTTCTGTCAATGAAAATTAACCATCTGGTTTTCATATTATATTTTCGAAATCTCATACGGGAGTAGTCCTATTTAATTTTTGTTCTCCTTTTAGAGCTTAATTTTAGAAAATATTAATGGTGAAATTCTGATAATCTTAAATTGAATTATTCTTCGCACTTATGAAGGGACCGAAATTTAATGATTATCACTACACTCAAGTTGACCAATACTTAAAATTGTGTAATTCGGAGTTTGATAATTAATGCAATATATAAATATATATATATATATATATATATATATATATATATATATACTTTACATAATTACATTAAAATAATAATTACAGAATATATGGAGAATATATACGTATTCTCTATCACACCCCCTAAGTCGGAGAGGGAGGAGGTCGGACGCTCAGACTGAATCTGAAGTCAAGGAACAACTGTTGAGGAAGTCCCTTAGTGTGTGTGTGTGTATATATATATGTGTGTGTGTGTGTGTGTGTGTGTGTGTGTGTGTGTGTGTGTGTGTGTTGATAGGAAGAAGGAACATGTAACACATGAACATGACCCATGACAACCTTCTCACGAACAAAATGAATATTCATCTCAATATGTTTGGTTTGCTGATGTTGAATTGGGTTATGAGACAAGAAGACAATAGATGTCTTACGTAAGGGAGAATGAAGCTCTAGAATGTGGTTTCTGAGCCAACAAATTTCGACAACAACGTTCTCAATGCCTCTATATTCTGCTTCTGCACTCGAACGGAAAAGCGTGGCTTGCCGTTTTGCAGATCGTGAGATGAGGTTATCACTCAAAAATACAAAATAATCAGAAGTAGATCAACGTGTGTCGGGACAGCCGCCCCAATCGGCATCAGTATAGGATATCAGCCCGATCGGTGTAGATGGATAAAAATGTAATCCATAGTCAAGAGTACCCTTAACGTACCAAATGATACGTTTAAGAGTGGTAAAGTGAGGCTCCCTGGGAGCATGCATGAACAAGCACACATGTTGAACAACATAGGCAGTATCGGGCCTAGTGAAGGTAAGATATTGAAGTGCACCAGCGAGACTCCTATAAAGAGAAGGATCAAGCACCAAATCCACATTATTGGCGCTAAGCTTCGACTTCGAGTCGACTGGAGTAGGCATGATCTTATAGTTTATCATTTTAGCCCTATAAACAATCTCTTCGGCATATTTACGCTGACACATGAACATTGCATTCTAGAATCTGATCACGGAAATCCCCAAGAAATAACTCAACTTACCCAAGTCTATCATGGCAAATTTGGATTTGAGCAAGGTAATGATCTCGTTTTTCAGCACATCAGAGGAGGTAGTCAGGACAATGTCATCCACATATAGCAAAATGTATGCAATGTCATTGCCTCGATGAAAAATAAAAAGTGAATTATCACTTTTGCTACACATGAACTCGATCTGCATGATGTAAGTGACAAAGCGCTCATACCAAGTCTGGGGGGCTTGTTTCAAGCCATATAATGACTTTCGAAGACGACAGACATATTGAGGAGCCGATGGATGCACAAAGCCAGGTGGTTGATGCATATAGACGATTTCTTTCAAATCCCCATGTAAGAACACATTTTTCACATCAAGTTGATGAATCGGCCAATTATTTCCCATAACAATGCTCAAAATAGTACAAATGGTGGCTGGTTTAACCACTGGAATAAAGATCTCACCACAATCAACTCCTTCTTGTTGCCCTGTGCCATTTGCCACAACTCTCACCTTATGGCGTTCAAGCTCACAACTATCCCTGAATTTGTGACGATATAGCCACTTACAATGAATCACATTGACCCCCTCTGGTTTCGGGACAAGATTACAAGTGTGATGTGTAGTGAGCGCATCAAATTCCTCACGCATGGCCGCATTCCAATTTGGGTCAAGCTTGGATAATTTTGGGTTCCTATGTATAGGTGAGATAACTTGAGTGGATAGGTTAAACTGGACTTTCGATTTGAAATCCTGTGCTGGGCATGGGTTTTCATGCAGTGCGTAGAAATGGGGACTGTTCGGGTGAGATTTGTTGGGATGGGGCTGGGTTGTGGCTGATGTGTGCTTAGGGGATGGAGGGCAGTCGGGGTAGGGGGTGGTCGATGAGGGCAGTGGGGTTGTCGATGATGAATTTGGGCAGTGATAGGAATAGTGGGCAGGGGGTGGTCGACGGGATCAACGATGTGGTCGATGGGATCAGTGAGGTGGTCAATGGGGTATGGGGCAGTGCCGAGGAAGATGATGAGGGCAGTGGGCATTGAGCTGGACTTCGAGCTCTATGGATTACATTTCTAATGAGAGGGGAAGTGTCTGAATCGTCAAGGAAGCCATAGTCAGTGACTTAAAATTTTCGGACGTTTGCAAAAGGAAAAATGTTTTCCTCAAACGTGACATGGTGAGAGACTAGGATTTTATTTGTGGACAAATCATAACATAAGTACCCCCTATGATTCAATGGAAAACCCAAGAAAATGCAAGGAGTAGTCCTATGTGCTAATTTGGAGCTATGGAGGCGAGATTAGGGTAGCATAGACAACTAAAAATTCGAAGGTGACCATAGGAAGGGATCCGACGGAATAGAACTTCGGTAGGATTTTTATTTTGAAGGGTACGTGTAGGTAATGTATTAAGAATGTATGCTACCATGTGTAACGCGTAGACCCAAAATGGAGGGGGAAGAGAAGCATGAAAGAGCATTGTACAAATCATATTGTTAATGGTGCGGAGGATTCTTTCGGCTTTACCATTTTGAGGTGAGGTATGAGGGCAGGAGAATCGAAACACCATGTCATTGTCCACACAAAATATGTGAAAGGGGGAATTGTCAAACTCCCGACCATTGTCACATTGAAACGATTTTATGCATTCTCAAACTGTGTTTTAACATATGTTCGAAATTCAAGAAAAATGGAGTAAACTTGAGACTTATATTTGAGCGGATAAACCCAAAGAAAATGAGAGAAATCATCTAATAGCATAAAATAATACTTATGATCCAGTTTGTTAGTAATGAGAGATGTCCATAAATCAGCATGAATGATATAAAATGGAGAAAAAGTAACACTCAAAGACGACATAATAGGAAGTCTAACATGCTTCCCTAAAGGACAAGAATAACAATTTTGGGTAAATTTTCCTTTATTACATAGAATCAAATTTTGACTTCCAAGAAAGTTAAATACAAGTGCTCCCGGGTGCCCAAGTCTATTGTGTCAAGTTGATGGAGGGATTGCAGCTATAGAGGTATGCGGATTGACACTTGTAGTGAAATTGGATGAGAAAGGATATAGGTCCCCCATAATATTTCATCTCGTAAGAGTTTTCCCCGTACGTAGGTCCTTCACAGAAAAATCAAAAGGGTTAAACTCAATAGATATAAAATTTTCACTAGCAAATTTTCTAACAGAGATTAAGTTTTTAATAATGTTAGGAGCATATATGACATTTTTTTAGGGAAAAGGGAGGGTGAGGTGGTGGTGTTTGAGTGGGTCCATAGCCTTGAATTGAAATGTGATTGTCATTTCCGACCAAAATAAATTGAGGATTGTTCAAATTAAATAGTTGAAGAAAATTATTGGAGTTACGAGTGAGGTGGGATGTGGCACCCGTATCTATGTACCAGGCATCGTCGGCCTGCTGTAAATTTATAGTGTTGTAGGCCTGACCCAGTTCGGTAGGGGTAAGAAAGTAGTATGGTTGTTGTTGTTGTTGGGTCACCAAGAAGTGGGCCTGCTGCATTTGTCCCATCTGGCATGGGCCTGGAGAAGCGCCTAATATGCTGGGCTGCTGCCACTGGCCAATGCTTTGGGCCGGTATCGTCTGGTAAGGGCATGAGGGGAGGCCCAATTTCTGGGAATTGGCCATGGCAGTGGGCCGACCCACTGAGAGGGGTATTGGGCCTGCTGTGTTTGTCCACCAGAATTGGATCGTCCTCCTCGTCCTTTGCCTTTGCCGCCACGTCCGTTGTCGCAGTCTCGGCCCCTGCTGCCACCCTGCGAAAGTTGGTTGTCTGTGTGTAACTGTTGTCCTGCGGGTGCAGTGGTGGTCGCCGGTGCATCAACCACTAACGCCTTCTGATTATGTTCGTCCTGTTTGGCACGCCTAGTCTCCTACATTAGTAATTGTGATCGGGCCTTGTTGAAGCTATGGAGGGGATCAGCTCGTTGGATCATCGTCGCAAGTGTATCGTACTCACCATTTGGCAAATCATTAATTAGTTGCAAAACCATATTTGTTTCTTAAATCGGAGTGCCCACATTAGATAATTGATCTGTAACTAATTTCAATTATTTACAATAGTCGGACATATTAGCAAAGTTCTCAAGACGGGTGTTATTAACTTGTTCCTCCAGATACACGACACGTGTATGTTTTTTGTCTTGAAAGATTTCCTTTAGTCTTGTCCATAATTCGTGAGCCTAAGCACATGTCTTCATAATAGTATGAAGTAGATCCTTGGATATTGTGCCATATATCCATTGCTTGGCGATTGTATCAAGCCTTTTCCACGCCGTGTTGTTGACGTCGGGCGGACGGGGTGTGGTGGCATCAATGTGATCAAGAATGTTGTAGGCACAATCATGTATTTGAAATAACTCAACCCACGATGAGTATTGTCCATCCTCTGGATCAAGAACCAAAAGGATAAAATTTTTGATGTTCGTCATGGCAAAGGTCGGATGAGAGGAGGAGAGAAGAGGAGGACGTGTGACGTCTTGTGTGAATGAGGAGTAGAGAAAATCCATGTGGCCGCCGGATGCAAGGAAAGAGAGGAGGCTCATTTAGGGTTAGGGCCGCCGGACGCAGGCAAAGAGAGGGGGCAATCGATTTAGGGTTAGGGAGAGTATTAGGGTTTGACTTCTGATACCACGTAGAATTGTGTAATTCTCCTTGTTTGGAGTCTGCTTATTAATGCAATATATATATAGGTGTTTACGATTGTAATCCTAATTGTATGAGAACATCTACTTTACATAATTACACCAAAATAATAATTATAGAATATGTGGAGAATATATACATATTCTCTATCAGAATAGACTCAAGCTTATGCGAAAAAAAGAACAAAAAACTATTCCATTTGGATAAAAAAGAGTGTCCACTTAGTATTTATTTTTTGAGTCAAAAAGGGTATCCACTTACTAAATAAAAAATGAATTAACCTCACTTTTTCATATTTGCACTTATTAAGTGTTAGGTGACCAAATCTCAATAGCTATTAAATTGGGGGGTGTACAAATAACTAAGTAAACACTCTTTTTTATTCGGTGGAAATATCCAATAACTATTTAGAGAAAGTATAATTTTGGTATAATGACTTTCACATAATTGAACTATTGAATGAGTTTAAGTTTGATGTACTATCAGTATGATACCTTTCTTGCCGATTACGTGAAGTGTGTTTTACATAATTGAACTCGTCCGAAAGGTAGCATTAGTTACAGAGTGATGCGTTAATACTTAATCAACAGGAGTAGTAAATATAACTATATAAGTGATGAAAGTTTACATAAAAAGCAAATATCATTTACAGTAATTATTTATTTAATACAAACATTAAATGCACCTAAATCTTTTAGATTATAGCACAACGTTACTTTTTTCCCGTGGATGCTTGGGTAGTGAAGTATGATTTGTTTTTCCACAATACCTAAAGTAGCTTTATTTGTTTATAATTTTATACTAATTAATTCACCATCTATAGTGTAAAAAGATAGTGATATTTTATTTAACGTTGTTGAGAAACACTATACAGAAAATTAAATCTTGGAAGATTTCCTCCTTATACAAGTTAGGAAACGTTTTTGTTGGGTATTTTTTCGTATGAATATTTAATCACTATCATTAACCAAGTTAACTTCGTTATTTGTAATGCATCTCTCGTCGCTAGCTCTAGACTCTAGAGTATAATTTTTTTTTTTGTAATAAAACTAATAAATTTTTGAAAGGTAATTTAATTGTGCTTGAAAGAAATAATCCCTTGATTATTTTCATTAATGAAAGAGTATATATACAATTTACAATTTTCCATAATAGGAAAATCTTATTCCTATTCTACTCCCAAAACCCTATTCTAGTTGTACAAGAATCCTATAATTATGGTAAGTGTACAAGCCTAATTTAATACAATATTTACATCCAATTTTGACTCCAAAATCGTGATATACACGGGCTTGTATACCGTGTATACCACGGTTTCACATAAGGTAAGTTGTCTTGTGAAACCGTGATATACATGGTATACAAACCCTTGTATATCACGGGTATAACTAACACACACCCGCAGTCATAGCGGACAGTCTTCGTACATTGAGACTGTGCCTAAAATCTTCAAAAAGGACCGAGGGAAGACCCTTAGTAAAGATGTCTGCAATTTGATACCTGGAGGGACATGACAGACTCGTACTTGTCCACGAGTTACCTTTTCGCGAACAAAGTGAATATCCATCTCGATGTGTTTAGTACGCTGGTGTTGAACCGGATTACCAGAAAGGTAGATGACACTAATATTATCACAATAAACTAATGTTACTTTCTGAATAGGACAATGAAGATCTAAAAGAAGATTACGCAACCAACAGTATTCAAAGACCACAATGGCTACCCCTCGATACTCGGCCTCTGCACTAGAGCGTGATAATGTAGACGGATGCTTTGCAAACCATGAGACCAAGTTATTACCAAGAAACATACAATATCCGGACGTGGAACGTCTGGTATATGTATAGCCACCCTAATCAGCATCAATATACGAGACAAGTGTAGATGTCGATGAAGGATATAAATGTAAGCCATAATCAAGTGTCTCTTAGTTGTATCGAATAATGCGTTTGAGCGCATTCATGTGCTCAACCCTGAGATCATGCATAAACAAACACACTTGTTGTACGACATACGTAATATCTAGTCTCGTGATAGTAAGATACTGAAGAGCCCTTGCAAGAATGCGATAGTGAGTCGGATCTGCGAACGGTGAGCCAGCCGCAGCACCCAATTTGGGTTTAGTATCAACTGGAGTGGAAGTAGACTTGCATGAGGACATACTAGCGCACTCAATGATTTCAGCGGTATACTTCCGTTGTGATAAGAATAACCCACCTGCATGACGAGAAACAACAATCACCAAAAAGTAACTCAAGGCCCCCAAGTCTTTCATAGCAAACTCAGAACTGAGCATGGTTATGATAGACTTGCGCAAAGCATCAGTATAGACAGTCAAGATAATATCATCCACATATAATTGAATATAAGCCAGGGCAGAACCACGACGATAGATGAACAATGAATTATTAGACCTGCTGTGCGAAAACTCAATATATGAAACATAACCTGCAAATCGCTTATACCAAGCCCATGGGGACTGCTTAAGCCCATACAAAGACTTCTTCAATAAACAAACATGATGAGGATATTTGGGGTCTCGAAACCCCAAGGGCTGATGCATGTAAACGATCTCCTTAAGATCACCATGTAAGAAAATATTTTTCACATCTAACTGATGAATGAACCATTGTTTGGAAAGAGCTAGACTGAAAACAGTGCGAATGGTAGCCGGTTTGACCATCGGACTAAACGTCTCACCACAATTCACGTCAACCTGCTGAGTCTTACCATTACCTACAAGACGAGCCTTATGCCTCACAAAAGAACCGTTAGAATTATCCTTATGAGTAAAAATCCACATAGACCGAATAATATTAACACCAAAAGGATGAGGTACCAACTCACACGTCTTATTTGCAATAAGATCATCATATTAATTGGTTATAGCCAATTTCCAATTCGGGTCATTTAAGGCGGACACTGAGTTACGGGGTAGGGGGATGATGAAACAATGATTGGACCCGACATGATAGGGCCAGAACTGGGCTGAATATTTGGCCCAGTTTCTGGACCCAAGACAGTGGCAGGAAGTCCAACAGGCAGTGGGCCCGCAGGCGGATTTTGGGTGCAGAGTAAGTCTGAAAATGGTGGATAATATACGAAGAGACGGCGTCATCCAAAGAATTAGACGAACGAGGCTCGGGACCACTCACATTAGCAAATGAAAATTGGGTGTCATAAAAAACAACGTGACGACTAATGATGATTTTATTAGAGGATAAATCAAAATATTTGTTACCACGATGATTAAACGGATAATTCAGAAACACACAAGGGGTAGAACGGGCCTGAAGTTTATTAATTGTGATGGATGGAAATAGTGGATAACACAAGCACCCAAAGACCCGAAGATGTGAATACGAAGGAGTCTTATTATATAAGATTTGAAAAGGGGTTGAATATGTCAATCATTTGATAGAAAGTATGTTAAGAAGATATATAGTCATTTGTAGAGCATGATGCCAAAAGGAAGGAGGGACGAAAACATGGACCAACATAGTTCGGACAATGTTATTAATGGAATGAATTTTGCGTTCGGCTTTCCCATTTTGCCAGGACGTATGAGGACAAGAGAAATGGAAATTTATTCCATTAGTATCACAAAAATCCCGAAACAACCCATTATCATATTCTTTACCATTATCACATTGAATATTTTTTATTTTCCAATCGAACTGGGTACGGATGAATGCTCGAAATTTTAAAAAGGTGGAAAACACTTGAGATTTTTTCGCTAACGGAAAAGTCCATAAAAAATTAGAATAGTCATCCAAAAATAGAACATAATAACGATGGTCCAAAGAACTGAGAACTGGAGATGTCCATAAATCGCTATGAATAATATCAAATGACATTAATGTACGAGAAGTAGAGGCTACAAACGGTAATCTAACAAGTTTTCCTAGAGGACAAGATTGAGAAGTTGGAGTACTACGCGTACCCTTACAAGAAATAAAATTGTTTTTATGTAATGAAGAAACAATAGACGACCCAAGGTGACCCAAACGTGCATGCCATAAGGAAGGAGCGAAAGCCGCAAAAGTAGATGGCACTGCTTGACTCGAGAGACCGGATGTGGGCGTGATAGGATAAAGATCTCCCTCCACTATCACATCTCATGAGAGGAATCCCCGTCTTGAAATCCTTCACAGAAAATCCAAAAGGATCAAAATTAACAGAAACTCAATTATCAGTGGTGAATTTACGGATATACACCAGATAGGCCTGCGGAAGATGACTACTTTGACGAAGAAGCGTACCGACGCTACTATAGGCCTCAGATAGGCCCGCAACCATCTGAAGGACAAGACGATCGTTGGTAACGGGCGCACCAACATTGTAGAGTTGATCGCCCAATTCTTTCAACCTTTTGCAGTATGCATAAACGCTATGTAAATCTTTCATATTGACGTGGGGGAATTCCTGCTCAAGGGTAACAACACAAGAATTTTGATTATCTTGGAATAAATCACGTACTCTATTCCAAGCATTCATCGTCGTAGCGTCTGGTTTGATAATCGTTTGCAACAGGTCAGTAGATATAGTGGAGTAAATCCACTGAAGAACGGTAGCATCAAGAGTCATCCATAATTGAGGATCATCCTCGGGTTTAGGGATCCCCGTATCTGCAGGAGTCGCAGGGATAATGTGATGGAGGACTTGATGTGAGTGTGCGTGAACTTTGAACAGTTCGGCCCACGTCGTGTATTGAATTTTTTCTATTTCAAGAATGATAGGGATGTGATTCTTGATGTTAGAAACAGTAAGGGCAGGGTGAAACGTGTTCTTGGCCATAATAGCAACGAACGACGTGACGAAGGGATTTGAAAGAAAATTTGGAAAGAGAAAAGGCAATATCGGGCACGTAAATTGAGAAGAAGGGCTCGGAAACCGATGCTTATCGGATGGAAAAGTGGAGAGAAAATATAAGACCTAGACTTCTGATACCATGAAAGAAATAATCATTTGATTATTTTCATTAATGAAAGAGTATATATACAATTTATAATTTTTCATAATAGGAAAATTCTATTCCTAATTTACTCCCAAAACCTTATTCTAGTTGTACAAGAATCATATAATTATGGTAAATATACAAGCCTAATTTAATACAATATTTACATCCAATTTTGACTCCAAAACCGTGATATACACGGGCTTGTATACCGTGTATACCACCGTTTCACATAAGGTAAGTTGCCTTGTGAAACCGTGATATACATGATAAATAAACCCATGTATATCACGGGTATAACTAACGGTGCCATTTTACAGTCGTTATCACTATAAATAATAATTACAGTTTTTAATTATGCTTATCATTTCTGTTGTATGAATTGTTGAAAACACTTCTTTTTATCTTTTCATTTTTTGAACTTCGGAATATAACACTTAACAAAATATACATATATATTACCCGCTGAAGTACCAATCAATTCTCAACTTTATGTGCCGATCATTTGGCCCCATTATCAAAGGATAATCACTTTCAATTTACATGAAGTAACAGATGGTACGATTAATATCATTGTCGTTTAATTCTTCGCAATTGTCTTAGTTCATAAACAATAGGTATGTAATAACATCGATATCTTTGGCAGTCGGAGATAATAAATATCTAGTAGAATAGTCTAAGTGCAACCAAATTAATTTGGACACCATCGTTATAGAAAAAATAAAAATAATTGTGTGAGGAGGATTTAACCATAATTAATGGAGACTTGTCCAAAAATTTATGTCTTATGTCTTAGGTATTTCCCCCCGACAATGTCTTAGGTCAATACATCAAGCAATGAAGTACAATTAACTGTACAGATGATGTGACTTGGGATATTTTACTATGGTGGCCAAACAAATTAAACAACATCGGCCAGCTCAGCCTAAATTCCAAAAGATAGTTACTAAAATGTTAAAATAATCACATCTAAAAGTTCTGATTTATTGAAGGATAAATTTTACACTAGACTTATATTGTCCTTTGTATGACTGAATATCCAAAAGAAAAATAGGTAAAAAAAAACCTTTTTTGTTGTCTCAACGAGGAACTAGGTTGGCCCCTCGTACAAAATTATTGGGAAAATTAGGTGAAGATAATACCAGAAATCCAGATTTTTCTCTTGTTGTCCCATAAGGAAAGTTGTTGGTGTTAAGATAAATTAAAAAAGAAAATTAATCAGGTGAAAGTAATTTGATTTCGCCTGAAACGAATCCATCGCATTGATAAAAAATATCTAACAAATAATCTTTGAGCTGAGGTAATATTCCATTTTAAGGATAATAGTTTGACTGATTTTTCTAGTCAAGTATAGTTGATAATCTCATTTTCTCAATATGTGGCAAATCAATTATAGGGGGAATGTGCTTGCACGTGTGGTTCTGGCCGGAAACCCGGTATATTGTCTTAATATGTGTTGATTTCCATAATTTGAGTGAGATTGTGCATGTCAATTGTCTTATATAATGTGATGTTGCTAATTTCGTCTGCTAGTAAGATAAGATGCGGTGTACATGTTTTGACTTAAACGGTGGGCTACTTTGTAAAAGACATATTTAAAGACAAAAAGCGTACTTAATTCAATGTTTAAAGCAACCGTTTTTTCTTCTAATTCTTCTTTTCAAATAAAGGAAACAAATTATTTGGAGAAGACAAGTCCGTATTAAGACCCACGGAAGAACTAATCAAAATAATTAACTTTCAGAGTAGACTTAGTGTTGCCTGATCTGGAAACCTTGATTTCTAGGTTGAATCCCTTTAGGCATGGATATAATTTGGTTGAGACTTAAACAAAATAAAAAGTACTTCTATATGGAGTTAAAGTCGATATTTGAAAGTTGAAGTTGTGTTTTAACATAATTTGTAATTGAAAAAAGGTTAAAGTGTGTGAGTGAAAACATTATTTCACTTTAAATACTCCTTATATACTTATTTGGCATGTTGGTATTACCGAGACCATTTTTACTATTTAAACGTTGAATGCCTACGGGCTGTGAAGATGTGCCCGTGTATAGATTGGCAACTTTGCAGAATGTGTTGGATTGAAATAATAAGATGATGTAATGTGGAAGTTAATAGTTGTAAATTTTGAACGGAGATAAATCGGACAACAAAGATAATATACTAAAAAGACGTAATATTATAATATGATTTGGTCAATTGACTACATATGAGACTCCTAATATAAAAACATAAAAATTTATTGAGAGAAAAATATCCTCTAAACAAACTATTTAGACGATTACATTGTGCATGCTGTAATGTTGTTTATGAGAAGAAATGATCTTCTATTTATAGAAATCTAAAATTTTTCCTCCAAAAAAATGATAAATATGATAGAGTCTTTTTTCACAAAGAAAACCTTTTCTACTGAGAAATTCTTCTATAATTATGGTAAGATATGAAATTTAGTGCAAATCTCCCATTAGCCTGAATTTTCTGGCAAAATAATATTGATTCTCCATCTTTATATAATTTTCATCGTTGCTGCTTGTGATGGTTAAACGTAGGTATGGGTTAAAAATTTGAGCCTTGTACATTAAAAGTAAGCACAAGTTGAAAGTGGAGCCCATGTTTAAAACTGAACATGAGTTGAAATTGGCTCAACCGTTAAAAGTATGCCCGTGTTGATAGTTAGAGCTCATGCTTTAAAAAATAAGCATAAGTTGAAAATTGATTTTTGTTTTTAAAAATAGAGCAGCAAGGTTGTTGAAAATATGGTTGAAATTTTGTTTCCACATGTTTGGACTATTTTTTTGGCTAAAAATCTTCATTATAGCCAAATTAGCTGCAACTTGATCTGTACTCACCTTGAACATGTCTTCAACCGTGTTTAACCACATTGACTCTGATACCACTTGTTGGGATCGAAATGATCAAAGTGTAATGTGAAAGTTAATAATTGCAAATCTTGAACGACGATAAATCGGACAACAAAGATAATATACTAAAAAGACATAATATTATAATATGGTTTGACCAATTGGCCTACATATGAGAAACCTAATATAAAAACATAAAAATCTATTAAGAGGAAAATCTCCCCTAACACAAGACTCTTTAGACGACTATATTGTGCATGCTATTGTGTTGTTTATGAGAAGAAATGATCTCCTATTTATAGAAATGCAAAACTTCTCCTCCAAGAAAATGATAAATATGGTAGTCATTTTCCACAAAGAAAACCTTTTCTATCAAGAATTTTTTACAATTATGATAGAATCTAAATAAGGTAGAAAATTCAGTGCAAACCATAACACAATGCTAATGCACGATTGAGTTACAACAATAACAACATACCTAGTGTAATCTCACAAATGGGGTCTGGAGAGGGTAAATTATAACCTTACCCCTACCTTGAGAGGTAGAGAGGTTGTTTCGGATAGACCCTTGGCTCAGCACGATCCAATTAACTAGATCGAATATTTTCAATTTGAGGTTGTATATATCCTCAGAATCTACCCACAACATTCATCCTCCATGACTCCATAGTAATCCTTAACCTTGAATATGGTGAAAATGGGTTTGTGGCGGAGGTCATAAGCCTATATCAGTTATTTCCCCTCGAAAGAACAATTTGAAACAATATAAACATCATAACCTACTATTGCTTCATTGACTGATGAACTGTTGCATGTACCTTTTTAGGCTTCCTGTGCCGTGGGAGGTGGGAGCTCTACCAACAAGCATGCAACGAAAGAATCAACATGCGAGCTAACTATAGTTACTAATTCTTCACCAATCACCAGTGATACATATACAAAATCTGTGAATTATGAGAATCCAGAAGCACTTTATACCCAAAGCAGGCTGTGTTATCATTTCCCAAAACTGGATGACCTCTTTCATCTTTTATTACTATGAAATACAAGAGAAATTCCATATTCAAGATTACAAATGCATGGTCTACATATGTAACTTAACAAAGTAGAGATTCAACCATGAATAATCTGAGCTGCTTCGGCACGAGTTCTGTCTTTTACTGTGTCAAACAAACTACAACCTTGCTAACGATTAAGAGGTAGTTATATACAAGAAGAAATGTTCAACAGAACCGCCATTCCACTGCATATGCTGATTCGGCTATCTGTCTCCGATTGAACAATTTCGAAAGAGAAAGCTGTCTGAAAATGGCGAGGGAATCATCGTGCTATAGGTCCTGCATATGGAAAAGAAGAAAGGCTCCGGTCATGATGAAAATGCAAGTATTATGTTGAAATACTTGAAGCTTTCCTCTTTTGAATGGAGGAATTAGACAAACAAAAACTCTACTTTAGGCTGTTTGAGTCTTACCATTTTTGCATGAATTGATTTCCGTGTCAATCTCTTATTCCTTTTGCAGCTTCTCATCTGATGATGCTTCATCACCAAAGGTTTTTCGGTCGTAAGACATGGAAATTGCTCGAGGTACAGAAAATGAATTTCTGCTGGTGGTCATCTGCTTTTTCATAGAAGAGGATTCTGCAGTAGAGCACAAGTCACCATCCATGTTTGAGATTTTCCCTTCGTTCTTGCAGTTAAGCCCGTTATCTTTGAGCTTCTTTCTTTCTTCTTCCGGCTTTGATCTCTTTTTATTCATGTACACATTTCCCATTGATGGCACCCTCTGATCGTAAGATGAACTGCTCGGGCAAGGCACCTTTCCCTTTACAACGTCTTTTGGATTGGCCGAATCTCCAACGTTTTCAGAGTTATCGAAAACTACTTCAACGGTTCCATTTGCATCTGCGGCATTCACAGCTGCTTCTTTCTCTCGCATGATAAATATAGCTTGCATTAAACGATCCCTAGCAACATCTACATCAATTATGGGGCTTGGATAATTCATTCCAAGTTCCACCCCTGCAGCTTTGAGCACAGTAAGTGGTGCATCCCAAGGATGATGGATCCACTCAGCTGGCATTCTTGCTAGCTCAGGTAGCCAATGCCTCACATATTCACCCTCTGGATCATAGTTGAATCCTTGAACCTGCATGAAGATTTGATGAAACTAAATAAGTTCTGGACTCAACAAAATATTCCGAGAATACACCGTGTTTGTATCTAGGTATAAGAAGAGAGTTTCTTTCATCAATTAGAGTAGTTGTACTTCACAAAGTTCTTTTCTTAATTAGAATACTACACAAAGACACTGAGACCAGAGGCGAATCCAAGATTTAAACTTTATTGATTCAATCTTTAAGTGTCTTAGCAATGAACCACTACACTTATAAAATTATGGGTCCAGACTTACTATTTGTTGCAATTTTAGTAAAATTCTCCATATAAATGTATACTCCGTGAGAGAAAGTAATGAATTCAGATGAACCCAGTGCTAGAATGTTGCATTTGCCCCTGACTGAGACAACTTTATAATCTTGACTTGCAATTTTCTTTTGTGCTATTCATGCATCTAGTTACTTCTCTATACTTGTGTTAGTTTCTGGAAAACTTGCAGAATATATGTCTCTTTAATATTTTTCAAGGACGGAAAAGAAATTTTGTTCCGGAAAATGACTGATCAGTCCACCCAGTATCATTTGCATACCAACATAATTTCCAGGGATTTGATGTAATTTTCTGTGTTCGTTATGTACACACATTAAAGCCCCACCCCATATCTCCACCTTGCATCCCCTACTGCACTAAAATACAGATGTATAATATATGTATACCGTCTGGCTGTAATCATGGTGGAGCGGCCAAATGTGTTACTTCACTATTTATAACAACTAGTCATAAATAGAGTTGAAAAAGTCTAGTTGGAAAATGGGAAAAAGAATGTTTTCTTGAGTTTGACATCATTATGCAGTCTCTTCTGCCACAAAAATGGACTAGAAAAATAAAACCATGCCAAGAAACATCATCTATTACGTCCACAATATATTGACATTGATAGACAGTTCACATAAGAATAAATATGGCATACCTCTGGGTTATCCAGGCGCTCAAGTTCATGACCATCTGGCAAGCTACCAGAGATATATTGCCAACCAATAATATCACTTTCTAAATCTGCGTCCAAGAGCGTATCCCAAAAGTACTTCATCCCCCATTGCCATGGCAGAAGTAAAAACTTCACAAAGAAACTTGATACAATCACTCTTATTTTATTATGAACCCATCCAGTGGCCCAAAGCTCTCTCATTCCTGCATCTACTAACGGGTAACCAGTCCGACCCTGTCGCCAGGCCTTAAAATGGGCTTGATCAACATTCCAAGGGAAAAACTTCAGGTTGTTCAGTAATGATCTTTCATGAGTAAATGGGAAATTAAAACAGATATAGCGTGAATACTCTCGAAGACCAATAGCTCTAAGGTAAAGATTAGCACTCTCATCTCCAACATAGTTCCCCTCTTTGGTCCAAAGTATCTGCTTCAAACGTACACTGTTGAAAACTTTCCTCACACTTATTTCTCCGAAGTGAAGATAAGGAGACAAAAGGGATGTGGAGTTTCCCCCGACTCTCAGCCTATCCTTCGAGTACGCAAGTAGATTGTTCTCGACAAATTCGGTCAAGGCCTTATCTGCATTGCTCCAACCTGGAGCCCATCCTTTCCCTAGTAATGCATTACTAGATTTTTCCAACTCGTTTTCCAGCCCCAGTTCCTGAATTGAACACATTTTAACTGATCCTGTCAATCAGAGAGATGAAAATTATCAGGTTTCCTATAGGTATACGATACAATGTGCATTTAAAATGTAAAGCATCTAAGAAATGGTAAACATTGTTCGATATCCATATTAACAACATTCACCATGTTAATGTAAAACATTCAAGAAATGGAGAACATTGAATGTAGTGATGTTCAGTGTAGAATGAGATTAACTATTTTTCAGACGTACCTGCAGCTTGAGTTAATCTCCAAGGAGGAAGGTGTGAAACGGTTTCGTTTTGCATACGCAAAGACTTTTCCCAGTACGCATCAAAGGTTGTAAAAACTTTTCCATCATCATTGTAAACTTCCCAAGGTTCATTCAGTAAGTCCCCATTGTAGCTCTGAACAGATATGCCAAGTTCCCCCAGCTTTTGCTTGATATTGTGGTCACGAACAAGTGAAACAGGGTCTAAATCAAACAAGAAAATGATCATGTACTCCCTTAGAATCAGACACATGGAACTCAAATATTCAAGTATCTTTTCGCCTTCTAGGAATTCGTTTAGATGTGTTATCAGGCTCTATTCCAATGAGAAGTAGATTTTAAAGCTAACATCCTGATCAGCTCAAATGTTGGTACCATATTTTTCACATTTTCAAAGGTCATGCTGATGTTAGAGGACAGACATGAAGAGCGATAGCAGAATTAAGGCTTCAATAACTATACTGGAAAAGGTAGATTACACATGCGTAGGTAGGAGAGGCTGGCAATTATCAGGTAAACCAACTCATAGAAAACACAAAATGACCACTAAAATATTATAATAATACCCAAAGAAACAAAAATGAAACGAGACAAAGATCAGAGAAAGCTTCTAAAAGTTATGCAATAAAGTGAAGATCGATCGATTTTGATACCAGAAGTCAAGTGCTTGCAAAGTAACCACATCAGATCATTTAGTGTCCTAGGTGTTCGTTCAACTTGTAACTCTTTTTCAATTTGAATGATGCTTCTATAGCTCTGACCACTACGAGGGGAAATTGTTAGCATTAGCAGCACCTCTTACATTTCTTCAGCCTTCAAATGTTGAGTGAAAATTGCATCCATGAATCGAGTTAGGTCTTCAGCTCCATCCTTCTTGTAGTCAATAAGAAATTTGAAAATTTGGATCATAGGGTGTGGTTTATGTTTCTATTAACATTCTCTAGATGAGGCAGTATTTTCAGGTTCTGCTCAAGGTCTGTTAACTACATCAGATAATCCAGAGTGGCTTTGATGCTTATGAAAATTCTAGTAAGCAAGATATTGCCACTGTAACTAAACAAAACGTGAGCTCTCGATCTCGTTCTGTTTTCTCTTTACAAGCAATGCATTTTTAACAAGATAGGCATTTTAAACCCTAGAAGAGATATTTGTTCTTTGTGAAAGCAAATCATGATTCAGAAGTTCAATATCTCCAAAATATCTAAAGCTTCAGACCTGTTGATAAATTGTATGACCCTTTTTTCTTTCCAAATAATTAAAGTTAAAAGAAGACAGATTTCTGGACATATGAGGCAGATGAATAACTTACCTATAGCCATTTATACTTCAAATCTCTCTCACACACATATGTATATATTTGTATGTATATATATGTTGTGCATCAACCCTCTGTTTATAGTCTTCCATATTCTGTCATGCCACAAGAACAACAGAACTAACTGGAACTTGTTTCTTTGGACAGTTCAATGGATTAGATATATCACATTAGCTCACAATACAAATTATCCTTTATTATTTTTATAACGTTGGTCGGTGATGTCCGAGACAGTTTGCGCACAGCTCGACTAATTCCACCAGGTACCTACTACCTCCCACCAGCACAGGCACCAGTTAACTCTGTCAGCCAAGGCTTGGTTAGATGGAAAAATATCACCTATTTTGGTCTCTGCTGGGATTTGAACATAGTTCTCCCTGCTTCATTGACCAATGCGCCACACCCTTGGGTGCAATACAAATTATCAATAACATGAGGTTTTTTCCACAGATTCTATAACAGTAACTCTAACTGCAAAAGCCAAAAGGAAAGTTACTACTTACCATATAGATGATTATAGACAACTTTTGTTGCTCCAACAGCATCGACGCACTCCAAGAGAGCAGAAAGTGTACTCTGGGCTTTGATAAACACAAGTTCAGCCCCAAGAGATTTCAAAGACTGTTCCAAGTGAATTAGAGATTGCTTCAGCCACCATCTTGAAACTCTACCTGGATAAAATTGCCCTTCTTCTTTAGGACACCATAAAAACACTGGTAAAATACTTCCATTTCTACCAGCAGCAGCTAAAGCTGGATTATCCTCAATTCTCAAATCCCTCCTAAACCATACAATAGTCTTAGAATTGCTCTCCATTTCCAACTACTCAGTTTCCACAGATCCCACAAAATTTGAGCAAAACCAAACAATCCCCAACAAATTTCTTCACTTCAATATCATAAAAATCCAATCTAACTCAAAATTTAGCACAATTTCTCATCATATTCCCAAGAAAACAATCCTACTTAGTGAAAAATCATATTTTGCCAAAACCCAACTAAAGCCAACCAATACTAATAATCAAGAAACCAAAATTTTCACAAAATTGGACAAATCCAAACAATCCCCAACAAATATCTTCACTTCAGCTCTTCAACCCAAATCTCAGAACATCATAAAAATCCAAACTTGCTCAAAATTCAGTCCAATTTTCTCATGATATTCCCAAGAAAACCATCATACTTGGTGAATGCCAAAACCCAACTAAAGCCAAACAGTAAAAAGTACTCAAGAAACCAAGATTCACACAAAATTGGCCAAATCCAAACAATCGAAATATCTTCACTTCAGCTCTTGAACCCATATCTCATAATATCATAAAAAATCCAATCTTGCTCAAAATTCTGTCAAAATTTTCACCATATTCCCAAGAAAACCATCATACTTAGTGAAAAATCATATTTTGCCAAACCCCAAGTAAAGAAAACCAGTACTAAATACTCAAGAAACCAAAATCAATCTCCCCCCATACAAATAATTCCACAAGAAAATGTCAGAAAGAGGACCAATAAGGTGTTAATAAGAGATTTAGTACTGAATTTTAAGTACCAAGATTGGTGTAACCAAGACAGATGATTAGATAAGACAAAATTCAAGAACAACTATTGGGAACATCCCACATGGGGTATCAAAATCTGTTGAGATGCAAACAGAAAAAAGATAGTACTAAGTAAAAGATGAGACTTCATGTAAAGACAGTCCAATAGCTGCTCTCTAGAAGAATAAAATAATAAAAAATATCATCTGCAGGACCACCAATTACTGAAAATGGAAATAAATAAAATAATAAAGGATTAACAGCTTTCTATTAACAGTAATTCGGATTTCTTGATTGTTCTGCACAGAGATTACAACAACAACAACATGAGAGGTTGTTTTTTTAATAGACCCTCACCTCAAAATGACAGTAGGATTCCAAGATAAATAAGACAATACCAAAAGAAATAATTCCTTGATTATTTTTATTAATTAAAAATATATATATATAATTTACATATTTTCATAATAGAAAAATTATATTCTTATTCTACTCCTAAAATCTTATTCTATTTGGAGACTAACTATACAATTATGGTAAGTATATAAGACTAATTAAGGTACAAGATTAATTAAAGTAATACACCTTATTTACAAACTCTTGCCCAACCGTGGGCTTGCTACAGTAATCCGAGAACCAATATACATAAGTATACACATGTATATTATGTATACTTATGTATATTTAACACACACCTGCATTCATAGCACGCGGTCTTCGAACGCTGAGACTGTCCCTAAAATCTTCAAAAATGACCGAGGGAAGACCCTTTGTAAAGATGTCTGCAATTTGATACCTGGAAGGCACATGGCAGACGCGTACTTGTTCACGAGCTACCTTTTTTCGAACAAAGTGAATGTTCATCTCGATATGTTTAGTGCGCTAGTGCTGAACCGGATTACCAGAAAGGTAGATGACACTCACATTATCACAATAAACCAAGGTAGCTTTCTGAATAGGACAATGAAGCTCTAACAGAAGATTTTGTAACCAACATGATTCAGAGACCACATTGGCTACCCCTCGATACTCGTCATCTGCAGTAGAGCGTGATAAAGTCGATTGACGCTTTGCAGACCAGGAGATCAAGTTATTACCAAGAAACATAAAATAGCCCGACGTACACCGTCTGGTGTCTGGATAGCCACCCCAATCAGCATCTGTATACGAGACAAGTGTAGATGTGGACGAAGGATATAAATGCAAACCATAGTCAAGTGTCCCCCGGATGTACCGAATAATGCGTTTGAGTACATTCATGTGCTCAACCCTGAGATCATGCATAAACAAACACACCTGTTGTACGACATACGTAATATCTGGTCTCGTATGTAAGATACTGAAGGGCCCCTGCAAGACTGCGATAGCGAGTCGGATCCTTATAAGGTGAGCCAGTCGCAGCACCCAACTTGGGACTTACAGGATGACATCCCGGCCCTCTCAATGATCTCAACTGCATACTTCATCTGGGATAAGAACAACCCACCGGCATGACGAGTGACATCAATCCTCAAAAAGTAACTCAGGGGCCCCAAGTCTTTCATAGCAAACTCAGAACTGAGTATTGTCATGATAGACTAGCGTAATGCATCAGAAGAGACAGTCAAGATAATATCATCCACATATAATAGTATATAAGCCAAGGAAGAACCACGACGATAAATGAACAATGAATTATCAGACTTGCTGTGAGAGAATCCAATAGTCCAAACATAGTCTGCAAACCTCTTATACCAAGCCCGTGGAGACTGTTTAAGCCCATACAAGGACTTCTTCAACAAACAGACATGATGAGGATATTTGGGATCCCTAAACCCCAATGGCATATAGACTGTCTCATTGAGATCATCATGTAAGAAAGCATTATTCACATCTAACTGATGAATGGGCCATGCTTTCGAAAGAGACAAGCTGAGCACAGTGCAAATGGTAGCCGGCTTGATAACCAGACTAAATGTCTCACCACAATCTACACCAACCTGATGAGTCTTACCATCACCTACAAGACGATCATTATGCCTTGCAAAAGAACTGTCAGAATTTTCCTTATGAGCAAAAATCCACATAGATCGAATAATAATAACACCAGAAGGACGGAGCACCAACTCCCACGTCTTATTATCAATAAGAGCATTATATTCGTTAGTCATAGCAATTTTTCAATTCGGGTCATTTAATGAAGACACAAGATTACGGGGTAGCGGTGATTTAAGAACATTAGAATTTAAATTAAAATGTCTTTTTGGTTTAAAAATACCCTGTTGGGCCAGCCTTACCTGAAATTGGGCCCAATTGTCGTGGGCTGGAGGGGTTGGAAAATCGGGACTGTTGGGCCACTGCCCACTGGCCCAGGCCCAAGGCCAGGGGACCGAATTCTTGCCGCCACCATGAGCACGATTTTGGCCCGAATTATCAATACAATCCGGAGAATTAGTGGAGGACGTCATCATGACTACGGGACTAGCCCAGGTAGCCGTCTTCTTAGCCAAATCGTCTTCTTCCAAAGTAAGCATGGAGCGGACTTTATAGAACTTTGGGAGAGTGTTACTTTGATGAAGTAGAGTCCCAACGTCACTATAGGCCTCGGAGAGGCCGACAACCATCTGTAGAACAAAACGATCTTCACTAACGGGCGCACCAACGTTGCGGAGTTGGTCCGCCAATTCCTTCAACCTTTTGCAATAAGCCGAAACATTCGAGAAATTTTTCATGTTGACGTGGGAAAATTCCTGCTCAAGTGTAACAACTCTGAAATTCTGATTATCTTGAAATATGTCACGCAGTCTATCCCAAACAGCCATCACCGTAACGTCTGGCTCAATAATCGTCTACAACAGGTCAGTAGAGATAGTGGAATAAATCCACTGAAGTATGGTGGCATCAAGCGTTGTCCATAACTTAGGATCATCCTCGCGTTTAGGCACCTCCGTATCCTCTAGAGCTGCGGGAATTATGTGATGGATGACTTGATGCGAGCGAGCGTGAATTTTGAACAACTCAGTCCACGTCGCGTATTGGACGTTTTCTATTTCAAGAATAAGAGGTATGTGATTCTTTATGTTAGAAACAACAAGGGCAGGGTGAAACGTGTTCTTTGTCGTCGACATAACGAAAGAACAATAGGTGATTTGAGGAGAAAAAGGTAAAAGAAAACCACCGACGATCAAGGAATCCGGGAATGGGGGCGGAATCCGATCACAAGGTCGACGGGAAAAAAAATTGGAAATTGGGCACAAAAACCGAGGTATGTTCTCGGGAATAGTGCACGACAACTAGGAATTTTGGGAGAGGAAAACATAGACTTCTGATACCATGAAAGAAATAATCTCTTGATTATTTTAATTAATTGAAAGAGAATATATACAATTTACATATTTTCATAATCGAAAAATCCTATTCCTATTTTACTCCTAAAGTCTTATTTTATTTGGAGACTAACTATACAATTATGGTAAGTGTACAAGACTAATTAAGGTACAAGACTACTTAAGGTAATACACCTTATTTACAAACTTTTGCTCAACCGTGGACGTGCTACAGTAATTCGAGAACCAATATACATAAGTATACACATGTATGTTGTGTATACTTGTGTATATTTAACAGATACAAAGTAAATGAAGCAATACATATTAATACACATCAAAAGAATAGAGATCTAGGCAATGCCTAAATAATACAACTAAGAAAAAAAAAGGAGGAAATGAAGAGGCTAGCTCCCTACCTCTCCTACACAATGTGACAAAAACTCAACTACACAGTAACATTTTACTCTAATTCTCGATCTCCAAATCTTCCTATCTAGGGTCATTGTCCTCAATCAGTTGATATAGTGTTATGTCTTGTCTAATCACCTCCCCCAGTTCTTCTTCGGTCTACCTCTACCTCTCATAACATCTACTACCGTTAATCTATCAAACCTCCTAACAGGGGCATCCTCACACCTTCTCTTCACGTGTCCCAACAATCTCAATCTCGCTTCCCTCATCTTGTCCCCCACGGAGGCCACTCTGACCTTGTCTCATATAACTTCATTCCTAATCATAGATGTCCTAGTATGACCATACATCCATATGAGCATCCTCATCTCCGTCGCCTTCATTTTCTGACCGTGGACGTTCTTAATTGGCCAGCATTCTGTCTCATACAACAATGCCGATCTAACCACCACTCCGTATTCTGCACGGAGATTATGCTCCAATTATTGTTTCCTTTTTGGTTTAAATTATAATTTATTTTTGTATTAGGTATCTTGCTATAGTAATACATATTAAAGTCATACAAACTTTAGGATTTGATTTTATACTAATTTATTTTTAACTCCTTTGCATTTTTGCATACTATGACATGATAATACATATTTGATTCTCATTTTCATCTTTCATATCAAATAAGTTATATATGCGTGAACATCTTCATTATATTATATGAGATGGTATGTGAAACATGAATTCGTATATTATCCTTTGGAACGAGGAATGTAGGCCACACCTAAATATCAAAAATACGATGAATGACATGTAAGTCCTCTTTTAAATGTTTTATTCAGTTTTTTTTTATATCCAGCTTCATGGCTTACGCTAGACTATTGCTGAAGATAGTAATCCTGGTTCCTCAACACTACTACCAGTAAATTGCGGGATGTGCCTGAATGACCAGGGTTTGAGAACAGAGCAATTGATATCACCTACAAGGTCCTACCCCAGAAGAGAGCAAATTTCTCCCACCAGGGTTCGAACCCACGTTGTAGGTCTCCGGCTGAATTTTAAGTTCTCCTCCTTTTCCATCCAGTTATGCCCCGAGGACATGTTTTATTCAGATCTTACTCGAGCAAACGACATCCAGTTTCATGACTTAAATCTATGACATTCTTATCACATGGAGATAACTTTAGCCGTTACTTCAAGGCTCCCTTTTCAGATTTTGCTCTAGTAAAAATCAAATATCACAATTAAATTATAGTAAAACATTGTGATATTTTTTATTTCAAGTCTGTTAACACCAAAATTTTTACTCTAGTGCAATGACTTTTTACACTAATTACTATGCACAATCCTAGCTTCTCGGTAAGAGAAATGGGATGAAGCCAAGTGTGAGGGTTATCCATCAAAATCAAATCTTTCACCGTTTAGACATGATTTAAAATCACGATATGAAATGATTAGATGAAATCATGATAATTTAAAATTGAAATTTTATTTGAACATGTAATTTAAATTTTTTAAAGTTATATTTTTTCTTATAGACAAAAAAAACCACAAATTATGAAAATCATCAAAACTTTTTCAATTATTATACAATCTTACCAAATGAGCAAGTCATAGTTCATAACAAAATTAATACGCTACTAGAAGACCTTTCTAAAAAATGCGACATTAATTGATCAAATTTTAGTTTAATAAAAAGAAAAATTTGACATGAATAGAAGTTAATGAGGTTGGTAAATGGTTGGTGGGATTAATTGTTAAAAATATCGTATCAATCTAGATCAATATTTGATATAAATAATTCATAAACATGATTGATAAATATATCTACCAACTTATGAGTCTTTTTTATAAGATATAAACTTATGAATCAAATTTTATATTTAAATTTTTTGAAATCATGATTTAAAATCTCGAATCATGTCTTTTTGGGCAATTTAGGATTTGAAATCAAGATATGGCATTAAAATTGAAATTAGCCACAAAATGCATAATCTATTTGGTAGAATATAACGACCTGATCTCTTTGCTTTCGATGGCTGCTCGGGGCTGATTTGAAATCATGATATGACCAAACGCCCGGTAAGTATGATTTTTGTCAAATCATGATTATTCTAAATGACAACGTTGTTTTTTTTTGTTGACGAAGGAACCCACATCCGCTACTATTTCGAGTGCGCACAGGGTAAACCCCGGACTGACGCAATAGCTTGCAAACCACGTCAGCCGATTAACTACACTTGGCAAGCCATGTGTGACAGGCTCAACCAAAAAGTTTATGCAGGGGATCGAACTCGTGATCTTGCAGTCCCGCGCTCTACTACTACACCAACTTGGCTATCCTTGCGGGTTAAATGACAACGTTGTGATGTGTACGTAAAGGGTATGATCGAAATTAATTATCATCCAATTTAATGCCAGACATGTCAATATAGGTGAAAAACAAAAAATAAACTTTATATAAAGAAAGTGTAGATAAGATTGAACCATTCACTCATCGGAAATTGAAAGTCAAATGCCAACATAATTTTCTTTTGGAAGTTAGTTATTTAGGCCCCTCAATTTACAATATTTTCACCGAAGCCATGCAGGTCTTGTATATAGCAAATTAGCCGACAGTTTTCTATTAGAGAAAAAATACTCCTGTATTCATCATTACACAATTAATTTTTCGGACATGTTGAATATAATATTACCAATTTCTGTATACAAACTTGGGAGACTGAATATTAGGAAGCTCATCCAGACAAGCATTTGTTATTTTTCCACTCAGTTATTTAATATTGTAAGAATTGATCATAAGTTAGTTGATCAATTTATGTTGATTATTACTATACTATAACCTTCATACCTCATACAACAGAAAGTTTTGCCGATTGTCCCTTTTTAAGATAGTTGTTTAATATCTTATTCTTTTTTTATTTCTCTTGTAACGTACGAACCTTTGCAATTTATAAACTTTTTAGATTATAGGCTAAGTATTCTTTTTGATCAAACTAAAAATCTTATTAAAAAGGTTAAATCACGATCGAAAATTTTGTAGACGTTAAATGATAATATATTATTTATTCAATCCCAAGGATTATATTTGCACAATTTTTAAAATAGGATCAAAATCTAATTAATAGGCTTAAATAAAACATTTGCGCAATTAAGCACACAATAAAGCAAGCTCACACATGTGGAGTTTATTTCAGGCCGCATCAGCCTTGGACCCGTAAAACGAGCAACTTATATTTCTAACCATGTGAACACTGCATATTACATAGACATCGAGGCTTGGTACTTTACAAATGTATCAATCATAGATCAACTTCACTTATGTTTTTAAAACATAATTGGTCCGAAGTCCGGATTAAAGGACAAGAGTAATGGACAAACGTAAACATAGTCGATTTATGGTGAATCCTCCTAGTACATTGCTTGTATAGCGACCAAAAACGCACTGTAGTTTCAACGAAAGATCTATTTAACCACCCCCAACAGATTGACAAGATAATAATGTTAGTTATCAAAAGAAAATCAACAAAAAGTCATTGATCAGATACTAATAGAGTAACACATAACATTCATTGCTTTGACATACTATAGTTGATACTCGATTCATCCACATACAATCGTATCCACTTCTAGGCTGGGAAGCATCATGAGAATGAGCGAACACTTAACCAGAAAACATGATATCATTATCATGAGTCTGGTAATCAGCAACCCAATGCCGAGTTAATTTAGCCATAGAGCCTTTTAAGATGCAATTAGACAGAAATATTATGAATGGCTGTTTCACAATAGGAAGTTTCAATCAGTAAGCGCGTTCTTTGAGCACTTCAAGTTCTACCTCGGTAGGGTCAGTAGCCTGAATCTCATAGTGTATGCCTTCCAGCTCCCTCCTGAACCTGTCCTTAGATGTGGCGTACAACATCTTCGATCGGATGCGGGAATCAGAGGGAGACCTGAAAAAGATGGATTAGTAAAGCACCTCTTTCATAAATTAAGTAATACTAATGAAATGGTTACTCAAAGTAAAAATATAGAAGAAGCATAGTTTGACAACATTTTCCTAATGAAGACTTCCATTCATCTCTGTTAAGTTTCTTGTTATGTTTTAATTTGTAAAGGAGAAGAAGCTCGATTACTTTGCAGTACGAAGATAACAATCCTTTTTTAATAAAATACTTCTCCTAGGATCTAGGGAGGGAGGAAATTTCATATTCTCAAAAGGATATATGGCGACCAAACAACCGACAAGAAATTAAAAGAACTAAAAAAAGAGCAGCCCAGTGCACTAAGCTCCCGCTATGCGCGAGATCCGGGGAAGGGCCGGACCACAAAGGTCTGATGTACGCAGCCTTACCCTGCATTTCTGCAAGAGGCTGTTTCTACGGCTTGAACCTTGGTCACATGGAAGCAATTTTTCAAGTTACTCCAAGGCTCCCCTCCTAGAAGTTAAAAGAACTGACGTAAATAAATAAAATAGCTTCAATCCTTAGACACATGTTAGCCAAATATATAATCTCTTATAGGGGAGGAAATATACTCACGTTGCAATGCCCCACAGGCAAAGGATAATTTCCATAAATCTTCAGACCTTATCACAAGAACTTCTGCCACAAACTTATCCTTGAGAGAAGAACAGATTTGTACACACTACCCATCACACGGGGTCTTTCTTCACCATCCTAAAACTTCTAAATATAATCTGCAGGGTCTTAAAGTTCGATTGAGTGGTACATACCTAGCTAAGCTCTGAAAACAATTTTCTTATAATGATAAGCTAGGCAGAGCCAACACACGCTAGTTATAGGGAATATGAATCTTCTTAGAGACCCTGCATCCAACTCCTCTTCGCCTCGAATTTTCTTGACTGCAAAGTATTCTCTACAAAAGATATGGTTCCTTGTACACATCAACTATTCATTTGCTGGTCGGTTTCCACCTTTTCACAATATATGTATGCAAGTCTTACTCATATGGCTGTTACTAGAACATTTTCTCAAGACACTGGCATTCACTTCACAGGTACCTCAAGTATCTGAGCACTAGAACTATACAACTTTCCTTTTCAGAAACACCCTTCTTCTTTCAAACCTAAGCCACATATGCCATGACACAAATGGTATTACCAACCTATTGACTCAACTGCTTCAGCCATCACAGACACTCCACTCCCTTTACGATGCTACCATCGTAATTGCAATTCACATGGTCATCGGCTAGTTATATTCCATGAAGGAGAAACACTATTAACATCAACTTTTCAATATTGTTCTCGAATCACTCACTCAATTGGTTCAACACTAATGCTTGGTACAGTAAATTCAAAGGTGCCTGCTCTGCGAAAATCATTAATGTGACATGACATCATCGTAGATTAGCTACAACCAATATTCATAAATGAGAGCAGAATGCCCCTTTCACACACAGACTGAAGTTATGATAAAACAGCAACCCAACACACCCCACCGTTCCCTATTTTAGACTGTTGAATAGTACAGCAACATTCAACAGATGGCTGTATAAGCAGATGAAAAGAGTCTAAAACTAGTACAATTTCCAATAAAAGGTGGCATGCCTCTCTTTGATAAACATCCAGTTATGCAAGTACTGGATGAAATTATGACTTACCAGGCAAAGAAGAAAATCTTGCTCTTTTGGCAGTTATCAGATGTCACGAAATCGTAATCGTATACTGCATATCGGCAGTCATTCTCAGGAAGAGCTGCAGTGAAATCATCATAGCTCTCAGCGGAACCTCCAGTTTTCTCAACCACAACCTCATTTTTCTTCTCATCAATCTTAAATATCACATATCGATGCACCTTCTTCCTTTGAAGTTCCATATAAGTAGCTTTGCTTTGAGCAGCAACCCCCATACCAGACGATACATTTGTCTAGAAGCATAACAGATATTCAAAATTTTGCTCTAAAGAGAACCACATGCATAATAGAATAAAAATCGTACCGCATACACAAACACCAAACACAACACACACTTTCCTACATGTAAATGATAGTATAATCAAGAAAATGCTAACAACCGCTGCTAGTAAGAGGTTGTACGAGTCAGTTCTCCCTTTACAACCTAATAGTTTGTCTGGTTAGAGAGATGAAAAATAGAAATACAGAAGACTAGCCTTCGACTGAACTTCTTTTCATCAAATCCCTTGAGAAGTCAACGGAAGAAAATCAAAGAATGGGGCTTCTATATATGGAGGAATCCACTGGATTCCATCATGAAATATGCACTTCCAACACCAACTCCTGCTGGCCTATGTTGCTCGAACTTTCCAAAAATGTTGTCACACCCATGTCTAACCCTCCAAAAATGCACCACTTACACTCACCCATCGGCAGTTCTGAAGAGTCCGAGCAACATAGCTTGTGACTAAATAGATCTTTAATCACCACCTCTCCTTAACCCCAGATAAAAACATCAATAACACAAGTTTGCTCAACTTTTTTAAAACTTGAATCCCAAATAGCTGCTCAAATTCAAATTATTTGTGATAAAGCCTCAATCTTGGTGTGAGACCACAATAAAAATGACAACTATTCAAGCATTACCACCACTAGGTTTACTTAATTTTTTTTAGCGAAAGCTTAATGAATCAGACTGCTCTTATTTTTTTTTGGATTTTATTATCCTTAGCACCCTTACTTTAGACTTAGCACACTGTATACAAGCCGGGCTAATTTCTCTTTTTTGTTATTTCAGCTCCTCTTTTTTTTCTGGATTTTATTACCCTTAGCACCCTTACTTTAGACTTACCACACTGTATACAAGCCGGGCTAATTTCTCTTTTTTGTTATTTCAGCTCCTTGTAACATTGCCTTTTGTAACTGCATCTTCTTGATGTTCTCTTTTTTAATGAAACTCATTACTTAATCAAAAAGAAAAAAAGAGACCCAGAAATATTCTCTACACCACAAAGTTAGGGGTAGAGATGGCAATGGATATTGGACCCGGTGGATCCAGATCCGTTTTATAGGATATAGATCCTCAAAATTTGGACCCGATGGATCCGGATCGGACCCGGATTCGTTTATGATAGATCGGATCTGAATTTGGATCTTGTATTTGAGATCCGTATCCGGTCCAGATCCGATCCGTGGATCCATTTTTTATTAAATATATTCATAACCTAGAATGTAATTTTATAAGTATTTTTCATAATTATTTTTCATAATTTATGTATTGGGTAAAGGGTTGAACCAAGATACGGCACAAGTCATGTAATTTGTCTTTGAAGTTTCATTTCTTTTACCTCTATGCTCTCTGCAGTTTCCCATATTTTCATTTCTATATAAAAAAAAATTATCACTCTTATTTAAATTTTTCTTTCTTGAATTTGCTGGCCGTAAGCTTTAAGTATATTTTTCTCATTTGTTTGATCAGCAAAAAAAATGGGACTTTTGATATATGACTGACATTGTTTTATGTTGTTTAATGAAGTCAATCAGTAGAACTATAAGTGGAGCATCACTAAAGCCTCCAAAAATTAGCTCAAAGTTGTAACATGTTCAACATCACTAATGAAGTCAATCGTCTTTATTTTCTTGTGATGCTAAAAATTTGTTCAGTATTTTGGAAGAATGGTGTCATGTTTGTGTAGGTTGATTGAATGAACTCAATCATTTTTTTTAATCAGATTGTGTTTCATTTTGTCATAAAAGTTTCAACATGTGGGAATATTATTCAAGCCAAAAAAAATTACATGTAGATCCAGATCAAATCCGTGGACCCGGTGCATCCGATGGATCCGGATTTGGATATGATTTTTATGGACCCGATGGATCTGGATCCGGATCTGGATACAAGTATGAAAAATGAATCTGGATCTGGATCTATAGGATCCGGTCCAGATCCGATCCGATCCGTTGCCATCCCTAGTTAGGGGTAAAGTATGCGTACATTCTACCCTCCCCAGACCCTATTTGTGGGAATACACTGGTATGTTGTTGTATTTTCTTTTCTTAACAAGCATTACCATTAAGTTTGTTTATTTACTCATATGATTCATGCTAAACTTACAACAACAACACACCCAGTGTAATATCACAAGTAGGGTCTTGGGAGGATAGAATGTACATAGACCTTAGCTCAACTTTTGTGGGATAGAAAAGCGGTTTCTGATAGACCCTTGGCTCAACAGAAACACAGTCAATGCATGAATTCAAATAAAATAAGACAACAAAATATCACGATACAAAACAAATGAGGCATAATTCATGCTAAACTTGAAATAAAAAATCATCGGAAAATTCAAAAATGAATTTCAATCAAGAAATAGGATCTGAGAAATTTAATTCAACACAGATCAAAGAAAAAGAAGAAAAGGGCAAAACCTAACTCAATTTCAGTCCAAATAAAAAGCAGATACAAAAATTAAGATCAGCACAGCAAGTATATGAAGAGTTAGAATTTAACATTCCATCACTAAGATCTTAGCAAATATACCTTCATCATCCACACAGAACAATCGAAGACACAGATTTCCATCAATCAAATTAAGCAATTTTATACTAAAAAGAAATTCAGAAACAAAACAAGTTATGTCAAAGGAAAATCAGATCTATCAAATAATTAAGATAAACTTACCCCTCCTCTGATTCTGGAAGACATGGTTAAAAGTGATCAAACACAGGAAAGAGAGAGAAATTGAAGTAGAATAAAAAGTTAGTATAAATTCATCACTCTTAATTATGATTTTATAATTTAATATATTTTGTAATCTTTAAACTACTCTTTCAAAAACATAAATTTTAATTTTCTTTTTATATTTTATATCAGTGGTTCGTACTTTTTTATAATAGTTTTAAATTTATATTTATTATAAATAATTTAAGGAATATTTCAATCATTTTTACAAATAAAAAAGTGCTTATTAATATATCTTTTACCAAACACTCCAACTGATTCAATTTTCGCACTATAGCATAATTAAGAGTGATGAATTCATTCATAATTAACATATTTGAATAGAAGTAGTAATTTTTATTGAATTCCCGTTGGCTAATTTCTTTTCGATCTTGTTCAATATTTTAACTTCTACAGTCACTATTTGCAGTCAAAGCTTTGTAATTTGGTGAAAATTAAGTGTTAATTCCGTGCTTATAACAGTGAAAAATTATATTTCTACCTTTGTATCAGAATGAGCTTATAGATTTGGTAACCACCTTTCTTGATACTTTTTCCTTTACTCACTTTCTAGTTTCTACTCTTTCTTCTACAAGGCAGAGGAGGTCAGAAGTCGAACTTATTGGATTGGAAAAAGAGATCAATCATATATAAGACATCGTCTTGATAAGAAAATTAGTAAACTAATGAAGTTTTTATTCTTCTTTAATTTTTTATGGATTGACAATTATTATAATATACTCTCTCCGGATAAAAAAGATGTTAAATATACACAATATACATGTGTATATTGATGGCTATGAGAGGTGGGGATGCAGGGTGTGTGTCTTATATAAATTATTTTTGTCCATGCCTCAGTCCTAACAAACTTGGGCTAGCTATATAAATTCTTTTTGTCCATGTTGCTCTTAATTTTGATTACACAATAAATTTTGCAAGAAATAGCTTACTGCATGCCTAAGATAAAGATAATAACTCTCGACCGACGAGTTCAACACAGTTTGATTAAATGTAGTTTCAGAATGTCAATACGTGCTAACTAAGCTTTGAAATGGTATTAGCAAAACCGATAGCCACACAAATAATTCACAATATTGTTATCTAATTAATGCTTATTATAAGGCATTTGTATCACTAACTAATACTTAAACAAAAGGGAAGTCTTTGTGAAAATTTTCATTAACCTCGTCAACAAGATTAGGCAGCATGCATATACATATATGAAACAATGTGACATTTTATGAAGCTCCTTTTGACAAGTGTATAAACTATTACAGTATGATCCTATAAAAAGAAATGGTTTAACTAGGATACACTATAAGAAGATATCCACCTTAATTTTCAGAGAACTTGCATAAGCAAAAAGTATAATAAGACTATTTCAAAGTGATTAATTTTTGGAGACTGTTTCAGGGGTCATGAGATTCACTACAACAAAGTATAGAATACACAGCAAAATTTTAGCAACAATAAATATATTATTGCTAAAAAACATAAATGACAATAAAAACTTAATATTTTGTTGCTAAAAAACATAAATGTCAACAAAAAATCAACTTCTTGTTGCAAAAAATTTTCGCATCAGAGGTTATTGCAACGGCATGCAACAACTTTTGTTGTTACGAAAAGTACTTTTGACAACAACATCCAACATATTGCAATAAAAAGGTATTATTAAGATGGAATATATGTGAATCAAATAACAATTCTAAAAGCACTTGATCAAGATGGAGCTTAAGTAAAACTTAGTGAAATTTTGTTTAAATTCGTTATAATTAATTAATTAAAAGTAATTAAATTTGATCACTTATTTATTTAAATTTCATTTGAATCTTATAAGTAAGACCCGATAAAATTGATTGAATCAAATGATTAACACCTCTAATTATGCTAGATCAATAAAGGTATTATTGTGATGAAATGAAACTGTTGTGTGATTTTATCATAAAATTTGTCTCTTTAATTTTATTTATGCACTTATTTTTATGAAGTTGTCTCCAATTTAAATATTACTTTGATGAATATTTGATTTTAGATGTCATTTAAAAACTTGCTTATCCAATCAATTAAACATATCAAAATTTAGAGATGTCTCTCAGAAAGCATATATACATACACATTTCAACAACTATTCATCTAACTATAAAGATTTGTTGGAGCTAATTTATTGTAATTATATTAATACTATTTTTATGGTAATTTCAAGTGTATGAAAAAAATTATTTACTGTGGCTAAAGATTAATATTTCTACGACAAATTTCAACTCATGATAGAAACTAATGTTTTTATATCAAATTTTATCACAATAATAAATTTGGGCTATACCATTTTGTGATGACAAATAATTATAGTTATAGAGTCAATTATTGCCAGGAGTTCTTAGTACCAGAAGCAAACATATTTACTTAGCTACGATAGTTTAAATAACTTCTTACGGCTAAAAGGTTACGAAAATGAAATAATTCCTTGATTATTTTCATTAATGAATGATTATATATACAATTTATAATTTTCATAATATGGAAAATCATATTCCTATTCTACTTTCAAAATTATATTCTATTTGTACAAGAATTCTATAATTATGGTAAGTGTATAATGCTGATTAAATTCAACAATATATTACCTAAATATACAAGTATACACGGTAATGGTTTTCCTTGTGTTTCCGTGATATACACGGTATACACAAGGCAGTGTATATACTGTGTATATCACGGTATATTCTGTCAGTTACATTTGCTACAACAAGTTTCAACTCGTGGCAAAATTTAATAATTAGCTATAAAATTTGAGTCTAGCAAAATATTTATGGCTATATCATTTAAATTTTGCGATAAATTTTTATAACTTGAAATAAAATATTTATTTAGGTACAATAGTATTTTTCAAATAATTTGTTGTGGATAAAAGGTTCAATTACTACAGTAAGTTTTAGCTCGTGACAAAAATTATTAATCAACTTCAAAATTTTATTATAGCAAAAATTTGTGGCTATATCATTTAACTATTACCACAATTATTTTTATAACTTGAAGCAAACATATTTATTTAGCTATAATATTTTATTTCAAATAACTTATTGTGGCTAAACGGTTACTATTGCTATAGTAACTTTTATGGCGTGGCAAAAACTTATGATTGGCTATAAAATTTTATTGTAGCAAATAATTTGTGACTATCATTTAACTATTGCTACAAATCTTCATAACTTGAAGCAAACATATTTATTTAGCTACAATATTTTATTTCAAATAATTCATTGTGGCTAAAAGATTGCTATTGCTATAGTAACTTTTATTGCGTGGCAAAAACTTATGATAAGCTATAAAATTTTATTGTAGCAAATAATTTGTGGCTATATCATTTACCTATTGTCAAAATCTTTATAACTTAAAGCAAACATATTTATTTAGCTACAATATTGTGTTTCAAATAATTTATTGTGGCTAAAAGGTTATTATTGCTATAGTAACTTTTATGGCGTAGGAAAAACTTATGATCAACTATAAAATTTTATTGTAGCAACAAAATCGTAGCTATTTAGGTAATTATTGTCATGATTGTTAGCAATTATAGCAAAAATAAGGAATTAGCTTTGTCAATTTGATTTTCGTGGCTAGGAAATTTTACGATTTTATAGATACCCACAAAATTTAATTTTTTGAGCCAATTACTATGTAATAGCTACGACTTTTAAATTCACAGCTTAGATTTCGTAGCTATAGATGTCTTATGTTGTAGTGAGTGAAGGGAAAGTAATGGCTACGGATTCAGTCGAACCTAGTAATTTTGGTTCAAACTTTGTATTTATTTTAAAAAATCATAGAAAATGTACAGATTATTGATTTAGAATCCAGTAACTTAAAAAGATTAGAATCTAGGACCCATAAGCTTCAAATCTTGGCTCCGTCTCTTATTTCCACACAAATTAATTTCATATATAGATGAATATGAATTATTGATTTAATTAATTTCTGACGTGTGTTTTACCAAAATTTAAATCTCCCAAAGCAAATATAAGTTTAGTTGTGAAATTGTAACTAGGTTCAATGAGGAGGAACTGGGTATGATCTGTTACGATTAAATTATAGTCAAATAGTTCACTGTTTGTCTATAAATAAAATGTGAACATTACAATTGAAAAATTGAAGTTAGTTGAAAGTTGAAACTAAGAAACTTAATGTACAAGTTGCAAAATTCCACTATCATTAACAACCATAAAAAATTAGAGTGCAATTTTAGCTACCAAGTGAAAAGTGACTAAAAGCAAACTCGTTTCTTTTTACGACGGCTACTTTTTTAAACAAAACTTACAATGTATATGCAATGATTAATCATGATTTATGGAGTTAAAAAGTTATGATTAAGTGGAATATGACTTGGAGAGGGGTGAATATGGCAACGTGATACAGTAAGAATTTCGAATTAATTAAAGTAAATTGTCGACATAAAAGTCAAAGATTTAAAATAAAAATTATTTATTTGAAGGCAGACTCCAGTCTTACTTTTAAGATTGTATAGCCATTTATTCAACGTGAACCATAAATCAACAATTGCAATAATAATTAATCTATTGTGTCATGTCAGCTAGTTGACTTGTTGCACTAAAACTAGTCCTTCTATCCATTAGTACTTAATAGTAAAGTTTTTGACTAATAAAGCTAAAACAAAACATCAATTTCATCTTTGTGATAATTTGTTCAGAGAAGAAATTCGATCTTGCTTCCTTAAGATCGATCTTTGTAACTTCCAATATTGTCACTTGGTAACATATATCGAAAAGCAGTACTACTAATAAATTGCTAAAGGATTACATGATGTTGGAAAATAATATGGGTTAGTTTCACGTACGTGCGTGTGAATATATATATATATATATATATATATATATAAAAGTTAGTGATAAAGATGGAAACATCTCTATATGTAAATATCTAGATGCTATGGTATGTAATAGACTTGCTAGTATGGGGAACCTTAGTGTCCTCAAGTCAGCTACTAAGCTATGTAATATTTTGGATGCTACGTAGTAATATATAAAATATCTTGATCGTTCAAAAAAAGACGTCACATTGAGCATTCTGCTCAGGCACATTACATGTTGTTAACACTCAAAAGTAATTTAAGTGTTTAGCCGAATTCAGTGACAGCCGAATTTACTCCTAGCCTTCGACTACAAGAACTTCATCGGCTACTAAGACATCTTAACCGAAGTTGTTAGTTAGAGATACGACTGGGACCACTCAGATGCAGACGCCTCAACGACCAAGTCAAAAGGGTTTCCGGACCCCTAGAAGTGGTAACGACCAACAACAGCTAAAAGAAAAGGCCATTATCCGAGCAAAAGGAGTAGAGGGTGTGAAAATCGGCACCACCTCCCTCATAGTCAGCCATTGAACTTAGTGGGTTACTTGATGACTGACATGGGGCAGGGGGAGGGGGGGGGGAATCACGTTGTACAATTTTTTTCTTTTTTGTACTATAAATAAGATCATTCTTTGTATATAGGACACACAATCAATCAAACAACTCAATTTTTATCTATATTTATCCTTTACTTTATTTATTCTTTACTTTACTATACTCAGTTGTATTCATGTTTCTTACCTCTTAGTTTACTCACTCATCATCTTAACGCTTTCTGGAGTAGTTGGGGAACCCATTGATGGAAGTTAGAGTTCCGCTTACGGCTCAAATCGCTCAGTTAAAGGAATCAATTTGTCATCCGATTTTGTCAGTCGATAAAACGAAAAAAACTTCGAACGACAACACAGGTAAATTGAACACTTGTGACTTTACTTTTATAGTGAGTAAAGTTTATCGATATTGATACCTATATGGTTTAATCTAGTTCGACTAGGAATTCGATCATGGTAGCATATCCACAGTAGAAATTTAATCTTATTAGGGATTGGAAGAGACCAGATCTATGTGAAATCTTTCCTAGGGATAGAACCTGGATCAATAAGTTCGTAACAAGAGCTAGTAGAAAAAATGGGTTATTTTGTTATTAGGACACCAAATCGGAATATCGGGAAGGTTGATGGAATTGATTTTGTTAACAATATGATGAGGAAAATCAAAAGAAAGACCAGAGAGGTCCCATTGGTTGGCTTTACATAGATCATGAATGGTGTGTTGTAGATCAGAAGTATCAAGAGGACCCTCAATGCAACTTCTGAGGTTAGAACTGTTAGGAATCCACCTTGCTCAACGTGATGTTGAGCGCTATTACTCTTGCAAATTGTTGCCATTTTATAGTAATTTCTTTCAATTTACAAATATATTTGTTGACATTACTCTGACTTAAACTTGTTTGTTGTTTTTAAAATTTACACAAGTATTGACAATTTGGGACATGCATTAAGCTATTATCGATTATGAACATACAATATCATAGGGGATTTGATACGTGACGTTGAGGGCTATTACTTTTGCAAATTGTTGCCATTTTTGCACTACTAATAAATTTTAACTTGTGATAATTGGTTAGTTATCATTTTCATTCGGTTATCAATTGGAGTACTAGTTATTAGTAGATTTATTCGTAATTACATTATAAGTCAATCAAATTATATAGATATTATCCATCTTCATTACATAAAACTTAAATAATGTCACCTCAACCACTTGTGCTTTGAGAAAAAGATGACCTATTTTCTGTCAAAGGGTCTTTTGATAAGACAATTATTTCTTTACTTTGACTCAAAGTGAATGACCTTTTGTGTTCTAATTATTTCCCATTACATTATGAAGAATATCTTTTTACACCTATTTGCGTTGAACTAGCTAGGAGTTGTTTCTTAACTGATTCTGACCACAAACCTTACCCATTTTTCCAGTTACGTCTCAAATTTGGAATTCCAAGTCTTAATTTTCTGCTGAACTAGAGACAAACGTACCATTTATTAATAATTTATTTTAAAGAAGTGTGAGAACACTTGCACAAAAAATTTGAAAGACATTTTGTAACTTGCTGACCATGTTGATATATGTAAATTTGAGCCTTGGGGTCTCACGTCCAAAGAATTCCTTAACAAAATTGTGATTATTCTATATATAATTTGTTAACTAGGTCGTTTATTTATGTAGAAGACTCATTAGTTATATTATTCGTTTTGAATCTAGGTTTGTAAATTGTAATGTTGTAAAAGACGTCACGAGGATCTAAGACTTGTAAATTGTAGAAAGGGTGACAAGGTTGTTGATTATCTTGCTAACTATGAGGAAAATGATCATATCACTTTTGATGATTTTAGATCTCTTCCAGAGATGGTGAAGTATATTATATCTAATTGGATCAAGATGGAATTCCTAATTTCACAATCAAACCAATAAAGAATCATTTGGTTATTAATTACTAGTATATGTTGCGATGCGCGAACCATTTCCAAAAAACAAAAGGTAAGAGAGATAATAGAGACAAATGTACGTATATGAACTATGTATGACATATGTCAGATTTTATATTCTCATTTTCTTGGATCTGTCTTATTACATTTCTTATGGTATATATAGCTACTTTCTTCAAACAGTATACAATCTTTTGTATTCCGGGGGTCAATATCATATCTTTCTGGTTAAAGAATCTCTTTCTAGTTGCTCTGGAATAATTAGGAGATTCTCTAAAAGAAATACGGGGTTCTACTTCTGGCGGCAACATGCTTGGTCCCGCTTATGGGGTCAAATCAATACGTTCTAAGAAGAACTAAGAGGATGCAACACAAACCTGACGATTACTATGAATGTACTCTGAAAATTAAGGAGCCTTTTGAAAGCGATTATTGTGGACGTTGTAGGACTCTTTTGTGATTGAAGATATATTATGCATACCTTAAACACATGATTTAAAATAAAAGATATATATAATTAAATATAAATATATTTTTTAAAATAATAACTAATTATTAATTATTTTTTGTCCTAAAACTAACACTTGTCATTCTCTTATGCTTCCAGTTGTTATAATCCTATTCCAAACTTTTCTCTTTTTAATAATATATAGATATAGATGCGTGCAATAGTTAGTTATTCTCAGCTCATAGTAGTTTTAAGTTTTAACTACTTGTCCCCTCAATGTATATGGAAAAACATTTCCCAGACCAACAGTTTACCCTTGTTGAAAGGTTAAGCTAAGAGTGGTACATATGATACCACACTTTTTTTTTTTGATTTTGATATTCAGCTTCCTGACTTACGCTAGATTATTCCTGGAGATAGTAGTGTAGGAAAGTAATTCCTTGATCAATATTCTCTCAAATGTACAATATATATACAATCATCCTACTCTTGAATCATGGAAGACTAATCTACTTTTACCTAAAATATAAGATACTAATTACAATTATCATAATTACAATATATTACATTATTAATTATAATAAATGTGGATGATATAATTATGGGAGAGATCCCCATAATTATTCTAACGTACTCTAACAATCCCCCTCAGTCTTAGCTGGAGGTTCTCGGATGCTAAGATTGTCCCTGAAATCATCAAAAAGTACGCGCGGAAGACCTTTTGTGAAGATGTCAGCAATTTGATAACGGGACGGTACATGGAGAACACGGACTTGACCACGGGCAACTTTCTCTCGGACAAATAAGATATCCATTTCAATGTGTTTCGTGCGTTGATGTTGAACAGGATTGCCAGATAAGTAGATCGCACTCACATTGTCACAGTAGACCATTATTGTCCTTGTAATCAGACAATGGGGCTCCAGCAAAAGATTACGGAGCCAACACGATTCAGCAACAGCATTGGCCACCCCTCGGTACTCTGCCTCGGCGCTTGACCGAGAAAGTGTGGACTGCCATTTTAATGATCATGAAATGAGATTGTCACATAAGAACACACAATAGCCGAAAGTGGAACGACGTGTGTCTGGGCAGCCACCACAATCCACATCTGTGTAGGTAGAAAGACTCGAGATGGAGGACTTATACAGATGAAGTCCAAAATGGAGAGTACCCTGAACATACCGCAGAATCCTTTTGAGAGCCCCCATATGTTCTTCCTTCGAATTATGCATGTGTAAACAAACTTGTTGAACCGCATAGGAAATATATGGTCTTGTAAAAGTCAGATACTGTAAGGCCCCTACTAGACTCCGGTAATGGGTAGGATCACTGTATGGAGTTCCGGCATCATTACTCAATTTCGCCTTTGTACCCACTAGAGTATGTGAGGGTTTGCAGGACGACATCCCTGCTTTGTCAATTAGTTCTTCGGCATATTTCTTTTGACTGAGAAACAGACCACCTGCATATTGGGAGACATCAATGCCAAGAAAATAATTCAACAGACACAAGTCTTTCATTGCAAATTCTGCTGCAAGAAGGGACATAATGGACTGGCGAAGCGAAATGGTTGATGCTGTGAGAATAATATCATCGACATACAAAAGGATATATGCCATGTCAGCGCCTTTCCGATAAATGCACAATGATTGATCAGATTTACTGTGAGAGAATCTCAATTTGGAAACAAATCATGTAAACCTGTTATACCATGCCCGAAGAGCTTGTTTCAAACCATATAAAGATTTATTCAACATGCATACATGATCTGGATGGGTATAATCTCGCAAACCTAGCGGCTGATGCATGTATACTGTCTCTTGTAAGTTGACATGCAAGAATTTATTTTTAACATCCAACTGATGAATGGTCTAAGATTTGGAAAGTGTCAAGCTAAGAACAGTCCAGATAGTTGCTGACTTAACTATCGGACTGAACGTTTCACTACAATCTACCCCAACCTGCTGAGACCTTCCATCACCAACAAGATGAGCTTTGTATCTCACAAAAGAACCATCAAAATTTTTCTTATGGAAAAAACCCACATAGACCGAATGATGTTCACATTAGAGGAACGTGGTACCAATTCCCACATATTATTTGTATGAAGAGCATTAAATCCATCTAACATGGCAGCTTTCCATTTCGGGTCGGATAAGGCAGCTTTAGGATTTTTTTGGTAGAGGTGATGGTTGAACATATGATAGTAGGTTAAAGTGGTATTTGGGCCGAAAAATCCCGTGCATGACATGGGTTTCAATGGTCCGAGGATGGTCCGGTACTGGTTGGGCCATTTGGTGTTCGGTTATGTTATTGGGCTGAGGGGAAGGATTTTGGCCCAAGAGACTAGGTGTTGTGGTTTGTGATTAGGTTGGGCTTGAGGAAGTGTTTGTGGACTGCCCTCCTTGGGCTGGACCTCCACGGACACAGGACTTGGCCGTGACCAGCGATAACAAGGCTGCGGTCCCCGGTCCAGTCCCATGTAGTGGTTGGGCCGAAAGGTGTTGGGCATTTTGTTGAGGTCGTTCCACATGTGTTTGGATATTAAGGTGGTGGTGTAAAATGGGATGTAATCCATTGTCTAAAAATCATATGAATGTGAGGATACCACATGAGACTTAGCAAACGGGAATTGAGACTCATCAAAAATCACATGACGACAGACAATTGTTTTTCCACTCGTCAAATCAAAATATTTACATCTCCTACGATTTTGTGGGTATCCCAAAAATACGCAAGGAGTTGAACGAGCCTGCAACTTATTAATGAAAGTAGATGGAAACAAAGGATAACACAAACAACCAAACACCCTTAAATGTCTAAAATATGGGACACGACGATATAACAGTTGTGTAGGAGACACATTGGATAGTAGTTTACTAGGAAGAATATTTAAAATGTATGTAGCCATTTGAAGTGCATGGTGCCAAATCTTTGGTGGTGTGGAATAATGCACAATAAGAGAGCGAATTATATTATTAATTGTTCGAATTTTTCTTTCGATTTTTCCATTTTATGGTGAGGTATGTGGACACGAACGACGCAAAGACACACCATTTTGGTGACAGAAATCATTAAAATGGGCATTTAAGAATTCCCCCCATTGTCACATTGAAAACATTTAATGTTTTTACCAAATTAAGTTTTGATAAAAACACTAAATTATTTTAAAATATTGTAGGTTTGTGATTTATGTCCTAATGGAAAATACCACAAAAAATTCGAATAATCATCTTGAATTAGCATATAGTATTTATGACCAGCATAACTCCAAACCGGTGATGTCCACAAATCACAATGTACAATATCAAACGACATAAAAGTATGGGTAGTAGAAGATGCAAAATGAAGCTTAACATGTTTACCAAACACACAAGATTGGCAAACAAAAGAGTCCAAAGGTTTATTACACAAAACCAAATTATTCTTCCTAAAATTATTAAAAACTTGTGCTCTTGGGTGTCTCAAGCGATTGTGCCATAGAGTAGGAGAAATGGCAGCAAAAGTTGAAGGTTTGTTCAAGATATTTTTGGAAACAGATGTGATGGGATACAAGTTCCCCGTGCTATTGCATCTCATAAGTGGCATTCCCATCTGAAAATTCTTCACAGAAAATCCAAAAGGATCAAAATTTACAGAAACATTGTTGTCATTTGTAAAACGCCTAACAGATATCAGGTTTTTAATTAGATTTGGTACACGTAAGACGTTTTTCAAGTGTAATGGTGGGTGTGGAGAGGATAGTGTTACCTGACCAATACCACAAATTGGAATTTCCTGCCAACTGCCGACAATAATTTTTTTTTTATTGTTCATATTACAATAAGACGAGAGATTACCTTGAGATGCCGTCATGTGTGACGTAGCCCATGTGTCCATGTACTATGATTCATTGGGAACATTTAGATGCATGTTGTTCATGGCTTGTTCAATGTATGTGGGTGCATAACCAACCGAAGATGGTGCCTAAGCCGCAAACGCATATTGTGGACGAGATCCAAGAATACCGGGTTAGAGATTTGAAGAGGGAGGAAGGCGGGCCTACGAAGAGGGAGGATATGGGCATGGCGGGGCAACCCACTGTAGGGCCTAGGCCCACGGTGGGTATTGCCCCCATTGACCGCCGCCACTGCTGCCGGCAGGCTGGCCACCGCACATCCCCCGTCTTTTTCCACCATTATTTTTCCTTTATTATTACGGTTTGAACCCCGTTTTTGTCCATTATTAGAGCGATTACCGTGGCCCTCTGAACCATAATTTTGGGACTCCAAATCGGTGGAAGATGAGTTTGTGGAGACGAGAGCGATTCCGGTGGTGGTTGCTCCTGAAGATGTCTGCTTTGCTTTCCGTGTTTCTTTGAGAGTTAATCGCGAACATGCCTCGTAAAATGGAGGCAATGGATTACTTTGCTGAATGAACGTAGAAACACCATCATATTGTTCATTCAACCCCGCAATCAATTGAAGGACCAACCTTTGATATGTCATGGGCGAACCAATGTTGGACAATTGGTCTGCAAGTACCTTTAATTCTTGGCAATAAGCTGAGATGTTGGAAAAGTCATCTAATTTCACATTTATAAATTGGTGTTCAAGATAAACGGCCCTAGAAATTTTGTTATCTTGAAAAATGTCTTGTAACCTTTCACACGCCTGTTGAGCCGTAGTATTTGGTTCTAAGATGGTATGGATAAGATCAATTTGAAATTGTGTCATAAATCCATTGAAGGACTATAGCATCCAATCGAGACCATAACTTCTTGTGCACCGTAGTGGTATACGATGGAGATTCGGACGGGATGATATGGTCAATCACCTCATAGGCACGACAATGAATTTTGAATAGTTCTGCCCAAGAGGTATACTGCCCTTTCTCCATTTCAAGAGTGGTGGAGATAAAGTTCTTGACGTTATTAACGGCAAGAGCGGAATTGAATATTTATTTTTCGGTCATAGCTTCCACAAGAAATCAAATGAGAAAATGAAAAGAAGAAGTGTTTGATGTTTTGTGAAGAAAAAACCCTTAGGGTTTTGGAGAAGAAGTAGTCGAATAAGGGTGGGTTGGAAATATCGGCTAGGGTTTTGTTTTTGGAACAAAGTGGTTTAGGGTTTTTGGCTAGGGTTTGGCTGAAAAAGTAAGAGAAGGAAGGGAGAAAGAAATTGTGTGAGAGGAGTAAAGAATTAGGGCAAAGGATCGTTGGCTCTTGATACCATGTAGGAAAGTAATTCCTTGATCAATATTCTACCAAATGTACAATATATATACAATCATCCTACTCTTGAATCATGGAAGACTAATCTACTTTTACCTAAAATATAAGATACTAATTACAATTATCATAATTACAATATATTACACTATCAATTATAATAAATGTGGATGATAGATAATTATGGGAGAGATCCCCATAATTATTCTAACATACTCTAACAAGTAGTCCCGGTCTCTCAGCACTACTACGAGTAAATCGCGGGATGTGCCTGAATGATCAAGGTTTGAGAACAGAGCAACTGATATCACCTACAAGGTCCTACCCCAGAAGAGAACAAATTGCTCCCACCAAGATTCGAACCCACGCTGCAGACCTCCAACTGGATTTTAAGTTCACCACTCTTCTTTCTTGTCAGAGGTTATGGTCTATGTCGTCCTCAATATGTCGTAGATAAACCTCACTATCCAATTTTGGTGGACTTATATATATATATAATTTTAACAGTACAATCAATTTGATGCTTAGTATTTTAAAAATTGAACCTACTACATTTATATTTTGGATCCACCTCTGTTCGAATCAATGATGAATTAAGATGCTTAATTAAATTAACGGCTTAACGATGTCGATTTATAATATTTAATTGAAAACAACTTTCTAGACGTGAAGCCAGGTATATGGATCAGACTTCATGTAATCTTGATGTACTATAGATTAACTGATTAACGAACACTAATGCGTATTTTTAATTACTAGTTTAATTATCGTTGTGAGGGCCACTAATGAAATTGGATCTTCATGCAGTTGATTTTCTTTTAAGAAATACGATGTGAACATGGTGAATGGCTCAGACTCGTAGTATATTTTTAAAATATAGGGGAAACTATGCCTCCTAAAACTAAACTATTTACCTTTGCATGCCCCCTTTTCTTTTCATACTCCTTAAAACTATTTACTCTTAATTTTCTTCATTTCTTTTTATTTCTCTACTTCTTTTCTGATTTTCTCCTATTTTTTCTCTTTTTTCTTCTTTTTTGTTTCATTTTTTTTTCGAATCATAATATTCTTTATTTTTTTCCACCGTAATCTAATTTCATATTCTAGCTCCTTTCGTTTCCTTTTTTATTTTCTTTCTTTTTTAATTCTTTATTTCTTCTTTTCTATTTAATTGTCTCTTTTTTCTTCTTTTCTTTTTATTTCTCTGCTTCTTTTCTTCTTATCTTTCTTTTTCTTGTTTTTTCTCCTTTTTTGTTCATTTATTTTTTTCATACTATATTTTATTTTCTTTTTCACCATAATTTTGATTCTATATTTAATTCTAATTTCTTTCTTTTTTATTTTTTTATTTTTTATTACTTGTTTCTTTTTCAATAACAGTTTAAGTATATTATTGCAATATACTATGATACCCATACAGTATCACACAAGACTGAGAGTTCATTCTTTCAAGGAAAATACTCACTCTTCAATGATACCAACCTGGTATATCATATACTGACAGAGTATCATAGGGGATTGATTTATTCTTTCAAGAAAAACACAACTCAATCGTATATGATACCCACATGGTATATATCATATACTTATAGGTATCATAGAAGGTTGATTTGTTCCTTAAAAAATACTAATCAATCATCTATGATACCTACATGGTATATCATACACTTGCAGGGTATCATAGATGACTGGCAGTTCATTCCTTCAAGAAAAAAGCACTCAGTCCTCTATGATACCATCCTGATATATATCATCTATTGATAGGGTATCATAGATGGAATATTCATTATAATATGATGCTCATACGGTATATATCATATACTCACATGGTATCATACAGGACCAGTTCATTCTTTAAAAAGAAAATAATTCTCAATCCTCTATGATACACTACAAGAAAACACCTATTTTGTGGAGGTTTTTTAGTCAGTTGTCGGCAATTTTCAGCCCCCACAAAATGAATTGTGGTTGTTCCAAAAAATGTCACAGCTATTGTTGCCACGAGTGTTATTGCGGAGGTTTTTTAAAACCTCAACGACGACCTCCACAAAATGAAATTTGAATTTGTGGAGGTTTTCTAGAGATATTAGTGGCAATTTATGTTGAAAATTTACTAATGTGGAATTGAGTATATCCCATTATTTATGACTCAAACAATTGGGGCCCCGCACGTCGGAAACGTCATTTCCACACACGTAGTGCCAAGTATCGCAAATTTCATTAGTGAAAGAGATATTGGTACGTATGTAATACGTTTGAGACATAGAATGATGGACGGTTATTGGCCAAATGACAAAGTATTCCACGTTGGAAAATGAAGGAAGAAGTGTAAGATGAAACGAGTCAGAAATCGCCGCGGAGCCGTGAAGGGCCGCGGCGCCTCCCAGGGAGCGTCGCGGTGCTAATTCACATAGTTGCGGCGCTTCGGAGGCAGAATGCTGCGACGGGAAGTTGGAAAGTTCTGACCTTTGGGCTGGTTTTGGAGCATTGAATCTCCATTACTTGGCACATGAATTTAGTCATTATTTGGTTGAATGTAACCCCTTAATAAGTGTCATTACATGGCTATTGAAGGACATTAGTTGGCTAGTTGAGGGGTCATCTCCTTACACTATAAATTGAGGCCTTTGGCTCAATTGTTGAACACACTTAAAAATATTTACAGAATTTTCTAACATCTTCTTCTTCCTCTCTAGCAAGTTTACTACACTCAAAGTTCTTCAAAAGTAACATTTGAGTTTTTTTTGCTCAATTGTTCAGTTGTTGTTGTATCTTGGGAGACTATTGCCCGACAATGTAAAAGGAAATATATGGGGCAATCTTGTCTTAAAGACAGAGTGTCATCACTCGACTCAACAAATCACACAAGGAGTTTGTTTCATTCTTGATTTTCAGTTTTGTTGTAATCTTTAGATTATCCTTTCTAGCCATTGTAATAATTACTTACTTCTCGTTCCCTGCAATTGTTGTATCCCACAATTTATAACCCCCAAAATATAATTTTACTATTTAAAAAAATTGTGGAGATTTATAAACCCCCACAACATGATTTCAATTCTTTCTTAAAAAATTATGTGGGGGTTTTATGACCCCCACAATATGATGTTAATGATTTAAAAATAATAATTAGTGGCAATTTATTTTTGCCACGATGCTTTTGTTATTGATTTTTTTTCCTATTTGAATCTTTTGATTCGGACTAAGCAAATATTACTAAATAATATATAAGCCAAATTTCATTAAAAATAATCATAGTAACAAACAATACAAACTCAAATTCTTATCGAAGTAAGCAAAAAAATTATAATGTGAACTATGACATGTGATATGATGGCCAACTAGCTAGGATAGTAAAAATATATGTTTTCTCTAGCTAAGTCGCCTGAAAAATTGACGGGTTATGAAAATCTGAGCTTGACTTAGAACAAGTTTTTAATGTTCTTATAATAATCAGCCACAAAATTCATCCATCTTGTAACCATACTAGTTGTTTTGCATCCACTTCAATTTTCCCTCTCTAACCACACCAAAAAGAAAATCCAAAGATTAAACATAAAAAAAAAGATATGGTAGAACATAGAAAACATAAATTTAAGTCAAAATTTCATCTTTGGAGATATACTTTGAATTGAGACTTATGTATTCTTACGCTTCTGCCTTTCCACTTTCCACGAGTCAAAAAATGTAACGATAGCCCCTGCCACGAGACACCTAATCGAAGAAGCGCCTTCCTATCCTCTTTTTTATTGATAATTCAACATCCAGTTTGTTTTGGTTGCAAACTTAGTTGTCTTCTTTGCTTTCCTGATAACCAAGTACAATATATACATAATGAATTCAACTGACAGTGTTGCACTCCAAGTCATCAAAAACATTACAACATGTAACTATACATAGCAAGTGTGATTAGGAACCTAACTAGAAAATAATTGATGTATAAGTTAAATATATACATATAAAGAGTTTTAACTTCTATATACTTACAATATAATTTCTTTTTACACTATCAGGTCATCAAAATAATTACTACATGCAATTATCTATAATATACATTAGATTAGAAACCTGAGAAGTGAGAACTAAGGGAGTTAACATGTTACAATAATAAAAATACAACTACAATAGATACATGTTCGAAATGGAATTGATTACAGTAAACACGCTTCTTTTGCTCACGTAATTGTAATTTGAATTCTTTTGACTTCCAAACCTCTAAACGATTCATTGCACTGGCGATGATTTATTTAGTTTCCTGATTGACGAAAATCCCATACAAAATGAGTCACAGTAAACTAAGTAAAACAAGAGCCCCAAAGAAAGCCTTCATACCACCCTTAACTTTCTATTTTAGTACTCCATTTGTTAGTTGTAGATTACTTAAGGAGTCGTTTATGGCCATGATAACAGAAGAATATATGCAATTCTATGTTGCTCTAAGAAGAACGCTCAAGCGCTAAATCTTGATTCTAGACAAGACATTATCTCTATAAGCAACAAAACAAGACAAACCAAACTATAAAATCTCAAATTAAGCAAAAACTAACAATCTTCAGGAACGACTACATTGATATACAGAAAATGAGGCTCACTCAAATGTCAAATAAACTCATCGCACATTAATTCTTAATAAGAAGATTAAATGAACATTAGAAGGGTTGAAAAGAACCTGCAAAACTAAGTCGATTATAACAAAACAAGTTCTGGAATTGATAATCGATCGGAATCAGCAATGGAACCTTCGAACAAAAAAAATTGTAAATCTGTTAAAAAGAAAGCACTTCGTACATAGAGTAATATCTACTTGAGTTCTCATTGTATACAAGAAAACACACTAAAATTTATTCTCCCTCCCCTGGCCCTCTCTTTCAGTATAAACTCGATAGTATTTGATTATCTCAGGTGTTTGTTACTTCTCAAGGAACCCAACAACCTTTAGACTTTTGTTCTAATGTTATTACACCAATTACTATAAATTATTCAGAAATAATGAGCACAGACACTATTTTGAATTTTGGGGGAAGGGGTGAATTTCTCATGTAGGATGACTTGAGTCTAAATCCAAAGATAAGGGATGATTTGAGGTTTTTCGTCCCAAGCATTAGGCTGCATGAACATATTTGCTAAGGGATTGAACCACCCGACAAATCAGGTTTTAGATTATATGATCTTCCGAAATATTTTTTTAGATCATGATCTTTGCATTAGGCTTTACTTCTTAATGAAATACTCTTTACAGTAAGTACATTTTTAATCTTACATTAAGCACAATTTTCAGGAGAAACTCAAGAACAAAAATGTTCTTCTACTCTATCAAGTGGAGGATGGAGCCCATAATTAATGATTCAATTGAACTCAACATTTTCGACAGAGAGCATAAATAAACACATGAGAGTACCCAAAAAATAAAAGAAATGAATATAAATAGATAGTAGAAAGCCAAATCTGAAGAACATGATCTCATTATGGTGTCCAAAACCTTGAAGAAACAAGAAGATACAACCAATTGAGAAGCCATATTCCCAAGCCTGAAAATAACTAATTATAAAACCACCAAAATCAAATCAATGGAGCAATAAAAGACGAAATATGTGGTCTTGAAAGTCAACACATGAGTCATAAATTGAGAAGAAGAATAACACTTAAACAAATACTAAACTAAATTAAAATCGATGTAGATGAAGAGAGAACACACCTGAAGCCATTCAAGCGAAGGAATACACCGAGAAGAGAAGCAGTTCAGTTGAACGGTTGAAAAGGAAAACCTGGAGTCTTAATAGAATAAAAGAGGGAAAGATTCGGTTAATTTTTGAAAAGGGGGAATACTTACCGTGTTGCTTTTCGAGCAAAAATTAATGAAATTTTAGGCAACAAATCAAATAAGATTTTGAGAAAATTAAGTATTCTTCCAACAATAAAAATACTTTTAGCAACAATAAAATTGATAACGTTTCTAGATTAGTCAGACTTAAGTATAAAAATATCGTTCATAATAATATTTTATTATAATAGTTGAATTTTCTTTAGAATTAATTTCTTCTATTATATTTTACATATTTATAATTAATAGCATTTATAACAACAATGTCCATTATTATAACAGTGCATTTTAAAAAAAAAATTACCTCATTATGAATATTTATGATTGTCTTACTCAAATATTTATTATTGATTTGTGTTTCAATTTAATGATGCTATGTTTGATTAATTTTACAAAATTTTCCACTATTGCTAGTCATTATTTTCGTATTTATAACACTAGCTACAATTCTGAAGTCATAAAAGTTAAATATAAAAATAATATATCTAAGATGTCAATCCAAAGTTTAAAGTTTGGAAAAGTTTCTATAACAACTAAATAAGAACTAAACATCAAAGGTTAGTATTGATGTATAACCGTCGAACATAATTAGGCGGGTGAGAAAATTAATTTGCCTTTTTATTTAGTGTTCATTGTCGAATTGAACGCTTAACCCCTGCTCCCAACTACGGGAGAAATCACTTTAACTTCCTGCCTTGACCTAGGCCTCGCATCGATCGCTCTGTTCACTGGATGAACTTTATTTTTAAAGTACTTATTACATTACTAAAGCAAGCCAACCAAGCCTGAGCTTAATAGAGTCGGACATTGATCAAACTTTAACCAAGTCGAGTCGTGCTGAGATAAATTTTGACCGAAATCAAGCTGACTCGAGCTGAGGTAAATATGTGCGAGATGATCAGCTGTGCCGACTTGAGCTCGTTACTCAAGCCTACATATACAACACTAATACTTATGATCAATCTAAAACATATTATTTCACAATAACTATAAATGCTTGGCCTCGAGCCTATAATTTGTTCTAAGACTTGAGGTAAGCTATTTCTTATTGTTTGCTGGTAATGGAAGATGCATAAACATTCATCAATAATTTTTAAGTGCTTCCAATTTATATTTTAGTCTAATTTTAGTGTTCAACTACTAGTGCCCTATCTTCATAATTGTGAGTTTGTTCATTCACAGTCAAATCAATATGCTTAACATTGAAAATTAACAAATAAAAAAAGGAATATAAACTTTAGATTTTTAGTTTAATATGAAAATACAAACTAAAGAGAGCAAAGATAATGGAAAAAAATCAGTGAGTAAAACATGGAGATAACAGAAGACCTCTGTTTCTGGATTTTTTTTTTATCAGAGGAATGTTGTGCTAGGGAAAAATGACAACAAACTACAAAAAAATTGGCGTAACATGCATCAATTGGTAGAGATTTAACTCAAATGTGCAATTTGATTCAATTGCTAAAAAATGTGAAGAATATGATTAAAAATTGCATGAGATGAACTGTTACAATTTGTATTGAATTGCAATAATTTCACAAACAATCGAATTTGATGTTTTTGTGGAGATTATCACAAACCTCCACGATAAAAGTGTCACAATAAAAATTATTTTGTGGAGGTCTAAACAAATGCCACAAATTCAATGTATAGTGGGGGTCTTTACAACCTTCACAAATAAACCACCACAAAAAATATTTATTTTGTGAGAGTTGACACAAACGACACACAATAAATATATAGTGGGGGTTTCTTATAACCCTCGTAAATAAACCGCCACAATATACAAATGTTTTTGTAGTGATACTCACGTAGTATGTATCATATGTTGATAGGGTATCATAGAGGACTAGTTCATTCTTTTAAAGAAAAACATAGCTCAATCCTCTGTGATACCCATATTGTATATCATATACTAACATGATATCATGGATGACTTACCCACATGATATATCATATTCTAACATATATGATACTCACATGGTATATATTGTATACTGACATGGTATCATACAGACTAGTTCATTCCTTAGAAAATACTTTTAATCCTATATGATACTAACATGGTGTATATCATATACTGACAGGGTATCACAAAGGACCGATTCATTCCTTCAAGAGAAACTCATCAGTCATCTATGACACTCATATGGTATATATCATATACTGACAAGGTATTATAAAAGGCTGATTCATTCCTTAAAAAGAAATTCTTGAACTTTATGATATTCATATGGTATATATCATATACTGACAAGGTATAATAAAGAACCGATTAATTTCTTCAAAATAAAATTATAAAAAATAAAACAAATAGAGCTTACGCTTAATTTTAATATTTAATATAATTTTTAGCAAGTTAAATTTTATAGAAAAAAATATAAAAAGTAGAATAATGTTTTAAATATAAATTTTATATTAATATCATTAATATAAAAATATTTAATTAATATTTTATCTTTATATTTCATTTTATTATTTAAAGAAAAATAAAAAGACAAAAAACAATAAAAAGGACAAGGACGAAATAGAAAAAAGACAAAAATTAAAATGAAAAAATATCACACAAGCCCACGTGCAAACAGACAAAGGAAAAAAGAAGAAAGGAAAACTAGTCATCCAAAGTGTTTGGCCCAGTGGCCAATACATTAGGGTATTCTTGCCTGAGGTTAAGTGTTAGTCACTCCGATCGGCGAGTGGAGCTGTGTTCCCCCAAAAATCCTCCATACGCCAGAGGCTGCGGTGTATACTAATCCGTAGGGCCAGGCCGGAGGTGGGGTTTTCTGGGGTATGGGGCCGTAATGCGGTGGGACCAGTCACTTTAAAAAGTTTACCCTACCTTAGTTTTAATCCAAAGTGTTTGGCCCAGTGGCCAATACATTAGGGTATTGCTCTCTGAGGTTCCGTGTTCGAGTCCTCGATCGTGAGAGTGGGCGTGTTCCCCAAAAAATCCTCCATACGCCGTAGGGCCAAGCGGTGTATACTAATCCGTAGGGCCAGTAGGAGGTGGGGTTTTTGGGGTATGGGCGTAATGCGGTGGGACCACCACTTTAAAAGTTTACCCTACCTTAGTTTTATCCAAAGTGTTTGGCCCGATGGCAATACATTAGGTATTCTTTGCCTGAGGTCCCGTGTTCGAGTCCTCTGATCAGCGAGAGTGGAATCTGTGTTCCCCAAAAATCCCTCCATACGCCGTAGGGCCAGCGGTGTATACTAATCCGTAGGGCAGTAGGAGGTGGGGTTTCTGGGGTATGGGGCCGTAATGCGGTGGGACCGATCACTTTAAAAAGTTTACCCTACCTTAGTTTTAGTCCGCAGGCTCAATTGGTTTCAAGGGGATATTTGGAGCAAAGACTAAGGATCGAATCCCGTCGGCGGTGTGGGGGTTTCTTCTTGAAATAAAGGAGGGCCCCTTGTGCGCAGCGTGGTACTGGTCTAACCTTTGAAATCAATTGAGTCACCATGATTTACCTCCTTCACAGACCTGTCGGACCGGGGTGTGGGGGCTCCTGGGGTGGGAGATTCCACCTTTTGGAGCAAAGAAAGGAAAACTAGTCATAGGACAATGTAATTAATGAACACACAAATAAAAAGAAAAAAAAGAAGAAAGAGAAACTAGTCATAAAAGGACAATGTAATTAATGCATAGAAGAACACCACAGGCATCTCGGGTAAAAAGATTCTAGAATGGGGACATTAAGTGAAAATAGTTTGGGAGAGGGATGAGCGCGTAAATAGTTTAAATTTTAGGGATAGTAAGTGTAGTTTTTTAAAAAATATACGTCATGTCGATCAACAAAATACAAAATCAAAAGGAATATATGTACACTGGCACCCGTGTGCATAGAGTTTACAAAATTAGCTCAAGCCCAAATGACCCGCTCAATACGTCTAAAGTTTGATGGATTTGGGCAAGAGTAATTTAGATGATGGGTTGGTTTGGACTAGTCCAAATTGGCCCATCATAAATCAGCAGCCCAAATAAACTCATGACGATACCTAAACTTGACCTACGAAAATGCTCAATCTTAATCATTAGAGCTCCACTCTAAATTACGATTTTTTTCATAAATAATTATTTAAAATTTCATTTATTATTTCAGAATAATATAAATACACCAACGCACCCCAACTATCCACGACACTATCCATCCACCTTACCCCACCCCTACACAAAACTCCATCGCAACACTGAACCACCCTCACATCTCTGCCACGTACCTTTCCTACTCCACCCCACCCCCACCTCCCTACTACCTCTACCCCACCTACCTCCCTCCACTTACCCCCACCACCTGCCCTACCCCCACTTGTCCTACCTCCATCCTCAAATTTCTATTTCATTTCTTTTTATTTTTATAAAAAGAAGATTCTTTCTCCCCTCCCCACCTTACCCATCCATTACCCCAACCGTACATGCCCTCCCTCCTCAAATTTCTATTTCATATTTTTTTTACTTTTATAAAAAAATTATTAAAAGTAAAAAAAAAATTAATGTCCCACCCCATCTAACCCCCACGGCCCCACCCCTTTACCCCCTGCCCTACCTACCCCACCCTCGAATTTTTAACTTTATATATTTTTTTAATTATATATAAAATGAGAAAAAAATTCTTACCCCACCAATCCAATCCCTCCCCCCCACCCCTTACCCTTACCCCCTGCCCTCCCACACTTTATATATTTATTTTACTTATACAAAAAAATTATAAAAAATGAAAATTTTTTCTTACCCCACCACCCAGCCCCTACCCCTGCCCCATTGCCTCTACCCCTCCTACTATTTTTATATATTTATTTTACTTTTATGAAAAATAAAAAAGTTTTTAGAAATAAATATATGAAAAAATCAAATATCATACAAAATAAAATAACATCATAGAATGTAAATTTGAAATTTATAAAAGTAATGGATCAAGTTGAACAAGTTGGGTTATGATTCATCAATTGACCCGCCTATTTTAACTCAGATAATCTTTAAGCGGGATTGAACATTAATCAATCCATTGATTTAATCCATCTTGACCCACTCAACTTTAACTCAAACTGCTCATCTGCCAACCCTACGGGTGAGATATAAAGATATATAGCCTAAAATGTTGACTTTGACCAATTGCTTCAAAGTCTTCCCAAAAAGTACAACAATTTTTGTTGGCGCTCTAAATTGGGAATATTCTTTCAACCTTTTGCTTGTATTTTTATTTAGATGTGTTGGACAAACCAAAAATCAATTAGATGTAATCAGTGGCGTAGATATTATTTTTATCAATGGAATTAATCGTTACATAAAATCTACTTTTACCTTGCATACAATGTAAATTTTTTATAAAGAAAATTCGGGTGATGGGCTCCCCTCTAGTTGCAACATTTTGTAAGACAAAAAAGATGAGAAACAAAAGGAAAAAGAAAAAGCTAATAAACTTATAAGTGTCTTGTGGTAATTATCAGTATAAACATAAATGTGATTAGAAAATAAGAAAAAGGGTCGGAAGATTATCAAGTCTTAACATGACAATGAAAAACTAGAGAACTAAACATTACTTAATTTTTTTTAAAGCAAAATAATGTTGAAAGGGAAAATATACAATAGGTGAGTGGACAAATAAGAGAAATACTAACAGCTTAAACAATACAGCTGGAAAACTATATTAAATCAAAAATATAAAAAGCAAAAAAAAAAAAAAAGAGGGAAAAGGATCAAATTTTGACCCAATTATTGAATTTTAGGAGGCTTCAAGGAATTGAAGAGCAGACATAAAAAGCAGGCAGCTGGATCCTCTTTGATTTTATTTGCTTCACTCAAATAACATAGTGGACATCCAATTACTTTTCAACTCCATACACATTTGATTTTTTTTGCCACTTTTAAAAATTAAATATAATATCCTTTATTCACTTGCAAAACTTTTAACACTGTTATTAGAGGTATCACTATCATGGACTGAGGTCTTAAACTTCACAATATTTGCATTTTTAGTGTTGTGATTAATCCAATAGTCAAGATTCATAATTGGATTTCTTTTTCTTAGCTGACATTAGTGAATCAATAAAATGACAAAAGCAGAGTAGAATCAAGAAATTTGTGTAGTAACACCGAGAACAACTGACAAGGTTAAGGTTGTTGGACTTTAAAGACAGTATAGTTATACCTCTAGTAATTAATAATACTCTAAATTTGCAGTAGTAGTAATAGTAGTGAAAGAAGTACGTTTTCACTCATCTTTGAGAAAAAGAATACACTAACTAATAAAATTTTATATTTAAGTCATAAGTGATAGAATATTATCATATCATTGTATATCTTTTATATTTGGTTAGTTAATATTTTCATTATAATTAGTCAGATTAGTTACCTAATTTGTAGCCTAACGTGTAGCTTTGTGAATAACCATGTACTACTATATATTGTACACAATAATAAATGAAAATGCATGGAACATATTTCTTTATGGGATCAATCAAACCCTAAACCTAAAAACATCCCCTAGCCGTTGGCCTCCCCCGTCGTCGTCGTCCTCCTCCTCTTCTTCTTCTCGGATTCCCTCTCTCTCTCCGTTCCTCCCCATTTTTCAATGGCTGAACAACCTAAATTCCATCATGCTCTTGTTGTTAACAACATCAAGAATTTCTTTCCTATAACTCTTGAGATGAAAAAAGTTTAGTATTAATCTTGGGCGAAATTGTTTAAGATTCATTGTCGTGTGTACAAAGTCATCGATCACATCATCCCTCCTAAACCCAACCCATTGCCGAGCACATGGAGAAACATGATGGTTATGATGAAGAACTTTGGTCACGACTAGATGCAGTTGTTCAACAATGGATCTACGACACAATCTCGAACGATCTATTACATACAATCATTGAAACTGACGCTACTGCACGACAAACATGGGAGCTATTGGAAAGCATTTTTCATGACAACAAGACACAACGTGCCTTGTATCTAGAAATCAATTTAAGGACATTCAATAAGACAATTTTCCTATTGCATCAGCCTATTGTCAAGAACTTAAAACGATTGTCGATCAACTCTCAAACGTCGGCGCACCGGTCACAAATCAACGGTTGGTCATGCAACTAATTGCGGGTTTGAATGAAAATTATGATGGGGTCGCTACAATTCTCCAACAAAGCACTATGTTGCCTCCATTCTATGAGGCTCGTTCGAGACTTATCCTTGAAGAAACCCAAAAAACCAAGCAGGCAGCGGCTAACGCTAGCACCACCGACGCCACTCTCCTTACCACCGGTAGCCCACCTGCCTACGAAAGGGGCTCGAGTTTCGGTCTGCATCACCGGAAAACCAACAATCCAAAATGAGGTCCACATCTCCGAATGACAACAAAGGCAAAATTTTCGGCAAAGGCCACGGTGGCCGTGGCAGAAGTAGTAGTAGTGGCGGAAGGGGACAACCACCATCGGCCGACATCCAGCCACAGCGGCAGCAGCCTCCGTCGTGGGCTGCGTACCCACCGTGGGCAGCGTGGGCCCAGCAAGTTTGGGATGTTCCACCTTGCCCCTACCCGACGTCCTCCTGGGCCCAACCTCCGGCTCGACAGCCCTAGCCCGAAATTCTCATAATGCGTCCACAGCAAGCATACAGTGCACAAGATTCTACTCCATCAACCTACGCACTAACAGATATTGAGGCGACAATGCACACGATGTCTCTCAACGTTTCAAATGCAAATTGGTACATGGATGCTGGTGCAACATCTCATATGACGACATCCCAAGGTACTCTCTCGTCTTATTTCAATATGAGCAATTTAAACCGTAATATTATTGTTGGTAGTGGAAAAGGCACTCCTAATCGAGGTTATGGACAATCATCCATCTCCCCACCACATCTCCCATTAACTTTAAAAAATGTCCTTCGTGCCCCATAACTTATCAAATATTTGATCTATGTACGTCATTTCACAACCGACAATAATGTTTCCCTTGAATTTGATCCTTTTGCTTTTTTTGTGAAGGACTTTCTAACAGGGATGTGAATAATGAGATGTGATAGCACCGAGGATCTTTATCCTATCACCACCACTATCGGTCATCTAGCCTCATCTCCATCAACCTTTGCAGCTATTTCGTTTGTTCTATGACATAATAGATTGGGACATCCGGAAGACTCTGTTTTACGCTCCCTTAGCAAAAATAAGTTTATTGATTGCAAACATTTTTCTTGCCCTCCTGTTTGTGAATCTTGTATTTTTGGAAAACATGTCAAGTTGTCATTTTATTCTTCATCCTCTAGCACTTTAATGCCATTTGATATCATACATAGTGATTTATGGGCTTCTCCTATTTTAAGCACCATTGGGCATCAATATTATATGTTATTTTTAGATGATTATTCTAATTTCCTGTGGACTTTTTCTATTGGCAATAAGTCCCAAGTCTATTCTATTTTTTTTCCATATTTTAGTGCTTTAATTAAGACACAATTTGAAAAGAATATCAAATATTTGAATGTGACAGTGGGAGGGAATTCGATAATAAACAATTCAAACTCTTTTGCACCAAAAATGATCTTATTTTTTGCTTTTCATTCCCCCACACCTCTCCACAAATAGAAAAGCCGAACGAAAAATAAGAACCATAAATAACTTAGTTCGTACCCTCCTTGTCCACGCCTCCATCCCTCTTTTTTTGGCATCACGCTCTATCAATGGTAACATATCTCTTGAACATTCTCCCAAACAAGTCTCTCTAACACAAGTCTCCGACTCATGTTCTCTATCTTCGGGATCCTTCCTATAAGTACTTACGAACTTTTGGGATCTTACCCCCTTTATCCCTCTACTAAAATCAATAAACTTCAACCTCATTTTAACCAGTGTATATTCCTTGGTTCCCCGTCTAATCGTCAAGGTTATAACGGTTACGATTTGTCAAGCCGAAAAATAATCGTTTCTAGGCATATCATATTCGATGAGTCCCAATTCCCTTTTGCCAAGCTGCATTCTCTGCCTCAAAATTCCTATGAGTTCTTAAATGATGACCTCAATCCCCTTTTAATTCATCAATTGCAAAATCAGCCGCTATCGTTACCGGAGCCCGACCCAATTCCCATCGTCCCGTGTCGGGTGGGACACCAAATCTATCCAGAGGAACCACGGCACAACCCACTTGTCATTGTCCCAGATCCCGCTCGAGCTACAGACTTTCCTGGCCCCGCCCTTGCCTCTTTTCGGCCTGCCGCACAGCTCCACCTTTCCGATCCCGGCTCGCATGACTTTCCTCAAAGCCCACAGCCAGCACAGCCATAACCCGTCCAGCCCACACCAATACAACCCCCCACGGTACCTCTACGGACCATAGAAACTTGTGTTATACACGATATTTCCAAACCCAAATGACAATTCAATTTGTCGACTTCGGTTGCCTCTTCACCTCTTCCTCGCAACCCGAAAAATGTCTTGTCCGATCCAAATTGGAAAGTTGCCATGATAGACGAATATAATGCTCTTATTGAAAATAAGACGTGGGATCTAGTGCCTTGTCCTCCTAATGCTAATGTTATTTGTTCTATGTAAATTTTTTGACATAAAAAGAAATCTGATGGTTCTTTTGAGAGGCATAAGATCCGTCTTGTAGGTGATGACATGTCTCAATAGGTTGGTGTGGATTGTGATGAAACTTTCAGCCTGGTGGTGAAACCGGCAACTATTCGGATTGTTCTCAACATTGTTTTGTCCAAATCATGGCCTATGCATCAGCTTGATATAAAAAATGTCTTCTTGCATGGGGACTTTCATGAAACCTTTTATATGCATCAGCCTATAGGATTCAAGAATCTGGTTCATCCAGATTATGTGTATCACTTAAAGAAATCACTCTATGGCCTGAATCAGGCTCCTCGTGCATTGTATCAACGGTTTGCTGAGTTTGTATCCTCTATTAATTTTTCACCTAGCAAATCTAATCATTCAATTTTCATCTATAGCAAGGGTAATGACATGGCATACATTCTGTTATATGTTAATGATATCATATTAACTACCTCTTTTGATGCACTTCGACGATTCATTATGTCAATCCTTGCTTCTGAATTTGCTATGAAGGATTTGGGCCCCTTAAGCTATTTTTTGGCATTGTTGTTACGAGACATGTATGTGGCTTATTTCTTTGTCAAAGAAAGTATGCCGACGAGATTCTTGAACGAGCATGCATGATTTCTTGTAAACCTGCTCCCATACCAGTGGACACTAATTCTAAACTTAGTGCATCTTCGGGTTCTCCATATAAAGACCACACTCACTATCGCAGTTTAGCAGGAGCATTACAGTAGCTCACTTTCACGAGACCAAATGTATCCTATGCCGTGCAACAAATATGCTTACGTATGCACAGCCTGAAGGATGAACATATGAATGCTCTCCAACGAATTTTGCGATATGTCCAAGGTACTCTCCACTTCGGCTTGCACCTGTACAAGTCCTCAGTCTCTGATCTCACCTCCTACACTGATGTTGACTGAGGTAGATGTCTCGATACTAGACGATCCACTTCGGGTTACTGTGTTTTCCTCAGAGATAACTTGTTTTCTTGGTCTTCTAAACGACAACCTACTTTATCTCGGTCCAGTGCTGAAGCCGAGTACAGAGGAGTAGCGAATGTTGTTTCCAAGTCTTGTTGGATACGCAACCTTCTGTTGGAACTTCACTGCCTAATCCGCAAGGCTACATTGGTTTACTGTGACAATGTAAGTGCGATATATCTTTCCGGCAATTCCGTTCAACATCAGTGCACTAAACACATTGAAATGAATATTCATTTTATACGTGAGAAAGTTGCTCGTGGACAAGTTCGTGTCCTTCATGTCCCTTCTCCGTATTAAATTGTTGACATATTTACTAAAGGACTTCCGCGCATATTTTTTGATGATTTTCAAGCCAGTCTCAGCGTACGAGAACCTTCCGCTTCAACTGCGGGGGTATGATAGAATATTACCAGAATATTACCATATCATTGTATATCTTTTATATTTGATTAGTTAATATTCTCATTGTAATTAGTCAGTTTAGTTACCTAGTTTGTATCCTAACTTGTAGCTTTGTCAATAGTCATGTACTACTATATATTATACACAATAATGAATGAAAAGGGTTGGAAAATATTCCTTTAATAAGCATTGTGTTGCAAATATGTTTTTTACTTTTCAAGTTTTATTTTTCTAGATTAGATTTACGAGTAAATCACCAAATACCCTCTTTTATTACCGACCAAAATGTATTTACGGCATGGTCAATGTTCTCACTATATTCACCATTACTTATTGTTCTTGATAATATTTTTTATTTTTTCTTTCAATCTAAGTGATAAGTATGCCACAAAATCTCACATTAATAGTTGAGAAAGTGAGGAAGTTAGATATAGGTGTAGGAATCATAATTGAGTGAGACCTTTTGGGTATAATCATGCGCTAGAAGAAAGACATTTGCCAATAATATTTTTTGTTGTCATATGTTGTATGTTGTTGTCAAATGTCACTGTAATAACCTTTGAAGCCAAAAAGTTTTCGCAACAACAAGTTATTTTTCTTATTGTCATTTACGTTTTTAGCAATAATACATTTATTGTTGTTAAAGTTTCGTTGTCAATGCTATACTTTCTTGTAGTGATAAACGTAGTCCAAACCGAACATCAACCATGTTAAAAGTATCTTTAAATTGATTTAGTCTAACAACTGGTACCAGAGCTAATGATTCGACTAGATGAGTATAAAATGACGGAGTATTGGCGCATGACTTATTTTACCACCTTTACCATGCCAAAGGTAGCTTGGAGATGCACACAAGCAAGAAAAAGCTAGTTTTGGACTTTAGTGTCCATAAATGCTCAATTGATGTGGGTAACACATAATGAATCTCCAAAATGAATTGTGATAGTGAGCCACGTGAAACATACAATTTAATTCGAGGGACTCATGGGTCATGGTTATTAGCCACATGTAATTTAGTTCGAGAGAAAGATTGTTGAGTGTATCAACGAAGTTCACATTACAATATAAGGTGTATGAATACTAAGATATTTTGCGAGAAATGTTACAAACTTGAACCATAAAGAACAATATTTTTGAAACAAAGCTTATGTCACTGAAATTGATCAAAGAGAAAAGTTTAAGTAATAGTCGACATAATATATTTCTTTAATTTCTTCGTTTTATGGGGGACAAATTTTAGTGTTTGTGATTCTGTTTTGGCTGCAAATTTTAGGACCACAACTTTATTTGACAATTTATCCATTAAATCCAAAAACTATTACGACATGTCAACAAATAGGAACGCAGCGTTTTTCTTTCTCTTTGTACTATCTCTATCAAATAACGTACATATACATATAATAAACAAACAGAATTATAAAACGTGATAAAAAGAATGTAGACACCTTTCCGCCCATGCTTTATTGATTTGTTCTTATGTATTAAATTTACTTCGTAATCATTTCGCTTTTTGGTGGGTAATAATACTACTTCGTAATTATCAAAGTTTATTAAATATATTAATTTCCAATATTGACTGTTGTTTTGTTTTCTAAAATATAGACCCATTTTAGTCTTTAACGTAATTTGGTTGTCATTTGAAAAAATAGGTAGCCTGATAACGACTTAGTCAAATAGTGATATTGTTTATTTGACACTGCTTTCACTCTACTTTATGTATGACATCCGTATTTTGACCTTATTCCATATTTATACTCAAGTTGACTATCAGAAAAAATAAAGTAACATACAAGTTTAGACAACAAATGAAATTCATTATATTGAATCAAATAATTATTTGAGAGTAATAATAATGAAAATCGTTACGTCCTGCCACCTCAAAACTTTGATAATAATGTAAATGTGTTAGTAAAAATGTCTTGAAAGCAAATGAAAGGCAGTGCAGCGCAGTGAAAAAGATTGAGATGACATTTTATAAATATAAAATTATCTTGAATATATTAACTATTTATTAAATCTTGATCATATGGAAAATGAATATAAAAAAATTGTAGTCGGTTTGATAATGATGCAAGTAACGTTACTTCTTCGGTCCAAAATGAGAAATTTCTTAGATATGATGCAAAATGGATCCAACTTCCGAGGAAAATCCAATCATGTTGAACTTTATTTTTGGATTAGTAACGGAATTTTCATGCATAGAATCAAATATTATTCATAACTCCCGCTAGTTATACGTAAGGTTGCGTGAAAAATTATATATATGTTCTACTTATTATGCTACAGTTAATTAGTTTTAGTTAGTGTTTCGAAAAAGTTTATTCAAATTGAACCATAATTTTGTCACACCATATATTAAAAATGTAATGTGCTTAAAAAGCCACTACTCTACCTCAAGTGATAATATCTCAAGCAAATAAGTAATTAACCTTGCACAATGCTGAGGAAAATATAAAAACCTATGAGAAAAATATTATAATTTTTTGAATTTTTGTATGAGAAATTGAATTATTACATAAGGCATATAAATTTTATATAATGGCTGTAGTAGTGTAGCATTATCCTTATTTTTAATTTATTTAAATACCCCTAACAGTGAGGTATGTATAAGGAGAGTGAGACGCGTGACTGGAAGAAAGTAGTCGCCATTATTATGAATATTCAAATGATTAACCCCAATTAACCATAAGAAAAGAAAAAAGGAAAAAAAGGAGGAAAAGTATGGACTTAAATCCAAAAAGTAGTAGTCCCGTAAAGATTAACATATTTTTATATTTAAAAATAATTTAATTTTATAAAATAATTTATAATTACATAAATATCTAAGATTTATATTAAATGACACATATAAAAAATATTCATTTATTTTTTAAACTTCGTATCATTCCAACTAAGACAATCTTTGAGACGAAGGAAGCATATAAAAATAGAGAAAATAATAAAATAAAAAGATGGTTATAGATAGAAGTGAGCAGAGCACGTGGATTGACTTGATCAGACCATCACGTGCACTATTATTTTAAGAATGTAAATTTGCAACTTGGAGCTACTACATTGTACAGTCTATCTCTTGTTACTTTCAAGTGCCAGTGGGCCGGGACAGCCCGACCCCGACCCGAGTCCGTCCCGAGCCCGCCCCGATCCCGCCAAAAAAAAAAAAATTTTACGGGGGTGGGACTCGAACTCGGGACGGGACGATGTCTAATCCCGCGAGACCCGAGCCCGCCCCAGGCCCGCGAGACCCGAGCCCGCCCCAGGCCCGCGAGACCCGAGCCTGCCCCAGGCCCGCGAGACCCGAGCCTGCCCCGACCCGACCCCGCCCTTTGCAAAAATGGTCATGCACCAATCTACCATAATCTAAAATGGTCGTTGGCAACTGGCCATTTTAGCCCCCCCCTCCCCCAACCCCCCACCTCTTAATATTTATTTTTAACCCATAAGTTATTATATTTACACTTTAACCCAATTTTCAACTATAAATAACTCATTTTCTCTTCATCTTTTTCACAAATCTTCCTACAATCTCTCTAATTTCTCAATATATCTCTCTACAAGTCTACATTGTTTGCTAAATATTCAATTTTATTTATTCATTTGGGAATTGGTAGTGAAGTTGGCAACTAGCTTGAGGATCTTCCATCGAGCAAAGTTTCAATTTTCAACCTCTCGATTACACGTCGACGTTACGTCGACGTTTGGTACATTCGTTCCTTCATTAAATTATTATTGTCTGTTTATTTAGTTTATATCACTTAATTTTATTGTCTTTAATTATTTATTTATTTATTTATTTATTATCATAATTAAAATGGAAGGATTAAAAGGTATGTTTAAGGGTAAGGGTAAGGGTACTTCTTCTAGTAGGGGCAACCAGGGCAATGGTACTTCTTCTAGTCATCTTATTCCTACACGGGATGATTTTGTTGATACTCAACATTTTCCTACAATACCATTAGATTTAGACCAGGAGCTATTTTCTGGAACTCAAGAAGACTTTAATTTAGACGATGATCTAGATGATATACCCACTAATGTTGATGACAACACACCCACTAGTGCACCTTCAACTGAAATACCTCATATTCCCCCTAGTACGAGGTCCAGCAAAACGACCATTAAAATCAGATGCATAGACATTTTTTGATAGGGACGTAGAGAATCAAGTAGCCATATGTAAAATTTGTAAAAATGTTTTAAAATTTAAAACTGGAAAAGGTCACAGTGGGACGGGGGGTTTAATTAGACACGTAGTAAGTGCTCATCCAGCTAGGCATGCCCAATACCAGGCTTCAAAATCGGGTGCGCAAACGCCCGCTCCATCGGGACAAGGTTCACATCGATCTTGTCCCGGACCAATCTGGTCAAATTAACCCTATGACGGGGGGAATTGTAGGCTCTGAATACAATAAACATAGAGAGAGGGAAGCAATATCAAAATTAGTTGCTGTGGAGGGTTTGCCTTTTTCATTTCCTTCATCTCCCGATTTTATTCATTACATAGAGATATATATAATCCTGTTTTTAACGGTTTTCCTAGATCAACTGTTAAGAGAGATGTATTTAAATTCGCGCATGAATATCAACAATATTTACGTTTTTCATTATATCATTTTAATGGCAAAGTATCCATCACGTCTGATATAGGTCGTAGTACTAACGGCCATGATTATTTAACTGTAACTTGTCATTGGATAGATTATAAATGGTCTATGCAAAAACATATTTTAGCGTATAGATATATAGATGATAGGCACACTGGTACTTTTATTGCAGAAAATATTTATCAAGTGTGCGATTATTACGGAATTACCGATAAAATTATGACTATTACATTAGATAACGCTTCTAATAACAATTACGCAATTACAATTTTAAAAAATAGTTTAACTCCGTCTTTTTCAGACCATTTTCATATAAAATGTGCGTGCCATATATATAACTTTATTGTAAATGATGGTCTATCACTTTTTGAAGACATTCTTAGTAAAATATAATTTGCTATAAACTTTATTTTTAAAAGTAATAAAGTACAACGTAGAAAAGAATATAAAAAAATTTGTCATGATTGTGGACTACCTTTTAGAAAAATTCCACAAGAAGTATCCACTAGGTGGAATTCTTTATACGAGCAACTACTTGTTGCTTATGACTATAAATTACCTATAACTTTATTTTTTAACTCTCATAATAAAAAGCCAGCTGATATGATTTTAGATAGTGATTGGGAAAAAATTTCCGAACTTATTGTATTTTTAGAGAAATTTTTTCAAGCAACAAAAGAATTTTCCGGGATATATTATCCTACTATTTCAACTATGTTATTTTATATAACTCTAATATTTTTATTACTTAGTTAATATATGGAAAACCAAATTATAAAGGCATTTATTAAAAATGTTTCTCAAAATAAAAAAATATTTTATTCCTATTCTCTCTATTTATATTATTGGTTCTCATTAAATCCTACTATTAAAATAGACGGTACTAAATCACTAATTGAAACTATTTACGATTGTATAGAAGTACTACCACCTCCAAGTCCCAAAAATCTAAATCACCCACCACCTATTGAACAAACTAAAGAAGAAGTATTGTCTAGCGTAGAACACCAATGCAAAAATATATATAGATTTTATCAACAAGAAAATGCTAGTAACTTACCAACTTCCATACCATCTTCTTCATCTTCAATACAACCTCACAAAAGACATCTTTGTTCTGCGCTAGTATTGAAAGCCTCGTAAATAGAATGTGCGGTCGCACCTCTACTACTAACCAAATTAGCGAGTTGGATATTTTTGTTTTGCGGGGTTACATCAGTATCAAGAAGTTATCAATGAAGATGGACATGAAGACTTGCTGAAATACTGGAGAGGGAATGAGAAGACCTTTCCGACACTTTCATTGATGGCTCGAGATGTTTTGAACATTCAAGCGTCGTCAACTGCGTCTGAAAGCGCTTTTTCTGCAGTGGATATCAAATAGGAGACCACAGGACACTCATTAGTAGGAGACGGCTTGGAAATTGCGGTATTATTCGGAGATTGGATCTGGCGGAGCGGAGAAGGTGCGGTCAACCGGAGATCAACGAAGAAGATGATGAAAACTACAACGAAATCTTAACCGAAGGTAGTGGAAGGGACGTGGATCAATTTGACCAACAAATACCAATTCCAACCGAAGAACCACATGAAATCATCAAGCAATTAGAACAGGTTTTTTTGAGAATGTAATTTTTTAATTGTAATTTTATTATGTAATTTGCAACTTTTGGACAACACCACAAAGTTGCAATTTAGATTTTAGACAATTGTATTTGTATTACAAAAAAATCATATGTCTATTAAATAATATAAGAGGCACAAAAACAGCCTTGGGATGTTTTTATTACACTATCTTGTTTTGTTTATTGAGTTTTTTATACATATGTTATTTAAAAAAAAAAAACCCGCCAGATCGCCCCGAGCAGGCCAGGCCAGGCAGCGCCAGGCTGAGCAGCGGGATCGGGATCGGGACTTGCTCCAGTCCCGCCAGACCCGACCCCGCCAGATCCCGCCAACCTCGACCCCTTCTCCCGTCCCCGACCCGACCCACACCCGCCCGCTGCATTTGAGCCCGGCCCACTGGCCACCCTTTCAACTGTTTCAAGTTTCAAATACTAGTGAATATGGTTTTGTGGTCCTTAGCGTAGGAAATATGTTACTTCTACTTAGTACAATTTTATGTCTCAATTTATGTTAGTATATCTTTTTTTATTCTCGAAAAGATAATAAATAGTCATATAAATATTTGAACTTATTTTGTACTTAGCCACAGATTTCAAAATATTTTCTTTTAATCTTAAATTTCGTATGCGGTTAAACACCTTCAGATAAATTGGGGAACAATTATTATTTTTAGAAGAAAATTATTCTCAAAATATAGAGAATTTAATATAATGTATGAGTAATTAAATGATAAATTAGTTAATTATTTGGAAAAATTATGAATATTTAGGCAAAGGGGATCCATACTTCACATTCCAAGTTATTGAAGGTAATATATTGTTAACACTCAAAAGTGTTTAGCCGAATCAAGTGACAGCTGAAGGAGGAAATGATTCTAAATCGCTAACTGAGCTGAATCATAGCCGAATCGGTTAGTCCCTACCCTCGGCTAGAAAAGCATCACCGGCTATTACAGTAGTTTGGCCGAGTCATGATTCTGAGGAACGGCTGAGACCTACACATAATCGGACGCCTTGAAGACCAAGTCAAAGGACCTTCTAGAAAAGGTAGCAACAACCTGAAGGGAATGCCGTCGATCGTGCTAGGGGTCCAGACGAAAAATTTGGCACCACCTCCTCATAGTTGGCTAGTGGATTTCGTGGGTAGTTCGATGGCTAACATAGGGGGTCACATTTATTCTTCTTGTACTATAAATATAGGAATCAACTGTACATAATATACAACACATTCAATCAAAAAATTGATTCTTATTTATCTTCATTCTACCTTTACCGCTTTTATTGCACTCTGTATTTATGCTTCTTACCATCTAGTTTACTCACTCACCATCCTAACGCTTTCTGGAGTAGTTGGGGAACTCATTGCTGGAAGTTAGAGTTCCGCTTCCGGCTCAAATCGCTTAGTTAAGAAATCAATTTGTCATCCGATTTCATCAGTCGATAAAACGGCAAACACTTCGGACGGTAACAGATATACATAGTCAGCTATCATAAGTATCAAAATAAAAAAAATTGTGAGACCAAACATACTATTATCCTTGTTGCAATTTTTTCTTTAAAAAGAAAGAATTACGTGAATACAACTTCACGTTAAGTAATGTGTTTCGCCCACCAATTAACAACGGACATCACGACCAAATATCCGTACACAATTGGGTACAAAGATAACTTTTTAAATGACGAAAACTGAATTATAAGAGCTGATTGTAAAAGTTTATCGAAGAAATGTTTTACTTATGATTACCCGTAACATATACATACCTGTTAATCTATAACCTTTTGTTAGGATTTACCCTAAATTTTCTACCTTATTTAAATTTTACTATAATTATGTTTTACTTTAAAAAGGTTTTCCATATCTAGCATTTTCTTGGAGGAGAAGTTTTGGACTTCTATAAATAGGAGATCATTTCTTCTCATAAACAACACAATATCATCCGCAATGTAGTCGTTTAGAGAGTTTTGTTTATTGAGAGATTTTTCTCATAGTTTTTATGCTTTTATGTCAGTTTTTTTATATGTAGGTCAATTGACCAAATCATATCAAAGTATTATGCGTCTTTAGTATACTTTTCTTTGTCGTCTGATTTATCATTGTTCAAGATTTGCAATTATTAACTTTCGCATGACACGCTAATTATTTCGAATTCGCACATTTTTCCCTAATATCTATTGCAAAAGTCTATAAAGAATTAAAAAGAATATGTTTACCAAATTAATGGTTGAGTTGAGCCTTTTTGTTTAATAAATTTCGAAGAGTGAAGACTATCTATCTACAACTAAGAGGCCAATCAAAGGAGAGGTCTCAATCTTATAGAGACAAGGCGGCTAATTAAAGCAAACAGTTGTTGTCTGTTTGAAGTAGGGATGTGCATAGTTTAGAAAAATCCTAAATTCCAACCGAAATTGGATTACATATCAACCCCTATATTAAAAAAATTACTAAGTTCAATATATTTGAATTTGTTAATTTTAAAGATGTCTACGTTTTATTTTTTGTCTGCATTGTCATATATATTCTATGTATGGAATGATTTTACTAAATTTGACTTGTTCATTCATAGTCTGCTTCTGTTGCATCCCTGACAATAATTTTATTGCTTGTATGAGTACTTTATTTATATGATTGTGATAGCAACGAGAAACTATATATACTTTATATATATGATTGTGATAGCAACGAGGAACTATATATTAAGGCAAGTTGATATAAATATTTTATTTGATTATTCATTTTGTAAGAAGGAGAAGAGTAATCAATTCAACTTATAAGCCGAACTGAAAATCCGAATTATCCAAACTGATTTATTCAAAATCGAACTTAAAAAATCTGATCCAATCCGAACGTATTTGAATCGGATTCGGATAATATATTGTGAAATCTGAAAACTAAATTTGTAATATGAAATGTACTAAACCCGATCCAAACCGATCGATGAACAAGCCTAGTTTGAAGATAAGTCTCATTCTAGCTAGGGTGACTTTGTGTGTGTGTGTTTAGTTTGATCTAATTTAGTTATGGAATTTTAGATTTATTCAATTTTTATTGAAAACATGAGAAAAAGTTGTCTTTAGATTAATTAGATTTTGAGCAATTGTTTTTTGGAGAACATTCAACAATCTCTCTACCTTAGGAAGGTAGGGGTGAAGTACGCATACACACTACTCTTTTTTTACTTTACTTATGATATTACACTAAATATGTTATTGTTATTTTTGGAGAACAATCATAAGTATCATTTTCGGAAACAAATATCTATTTGTAACTAAAATTCGCAATGTTTTTAAGTATCACCATAATTTTTGAAGTTTAAGGCATATCAAGAATGTTGTTCTTAAGAATATTTTGTCAGATTAACATATCTCTCACCTTCGGAGCCATCAGATCTCAGTTACAACGTTTGCTAGCTTGATAAGAATCTCACATCGGAAATGAAATGGGAACATGGACTCCTTATATGATCTTGGGCCTAACTCAACCCCAAAAGCTAGCTTGTAGGGTGAGGATTGTCCAAGTCCATATAATGAGTCTATGTTCCCATTTCATTTCCAATGTGGAACTCCTAACACTCTCCCGCACTCCCAGACCTCGTTAACTAGAGCGTGGACAATATAATTTGGGGGCCAAACATCGGTGAACAAAGAATTAGAATAGGTCTGGCTCTGATACCATGTAGAATTGTATTAATCTCCCTTGGGGAGTCTTTCTCATTAATACAAATATATATATTGTGTACAATGTCGAATCCTAATGGAATAAGGATCATATATTTACCATAATTAGGATCCTATATTTACCATAATTATACACTACTATTAATTACAAAATATATAGTGAATATATGGTAACATTCACTAATAGAAGGGAATCAATTCATTTTTATATTTCAGTGTATTTTATATAATGAGTAATAATTAAATTATTGACGTGTATGACCATCTCTTAAAGCTTACACTATTAAAGAGAGCAGAATTTATTTAGTTAATTATATTCTCAACACGCTCTATTAAGACAATGTGAGTGCGCTAAAATCTCTTTCAAGAGGGGATTGTTGGAAATTTGCCTTTGGCGGGAGTTGCGTCCGACCAACTTTAACGGCTTAAACACTAGTGTTACGCATGTTGGAGAATCCGGTTCTTCACACGTGCATGATCTACTAAGTACGTAGATAATCGTAGGGCCAAGGATCGTCAAATTTCGTTGAGAAATAAAAGAGATATTGGTCCACGAAGTGAGGTGTTTGAAGCATGAAAAAGTGTGGTATGAGATCAATTCTCCCTCATCGGTGGAGGAAGAAAGAATTGTTTTGTTTATAAGACTCAAAGTTGGCTTGGGGTTTGGGACCCTAAGAGGTATCTCATGTGTTTAAAGGAGGGAGGACCTAGATATGCTTCGGTTCGAAGAAAAGCCCACACCCACGCCGCCGCCACCCGCCCGTCCGGTCCGGTTCCGGGTTCCGGGTTCACGGGTTCACGGGTCACGGGTCACGGGTCGTGGGCTGTGCTTCTTCTGATATTATCTTTTTGGACCAGAGAACTTTGCCATATGTATAGTTTGATCCCTAAAGTTTCATATGTACAGTTTGGACCAGAATTCTTTCATATGTACAGTTTGGTCCCTGAAGTTTCAAGATGTACAGTTTGCTCCCTGAAGTTTTAAGAAAGTCGACTGGGCGGAGCGTAAACGCCCACCAAAGACTCAATTCAACCATTTATTTTGGCTGAATTACTTTTACTAAATGGCCAATCCGTTGCACATCTTCACCATTTATTTTGGAGGAATTACTTCCTCCATAATTGCCATTACTTGGCCAGTAATGACACTTACGGAGGCAGTTCATCAGCCTCTCCTTCAACTATTTAAGAACCCCTTGTCACCATTGTTGAGCACACTTTACAGTTAACGAAAAACAGAAACGAATTCTTCTTCCTACAATCTTCCAAGTATCATTTCATTACTCAAAAATTCTTCACGGTAGCACTTGAGTTTCCTTTGCTCAATTGTTCCTTTGTTGTTTTATCTTGGGAGACAATTGTCCATGACGTATAAATGATACATACGGGGCAATATTGTCTTAAAGACATAGTGCAAATACTCGACTCAGCATACACAAAAACAGTTCCAGTTTCTTGCTCAAGATTATTGTAATTTTAGTTTGTTGTTGAATTGTAATCTCAGTTCTTGTATTACTTAGCAGTTACTTATAATATTCGTTTCTTGCACCTTTGTAACCAACAAAAACCAAACTTATCTTATTGTCATGTGCTGACGACAAGTTTCTTTTATTTTCTTTTTATTTTTTTTATTTTTAATATTCAGCTTCCCGACTTACGCGCCAGACTATTCCTGGAGATGGTAATTCCGGTCCCTCAGCACTACTATCAGTAAATCGCGGGATGTGCCTGAATGACCAGGGTTTGAGAACAGAGCAACTGATATCACCTACAAGGTCCTACCCCAGAAGATAGCAAATTGCTCCCACCAGGGTTCGAACTCACGCTGTAGGCCTCCAGCTGGATTTTAAGTTCCCCTCCTTTGCCATCCAGCTATGCCCGGGCACTTCTTTCTTACAATAATAATGACGACAGAGTTTTCAAAATAATTCAACTTGAATATTAATAAAAAAAATATGAATAAAATTCATGAATTTCCATGCAGGATTACAATTTGTCCCCATGCATCCTCATTGGGCCCCCCATCAGTCATCTCTCGTGTTGTTTTACCAAATCTGTTCATGACAAATTATTACCGATTTAATTAACATAATTTCAAATCTAATCACTTAGACAAAGTCCACACACTTAACGTAAATATTTAAACTTGATTTGTTCAAATTATTTTTCTTCTTGGTTTTCCCTCTTTTTTGTACTTTTGTGGGTTGAGATAGGGTAAGTTATACATTTGATTGCCACTAAAATATTTAACAGTCGCTAGTTTATATATATATATATAACCACATTATATATTTACTGGCTATTTTCTTAGATGTCGATTAGGTTGTGTAGAAATTTCTTGCTTAAAACCAACCATAGCATAAGACAGTTTAACACGTTCCCAGCTAGAATCCACACACACCCAATAACTTTTTGTTTGCAAGTAAAAAATAAAAATAAAGAATATATTGAGAAGATAGAGTGTGAGAAAATTGAATTGTTTGAGTTTAAAGATTGTTTATTATTCGTGTCCAAATTAAATATGACAAATTGGAAACGTCTGTCTCATAACCCATCTATTGTATTATACTGGGTATGTTGTTATTGTTAATAAAAATAGTTATCACATTTTATATGAAGATGTTTGATTGAACACAAAATTTAAAAAAATAAAAGAGAACTTCATTAACGTATAAGTCAAATATATGTGAGATCCGTCTATTGCATTTTAATCTTTTAAATGAGTAATTATGAAAGATCCGCTTGTCTTTTCACTTTCTCTCTTATAAAGTATGAACTTTTATATCAAACGAATTTCAATAAGTCATGTCATTAAGGAGAAAGATAATAAAATTAAATAGTCTTAAAAGATATACTCCTATCATTTTTTCTTAAATAATTTTTAAAAAAATGTATCATGTAAAATTGGATAGTCCTGGGTAATTCATTTTTGCTTTTCTTAATGACATACCATTCATGTTGGAAATAGAGCGATTAATTGATTTAGTAAAACTAGTATAACACACACTTGTCGTACAACTTGTAAAAAACAATATTCATTCAAATTATATTTATTTTCCTTTTATTAGAGAAAGAGAGACTGATCCAACTTCGTGGAAATCGCAAGCAATGACTTCTTGAAATTGAGACACTCATCTTGGACATATTCGATTATTTTATAATTTATATTAAAAATAGAGTAACTCAAAAGCATAAATATCCACACATCTAAAGCATTTGCTCCCACTGATATTGAGTATTTCCACATTTATTTCTCTCTTGTTGGAAGAGAAGAGTGAAACACATAGCAAAAAAAAAAAAGACACTACTTTTGAAGTATATCAAATCAAAGTGAAAAGCAAAGAGCAAAAAAAAAATGGTGAGAGCTCCGTGTTGTGAGAAGATGGGGTTGAAGAAAGGGCCATGGACTCCTGAAGAAGATCAAATTCTTGTATCTTATATTCAATCAAATGGCCATGGCAATTGGAGGGCCATCCCTAAACTAGCTGGTAATTAATCGCTTCAAATTCTGACTTCGTCTCTGATTCCTTATTCCAAAACTCACTGATCGCCTTAATAATTTCAATTTGGGCCTGTAAAGCCCGCTAAGGAAGAAACACGCTCTCTATCATTCCCTTAGACAAATACTTTTTTTCATTTTTGACTGCATAAATTTGTTTCGGGCTCTGCATAAAGGCTGTTGAATCAGAAACGGGCTCCTGATACTTATTCATTTCCTCGCCCAATCTTTTTCATTTTTTATTTGATCAAGCAATTGATTGAAAAAAAATGGTGAAATTTTAAGAAAGTTATTTAGAACTTAATGTGGCATTCTTTTTGTAGAATTTGAAAACACATTTTTGTGTTATTATTTTCTTGATTTTTTTCTGTGAGTAAAAACTTATATTATTTTTATCATTTTTTTGAGTGATCAGGATTATTGAGATGTGGGAAGAGTTGCAGACTCCGTTGGACTAACTATTTGCGACCAGATATAAAGAGGGGAAATTTCACAAGAGAAGAAGAAGATAGCATTATCCAATTACATGAAATGCTTGGCAATAGGTAAGTTTCAATTTTCTAATATTTCAATTTCTTTCCATGTACTCCCTTTAATTTTTCTCCAAAAAATCATTTGTTAATTTAGTAATCAGTTTAATTCCTTGAATATCTTTCCCTTTAGATCTATCACATGCATATAATATATCCCTTCAATTTTTGCTTATTTAAACAAAAGGAAAAAATAAATTAAAGGACTTTTAAAAAGAGAGAAACGGCAAGAAGAATAATGTTCATAGCTCTTAAAAAGCTGATTTTTATAAGAGTATTGTCTTTATCACATTCAGTAATGCGTTGCATGCCATAATCATTATTAACAAAAAAAAATGAAAAAAATAATTAATCAGACTTTCTTTTTTCTTAAAATTTATTCCTCCTTTTCTAAAGACAATATTACCCCTAGCATGCTGATTATTTATCTTCACAAAACATTTGTCTTTTTGTTCAAAGAATAGTTACAAAATCGAAGAAGCTAAAAAGGGGGAAAACATAACTTAAATATCTAATCATTTTGTTTGTATCAAAGAATAATCCAAACATAATGTGAAAAAGATTCTGTTAGACAAGTTTTAGTTACATTATTAATGTCATTTAATTACAAGCTAAACAAATCAAGTCATGTGGTGCATATCTCCATAGGTTCTTGTGAGACAATAATTAAAGTTTAAGCACTACTATAATGCTTGTCCACTTATATCTTAATTAAATGACAAAAGATTTGTTTAGATTTGTACTAATAATTTTTTCCTTAATTATTTATTTTTCAGATGGTCTGCAATAGCAGCGAGATTACCGGGACGAACGGACAATGAAATTAAAAATGTATGGCACACTCACTTGAAAAAAAGGCTTAAAAATTACCAGCCTCCTCAGAACTCCAAAAACAACAATGATTCCAAAGCTCCTAGTACTTCTCAAATTAACTTGAAAAATTCACACAATTTTAGCAACATCCAAGAAGATATTAATGGGCCCAGGTCCGGCCCAAACTCGCCACAACGGTCGTCTAGCGAGATATCAACTGTCACAGCCGATTCAATGGCCGTGACAGCGGTCACAAACGGTGATCAGACAATGGTTAAGCAATTAGATGAGATGGACTCGTCTGAAAATTTTATTCCAGAGATCGACGAGAGTTTCTGGACGGATAATTTATCTACAGCCGATAATTCGAGTTTCGTTATGGCGGGTGCCCATGAAGAATTGCAAGTTCAATTTCCATTTCACGCCATGAAGCAAGAAAGTGTGGAGATGGCTGAAGCAAAACTAGAGGATGACATGGACTTTTGGTACAATGTTTTCATAAAGTCTGGGGACCTACTAGAATTACCAGAATTTTGAGGGGTCAATTTGATTTACTATAAAACTTGAAGTAGTTGAATGACAGCTAATGCCTAATTGTTGGTGCTTTGGGATTTTTGGGAGTCGACAAGTTTGAAAATTCATGTTTGTTTATTGACCTTTAGTTCTTGAGAGGACCAGTAAAACACTCCAAGTTGATACTTTTTTTTTTCGCTAGTTAGTTTAATTGTGAAAAAAAAAACATAGTGGATGTGAAAAAAAAAATATGATGGGAAAATTACTATTGGGATTAGGATAGGGAAAAATAGATATTAGAGAAAACTCTTCAAGAAGCTCTAGTCACCATCCTCCTAACTTAGCTTTAATTGTATGTGAAGTACATCTTTTGTAACATGACATTAACCAAAAAAGGAATAAAAAAGATTTGTTATTCATCTTAATCCTCCTGTCTTTGGATGAATTCTTGTATATTCTTAATTTGACCAATTCGCTTGTGTATTAATTTAACCATCTGGAATTTGATGCTTAATATTCATTCAAATTTACCTCATATATAGTCCAAGAAAGGGAAAAATCGCGATCTAAGTGTTTCTCCATTTTCAAGGATCGAACCTAAAACCTCTGATTAAAATTAATGAAGAGATTTCATCCATCTCACCACACCCATTGGTGATCAAATTTACTTGTAAATTTATAAATTTGGTACTTAATTCAATTTTTTTAATTTATCAACATGAGGCACTATATTCTCTTAACATCTCATTAAGCTTTAAAATAATTAGAAATATTCATAATCCCTTGCAATTTCCTTTTGTTCCTTTAAAATAGAAAAGGTTGCAACACTTCCCTCTAATTTCTTTTTAATGCAAAAAAGCACACATTTCAGCAACTAAATGTTCATTAGGCTTATAAATTTACAAAATTATTCATCCTAAAAACAAAATGATTTGATGCTTGTATGAGTTAGAAAATTCAATGTTAAGAGTCCCACATCGGTTATTTATATGGAATGGTAACATGGACTCCTTATATAGACTTGAACAATCTTCACCCTATAAGCTAGCTTTTGGGGTTGAGTTAGGCCCAAGTCCATTCTTTCATGGTATCAGAGCCAGACTCGTTCCAATTCTTTGTTCACCGATGTTGGGCCCCCAAATTATATTATACACGCTCCAGTTAACAATGTTTGAGCGTGCGGGGGAGTGTTAAGAGCCCACATTTGATATGGAATGGGAACATGAACTCCTTATATGGACTTGAACAGTCATCACCTACAAGCTAGTTTTTGGGTTTGAGTTATGTCCAAGATCCATTATTTACCTTCAAGAACCTCAATAAACATAAATTGCATAAAGATGTCCAAATCTGTAATTCTATAACCTTTAATGGAAGATTATATCCAATTTAAGAGAACCCAAAAGAAGTATAAATTCCGTTCAACATGATCCTTAGAAGTTAGAACATACTTGTAGAAAGAGGGAAAAAACAGATAATAGTATGTTTAAGGTCATCATCACCTCTAAATAAATATGCCACGAATATGGTAATTAGCAATTAAGAGATATAAAATATACCAAAAATTTTATGACACCCATTTTTAGTTGTGCCATTTTAAGAGAGAAAATGATTTTACTCCGCAATATATATCATAAAAATTAAAGGTGCATATTTAAGTGAACTAAGAAGTAGCAGTCATTCATTTTTGCATCAAAAGTTGCTTAAAAAAATTTTGTCGGCTGAAGAACATTTTTTTACCAAAAAATATTGATTGCGATTTGGTTTTAAACATTGATGTGCGGGTATACATGATAAATCAAAGTAATTTTAACGTGTGAATTAATTTTTATCATGAAAGTTTAAACAGATTGCATGTCAATCGATTGAAAGCAAATCTATGCCATGATAAAATGACACATCACGTTTTAAATGGTAAAAGAGATTTATTTTTAAAAGGTGTAGTGTCATAATTTTCAACTGAAAAGTTACCACAGCTTTATATGAACTTTTGACAATTCCAAATCACATAAAAGTGTGCATGTGTGAAGCAGTTTTCCTTCCACGCTGAAAATTGACCACAATGTTATCATGGAAGTTATTATTGAGATTGTTTTTATGAAAATGTTGAGGAAATTTACCATCTACAATACGGCTGGTGTATATTGTTCGGGCATATTCTTTGTTTACTCACCTAATAGTTGATACTTGTTTTTGAGGTTCGATTAATTTGAATTTGTACCGAAGAATTCAACTCTCAGATTAAAGGGCTCCCTATCTAAACGATTTTATTCCCGAGGCTCTAATCACGAACTATGGTTAGTGATGAAGGAATACTTAATTTGAGACGGATTGAGATTTATGAAATTTACATGAGAAAATAAGGTATACATATAGTATTATTGAAAAGATCAAGCACATATACTTTGTGAAGTTGAAATTTGTACGAGAAAAACAAGGTGTACATAGTATAATCGAAAGATCAAGTACATATACTCGGTGGCAGATGGGCCGTTTGGGTTGAAGTTGGCGGATTAAGATGGGATGAATCAATAGATGTGTCAATGTCCAACCCGTCCAAAGCTTACATGGGCTAAGATGGGCGGGTCAAGATGGGTTAAATGATGGGTCATAACCCAACTTGTCAAACTTGACACATTATTTTTACAAATTTCAAACATACATTCTATGATGTTATTTTATTTTGTATGATATTTGATTTTTTCATATCTTTATTTTTAAAATAACAATAATATTTTTAAGAATTTTTTTTTATAAAAGCAAAATAAATATATAAAGTAATGGTGGGAGGGCAGAGGGTAGTGGAGGGTGGGGGGCTGGGTAGTGGGGTAAGAAAAGTTTCTCATTTTTTATAAAAAAAATTGTAGAAGTAAAATAAATATATAAAGTAAAAACTTCGAGTGGAGGTGGGGATGGGGTAAGCAAAGTTTTCTCATTTTTTATAAAAAGTTTATAAAAGTAAAATAAATATATAAAATAAAAAATTTGGGAGTGGGGTGAGAGGGCGGGGGGTTAGTGGAAGGGGGAGGGGATTGGGTGATGGGGTATGAAAAAATTCTCATTTTTAATATAAATTTATGTATAATTAAAATAAATATATAAAATAAAAACTTCAGGGATGGTATGGGAGGGCGGGAGGGTTGGGGAGTAAGAAATTTTTTTAGATTTTTAATAATTGTTTTATAAAAGTAAAAAAATATGAAATAGAAATTTGAGGATGGGGTAGTGCATGGGGTGGAGGGGGTAGGGGGAGGAGGAAAGAAAAAAATTCATATTTTTAATAATTTTTTTATAAAAGTAAAAAAAATATCAAATAGAAATTTGAGGATGGGGTAGGGCATGGAGTGGAGGTGTTGTATAATAGGGTAATGAATTTAAAGATAGCAAGAGCAGAAGGAAAAAGCCAAGAACAAAGGCAAGGCCAAAGTTAACGTTATGCAAGACAAGGATGATCCTTCGAACCTTGACGACATGATTGTGGATTTGTTGGCTGTAGTGCTGGAGGCAAATCTGGTGGATAATCCAAGGCAATGGTGGATAGACACATGTGCAACCCGTCACATCTGCTCTGACTAGAGTGCATTCTCTTCTTACGCCCCAATCTCGGGCAAAAAGGTATTCATGGGCAACGACGCTACCTCTGAAGTGCAAGGGGTTGGAAAGGTTGTCCTCAAAATGACTTCAGGCAAAGAGCTTACTATGAAGGAGGTGATGCACGTCCCTGGCATCCGCAAGAACTTGGTTTCAGGGCCACTGTTGGTCCAGGCTGGCTTTAGATTAGTTTTTGAGTCCAACAAATTTGTAATAACTAAGAATGGTATATTTGTAGGAAGAGGCTTCGCATGTGACGACCTCTTCAAAATGAATGCTATGATTGTAATTTGTTCATCTAATGAAATAAAGCCTTCTACCTACTTGCTTGAGTCCTCTAATTTATGACATCATAGATTAGGACACGTTAACTACAAATCCATTCAAAAGTTAGTAAAGTTGGAATTGTTGCCTTCCTTCGAAATAAAGCCTCAACATAAATGTGAGGTGTGCATAGAGGCAAAATTAACCAAATCGTCTTTCTATTCAGTTGAAAGAAACATCGCTCCTCTAGAACTTATTCACACTGACATATGTGATTTAAAGTTTGTGCAAACTAGAGGGGGGAACAAGTACTTTGTGACTTTCATTGATGATAGTACAAGGTACTGTTATGTTTAATTGTTGAAAAGTAAAGATGAAGCGTTTGAAGCATTTAAACGTTACAAAACAAAAATTGAAAATCAACTAAACCTACGGATTAAGGCAATTCGTAGTGATAGAGGGGGAGAATACGTAGCACCATTTGAAGAATATTATGCTTAATTCGGCATTGTTCATCAAACGACCGCTCCTTACTCGCCTCAATCTAACGGTATTGCCGAGCGCAAAAATCGTACGTTAAAGGAAATGATGAATGATTTACTTATCAATTCCGGTTTAGCCCAAAACATGTGGGGTGAAGCGATTCTTAAAAAAATTCTCAATAGAGTTCCGCATAAGCGTAAGGATAAAACTCCATATGAATCATGGAAAGGAAAGAAACTCACTTATAAATATTTAAAAGTGTGGGGCTGTTTGACAAAGGTCGAACTACCTAAACCAAAATAAGTTAAAATTGGACCTAAGACTGTAGATTGCATATTCATCGAATATGCAAATAACAGTAGTACTTATCGTTTCTTAGTGTATAAGTCGGAGATACCTGATATCTACGAGGGTACGATCATGGAATTAAGGAATGATGAATTCTTTGAACAGATCTTTCCTAGAAAGGAAAAAGAAATAATTTCGCGCAAACAAAATTATGAACAAAATGCTCAAAATCAACAAGACCCGGGAGTTTCTAATTATTCGGAACTAGACGTTCCAGATCTACATGACTTAGAAGTTACTGACTATCCAGAACTTAATGTTCCAGAACTTAGGGGTTCCAGAGGTTGAACCAAGACGGAGCAAAATGGCCAAAAAGGACAAAACCTTTGGTTCAGATTTTCTAACATATATGGTTGAAAATGAACCAAGGACAATTAAGGAAGCATTGTCAACTCCAGAAGCACCGCTCTGGAAAGAAGCTATAAAAAGCGAAATAGATTCCATCATGCAAAATCATACTTGGAAAATGGTTGACCTTTCTCCGGGAAGCAAACATTTAGGTTGCAAGTGGATACTCAAAAGAAAGTACAAAGCAGATGGAACTATTGACAAGTATAAGGCCAGATTAGTAGTCAAAGGTTACAGACAAAAGGAAGGCTTCGATTACTTCAACACATACTCTCATGTGTCTAGATTAACGTCCATAAGGATATTCATAGCCATTGCTGCTTTGCGTGACCTTGAGATACATTAAATGGATGTTAAGACAATCTTCCTAAATAGAGAGTTGGAAGAGGAAATATACATGGAACAACCCGAGGGTATGTGGTTCCAGGACAAGAAAAGAAAGTATGTAGAATTGTTAAGTCTCTGTACGAACTCAAACAAGCCCCGAAATAATGGCATGAAAAGTTTGATAATAATTTATTATCAAAAGGTTTCTCCATAAATGAATGTGATAAATATATCTATATCAAAGGGAATTCTGACTCATTTGTCATGATATGCATTTATGTAGATGACATGCTCATCACCGGAAGTAGTCTAAACTTGATCCTGGAAACCAAGAATATGTTGAAACAATGTTTCGACATGAAGGATATGAGTACTGCAGATGTAATCTTAGGAACTAAGATTTCTAAGACATCTGACAGACTGGTCTTATCTCAATATCATTATATTGAAGATGTTTTGATGAAATTTGATGTATTTGGCAGTCCCCCTATGAAGTCGCCAATGGATATGAATCACAGAATTGATAAGAATCGTGGTGCACCCGTATCCCAAAAGTGATATGCGCAGGTCAATGCTAGCTTAATGTACATTACAAACTACACCCAACCCGATATCGCTTATCCAGTCAATAAGCTGGCTAGGTTTACTCGTAATCTTGGAATTGATCACTGGAAGGCGTTAAATCGGATACTACGATATCTGAAATATTCACAGACTTACGGATTACATTATTCAAGATATCCAACCGTATTGGAAGGATACAGTGATGCAAACTGGATATCGGACATAAAGAACACCAAATCCACCAATAGGTATGTTTTCATAATTGGTGGTGGGGTTGTGTCTTGAAAGTCCTCTAAGCAAATATGCATCGCCTGATCCACGATGGAATCGAAATTTATTGCTTTGGATAAAGCAGAAGAAGAAGCAGAATGGTTTCACGACTTCTTAGAGGATATCCCTTGTTGGGATAAACTCGTACCTTCGGTGATGATTCACTGTGACAACCAATCGGCTTTAGAAAGGGCACGGAACAGTATGTACAACGACAAGTCTAGACATATTCGTCGGAGACATATAAGACCGTTAGGCAGTTGATCACCACGGGTATCATTTCTATTGATTACGTCAAATCAAAGGATAATATAGCGGATCCACTAACTAAAGGCCTACCCCAATATCAAATATGTTGCCTATGTTCAATGGGACAACTAAACTGTAGAGGTTCAATTTTAGCGTTTCACTTGAAGTAAGAGGACTTCATCTTATTATTCTTTAAAGATATATAATTCCAAAGTTGTTCCCGCGATAGACATTAAGTGCTACCTGCATAATGGGTAAAGGATAAGTTTCTATTTAAGTGCGAAGATAGGACATTTCAAAAGTATGCACTTAAGAATCCAAGAAGTTGTCCATGGCCACAAAGGACAAAACTATAAGAAGAAATGAATAATGGGAGTTATTGCGTTAATATCATTGTCTTGGTTTACACTAAACACTGATGGTTCAAGACATCACGTTCACCGCGCAGTAAGTAAATCCAATGGTAATCGACTAAGAAAGGTTCAAAGCCGAAAGCTACATTTCCTGATGCAATATATTTCCGCTGAAAGATTGCTGAACTTTGACACCTTGTGTGAACCAATTCTCTTTCAAGAGGGGATTGTTGGAAATTTAACTATATGAGATTGAGTTTTTCCCGTCTTTAGTGACTTAAACACGTGGGTCCCACATGTTGGAAACATCATTTCTTCGCACATGCCACTACTAAATGAGTAGATGATATTAGTGCCAAGTATCTTCAAATTTCGTTAAGGAATGAAAGAGATATTGGTACACAAAGTATGGTGTTTGAGACATGAATAGATGGATTGTTTTGACCAAAATGACTAATCTCCCACATAGGTAGAATATGGAAGGATTGAGCACTATATAAGCTCTATTTTTTAGTAAGGGTTTGGGACCCCAAGGGGTAACCCATGTGTTAAGAAAAGGGAGGACCTAGGTGAGCTTGGGTTCGGGGCTAAGCCCCACACGCGCGCCGTTGCCGTCCGCTTGCTAGTCCGGTCTGGCTCATGCTCTGGTCACAGGTTGTGGACTCTCTTCTGAATTTTTTTTTTGGTCCCTGAAGTTTTCAGAAACGTTGCAACGGTTCGGAAGATTTCAAGAACGTTGCAACAGCCCTCCTCTTCAACTATAAATTGAACATTATTGTTCAATTTAAACAGACAATGAAAAACTCTTCTCTTCTCTTCTGTGTTCGAAATATACATAAACAGAAACTCAGAAAAATCAAACTCTTCTGTTCTGTTTGAAATATACAGAAACAGAAACTCACAGAAAAATACTCTCCTTTTTCAGCAGTCTGTTCTATATTCATTTTCTTCGCTAGGATCAATTTTATTTGCTTTGTATTGTTGATTGTTGTTGTTTTATCTTGAGAGATTATTGTCCATTACCATAAAAGCATTATACGAGACAATTTTGCCTTAAAGACAGAAAGTCATCTCTCGGCTCAGCTTTGTTCGGTTTAACCTTTGTGACACCAATTTTTACCTTCAGAAATATCTTTTCGGATCAGTCAATAGACAACATTATATAGTTTGCATACTTATTAATTAGTCAACTGGAGCAAGTCATGAGCGCAAAATGATGGGATTGGCTATTGCCTTTTTTACTTTTTTTTTGTTCTTTAGTTTACCATCTGGTATCCAAAGCCAATTGGCCTGACTAATCTGGATTCAGGCCGAATAGGGCCACTATATATAGAGTAAAATGCTCTCTACTAGAAAAATTCTCATCTCCAAGATTCGAAACTAAAATTTCTGATTAAAAGTAAAAGGACTCTAACCATCCCACCACTAAAACATCTTAGTAACGGTGGGAAGCCACAACAGTGTAGAAGAAATTAGAAATGATGAAATTGGTGAGAATCAAACTTTTATAATTTTATAATATAGTTGTAGTTTGTGAATTTCTTAACAATTTGTTAGAACTTCACGTTGAACTTTTAGTCCCGTACAACTTTTTCAAAAATGATTATGTTCTTTCATGCAAATGTGTTGCTTGAAATTGCGACTTTTCATGAAAGTATGCGTCTGTTGGAAGACATAACCTTGAAGAACATAAGACCGGTCATGAATGTGTGTCTTGTTGGTCTACAAATAGGAAGACCGACTGATCTTTCAATGAGAGAGATTTAAGAAAAATAAATATTAATGCTTGTACTTCTCTTATTCCAATTTATTTATGTGTCACTTTATTTTAGTTAGTTCCTAAAAGAATTATGTATTTCTATATTTAGTAGTAGTAATTTAACTCTAAACTTTTCATTTTACATTTAATTAGATTATTTATGAACACAACACAATTTCTCTAGCTTGTTTTAGATCTTAAGTTCTAAATGTATTTTGTTAAAATTATGCGTCTAGTGAAACACTATCGCATAAATTGGGACGGAAGAAATATGTTTTAAGAGAATTTTCAGTAAATTATTTTTCAGATTACAAAGTAAATTCCTAAACTTTGAATGAGGGACCTATGAAATTGCCCAATATTGCTAGTTGCTGAATTTACGAGGCTTCGTTTAAATAAGTCTCTTTATTTTTCTGGTGCAATTGTTTTAATAATTCTCTAGAAACAACACCAGCATGGACAATTTGGTTTGTTTTAATAAAACTCTACGCACCTCAAAATCTTATCGATCCTCACACTTGTTTGTTTCAGTTCGTCTATTTTTCAACCTTTCTTTCCCCAAGAAATATTTTCCAACACTTCTACTCTTAGATTGTGGATTTAAATCGAATATTGTACAATTCTGCCCTGTTTACCTTTTTTCCTTTTATACTGTAGAAGTCCAAAATCGATATTTGACAATGTCATAGAAATAATATGACTCGACACGCACTAAAACCAAATTTTTCTTTCACCGATTTCCCTACAAACGCACTAGTCTTTAACTTTTACCTTTTTTATGTGTGGTCTTTAATTTTTGTTGCTGCTAGTTATTTAATGAGGATATCTAGATCTGCTTCGTAAGGCATAATTTCTGTAATTTTTTTATTTTCGAAAACTGAATTTTTGCTTTGTTCAACATAAATTCTATAGGAATTAAGTTATGTGGCATACGTTTTGTAGTATTTTTCAAATTATGGTGAGTGTTGAAAGTTTTGCTTTGTCCGGCATAATTTGTGTGGATGTTATGATACTAGATACATATGTTGAAATTAAACATAAATTATGTTGAGCAAAATCCAAAATTATGTCATTTTTTATATTATGTTGAGTGCTGAATTTGCCTTAGTAGACATAATTTGTGTGAATGTCATGATACATATGCCGAAGTTAAATATAAAATATGTCTTGAAAAATTTAAATTATGTCACACAAAAAATTAAACGCACAAATTTGAGGGAAAATTAAGAGAAAATGGTCAAATTTACCTCCCTACTATGTAAAAATGATTAAATTTATCCTTTATTATACTATTGATATAAATATACCTCTGCCGTTACTAAAATAATTAAAATATACTTCTCTATTAGAGTTGTTCGAGATGAAAGTCAAATCCTACGTGACATACATTTTGATGACGTGAACAACACCTATTATGCCACTTCACCGCCCTCAACTCATTTTACCCATTTCTTACCCTCCTTCCATCACTAGCTAACACCTCTTCTCCCTCTACGGCTCCACCATCACTTCCACAATCACACACCACGATGACCATCACCATTTACGTTTGGTGTTCAGCAAAGTGGGTTAATATCAACAACAAAATTGAAGTTGCTGATTTAAATAAAGATTAAAATCTTGACACATAAAAAGCTTTGACCACTTTGTCATATACTCATATCACTGAATACCAATAGTTAAAGAACATTTGCTTCCAGGGATTATACAAAATTGAAATTCAAGCTTTAGTTGAGGAATAACTGTTATATAATACCATCCTCACATTTTTGTTGGCAATATAACAAAACTATCAATTTGGATTCCTGGGTGAAAATTCAATATCAGGTCGTGAATTATAACATCGGATTTTAAGAAATCCCAAGTTCATAAAACACATCATGCCTGCTTGAATGGAAAGGTGGTGAAATCCAATTTAATATTAACCCACTTTGCTGAACACCAAGCGAAAATGGTGGTGGTCATCGTGGTGTTGCTTGTGGCCGTGGTGGTGGAGGGAGAAGAGATGTTAGCTAGTGATGGAAGAAGTGTAGGAGAGGGGCTAAAATGAGTTGGGGTGGTGAGGTGGCATGCCACGTGACGTTCACATCCAAAATATAAGTGCCACATAGGATTTGTCTTCCTCCTTGGACAACTCTAATGGAGGAGGAGTATATTTGAACTATTTTAGTAACGACAGAGATATATTTGAGCCAATAGAATAACCGAGGATAAATTCGATCCTTTTTACATAATAATGGGTAAATTTGACCTTTTTCCCAAAATTACAGACTACCCTGAAATAGAGTCATTTGTGGGAATGACCCCGCGGAGGAACTATTTCATTAGGATTGGGGAATTGCTGCGATTCTTCCTTAATAGCCTGGATTCTCCCGTCGGGAGTCACTTTGAAAGGCCTTAACGGGCAAAGGTGAACTCTACCTCCTTTACCTGTTCTAGAACTACTCTTTTTGTGAAACGTCTTAGCTTGAATTTCCTAGCGGCCTGAACTGTCTAGCCCTACCCGGACTCTATAGTTAGAGTAGGTGATTTATGAATCGTAACTCTATACGAAGCTAACTCGTACCTCCTCTTATTAGAACTAGGTTTTGTAACTGCCGAGAGCGCAGCTTACAGTTACAGAACAGAGGCTCGAGGGACATGATTTGCACCAAAGAGAAGTACGATCCTATCCCGACACCTTTTTAGTCGGGCTAGGAACTTCAAACCTACTCCTTTACCCTGAACTCGTAGCTTTAAGATCGATCGGATTTGGTTTACTCTTGAACCACTTGTTCCTTCTTTCGGTAAGGCGCACTTCAACCGGACGTACAACTCGTATAGGCAGCTAAGCTAACTATGAGGGCTGGCTTTTCTGGGAATCCGTCTTCATCCTCATTCCCTTCCGCGGACGTTAGTTAGTTCCTTCATTGTATGTCGTGCCGATAGTTCCTTTCTTTCAACTCCTGGCTAATAGTCGGCAGGCGTTGGTAGTTGGTAAGTGTAAGGGGAAGGGGGGGGAACACCCAGTTGTTCCCTTTCATACTCTTACTTCAACGGGCTAGAACCCTGCCCTTTTACTTTATCTATTCTATTTCCCTGCCCTTTTACTTTATCTATTCTATTTCCCCGCCCTTCAAACAAAGGCTAGCGATGTCCTTTTCACCAAAACAAAACTTAAACCCCCCTGCTTCTCGAACAATTGAATCAGAAGTCAAGATATTCACACTCACGCATAAAGAATAGCTTGTGAATGCCCTCTTTTTTAGGAAGAACTTGACATTGATCAGGAATGAGAGCAGAATGAGTCTAACGACGTACCTTCAACTCAGGGTTTTAAAAAACAAAAGGTAAAAGGTACATGTTTTAATTTGATACAAAAGGAATTAAAAATATGAGAAGGGACTCTCATAAAGCATTAGCACTTTTTGTGAAACTTTTAATGCCTTGAGGGACCTTTTGTAAGTTTAAAATCGTACCTTATCGGCTTATCATGCTTCTCATTATTTTCACACAATGGAGCGAAGCATTAGTCATTCGAGCAGAAAATATAAATAGAAATTCAGTGGATTTGGTCCTTAAATTTTTGCATTTCTCGTCAACATTTCTACATTTCCCACCCTCACTTTTTTCTTGTTCTTTTGCCATCATTTCCTTTTGCTAACATAATTCTGCATTTGGTTTCATTTCCAAACTCCAAGTAACTTCTGTTTAGATTGACTTTCAATTCATTGACTCATTTCGTTGTATTTTCATCTTGCCTTCTATATGTACAACCATATAAATATCCGTAATTTACCCCCCAAAGTATCTTAGGACCATTACTTTATTTGATCGTTAGATACCCTATGTAATACCAAAATTTCGATATGATAATTCAATATTTACCAAAGTATGCATAGCTATATTGGAGTCTTAACGTGTTTAACAACATACTAAAATGTGAAAATTAGAAGAAGATAGAGTGATAACTTTCGCAAATATAAAAGACAACGGCCAATGATAGCCCACCCAAGAAGCTCATCTTGATCAATAAAGACGAGATGGTGAGGAAAAAGGAGTCTACTGGACTTAGTTCAACTAGCGGAGACTCTTAGGGAGGTAGAGGGCAAAGAAAAGGAAAGCATTAAAGCGCTCGAACCATTAAAGCCTTCGATAATCAGTCACATAGAAAGTACAGAAACTTTGTAAAAAGGACTTCTTTTGCTTTCTTTTTTCAACCAATCTTGTTGTTAATTGGTATTATTCTTGAATTATTTATAGGTAAAATGTAGGCCTAAAGTAAGTGATCAAAAAAATCATATGAAGTAAAAATCTTATACTTCCATTACAATTTTAAGTTTCACGTTGGACAAGAATTGTTCAAGTTTTGATCGTCGGATGTTGGATCAAATGAACACTCAACCGCATCATCACGACAATGATGGATTGGATGTCCAACCTTTAGATCTCTGCTTTCCCAATAAAGGTGACCAACTAGCTAATACTACACAGGCTCATCAAACAACATTTTTTTAGCTTTTTTCATGATTTGGCCCGAAAGCATTACGCACTCATTCGCCACTTTGTTCTCAAACTCATCAAAAGAAGTTTGGGTCAAGAGAAGCCATTATTCGACAAGCCTCAAAGCCTATCAACAAAGCAACTTCCACTGTACCCTGGCCTCTTAGAGTTTGTGGTACATTTGAGTTTTTATTCTTTGGAAATGTTTCATTTCTATTCAATGAAGTTCCTGGATATGCAAATGGCTCAAATGTTTCATTTGTTCTATTCAATGCAATTTCTGGAACATGCAATAGCTCTAAATGGAGCTGCTATTAAAACTCGCATATATTCCAACATTCCATTGCAGACATCTCTAACAAATTAGGTCAGCGAGTTGTGTTCCCCTTCTTTCTCCACTCGTAATTGCCTCTACTCCGAAAGACCAAAACATAAAAATAAGAAACAAAAGAAAATCCTAACTATTCCCACAATTCACTGTCGATTAATTGGTTCCAACAAAGATTGGATCAACAAAACTTTGGTTAAAATTTACTCACTATTTCACCATCAGCAAGAAGGTGATGTGAAAATATTAACTCAACTAAGGCAGAAACAATAAGGAAACACAAACTATTCTATGTTGTCCACGAATAGCCAGTTTCGTGCTTGTTTGAAGCACAATATAGAGCACACCAGACATCAAACCACTTTAGCAATTTAAGGGAGATTTCAGAGGATATGCATTTTAAGACATTCAAAGACGAGAGAAAGTGAGGTGAAGATAGAGCTACCTCCACAAAAAAAAAAGTAGCCAAATTGGTGGGCAAGAACAAAACTCACTCATGAGTGAAAATTATCATATCCACGGACCAACAAAAGATGCTAATTATTCGCAAAAAAACACAAGTTCTATCTCGAACATTTGGCATAAAACAGAGTACATTAAACAGTAAACAACTGACAAAGCAGTATCCCCGTGTCACTTTCCTCAAGAATCAACAATGGCCTTATTCAAAATTGAAGCCACTTCTATTACCACATACAGTCCCCCAGTATGTTGAAAAGGCAAATTTAGTTAAGGCAGGAGTATGCCAATGCTTTTTCCTCGGATAGTTCCTCAGCTGTCAAGTCCAACTTCTTTCTTGAGAACTCGTCAATTGGAAGACCTGAGCACACAAACAACAAATAAAATACTTGAGACCCCTGTTAACAGGCAACTCATACAAATTTATAGTACCAGCAAGGGAACAAAACACTCCTACATAATGTTATCTTAGGATAGAAAGGGAGAGCAAAGAGGAACCTCCAGACCAAGGTTCAACGCCAACAACTAAAGATACTAATAAAAGATAGAGAAGACATCAAAAAGGAGGTAAATCAAACACAGAAAAACAGTTCAGTTTTTAAAAACAGACAGACAGACGAGTGATATCTGAATTGCGAGATTCAACATATATTGGGAGAACAAAATTTCAGATAACTTTTTGGATGGGAACTTTCAGATAAATCATTAGGTAACATTAAAAACAACAGTTTTCTTAAGCTGTACAGATAAATGGCTTTTTTCTAATGAAAATACCAAAAGGCAAATAAACATCCGATATAGAAATATTTTCCTCAAAAGCCGCCTTCCACATACATGCTACAATAATCTTGAGGCTAATGATGGCTTATTACTCTGATTAATCCACTTCCCCCCACCATCCTAAACTAACAATTTAATTTGACTAATTGTATTTGAAGAGAGGAACTGCCTGAAAACAATAACATAATAGGAGCCTAACATGGCACAGTATAAGTAATTAATTAAAATCAAGGGCATCTGAATGCAACTAAATATATTTACTAACCTTGAACAATGGACCATTCTCCATTTTTGCATGTAACTGGGAAGGAATAAATAAGCCCAGCTGGGATATTGTATGACCCATCAGAGTAAACACCCATAGAAACAAAAGTGCCCTGCAACATTTGGTTAGAAAAAAATTGAGTTAACTACTTTCCATTTAAATCTACCGACAATATGCATAAATAATTCCTTTGTTCTATTTCAATACAACAAGGCCCCAAGTTAAGAGATCTACCTCTGGAGTTCCAAGGACCCAGTCACGAATGTGATCACAAGCAGAACTAGCAGCGGAAAGGGCACTAGAAAGCTTTCTAGCCTTGATAATGGCAGCACCCCTCTGCTGTACAGTAGCAATGAACTCACCGTTCAACCTATATATAGAGAATAAAATTTATCAGTTAATCGGCAAAATGGAAAAAAGAACTAGCTAATTAATTCACAACAAATCACTGATTCACTATACCATGCATCATCAGCCACAAGTTCACGGACTGGCTTATCTCCAGCTGGTGTCTTAACTGTTGCATGGTTGACATCAGGATACTGTGTTGATGAGTGGTTTCCCCAAATGATGACATTTTTAACATCACTCACTTGGACACTCAGTCTCTCTGAGACTTGGCCAAGGGCCCTGTTATGGTCCAACCTTGTGAGACAGGTAATGTTCTTCTCAGGAATGGATGGTGCAAATTCTTTCAAGATTAATGCATTTGTATTGGCAGGGTTAGCAACAACCAACACCTGGAAGAGGCACAAGGCAAAACTTTAATAACACAAATCAAATGAAGGTGCGTAACATGCACATTGAAATCCTGAAAACGGTTCATTGGTGCTTCCATTGACACAAACAGAAGGAATAAATAACAAAGACATCAGAGATTGAGGCAGAAATGACTTGCCAAAGTAAGACATGAGACATAAAAGGTTGGCAATAAACATCTCGTAACTATTCTCACCGACTCAGGTGAACTAGTCATCAGCTAAGTAAACAATTACCTCCATAGTCAAATAGAAGAATAATCTGATCAAAAGCTGGAAAGATATCATGCAATGCTGAACACTATGTGCAAGTTACAAGACACAAGTTAAAATTAAAAGGAATTAGAAAAGATATATAGACGTTGTCTGACCTTGCAGTTGGGAGCTGCATGCTTCTCGAGAGCAGAAGCCTGGGACTTGTAAATAGAAACATTCTTTGACATGACATCTTTTCTTTCCATGCCTTCTTTCCTGGGGAAACCACCAACCATGACAGCAATGTTGACACCAGTGCATGCCTCAACAGCATCAGTTGTGGCTACAACACCTGACATATAATAGCGGAATATACCATTTAATCCAAGTTTACTTTCAACAAGTGATAAAATGGCATAAAATTAAAATTATGAGAAGCAACTGCCCCAACCCTTAAGAAGAGGGAAGGCAGCATCCACTAATTCCATCTTCACTCCATTCAGTGCCTCTGCAGCTGGTGGAATATCCAACATGTGGAGAATTACAGGCTGATCAGCACCCAACATCACTCCCCTGGCAATCATCGGCACCAAGGCATATCCAATTTGTCCTGAAAAACAAAACAGTGTTATCCTGTTAACACGACATCCAACCAACTCATAATTTTTGAACCAATAAAACATTAGCGTCACGATTAATGTTTTCCAACTTTAGAAGAAAAGTCTTTAAAACCTCGAAAACAGATTACCAAAAGTACCTAACAAGATAACCTTCACACTTATCTAGCTTAATAACTAACACACGAGAAGTTTCCTTTTTTGTGAATAAACTTAACTAACACACGAGAAGTTTTGCCAAACCAGGAATCCACAAATCTACATTGACAAATGATATCATAGTAGTTAGTACTACATTTTCGTTCTTGAACCTACTCAAAAGCATTATAATTTATCAACCCAATCTCGATCCATCAGTAACAACTAAACCTTAATCCTAAAGTAGTTCTTTTTTTGTGGGAGTACTCAACATCGAATTCAGTTAGACCTGTTTGATTTGAATGCTAATTTAAGAATATACTAAAGGTTCTCAAAAAATAAAAAATATAAGTAATTCAAATTAACAGAGTTTCTGATCAGAAATCAAAGCAAAACACAAAAAAAGGAACACACATTGATTCATTTTTTTAGTATAATTAACATCACGAGTAAACATGGTTTAACCGTAACTGGTGAAACAACAAATACATCAAATCAGACATGCTTGACAACCTCAAGGATCAACAACATTAACTACATCAAACAAAGTAATACTACCTCTCTCCCATCATATATGACGTTACTTACTACTACCTTTGTCCCAATTTATGTGGGACCATTTACTTTTTAGTCTGTCCCAAAAAGAATGTCACATTTCTATATTTATAAACAATTAAACTTTATTGGATGAATTATAGCAACACAAATACTTGTTTTGGACCACAAATTTCAAAAGGCTTCATTTCTTTCTTAAACTAGGTGTCAAGTCAAATGGTGCCTCATAAATTGGGATGGAGGGAGTACTAGTTACTATGTTGGAGAGTCAAATTAATTTCCATTTTTTCCAAGTTATTTTTACGATACTTTTAACTCTTAGCTATACATTTTTTAGATAGTCTATAAATAATTGTAAGTTGTGGTATTTTGTGATTTAAATGCTCAAGTCATAGTTTTTCAAAAAGAAATTAGACATCTATGTCCGATCTCATAGTCGCAAATCAATTAACGAACGATCAAACAAAATCAGGAACTAAATCAAAAGCACTAACAGTAAACAAGTAGATCTAAGGTTATATCATATAAGCATCACTATTAAAAATCAATCAAACTTCAAGTCAAAATGAAGTAAACAACAGATCTAAGTTATCAAAAAGTAAACGGAAAATAACACAAAAACAAAACAAAAATTTAAGCTTTATTTGAAGTTGATAGAACAGATCGATTACCTGCGGCACCAGTAACGAGAACGCGGACTGGATCTTTCGCCATTTGTTGAAGATCTAGAGATTTACAAGAGCGATGAAAACTATATGATCGAGAATTGACAAGGGCAGTAGGCGATATTTATTGCCATGAGATGAGTGGTCAGTACGACTATTGCGTCGTCAGCATTTGTTAAATGACAAAATGGTCACTTATCTTTGGGGTATATTCAAAATGACTCCATTTTAATGTTTTGAAATTTAGTAAAAGTGAGTATTTGGTTTCTGCAATATTTGACAAACTCTGACTGTAAAATTTTATGAAAATAGTAAGGAATATAGTTAACCAAAACATTATGAAAGTGACACCAAGCCTTAGAAATTGCAATAAGTAAAATCTCATAAATTAATGTCTGAAAAGGAAGGAAGGTAGTGTAGAGAGATTATTTATGATAAATGTTTGACTAACTAAAACAAAGCAAAATAGGTATGAAAAGAAAAATATAGTAGAGATAAGATCAGCAACAACAATAAATTATACGTCAACTAAAGTTAGGAAGTCATAGAAATTGCGACATGAAAAATTGCACCAAACACAAAAATAGCTTTAAGAAAAATAAAACTATATCTCAAAAAACCGCATCGCACTTCAAAAATAGATTTAAAATAGCAAAAACTACAAATATTACTCATCCATAGTTTTCTTTTGGCTATTTTTACTTTGTTTTTGTGACTTTTCAAGAACGAAAGAGAGGCTATTTTATGTTGGCCTTTAAGAATAGTCTAAGCATCGTAACTATTTTTTCTCATAAGAGTGCTATTTGCCTACAAAAGTTTAGGAGATGAAAAAATTACTCGGCCATCATTTGTTTCCAAATAATGAAGATTTAAATTTTAATTTTAAAAAAAAATTATTACTCAAATCTTAATTATCAAAAGGTGTTTGGTTTTATATCTTATAATTATTTAATGAATTTGAATAGATCTGATTAATTAATGTTTATAACAAATGTTTAATATCATCAAAATATTATTCATTCGGCATTTCACTACTATTCCATTTACGTTCGAGGCTAACTATCGTTGCCATTGACGCCCACAATCATCAACCACCCTCCTCAGTCATAATCACTATTACCGTCAATCACCAAAATCAATCGTCATTACCACCAATTACATTTAAAATCATCATCATCAATCATATTTACCATAACATTCCCCAATCACTACCGATGATCACCACTATCAACCATCACTAAATATCGACAAACCGCTATAAATCATTACCACTATCATTAGTTATCATTGTCATCCACTACAATTATCAGTCGCTACTATCAATTGACATCATCAACCAGTGACAGAGCAAGGATTTTCATTATGGAAGTTCAAGAATATGAAGTAAAAGGCAAGGAGATTGTTTGGATGAACCCTCTCTACCCTACCAAGCTCCGGCCCTACTATCAACCACTATTGTTAACTATTATTGCCAACAACTATCATCCCTAGTTACTATGTATCCACAAATATCATCCAACATCACCACTAGGGATGTTAACGGGGTGGGGGAAGGGTACCCCATACCCGTACCCGCCACCTAAAATCCATCCCCACACCCGCCCCACCATCCACAGCGGGTAGCACTTTTGATACCCATACACACCCCCACCACCCGCCAAACCATCCTTAATACCCAACCCAACTAGAGCGGGTGCAGGGTGGTACCCGCATTTACCCGCCCCACTGGAGATGCTTGGAGTATTATTGGGCAGGAGGTGACAAGTATTGTGGTGGAGTTCTTTGAGAATGGTAAATTACTAAGACAAGTAAATTCTATCATTATATCTCTGATCCTCAAAGTGGCAGCATCCCAATATGTTAGTTAATATAGGCCCATATCTTGCTGCAATGTCCTATATAAATGCATTTCTAAATTAATTTGCATGAGATTAAAGAACATCATTCCTAATGTTGTGGCTGAGAATCAAGCAACTTTTGTAGTTGGGTGATAATTTCAGAAATAATGTGAAAGCTCCCTAGTTGAAGAAGTTAATTAAGAAAAATTAATCAAAACAAGTATAATAAATCTCAATATAATTTTTTCTTCCAATGAAAATATATTGAAATACTGGGTATAGAAAAATTAACATAAAAAATAAATGTAATATCATAAACCAAAAAGAGGTAAGTATAACAAAGTCAAACACGAAGAAAGATGCCTAATATCTAGTGCATTAGTTATTTACATATTTTGGCAGCAATTCAGAGCGATAAACATGTGCTTAAGAAGCTTGAAATTGATATCCAACAAGAATATTAAATTCATTCTGAAATATCCTATTGACCCCACCCTACTATCGTTTGAAAGAACATAATTTATAAGTTTCATCAATTCTTCAATTTTTCTTTTAAACTATTAATTACTTAAACTCACATTCTGAGCCGAAAGTTGAATTATTTTTGTAGCTATATGAAAAAGTTATAAATTGGTCCTTGCTAGAATAGAGAACATCAATATATAACAATGAACCGTTCACCTGGTTGTTACATATTGTCTATTGTGATAACTTGTTATTTAAATTTTATTATATCGTATCATTATATTTATTATTATATAATAACAAAAAAATTGATTTTGTGCAACGAATAATTTAGTGTGAAAGCGTCGTTATCTTATTTTGTTTCTCATTTTTTTCCTAACTTATTATCTAATAATCCAAATTTATTAAAAATTTTAAAAAATCATTTTATTCTTTACTCTATTTTCTTTTACCCTACTTTTCTGGTAGATTTATCCTTCAAATTGTTAATGTGTGACATTATGTAATGACGAGAAACAATACAATTTATCCAAATATTGTGTCCATCAAAACAATACATTACGACACATTACAATATGTAACAACCATCCAAACAGACGATGTTGTTTGCAATGAAAGATGAAAAAAAAAATGGTAATACGGATATTTATTAAATATATTAAGAGTTATTACAAGCCAAGAAAATCTAGCTAGGCTATATATTATGCAAATTAATGCTTTATTTATTTATATGGTGTTAACACTCAAAAATACTTTTAAGTGTTTAGTCGAATCAAGTGACAGCCGAAGGTGGAAACCTCAAAATGACCAGGCAACAGAATTCTAAGTCGATAACCGAACTGACTCGTAGCCGAATCTATTAGTCCTAGCCCTCGGCTAGAAAAGCTTCATCGGCTATTACGGTAGCCTGGTCGAGTCATAATTCAAAGGAACGACTGAGACCCACACATATTTAGACGACTCGAAGACCAAGTCAAAGAATCTTCTATACCCCAAGAAACGGTAACAACCAACAACATCTAGAAGGAAGTGTCATTAATCATACAAGAGGAAAACAATGAGCAAAAATCGACACCACTTCCTCATAGTTGGTTAGTGAATTTAGTGGGTAATTTAATGGCTAGCATAGGGGGATCACGTTTTATTTTTCTTGTACTATAAATATAGGATCATTTGTATAGAATAGACACAACCAATCAATCACACAACATATTTTACATATCTTCATTTTATTTTTATCTCCTTTACTGCACTCTAGTTGTATTTATGTTTCTTACCACTTAGGTTACTCAATCACCGTCCTAACGCTTTCTGGAGTAGTTGGGGAACCCATTGCTAGAAGTTAGAGTTTCGCTTCCAGCCGAAATCGCTTAGTTAAGAAATTAATTTGTCATCCGATTTCATCAGCCGATAGACGACAGACATTTCGGATGGGAACAAATTTGGCACGCCCAGTGGGACCATAGGTGACTCCATAGCGAAGTTTGATTCTCCAGGTCAGGATCACGCTTGGCGTATGCGCCTAAGGTCTGGTAAGAAGATGAACCCAGAGTCCAGTCCACATTCTAAACAGAACCCTCCCAGAAGGAACAACGAGCCACCATTGTCCTCGGGTATGCCTACATCGATTGATACCCCTCCACTTTCTCCATCAACCCAAGCAGTGGGTGAACTTAGCCAACCTGAAGGTCCAACTGTCATGACCACATCATTCATTAGACATCAGATTGACTTAAGCATCCACGACATTATGTACCATGTTTCCAAATAGTTGGCTGACATTGTCAAGCCAATGGTGCATAATGAGGTTCAGCATGCTAGGGAACTGGAAACCAATCGACTGCATCCAGGAGAATGTTCGGCTAGTTCTGTCATCCCTCTGATAAGTGGCGCTGTGCAACATGCAACTGTGACTCTAGGTGTTGTTCCTCAACCGAATGTGTATCAGTCAGTACTTACTCAGGTACAGCCGATAGCATACCTAGGAGCACAAGCCTAGTCACTTGGTAACCAGTCTACTGTATGGTTGCCACCAAACGCTCGGGGACGAACTGTGTCACTCGACCAAGCGAGTATGCAGTATGGTCAGATCAATATGGCTTGGAGACCAGTTCAGACATCCGGACACCTTGGGTTGCCACATGTTATGCCGTACACTCCTGCAAATGGCCCTACGGTAAAGGCGACTAATATTGGCTATCCGAATTGGCAGCCGGTGGCCCCTGGCTATGACCCTGCTCGGCTATCTAGTGACGCTGTCTATAGCAGGACACCATTCCAGCAATCACAGACGGTACCTAATCCATATCATCCAGGAAGCGAAAACTTTCCAAGAACGACTGATGTCCGGGGAGAGCAGACATTGAACACTGTTCTACCTTATCCTCAGGCTCCGTCGGCTGTTCCAGGAGCTCAGGTTGCAGGCTTTGGTGGTTATGCCCAACAGCAGCAATGGGGATATAACCCAACTATTGGTAATGGCCAGCAAAATACCTACAACTTTCAAAACCCTGCTCACCAAGGTATAGAATGGAGGCCTCCAGTGCAGAACGCCTACCAGCCGGTTCCAACTGAGAATCGGCTGGGGACTTAACAGTTGATGAACTCTGAAACTATCGTGAATACCATGAAGATGTACTTTGGTATCCAACTGAAACCCTTGGACAAGCCTGTTTACAGGAAGCCCTACCCCGATTAGGTAGATCGGATAACACCATTGCCAAGAGGCTTCAAAATGCCTGATTTCGCCACCTTCTCGGGTGATGACGATAAATCTACCATTGAGCACATTGACAGATTTACCGCCCAATATGGCGAGGTTGGCCAGAACGAGTCTCACAAGCTGCAGTTGTTCCCCGTTTCTCTAACCGGAACAATATTTGCATGGTACTTATCCTTGACTACCGACTCCGTACAGAGCTGGGCTGACATGGAGCGTTGTTTCCATGATATATTTTATTAGCCCCAACCTCAGGTCACTGTAACTTATTTGACGAATATCAAGAAATAGGTCGATGAGTCGGCTACCGATTATATCGAGAGATTTAGAATGAAGCTTGGGAAATGCACTGTACATTTTCCTGAATCAGAATGCGCCCACATGATAATCAACAACATGCATCCTGAGCTAAAAGAGAAATTAGTGGAACAATCCTGCTCTGACTTAAGCCAGTTAGCCTAGAATGCTAGCCAAATAAAGCAGTATATCCAGGAGAATGAGAAAAGAAGAGCTAACCAAAACTGTGGCTCCCATTTGATATCCATTATTGAGGCAAATGAGTCTAACTCAGAGTCAACCGATTACACGGCAGACGCAATAGTAGCTGAGATTGTCAGGGGTAAGGTTTATTCCTACCCAGTCTTGAAAGCTACGAAAGGAAATGAGACGAATTCAACTGATGACATGGTCTGTTACTCGTTTGACATTACAAAGGAAGATCAGATCTTTGATCATTTGCTTCAAGATAAATAGATTCGGCTGCTTGATGGCCATAGGATTTCACCTACCGAAGAGCTCAAGGATAAGAAGTACTGTAAATGGCACAACTCATATAGCCACGCTACTTCTAATTATCTGGTCTTCAGGAAGGCAATTCAAAAGGGCATCAAAGAGGGGAGGTTCAAGCTAGAAGATAAAAGCATAACTAAAATGTCTGTTGATACTGATCCCTTTCCTGCAGTACCGATATCTATGGTGTCATTTGCTAAGCCAGATCAATCAAAGGATGTCAAGGGGAAACAACAGATGAAAAATATATGGGTCCCAAAGAAGCCCACTCGTAAGAATGAGGCCATAAGGACCTCTGTGTTTGATCGGCTAGGCAGCTTACGTGACATCTATGAGGACACGGACAGGCATTCAACTGGAAGCAGTTTTCGTGGCCGCCCTTATAAATCAGAGCATATTGCTCAGGAACCTAAAAAATAGTACCCGAAATTCAAAAGGGACCCAGCATACCCCAAGCATAGGCTTGGGGGACAAGCATGGCTACCAGTCGATGAGAAGCCGAGCGTGCCCCAGATAGATGAAGAATTACTCCCTATAGCTAAACAGAGGGTGACTGAGTTCAACATAAAAGAAGGTGTTTCTTCCTTGCGTATCATAGTGAGGGATGAAGGTCAGCTGAAACCCCGAATAATGATTAAGCCAACCGCCAAAATAGAGAAAAGAAAGTGGTTCGTCAATCAGGCTTCTAGTAAGAAAGAGGCACCACCGAGTGTCGTATCCAGGACTCAAAAAAGAAGGATGTAATGTGTCAAAGCCTTGCTCAAGATGAAGCTAACATTGCACATGATATCAACCGCTAAGGCGGCCGATAAGCAGGAAATTCTCGAGTTTGCCGTAGCTGAGGCTATCGAGCGGGCATTCGGTTCAATCTCTTCAGAGATAGTGCTGCATAAAGAAAAAGCTTTGGACCAACCAGAGCTGAATATGCAACCTGATGACAACCCAACAGAGGAACCTCGACGAGAGACTACCATCCTGAAAGAATCCCTGTTCCACAGATCGCGTAGAGGATCCAAGCGTTAGAACCTCAGTCGGTTCCTATATGTCTCCAGTAGATAGAAGATGTTAACTTCTTGTCAACAAAATTGGACGAGGTGGGAGACTACATCCTTGATTTATTTAAGCATGATTCGGCCGACGAGATTTGGGCAGCTATTGAAATGGTCAGCCTGATTCCATGTGAGTTCTGGCCGGCCGCTCTACGCTGAATAGCTTAGAAGGTGATGTGTGTGTGTAAGACATTGAATGGGTGACTATAGTTGATACCACAGCTAGGGACGCTTTGAGCACTATATTTGGTGCTCCTACGGAAGAGATGGTTAAATACCTCAAACCCATCTATGTTAAGACTTACATTAACGGCAAAGCTATCAGCCGAGTGTTCGTCGACAATGGGGCTGTGTTAAATGTAATGCCGCTGCTTACTTTGAAAGGCCTCAACAAAACCAGGGAGAATCTCATCCCAACTAATATGAAAATGGTTAGCTTTATAGGATAAGTCTGTGAAGCTTTGCGGATCTTAGTAGCAGAAATCACCGTAGGTCCTAAAACGGTTAGATCTGCCTTCTTTGTAATAGATGGCAAGATCTCCTACGTCATTCTGTTGGGCATAGACTGAATTTACACCAGCCGGTATCTTTCTTCTACCATGTATCAAAAGCTCATTTTCTGGAAAATAAATAAGATAGAAATCATCTCAGCCGATGATAACCCATTTCAAGCAGGGGTTAAGAACTTGGAGGTTGTCTTATATTCACCCTATGTGGCTCCCATAGTTGTCGCGGAGCAATACGAAGAAGGATCTTGGGAATACTGCAATCTTACTCTACGAGGCTTTGAAATAAAATAATTAGCTGAACCACGACTTACTTTGGAAGAGTTAGATGAAAGAGGAGACCCAAATCATACGTGATCTGTGGCATCGTCTGACTGCTCTAAGTTCTGAAGCAAGGATAGCCGAGGCATTACAGGTAGAGGACTACAACAGAGAACCAACATTGGCAGCCAATGACATTGAGTTGCCGATGGAACTTGAATCGCCCATAAGAAGGGATATGCCTAGTTTTGAGTCTCAGGATCCCTTGGAAAATATGAACTTGGGTACTGGGAAAGTCCCTCAGATAAGACATATTAGTGGTTTGATGAAGGAGGAAAGCATAACAGCTCTTCTACTGCAGTATAAGGACTGCTTCGCGTGGGATTATCATGAGATGTCTAGGCTAACATGTACTTTGGTAGAGCATATATTGCCAATTAAGATGGGTTTCACACCTCATAAACAATTGTCCAGAAGATATCACCCTCAACTGATGCCTCAAATTAAAGTTGAGATTGAACAGCTGCTGAAGGCCAGGTTCATCAGAACGGCTAGGTATGTGGAATGGTTGGCAAATATTGTGCCAGTCAAGAAGAAGAATGGCAAGGTTCGGGTATGTATTGATTACAGGAACCTAAATCTAGTCACTCCCAAAGATGAATATGTCATGCCTATAGCCGATATGCTAGTTGATTCGGCAGCCGCTAATGGTGTGTTGACATTCATGGATGGATACTCCGGCTATAATCAGATAGCAGTAGCTGATGAGGACATTCGCAAGACTGTTTTTAGGTGTCCAGGAGCCTTAGGCATTTACGAGTGGGTAGTTATGTCGTTTGGTCCGAAGAATGCCGGTGCTACTTATTAGAGGGCAATGAACACTATCTTCCATGATTTGATCGGCAAGACTGTGGAGGTCTACATTGATGATGTGGTGGTGAGGTCTAAGGACTTCAAAGATCATTTAGCCGATCTTGAACAAGCACTAAAAAGAATGAGGATTCATAATCTTAAAATGAATCCAACCAAGTGCATGTTATGAGTATCAGCTGGCAACTTCCTTGGCTTCTTGGTACATAAGAAAGGTATTGAGATAGATCATAACAAAGACCGGGCAGTGATGGAATCTGCGCCACCCAGAACAAAGAAGGAGTTGCAAAGCCTGTTATGGAAGATCAACTTTCTAAGGAGGTTCATATCTAATTCAGCTGGCAAAATGAAGGCTTTCTCACCTTTGCTTAGGCTTAAAGGGTCAGAAGAGCTAGTATGGGGCCCGGAACAGCAAGAGGCATTTGACCAAATTAAAAAGGCCTTAGCAATTCCTCCCGTGTTGGTGCCTCCCATGCTGGGGAAACCGTTGAAGTTGTACATCTCGACTGCAAATTTGTCTATCGGTTGCCTGTTAGCACATGATGCCGATAATGGAACCGAAAGGACAGTTTACTACCTTAGCTGAATGCTCAATGAGGCTGAAACTAGATATACCCCTATAGAGAAGCTTTGTTTGTCCTTATTCTATGCTTGTACAAAACTTGAACATTATTTAATGCCACATGTGGTTCACATTTTGTGCAAAATTGACATCGTTCGGTACTTTTTGAAACCCGTTTTGCAAGGACGACTAATGAAATGGGCAATCAAGCTCACTGCATTTTCTCTCGAGTATAGGCCACTCAGGGCTGTCAAAGGTCAGGTGCTAGCCGATTTCATGGCAGACCATCCTTGTGTAGACGCGGAGGACCCATGCGCCCCCTTTAATGCGTGTATGGATCCGTAACCTTCTACTTGAGCTTCACTGCCCGATTCAAAAGGCAACACTGATCTATTGCGATATGTCTTTCCGACAATCCCATCCAACATCAGCGCACTAAACACATTGAGATGGACATTCATTTCATTCACGAAAAAAGTGGCTCGTGGTCAAGTTCGTGTCCTTCATGTTCCTTCCATATATCATATTGCCGACATCTTCACCAAAGGACTTCCGCGCATACTATTTGATGATTTTCGAGTCAGTCTCAGTGTTCGAGAACCTCCTGCTTCGACTGTGGGGGTGTAATAGAATATTTCCCAATATTTTTTCATTAATTATATTAATTGTATATCTGCTGTTTTAGGTAGAATTATAATCCTTTAGTAATTAGGTTGATTATTACTTAGTTTATATCAAAGTAAATATTCATGTAACCTTATATATATCGTAAATCATTCATCAATAGATATTCCTTTAATGATCACCGAAGTTATTTGATGCCAATATAAGTTCCCAAATTGTTATCACCAATATTGAATATTTGTTATTTTAACTTCAGTAATACAGTATATTATTTTACTCTGGGAAGTTGAGTTAGTGCACTTTTATGATGCAGTGATATGAAGAAAATTGGAAGATTGTCCGGAGTTCACTTTTGTATGCACTTTTCAGATTTTGTGTATTACTTCTCCATTTGCTAGTGGCCGACGTCCGGGACCAAACTCGAAAGTCAGGATTATAATATTTGATAGCCATAATATATATGTATAAAAATAAATTATATATTATCACGATCCAAAATTTTATTATGCCGTGATGACACCTATTCTAACCAGTAGGTGAACTCTACTCATACAACATAAGAACATGCGAAACTAGATGGGAAAATTAAAGAAGTAGAAGAGAAGTAATTAACAAGTCTTTAAATTAAATACATAGTCTGAAAAAAATCTCAAATAGATCCGGTAGTCATGAGTACAAAACTCTAAATGAGCACAAGTCCTAGTAGAAACAACAACATTGTCTGAATGTACATGACAAAAAGATAAAGATAGATAAGGAGCTTCAGTGCCGGGAATGCATCAACGGCTCACCTTGAAGTCTCCAAGCGATCTCCAACAAGCTACGCTCTATAAACTGCTCCGTCACCTCCTGGCTCAGTACCTGCACATAGAGTGCAGCAAGCGTAGAGCGAGTACGGAAAATACGTATACTCAGCAGCATCGTCGACCGATCCTAGCTATAACGGTGGCGAGGGTTAGTACTTTCCGATACCTCTATACTAGTTAGTCACTTATGCATATTATAATCAGTTAACCAAATTAACAATAAATCTATGGTTCAATAGTGTACAAGTTCTCTCCTATTCTCAGATTCATACAAGATTCAGTCTAAATCCCATAATCGGGCGTCTAGTCTCATCAAGCCTCACAACTCAACCTCACAAAAGTTACAAGTCTCAAGTATCAATATTTCCTCTACCAAGTCACAAGATTAAGTAGTCTATCAGAAATCAACACCGAGTACACACAACATCAAATACATATCAAAATGAGAATGAATGCAATGCAGATGATATGAGTGTATGCAATGGCCATATGTACCCGGTATACAGTAACTGCTACACGTGACCCATGTGAGATTCATGAGGACCATATAACCATCCGGAATATCCCATCGGATACTAGCTCTGTGGCTGAATGTCATAACCAATCATCACTCTCGTAATCATGTACCATATCCTCAATCTGACTTTTCAAGTCGTTCTCAGTGATATATCAGTAATCCAATGCCAAATGATATGGATATACGTACACCATTCAATCAACAAAATCAACGTAATCAGTATTTATCAACTTCTATTCAAGTGTTTAGACGAGATGTGGAGTGATGAATGCATGACAAGTCAAATCAGAATATCACATCAAATGGCTACAAGCCCAAGTAAACAACAATCATACCAACCTAAGTTAACTCTTGCACCGTACAACATGGCATGAAGTTTAAACACATAAACTCCTTCACATGCATCATTTCTAGTTCATTAATTACCCAATCGTGAAAATGAAAATTAGGGTTTTATCACTGTTCGCTACAGTGCCTTCATCGCAATCGAGACCTTGCTCACGATCGCAGAGGCTTAACATGACCTGACCCCACAGTACTCTTCGCGATTGCGGAAGAGACATCACGACCGCGAAGCACCGCGACTTACCTCCACCAAACGCGTGTCCACGCGACCGCGACTATTACCACTGCGATCGCGAGAGCCTGGTTTCACCAAGGCTTGCGATCGCGCTCCCTCCCCGCGATAGCGAAGAAGGAAACCAAAACAGCTGACACGGAAAAATGCTGATTTCTCTCCAACTCCGATTCAACACTCGAAAATCATTCGAAAGCCAAATAACACAAACCAAACATGTATTCCTATCAGAAAATACATTTCGGACACGCTCGCGCATGCGAAATTCCCAGAAAAGATCTCTAAGGATCGGGTTTGACTAAAGCCAACTCTTAAGTTCTAATTTCACAATTTTACAATCAAACTCCCAAAACTCACAAGGTTGCCTCGGGAACCGAACCAAAGGCTCGATTAATTCATAAACGTCATTTCGGAGCTAATAAAACTAACGAAACAACGAACTGAGCATGTTTCCCAAAAGTCAACTATAAGTCAAACTTCTATTCTCTTAACTTGGAATTTCTCAAACCTACCAAAATGGACCAGAAACCTACCCGATCACCTCAAAAATTGTGCCACCCATCCCCACAAGTCACAAATAATCAAATAAAGGCCCGGAGAGGACAATTTGGGAATCTCTAGGCAAAATAAGCAAAACGAATTTTGAGTAGTTATATATGTATATCATATATATCAACTGTAAAGAAAAAAGATACATAGAGTTTCTTAGGTACACCTAATATATTACTCCTTCCATCTCAATTTGTTTGAAGGTTGACCAGTTTGGGGTAAAACAATTTTTTCTTTGACTTAATTTTAAACATATATTATTCTTGTATTTTATAATAAAATTTAAATATTTGAAAACTACATAAAAAGTACTATAAGTCTGCATAATTAATAATTCACAATATATGAAAAGTGTTGGAGAAAATCACAATCAAATAAAGAGTTATTTGACTTCTAAACTGGTTAACCTTCAAATAAATTGGGACGGAGGGAGTAGTTAATTATGACATTTGTATAAAAACACATTATATATATGAAGTGTGAAGATTTAAAATACACCGAGTATCTCTAGCATATTTCATGGCGTTGCTTACAATGTATCTCAAGAAAATGATCCCATATTCTAATATATTTAAGCATTGCATTTCAATGCCAACAATAGTATGCTTAAAAGACTTATCTACACCACATGTTCACTAAAAGGAAATCTTAATTTATAGATGTGAGAAGATCAAATAAAGTTTCTCCAACATAAGATCAAATATTCTTTACATGAATAGATAAAATTCGTGCTTTGCATTAGCTCTTATCGAGGAACAAAATCCATAACCAACAAATCTTATTTTCTCCTATAATACTTCCACAAAATGACATTAAAAAAACATGCAGCCAAGTAAATTTATTAGTCGGTCAACTTTAATTGTATGACTCAATCCTGTATTTCGAAGAAAAAATACATGAACAAAAACAGAAAGTGAAATACATCGACACATTAAGAACCCAAGGTTCATTGAGGTCAAGATAACAACTAGCATTATAGTTGTATATAATAATAGATAGTTAGAAGTTACATGTGACATTTCCCAATTTGTTAACTGAACTCTAGAAATGAACATTTTATAGTAGTTTTTCCTATCTCAGTGTAGTTCTATTACACGAATAACCAAAATGAGATTTGAGTTTTAAAGCGTAAGAGAGTCAACTTTCTATATAATGTCAAACACTAGACAAATTACAAGTTTCAGTTTTATATAACTGAAAAGTTTAGATAAAAATGACTGAACTTTAACTACTCTTATATGTGTATGAACTTCAAACAAACATGTCTGAATAAATGAATTTTAATTTTAGACAAAGATAATTGAATATAGCCATACGATATGACGAACTATGTGTACCTGAACTTCCATCCTATGAAATTTCAAATATCTCATCTAAATCTATATTTAATTTGAGTTATTCAGGAATAATTTGTATGTACTAAGAATATAACTTAGGTGGTAATCTCAAAGTTGAGTATGTGTGTACTTCGGCCGACTTTTTCTGCCTTCAGACCATGTTTGCTAGTAAATTATATTACGTACTTCCCCAGGGATTAAGTTAGGAGTAATATTGGTACAGTTTAACTTCTTGTACCAAATTTGTCTTATTTTCTTATAATTAATACTACTTCCTACAATTACATAGTAGTAATTACATTTTAAACCACTTGATGTTTTACATAGGGTAAGGGTTAATTATGTGCTTCATAATTAATATCCATACAATACATAAGAATTCTCTTACATATATAAAGATCAAATTAACACTAACGATATATACCTTACTTCGCCATGAGGAATTTGCATTACCTAACTTGGTCATGGACCCAAAATTCCTTTTGTTCTCAATTACAACTAATAATTAAATGTAATTGAAAATATTAACTAGGATAAAGAGAATATTAATCCAATGAAAGCAAAAAAAAAACTAAGAAAATTGAAGCTTCGTATTAACTCGAAACAAAACATCAGCTTATTAGAGAGCCACCACTCAAACTCATTTATTCTCATTAACTTTACATACTTGACTACTATTATTATTCAAAGCATAAACTTAATTAGGCTTTTAAGAAAGCCTCAACTGCAGTCAAAGCATACTCCATTGCCCTAGTTGAATAACCCGTTGACTTTCTTCCAGCAAAAACAGCTGCTTCTTCCCTATTATACTTCAAGCTCTTAGCATCTTGTCTAGAAATCTGATAAGAGTTCATCAGAACTTCCTCCGGCATGGCCCGGATAGCCGATAACCGCCCGGCTAACGGGCTGGTCATGGCCTGATCGTTGGTCTTGAAGGCGATGTACTCGAGTCCTTGATTGCCTGCTCTCTTTACTACCGCGAAGTTTTGTGGCACGACGAGCATCTGGCCCTCCCTGACCTCGTCATTGAACACGCTGTTTCCGGTGTCCCCGACCACCTGAATCCGGCCGGTTCCTCGAAGGATGTAGAGGATGCTGTGGGCGTTCATGGTCCAGTGTGGTGCCATTACCGCATTCTGCAAAATCAAATGTAATACAATACTCAAAGTTAATTAAGCATTAATGTTTACTAAGTAATAGCACGAGCTAACCAATTTTCAGTCTTGTAATTGACATTAATTATTGTCGTAGTCTTAGTATTTTGTCACGATCTCTTTAGTTTACTCTACTTTACTTTCTTCAAACTTTTTTTTGGTGTTTTTTGTCATGTTTTCTTTTGAGTCGATAATCTTTCGAAAAGAATTCTCTAGATAAGATCTGTGTGCTCTACCTTCTCCAGAGCCTAAGGTGTAAGATTGCACTGGATACGTTGTTATTGTTGGAGTTTAGTGTCTTGGTGTTTCTGTTGAAAATTTGCCTTTGGGGGAGAGATGCGTCCACCCATCTTTGATGAATTAAACACTAGTGTTCCGCATGTTGGAGACCTTGTCTCTTCGCACATGCATGATCTACGAAGTGAGTAGATAACCGTAGGGCCAAAGATCGTCAAATTTCGTTGAGAAATGAAAGAGATATTGGTCCACGAAGTAAGGTGTTTGAGGCATGGAAATGTGGTGTGGGACAAATCTACCACATCGGTGGGAATAAGAAGAATTGCTCTCTATATAAGTCTCTAATATGGTAAAGGGTTTGGGACCCCAAGGGGTATCCCATGTGTTTAAAGGAGGGAAAACCTAGATGTGCTTACGTTCAAGGCTAAGCCCACACGCGCGCCGCCGCCGCCGCCCGTCCGGTCTCGGGCCACAGAGACTTTCTGATATTATCTTTTTGGACCAGAGAACTTTTCCAGTTATACAGTTTGGTCCCCAGAGTTTCTGGAAAGTTGATTTTGGGGTGACGGAAGACAGAAAACTTTCTGCCTTCCGTTGGACAGTTTTCTGGAGCATTAACCAGCCATTATTTGGCTGATTAACTCCTCATTTTTCACCCTCCTTCATGTCCATTATTCAGCCTCAATGGCAATTAACAGCCATTACTTGGTTGTTTAATGCCCTCCTAATGGCCATTAACAACCATGTTTTGGGCAGTTGTACAGCCCCTCCTTCTTGCTATATATTGAGCCTCCTTTGGCTCAATTCTGAGCTGCAAAATAGCACTGGAAACACAGTAAACACAGACAGAAACAGTGAAGAAAAACGACTGAAAAACAGTGAGTAAACACCCTTATATACACAAGATATACACTACAGAGATAGGAAGAGTTTTATTCCATACCTTCAGCAAGTCAATTCATATTTGTTTTATTCGCCAGGCTCAACCTATTGGCTTTGTAGCGTTGAGATTAAAGTGTTGTTTTATTTTGGGAGACTATTGCCCGCTAACGTAAAAGCATATATACAGGGCAAACTTGTCTTAAGGACAGAGGGCAATTCCTCGACTCAACACACAACGTTGTAACCATCCAGATTTAGTTGTTTCTTGATTTCAGGATATCAAGATTCAAGACACAACAAGCTTACGACAGTTCTCAACATTGGCTTTGCAAGGTTATCAACATTCAAGACACAACAAGCTTGAGGCAATTTTGAAGATTGACCATTTATTTATCCTTTCGAACATTTGTAATAGTTATTTACTTCCCGTACTGCTTTATAAAGTACAATAGAGTACCACCAGTTTCAACTTCCGAAAGTAAAACTAAAATTGAAAGTCCAAGACAATATCCTAGAGTTTCAATTTTGAGTTTCAACTTCTAAAATTGAAATTGTACTCCCTTTGTCCAAAGTAATTTACACCTTCGCATCCCCCAAAATCAAAATTTAAATAGAGTGCATTAACATTGATTAACATTGTATATTTTCTTTTGGCTATATTTTATTTGAGAAAAATTGAAATCTCAGTATTTCTCATATGATAAGTTATAAATATCTAAATTCTTAATATAAAAAAATTCTAATTATTCTTAGTGTGATTTCTGAAAATTAGTCAAATCACTCTCAATAACCTAAAAATTCAAAACAAATTATTTAGGAAAAGTAATCTCTATGTTTTAGATGGAGAAAATAAATTATACTATATAATTGACTTATAAAAATGAGAATTTTTATGGTGGTAAAATGGTATTTTTTTTTATAGAGAAATTTAACTTGCCTGGTAAAGGACTGCTCTCTCAGCACTGAGCTGAAGAAAATTGAGGATTGGAAGCTTGTGGCTGTTGAGGGTGCTGATGCGTCCTCCACGTGGAGTGTACACGTCAGCACGGGATGGACGGCCTAAGTTCTCTCTAAGCCTCATAGTGCAAATAGTTTCTTCAAGCCCATTTGGCTGTGACCCTCTTCTTCCCTCACGTTCTCTACTGGGCCTATGGGATTGCTCTTCTTCTCTTTCTTCGAATTCTGGGCTTAAAACATCGAACCTCTCAGCCCGAACAATTCGGCCCCTTTGATCTTCTCGGCCCTGTAAGTTCCTGACCAATTCACGGTCCACGTTGAAAACATCGGCGAGGAGATCTTGCTCGAACCCGCCGAAAAGGTTGCCCGATTGACGACGTTGTGGTTGTTCGCCTTGTTCTTGTTCTCTTCGACCTTTGATTTCTTCCTCGTACCTGCTTCCACTTTGTTCTCTGGGATTTGGATTTCCAGCTAGGAAGAAATGCTGTAAAATATTGAAACTACATTCGTAATGTCACTCGTTAAAGGAGAAACTAATACAATTTTCGCGATAATAAGTACCAATTTATTACTTCATATATAAGTACTACATATGTATTTTTTTGTTCCAAGAGTAAAATTTTACTTATTTTTTTTCCAAATACACATGTTATGTAGCTTTCTCTAATCAATTTTAAATTTTAACATGTAGAACAATTCTTTTACTAGGAATATTGTTTTTATTGGTGAATTGACATCTTTACTATAAATTCATTGGTGTTTATGTTAGCTCACCTTATGAAACTAACTTTTGGGTTGAGTTAGGTACAAAATTTATTCTTCAGAACCACAATTCTTTGTTCGTAAGATGTTGGGCCCTGAATTATATTATCCACGTTCCAGTTAACGAAGTTTGAGCCCAAATTATATTATATACGCTCCAGTTAACGGAATGATTCTGATGGAATGAAACATGAACTCTTTATATGGACTTGAACAATCCTCACCCTACAAGCTAGCTTTTTGAGTTGAGTTAGACCTAAAATTCACTTTTTAGGTTACCAAATCAATCTGGACCCAATAATTCGTCAATTGGCGATGAGTTGATATATCCCTTTGTAATTCAAAAATACTCATTTCCTCCTATATACGACCGTCTATGTTCTATTATCCATATTAAAATAACATATATCATTTTTATAAAATTATTGACTCCTCCCCTGTTCCACATTATTTGGTACTATATCCTTAATTATTACTTCCTTATGAAGAATTGGTACATTTTATATTTGAAAACTATGTATTGAGTAACTTATTTTTCAAAAATGACATGACAATTTTAATATCGCATATTTCAAAAGTCTTCACGCACACACGTTATGAGAGAGTAACACTTCACTTACTATACAAATTTACCTTTAAATTCAGCTATAATTATCCTATAAGTTGTATGACTGTAATTTGTAAATGTATGTTTTTTTATAACATAAAGTCATATAGTAACAAAATAGGAGTAATGTATTGTTACCCTGAATTGTTGATCGAGCTGGTTAGTAGGGTTGCTGGTATCAAGCAAGGCAACAGTAACAAGGCGCTCTTGACCATTGTTATAAAACCAAAGAGTGAGACCTGCCGGCAATGCAAGAACATCGCCTTGTCGGAATTGCCTGACTTTCTGATGGCGATCTCCGCCGGTTCTGTACTGGCTCTCTCCCCTGCTTTCTTCACCCCTCATGCTTCTCTCTCTTTGTGGTGATTCAAATGTTTCAGCACATCCTGGTATCACTGTCCCTAGAAGTCCCCTTCCTTCATTTCACCAAAATTAAGAAATTATAAATAAATGCTTGAGAATCACTCCAGACAAAAGGAATTATCTATAAATTCATCATTAATTTATCGCTAAATAACTCGTAACTAACAAGAATTTCTAATAATCATGTTGCTAATTCCTCTAAAGAGAACTTTTGTACCGTATTAGGGTATCCCATTAGTAAATCGATTTGGTCCGATTTATCAGATTCTGATCTTGTTGACCGATTTGGATGTATATATAGAAATCTTTTTCATTATTATATCGGACCTTCCAAGAAAAATACTTTATATGAAATAAAGTATATACTTCCCCTTCCTTGTGTTAGAACTTTAGCTCGAAAACACAAAAGGTAAATAATGTTTTTGTAGTGAATTTTTAATTTACAAACAGAAAAAAATTAAGAGGAAGAACATGGCGGTCATTCCTACAACAACAATTTGAAAATTAGTTTATTTCCGTTAAAGGATATCGCTTTTTCTGTATTTGGTAGTAACTTTTTTAAATTGTAATAGTTTCATTTTATCCTTTAATGAGAATCCACTCAAATTGGAACATATAGAAAAAAGGTCATATATTTACTATTTGGGAATGTTTCACTTTTTCTAGGCTTTTTAATGGTAACGCAAATGAAACTAAACGACCACAATTTGACTTGGATGCACTAAAGGTGTAAAACTTTTTCACACCATTAGGTTAAAGTAGTAGTTTGTTGTTTCAATTTAAGTTTTTTAGTTTAAAGAGGCTAAATCTGCATTCAATATTTAGACCAAATGAACATTAAAATTTTCTCTTTTTCCGTCACCGATTGAATTGGTGAAATACCTAAAAATCACTTAAAAGAGTTCAGTTAAAACAAGAAAGAGAAATTATTGAATAATTTCTTTTCATTTCTTTTCGGGAGAGGCAAATTGAAAAATCATAAATAGATAGATAAAATGCAAACCTTCTACAATGTAGAGGAGTTGAGGAGCATTATTGTAATGAGGCAACAACAACCCCTGAGGCTGAATTTCATTCCTAACAGCACCAACTCCAGCACATTCAAATTCCTCCGAGTTCCGGTCCCAGAACTCGGTGGTCCCGGCCTCCGAGTCGAACCTACGAGTCGGTTCCCGAGCAGTAAGGCTCTGGATCCGACAATCGGTTTTGGCTCGGCCGCGCCGGTGTTGCTGCTGTTGTTGAAGTTTCTGCCATAAGAATCCTTGCTGCTGCTCTATTTGAGCAAAACAGCAACTAAAGAGGAGAAAAAAGCAAAGGCTAAGAGGAAGAAGAGAACGTAATTTTATTTCCATATTTTGGTGATATGATGAGTGGTGATGCTTTTTTTGTAATGAGAATGGAGAAGTTGGGGCTTGGTATTTGTAGGAGAAGAAGAGGTGATTAGGATTTGACACGTAAAATGTTGTGGTGAGACATTTGTCTATCTTTTTCTGCATGGTTATGCATGAACAATTGAACATATTAATATGGATTCCTAGGTTCTTGACACCTAAGGAGTTGATAGTTTCCTATGTGGCGAATATCCGCAGAAGTAAGTAGTGAGTTTGTGTTTGTGTTTGCATGGCTTCTTGTTTTGATGCAGAGGAGCTAGAAGGTGCTTGGCTGTAAATGCATTTATCATGTTTGAGGACAATATACATAAACCTATATCGTACACAGTATTGATACACTCGGTAGAATTATGGGCGAAGATAAGGGGCAAGAGGTTCATTATTTGAATTCTGCTAGTCGGAAATTTATATTATTTATATATAACTAAAATTATATATATATATATATATATATATATATATATATATATATATATATATATAGAATAATTCCTTAATTATTTTCCTCAATGTAATTGGTTTATATTCATGATTTACAATAGTAAATTTAGACTATAATTACGGAAATCAAACATACATTTTTCTAATATAACAGATTACTACCATAATTACAGATGTACAAAATCTCTAATAATATCACAGGAATATACGGTGTATATTCTATTACACCCCCGCAGACGTAGTGGGCGGTGTTCGGACGCTGAGACTGTCCCTAAAATCTTCAAATAGAACTAAGGGAAAGCCCTTAGTAAATATGTCAGCAATTTGATACCGTGAAAGAACATGCAAGACACGTACTTGTCCACAAGCTACCTTTTTGCAAACAAAGTGAATATCCATCTCGATATGTTTAGTGCGCTGATGTTGGACAAGATTCTCAAAGAGATATATCGCACTAACATTATCACAGTAGACCAAGATAGCTTTCTGAATAGGAAAATGACGCTCTAAGAGGAGGTTACGCAACCAACATGACTCATACACCATATTGGCTACCCCTCAATATTCGGCATCCTCGCTGGAACGCGACAAAGTAGCCTGACGTTTAGCCGACCAAGAGACCAAGTGATCACCAAGAAACATACAATAACCAGATATCGAAAGCCTTGTATATGAACATCCACCCCAATCAACATCTGTATAAGACATGAAAGTAGATACCAATGATAGATATAAGTGTAAACCATAATCAATAGTGCCCTGAATGTAACACACAATGCGTTTGAAAGCGTGCATGTGTTTTTCTCTCGGATCATGCATAAATAAACACATCTGCAACAATGCATTAGTAATATCGGGCCTACTATGAGAAAACTCAAGAGTAGACACATAATCTGCAAACCTTTTGTACCATGCCCGAGGAGCCTGTTTGAGCCCATATAAGGACTTCCTAGCAAGCACACATGGTTTGGATGATTGGGGTGCCTAAAACCCAACGGATGATGTATGTATATAGTTTCCATGAGTTCGCTGTGCAAGAACACATTTTTTACGTCTAGCTGATGAATGAGCCATGCTTTTGAGAGAGCTAGAGTGAGAACAATGCGAATAGTTGCCGGTTTGACAATCCATGCCAACTTGTTGAGTTTTGTCATCACTTACAAGATGGGCCTTATGCCTCTCAAAATAACCATCAGATTTTTTCTTATGAGTAAAAATCCACATAGAATGAATTACATTGACGGAGAGTTCCTTCCATGTCTGCTGCTTATGCGGATAAGTGTTGATTATTTTCTCAACCTATTGGTGGAGGTTTTCTACGTGGATCGGAATCCATTGGACGGTATAAAGATGGAAAAAAGGGAAGTTAAAAAGCATATCATCTAAATTGGAAAAAATGGAAAGAGGTTCGATACTTAAGGTGCATATTCCACTATTCCCGGAAGGACATGTACCTAGACATAATGATTTTAGCGGTTGGAACCGCAACAAAACGTTTCATCTTGCCCCGGTCTCAATTCTCATCGACACTGGAGAGGAAGGGGAATTTACCTCCCTTCGAGAGCTAGACGATCCCACCGCAAAAGAATTATGACACATACAAACGGATCAAATGATCCAAAGTGAAACATTCATTGATCAAGTTGGCCAAAAAAATGAGGCAGGTTACGACCCTTTAGATGGACAGACCAATTTATGCAAGGCACAAATTATAGGTCCTGCATATCTCGAGGATCACGCAGTCGATTGGTTGGTCGAGTTTGAAAGTAAAGGGGTAGGTGTATACATTGGAATATCCGAACCTGATAGTGGTGATGTCTTCATCCGAGTCGGAAACAATGATCCCCGAGAGATATTTCCAATTGCATTTATCTTAGACTCTAGCGAGGTCGGAGGCTTTGATTGAGGATAGCAAGTTTTTAGCTTTCTCCCCTCAGTCAAATTTTTTGAAGGTTGTTTGAACAGCGAATTCAGTATCGAAGTAGAAGGTTGAAGAGAGCATATCAAGGGCTCTGGGTTTGGCAACAACCTGAGTGTTAGAAGATTCCTCAACGTCGGTGGCATCGTTAGTGGCCGACGAATGAGAAGGAGCCGGAGAAGAGTTTCTTAAAGATGATCGAATAGTTTGAGCCATTGTTTTGAAGGTATGAAGTTACGAATGTTTGAAAGTTTGAAGGTTTGAATATTTAAAGGTTTAATGATATGAAGACTTGAAGATTAGAAGAAATTTTGGGGAATTAAAGGATGATTATTCGAAGGATTAAAGAAAATTTACCTAAAGGTAAAAATTAAGAAGTGAAAAAAGAAGGTTTTTTATAGAGGCGAAGTCATTATTGCAAAACATTACGGTTCGTGAATTGGAACGACGGTTCAACCAGAAGGTGACAAATGTCCGAAGTGGCATAGTGAAGAGACGTGAGTCAGATCATGGAGAAGGTCAAACGGTTCATTTTCCCGCCTATTTCAGAGTGATTTGAACGAAATCTTACAAGAGAAGACACCGATGAAATCATTTCCACTTTCCATAATTTTGGTAAACTTAGATCCAGAAAGTGTGGGGACCATCTATATACCATGAAATTTGGCACGACACGTGTTATGGTTCAAGTATGCGATAGAAGGGAGTAGCAACACTGTGCACCGCGTGCAAATATACCTGGGGGTGAGTCCGAGTAAAAGAGCAAGGCCGAGTGTAGACCGAACCAAATAACATCATGTAAGCTACTGAAAAAGCTTGATGCATGCCCATTCCGAGTTTGGTGCCAGCCGTTACTCTTTGATCATTAAGTGACCGTTATTGTCATTTAATTGCATTGAATTAGAGAATAATTCTCTGGCATAAATGTCTCTCTCCAATACTCCTTCGGTCTACCTATACCCCCTTAACCTAAACCTAAACCCGTCCATAGTCAACTTCTCACACCTCCATACTGGGGCATCTGTGTCTCTTCTCTACACATGTCCGAACCATCTCAACCTCGCTTCCCACATCTTATCCTTCACCGAGGTCACTCCCACTTTGTTTCGGTTATCTTCATTTCTAATCGTATAACTCCTTATATGCCCACACATCCATCTCATCATCTTCATCTCCGCAACTTCCATATTTTATATGTGCGAAGTTTTGACTTGGCCAACACTCCGCCCCATAAAAATATAGTCGGTTTAACCACCACCCTATAGAACTTACCTTTAAGTTTTTGTGGAACCTTTTTGTCACAAAACTCCAGATGCGAGCCTCCATTTCATCCACCCAACCCCAATACGATGTGTGACATTGTCATCAATCTCTCAATTCCATTGGATAATAGATCCTACGTACTTGAAAATTCCGTCTTGGACCTACTCAACCTGAACCATTTAGACTCTAGAGTCTGTCTCCAAACCTCCAACTTGGCGTTCACTCCGATGTGAGTCTCATCAATCAGGACTATGTCATCTGCGAATAACATATACCCTGGTACCTTCCATTGGATTTGTCGTGTCAGTCCGTCCATCCATCACCAAGAGATCTGATCCCTGGTGCAGACACATCATTAGTGAAAAGTGCTTCGAGTCCTTTCTACTGTCCGTACTCTGGTCTTGGCTCCATCATATATATCCTTGATCGCCCTAGTGTACGCCACATGTACACCTCTAATGATTTCTGTTCCACGCTTGGCTCTCTGATATTCTTCTCATTGAAAGTACCCCCCCTCTTATTGACTAGGTAAACTTCATACGAAAAACCTCCAAACATCTCCATAGAACATCCCTAGGAACTTTGTCGTATGCCTTCTCGAGGTTGATGAAAATCATATGTAAGTCTCTCTTCCTCTCCCTATACTGCTCCACCAACCTCCTAATAAGATGAATGATTTATGTGGTCGAACGCCCCGACAAGAATTCAAACTGTTTTTCGAAAATAGACACGCCTCTTCTCACCCTCATCTCCACGACCCTTTCCTAAACTTTCATAGTGTGGCTCAGCAGCTTGATACCTCTATAGTTGTTGCAACTCTGGATATCACCTTTGTTTTTGTACAAGGGAATCATTGTACTTTACCTCCATTATTCGGGCATTCTTGCCATCTTAAAAATGACGTTAAACAACCCAGTCAGCCACTCCAAACCTGCCCTGTATGCGCTCTTCCAAAATTCAACTGGAATCTCATCAGGCCCGATCGATCGTCCCCTACGCATTAAATAAAAAATTGAAAAACAGAAGCATCTTATTATATTAGAATTTTCTTTTACCTTATTATAGTGTTTGAACAATTCAAAAGATCAATCTACTTGTATTTGTTGGGTAAATTTCATAAATGGTCACATAACTATTACTTTTTTCACTAAAGCCATATAACTATCATTTTCCCCCACAAAAGTCACTTAACTATGTTTCTAACACAAAAGTCACAAAACTTTGACCTTACTAGCACAAAAGTCACACCTACCGAAAAAATCAACTTGGATGGGTCATTTTTTTAATCTAATAAATACAAACTCAATTAAAAAAAACCGACCCAATCAAAAATTCATATGGAGAAAATAAATTATTAAATAAACATAACTAATCCTTCCACCGAATACACGATCAAAACATGTGTGAAACTAAAATATTTATTCTAGGATTAACTTTTTACTTTGATAGTTTCTTTTTCTTCATAATTTTAATGCAATTCAAAATCTTTTTTCTATATGATTCTTTTTCACGAGCGAAAATAAATTGTTGCGGCTTATGATGCTAGGTGTTGGATGATGAAATTTTCATGATTGTGGTATGCAAACAAAATGCATCAGAGGAGGGTATGATAGTAGATAATCTTATTTTTGATTATTTAATTATATGCTCAACGACTAAAGTATTTGGAGAGTTGTTCTTGAAAAAACTTACGTCTGTAAATATTATATTACTTGATGTAAATATTAGTTAAATTCGATTAATGTACTTGGAATGATTTTTTTTCAATCTCAGGGTATTTTGGCCCTTTTCTCAATATTTATTGAAAAGTTTTATATTTTATTGGATAGAAAGAAATTGAATTTTGAAAGGGAGCCTTGGAGTAACTGATAAAGTTGTTGTCATGTGATCATGAGGTTATGGTTCAAGCCGTGGAAACAGTCTCTTGCAGAAATGTGAGGTAAGACTGCTTACAATGTCAATAGACTCTTGTAGTCCGGTCCTTCCCCGGACCCCGCGCAAAGCTGGAGCTTAGTGCACCGGGCTGCCCTTTTTAGAAAGAAATCGAATTTTATGGAGTAATAGCTATTATTTTTATCATTGGAAGCAACAATCTTGTGATAATTTTTTTTAAAAAAATTATTCACTCTTTTAGTACTTTAATTCCTCCATATGAAATTTGGATCGGGTCGGTTCTTTTTAATTGAGTTTATATTTATTAGATTAAAAATATTTTTTTTAAAAAAAACTTATCCATTGAAAGTTGATTTTTTTGATAGGTGTGTGATTTTTGTGTTAGAAAATATAGTTAAGTAACTTTGGTGAAAAAAATGATAGTATGACCATCTATGAAATTTATGGTGAATTTGTTTGAATTTGAGATTGACCCTAAACGTTTCAAATTTATTAGTTCAAATCCTAGTCAAATATTTCAACTTACCTAACAAATTTTGGATTTTAAATTCAAACCTAAGTGGTGTTTGGGCGAGGGTAAATTGTTTTGCAAATTTTTCACCAATAACGTACATTTCTTCCCAAAATTAGTGAGAAGAACCCGTGCTTGCACGGGCCAAATATGCATTCATAAATATAATTCTTTTAATCAATAATGATTTTTAAATTTATTATCTAAAATAAGATATATATTATGATGAATAGTTGATAAATTTTATATTAACATTGGCAAAAATATTATTAAGAACAATAATAATATAATCAACACAAATTTATATTGTGGATATATACAAATCCACGTATTACCTGCTTCTGAATAACATTTGAATCATAAAATTATGCCTGTTCAAATATTTTTATCAATCTTTACAAGTCTTGAAGGAAATTTTGTAAAATATTTAATTGTTTAAGTGTCTTTTGTATATATCATATATAGGAATTAATATATTAGAGAAAAATACGTAAAAGTTAAAATATAAACTAATTTAGAGAAAACTTGTAATGTAAAATTGTAAATATGCATATGTGGCAGAATTCTTGTCAAGTGTTAAAATGGGCCCAGAGATATGTATGGAATTGAACTTTCTTTTTTTGAGGATCGACGAATTGAATGATATTTTTGTACCAATTTTTGCCTCTCATAGTAAAATACAATAATTTTTTTAAAATATATTTAAAATTGAAGTAATCATTTAAGTATCTTGTATAATACTCTTGCCCTAGACTCCCATTTTCACAATTTCACATTCTTTTTTATTCAAAAAATCTATACCTATAGTCAATGCATGTTTTTTGGCAAAAACTCCAAACTATATGGTAAATTTTTTCAGTCAAACATAGACAAACACGAAACAATAAGGTAACTGATATCATCAATTTATTTATTTTATTATTTTAGTACTCAAACTACTCTATACAAATTTAGTTAATATGAAATATGATGCTTTATTTGGGTACCTTGAATCATCACCAGTAGATAAAGCAGACAACATGTAATCAAATTCACCAAAAGGAAAAAAGGGAATTGTCACAATTACAGAGACAATCAACATATAAAGACAAAAGATCATAGAAGAGAAGCAAAAGTAAGATGAGGGAACGGTGGCGAAGCCAAAAATTTATTAAAAATATTTAAAGTTTAATATATATATATATAATATAATTTTTAATGAAAAATGTTCAATTGACCACCGTTCAATGTATATAGCTCCGCAATGGGAGGGAGCAAAACAGAATAAAGAAAATACTAAGCAAAAACCTATGAAATTTACTAGAATGATATTATTCCGGTAAAATTGGTGTCAAGGTGGATCAATGAATTGAACAAACGAACACATAACTATAGTCTATAAGCGCTCTATTTTTTATATTTTTATTTTGATTATTATTTATATCTATATATATCTACCTTTGAGGTAAGGTATATTCGCCCCCTGGGGAAACAAAAACTAAATATAAAAATATTGGAACTTTCTTATAGTCAAAGGGAATGTTTAAATGCATTTTTTTAAAGTAATTTTAAATTTTAGTCAAAATTAGAGAGAGAAGTTTAGCTTTCCTAAGGACATATTGGAACGTTCAAAGGAAAATGTTTTATAGTAAAAAATAGAAAGTTAAGTATAAAAGATTGATTTTCCTTGGAGGGATCAGAAGTATAAAAGATTAATTAAGCAAACCTCTATATTCCTTTCCTTCCCCATTTATTATCCGATGGGTCAACAGCAATCAAAAGACCAACTTTTGTATCAACAAGTAAATTATGGAAACGTTGAAGGAATCAAATCTCTCCACCGCGAAGGCGCTGGCCTTGAGGTATTATGAATTTTTATGTTATCTCAATGTTTTTATTTCCTAATTTTGGAGATTTTACGATTTTTAAAATTTTAGGGGAAATTATGTGGAAAAAGTTCTGAATTTGATGAGATTGAGTTGCTATAGTGATGAGGAATAAATTGTATGCAAACCTTACCCCTACCACTTTACAAGGACAAACAATTCAACACAACATAAAAAAATCATGGAAAAATACTAAAGAAACATGATAAAGATGTCTGAGAAAAGGGACTACTATAAATTAATACGATAATCGAAGTACAAGAAAGAATAGATAGTAGCAGAAATTGAATGACACGAAACTACAAGAATAATATTACGACTACTTGTAAGAAAGGGTAAGTATGACAACGCTCAATTAACTACTAACGTTCTACCCTTATTTGTGTCCTCCGTACTCTCCTATCTAAGGTCGTGTACACCACGGTAAGCTAGACCTGCGCCGTATCCTGTCTAATAACCTCTCCTCAATACTTCTTCGGCCTACATCTACCTCTCCTAAAATCCTTTTCCGAAATATCAATGAATGAGCTATGGCTCAATTCAAACTAGTTGGGTCCGTTGTATGAATCACCGGATATTTATATGCTCTATTCAAACCCACTTCTGTTCCACAAACTCCGTGTGCATTCAATGTACCCTAAGCTTCCTCCTCGATTTGAGTTTAGGACTAGTTATGCTTTGTGAAGCTCACATAGAGAGTGTTTGTGTTTACAATGATTAAGAATATTGCAGGAATTTGTGGTTATAATGTGTATAATGGGTTGATTTTCAGTGGCTAGATAAGGAAGGGAAGACACCGTTGATTGCGGCATGCATGAATCCCGAGCTTTACAATGTTGCAAAAACTTTGATAGAATTGGGTGCCAATGTCAATGCTTACCGTCCAGGTAATAATCTTTTGTGTTTCTCTATACTAAGATGGTAAATTGTGGTAGTGACTTAACCGGGAAAAGTTCTGTGTAATAATGAAGTGAACTAAAAGAGATAAAAATTATGGTGCTGATTGATAGGTATTTCTTTTGTGTGTATGTAACTTGGGACATGAGTATTTCGACATGACTTGTTAGACTTCACGTTAAGTCACTTGATTCTTGTAATTATCTTATCAGAAAATGATCAATGCTAATGTTTTTTTTTTGAGAATGATAACAGCATGATCAATTCTAATGTTATGAAATGGTAATTTATTTGTATAAGAGATACTCCCCCACCTCAACATATTTTACGCACTTTCCTTTTTTGTTCATCATAGAAAGGTGTTAATCTTTTCTTTTATTCTATTAATTCAAGCAATTGTGCATTTGTTTAATCAAACATCGATTAATACTAGTAAATTAAAATACTTGACTTTTTTCCAGCCTCTATTTTCATCTAGATTTAGATGAAGTGTCCTGAATTTATCAGGATAGTTATATTACATTTGTTTTGAATTTCCAAATTTATTTCATCTTTACATAATTACTGCTGTTCAACTGTTCTGTACATTATGGATATCTATTTGATCCTTCTTCAACACCTTTATGTACATCTTTAGGTCGTCATGCTGGGACTCCTCTACATCATGCAGCAAAAAGAGGTCTTGAGCAGACGGTTAAGTTACTCCTTTTACATGGAGGTATATCTACTCAAACTGGTACATTTATTGAATGATTCTTTTATGCTATCAGCCCCTTTTTGACTTGTTTGATTTCCTTCTTGTCTCACATGTCTTAAGCAAATGCATTGATAATGAATGATGACTGCCAAACTCCCCTTGATGTTGCCAGAATTAAAGGTTTCAGCAATGTTGTCCGTGCAATTGAGGTATATGTTCACGCTTAAGTTTTATGTTTTTAATTCAATGCTTCAACTTATGCGAGGATTATGTTCTAATTTTCTCAGTGTCTTCCTTATTTTTCATGTATGTGTTTAGAGCCATATTTGCTTATTTTCTGGTTGGTTACGGGAACTTTACGGGCCTGGATTCCTTGGACTATTGGCACCACAGTTGCTTAGCCGGAAAGTGTGAGTATAATGTTCATTTTATCTGCACAGTAAAATTGTTTTAAGCAGAGCTAATTGTAGGGTGTTTCTTCAGTCTTGACTAATGCATATTCACATGGTTATATTTAATGGAGATCTAGGCTATGGTGTGTGACTTCTTAAGTTGGTCTCACACCGTCGCGTATTGTTTTTTCCCTTCTTTGGCTTGTTATCCTACGTATTGCATCATTATTGCATGGTGTTGATTTATGTATCTTATTTCTGCTGCTACCGATTCTTTTTACAGTTCAATAGTTTGCTCTTGCCTTCCATTTAAGTTTTTACCATTATTATCAAAATGGACTTATGACGATTCCACATTTTTATAGCTGGGTGGTTGTCTTACCATGCGGTTCCCGTAATCTCAGAAAGCCTTTCAAGTTGGAGCTTGCTATATATTCAGCTGTCCAGGTACGTTGCGCTTTCTTATCTTTTACAATGTATAAGTTGGGAGCTTAAGACTGTTAATTTTTCTGTTGCCTGGTACTTAACCTGTTTCTTTTTGTCATAGACCTATACAGAGAAGCATATACTAACGTACTATATCTTGATTTTAATTAATGACCATAGGTAATACTGGGTTGACAAACTAGATTCATATTCTTGGCTTTCTGTTGCCTGGTACTTAACCTGTTTCTTTTTGTCATAGACCTATACAGAGAAGCATATACTAACGTACTATATCTTGATTTTAATCAATGACCATAGGTAATACTGGGTTGATAAATTAGATTCATATTCTTGGCTCCAGGTGTTGAGCAATGAGCTGAATTCATATTTTTACCTCAGTCCTAGTCCTGGATGGTTTCTTTGGAACGCTTCTCAAAAACTTTAAGAAATTTATCATCTCTACTCGTAAAAGTGTACTTTTTATAAACCACATCATTTGTGAAAGAACAAAGTTTAATCACTATCTTTGGGCGAACCCTTCAGGTGGACTTGCTACATTGCAAGTCTAGAGACTCTTTCTTTTGCTAGTAGATTACGTTCTTCTGTACGTTTGCATTCTTTTTGGTTAGAAAAGTCAAAATCCACTTTTTTCATGTATTCTTTCCTGATTGCTGCTCATATCATATGCTTTCCATTAGGGCCAGGGAAAGCAATTCGTTTGATGTTCTGAAAAGTCAAGTTTATGCTATTAACTTATGTTGTGCTATACCTTGACCAGGATGCTCAGCCCCGCACAATAGTTGCACTGTGGAAGGCCAATATGGAAGAACCAAATTTCAGCCAGCCTGATTCAGCAGTTATCATATCCAATATTTCTAGCAGTAATTTCTTTAACCAGAGTTCATAAAGCTGCAATGCAATATTTCCATTTGAAGATGATTATTTGTTAATTTTCATGCATAGTCCCGAGGCGCTGGAGACGAAGGCGAGGGATAATGCCCTCCCAAGTGATAAAGAATAGACTCCGAGGAGCTAGGCGTAAGTACATTGTATTCTGATCTGGTAAAAGTCCCCCAGAAGAATTGGGGTGACATAGTTCATAACCAGGGGCTATGCAATTTTTATTAACTTTGAAACTCACAATATGGCAGTTCTATTACTTAAATGTACTGGTAATGTAGTGCTCTAACCACAGTATGTGCTAGTGTATATGCATAGTATTCTTCTACAGGAAGGATATATATAGTATATATATATGGGGCTTGAAAACTAGTCATAGGACTATGCAATGATTTGCTGAGACTTATTCAAGTCAGCTAGAAATTTTGCCAGCTGTTCTAATCAATTCTAAGATCGTTGTCTCCAAGCTTGTGCTCGACATTTAGTCTTAAATCTTATTGGTCAAATTTATTCCAAGTGTCTGAAATGATGATACTTTTGTTTTGATTCTCATACTATTATTTACATACCTTCACCTCAGAATTAAAAACATTGTTCAAAACTTTGAGTCTGTATGTGGAATTAGAGGAGAAAAGCGGGGATAGGAAGTTGTACAGATTAGCCAAGGCGAGGGAGAGGAGGGCCCGTGACTTGGATCACGTGAGGTGCATCAAGAACAAGGACGACAAAGTATTGGTGGATGATGTGTATATTAGGTGGAGGTGACAATCTTACTTCCATAAACTCTTGAACGAAAAAGGAGATAGAGACATTGTGTTGGGAGATCTGGAGCAATCTGATATGTACCGGGATTTTGGGTATTGTAGAAGTATTAAGGAGAGGAGGTTAAGGGTGTTGTTCGCATGATGCGCAGGGAACGAGCGACCGGGCCTGATGAGATTCCAGTTGAATTTTGGAAGATCGCAGGCAGGGTAGGTTTGGAGTGGCTGACTGAGTTGTTTAACGTCATTTTTAAGTCGGCGAGAATGCCCAAAGAATGGAGGTGGAGTACACCATTGTACAAGAACAAATGTGATATCCAGAGTTGCAACTATAGGGGTATCAAACTGCTAAGCCACACTATGGAAGTTTGGGAAAGGGTCGTGGAAATGAGGGTGAGAAGAGGAGTGTCTATTTTCGAAAATCAGTTTGGATTCATACCGGGGCGTTCGACCACACAATCCATTCATCTTATTATGAGGTTGGTGGAGCAGTATAGGGAGAGGAAGAGAGACTTACATATGATTTTCATCGACCTCGAGAAGGCATACGACAAAGTTCCTAGGGAGGTTTTATGGAGATGTTTGGAGGTTAGAGGTGTATCTGTGGCGTACACTAGGGCGATCAAGGATATGTATGATGGAGCCAAGACTAGGGTATGGATAGGGGGGAGGAGACTCGGAGCACTTTCCAGTGATGATGAGACTGCACCAGGGATCAACTCTTAGCCCATTCTTATTTGCCTTAGTGATGGATGGACTGACGCGACAAATCCAAGAGGAGATGCCATGGTGTATGTTATTCGCAGACGACATAGTTGTGATTGATGAGACTCGCAGCGGAGTGAACGCTAAGCTGGAGGTTTGAAGACAGACTCTGGAATCTAAAGAGTTCAGGTTGAGTAGGACCAAGACAAAATACTTGGAGTGCAAGTTCAGTAACGGGAGCGACCTTGAGACAGGCGTGGAGGTGAGGCTTGGTACTCAAGTCATTCCAATGAAAGGAAACTTCAAATACCTCGGGTCTATTATCCAAGGGGATTGAGAGATTGATGGCGATGTCACACATTGTATTGGGGCAGGGTAGATGAAATGAAGGATCGCATCTGGAGTCTTATACGACAAAAAGGTGCCACCAAAACTTAAAGGTAAGTTCTATAGGGCGGTGGTTAAACCGACTATGTTGTATGGGCGGAGTGTTAGCCTGTCAAGACTTCGCACATCCAAAAGATGAAAGTTGCGAGATGAGGATGCTGAGATAGATGTGCGGGTATACAAGGAGGGATATGATTAGAAATGATGATATCCGGGACAGAGTGGGAGTGGCTTCGGTGAAGGATAAGATGCGGTAAGCGAGGTTGAGATGGTTTGGGCATGTGCAGAGGAGAGACACAAATGCCCCAGTGCGGAGGTGTGAAATGTTGGTTATGGATTGGTTCAAGAGGGATAGAGGTAGGCCGAAGAAGTATTAGGGAGAGGTGATTACGGGATATGGCGCAAATGCAACTTACTAAGGACATGACCTTAGATAGGGGTTGTGGAGGACGCAGATTAGGGTAAAAGGGTAGTAGGTAGTCGAGCGTAGTTCTACTTATGCTTGCAAACTGGTAGTTGTAGTGTTATTATTGTAGGCCCGCTTAGCCTATCATACTAATAGGCGCATTATTGCTTTATAGTCCCATGTAGTTTGATTTCTGCTGCTATGTGTTCTTTATTTACATGCGCTAGTTATTGCTTACTTTTTCAGAATGCGCTATCATGGCTTATTCACTTTTTGATACCAACATTTTTCATACTGCTTTAATTTTTTTCTGACCGGGTCTGCCCGTTTCTCTTGCTTTACTTTTGCTCTTGCTTTTCTTGTGCTTATGCTCTGTCTTGAGCCGAGGGTCTCTCGAAAATAGCTGCTCTACCTACCAAGGTAGAGGTAAGGTCTACGTACACTCTACCCTCTCCACACCCCACGTTGTGGGATTTCACTGAGTATGTTGTTCAAAACCTTGAGTCTTAACCAACTGTCCCTTTAGTTTATGGTAGGTCTATTTTCATTTTTTGGATATACGCATGAGCTCATAATCCCTCAAGTTCCCTAAGTTGAGCAAATTTAATCCAACTAGCGGAATGATACTTACTGGACCAAAGAACTAATGGTGAAACCATTTGCCATTCACAAGAGCATGGTTTAAATGAAAGGCGTTCCTGAGTCGTCTTCCCCAATTCCGCCTCTTTAATGGTGGCATGTGAGTCCACGTGGTTTCATCATCACTTGTTAGTTTTAATGGTCAGTTGGGCCAAATATGCTCAACTTTAGCAAACTTGACGAATGAATGTGTTCAAATGTATATTAAATGATGAAAATTGACCTAACCCAAAGGCCCAAACACTAGAATATTTTTTGGTTAAAAACTCTCAGAAACTCCATTTTGTAGTTTAAAGATTCGAAATGATTGTTCCATTTTGTAGAAATGAATGTTGGCTTCGGGGGGCAGGACACAGTATAATTATCTGTCTATCGCATGGTTCCGTTGTTTAAGTCAAAGCACTCATTAGTTACATTATGCAACTTTATAACTGAATCACTTTCCCCACTTCCAAAATGTTGATTGCAGAAACAAGAATTAAACTTACAGCAGTCCAGGAAAGCGAAAAGCAGCAATTGCAGTCTTTCAGCAACGCATGCAAGGGAATTCCACAGGTGAAATATCGAACATCCTTTCTCTTCAGAAGCTAAGTTTGTATTCGTGTCTAGATCTACTTGCTGCTTGCCAACTGATTACTAATTTATTATATTCATGAATTTGTAACAAGGACTATGCTGCCAGTGAACGGATAGAACTGTGCTTTTTCTTAGTAAATAGCTATTTAAAAAACTTATCTCTTAGCTGCTGCACCACATTTTCAGGTCATGCATCCAGCATTTCCTTTCAGATCTCAAGCCCCTGTGGTCCCTGCAACTGCTCCATCAACCACAGACGATGTGGAATTAGCAATGGCGATTAGTGCCTCTCTTCAGTCCGCTTCACAAGAAAGACCAACCTTTCATGAGAATCACCCTGGATCAGCCAGTCATAGTGATAGCTCCTTTACAGGGGCTTCTTCCCAAAAAGCTAGTAGTAGTGGCTGTCAAGTTGAGGAAGCCAGTTCAAGTGTCACTCAAGTGGAGCAAGTCCAGGCTTCGAGTGATACGTCTACTGTTGTCCAAGCAATGCCGGAGAATCCGGTTACTGCATCTGTCCCAACAGCTCCTCCTCTTACCGACGACGTAATAGACAATGTGCCAATTCATTATCCATCGATAGACTCCAGCCCAATTGACTTGACTGTTCAGAACTCTGGAGCACACGAAAGCAATAATCCTGATGGTGCTTCTTTATCTTGTATAATATGCTTAGATGCTCCAGTGGAAGGAGCTTGCATCCCTTGTGGCCATATGGCTGGATGCATGTCTTGTTTGAATGAAATAAAGGGAAAGAAGTGGGGCTGCCCTGTCTGTCGTGCCAAGATAGATCAGGTGATAAGGCTATATGCTGTTTAACAGTTGAAGCAGCAAATGATCGAAGCAGTAAATGTAAGCAATTTGGGAACCTCATGTCCTCTTAATTGCCTTTGTTTCACTAGATATAATATCTAAGCGAATATGTTGAATTATGTCATTCTCTCTCAGTAACATTTCTGCTTTCTGAAATATAGCCAAGTTTTGGGGTATTCCATTTTTTGACTAATTGGCTCTTGTTTAAGTAAATCTTGGGTTCTGCTATTAGCATACAACACTTTGTGTTTGTTAGCGAAGGCAATGTATTATTATTATTTAGGGTCTTTTCTAGTTGGTAAAAGACACTGTTGGATTGTTTTTCCATGAGGTGGCATCATGTTTTAGAACATTAAACTGGAAGAAATTGGAGAGGGATGATAACTGGAGCTACGCCCTTGTTGCGTATTGACCTAACTTTTTCTGAACCATATGTATTGGAATCCTGACTAAACTCTAGCTTTCCTGGTAACTAAGAAAAGGGAGGAAAATGTGTGTGCTTTTGGGAAAAAAAGGTTTTTAGATCTAAAGTTGTACATCATAAAAGTTCTTGCTATCGTCATCAAAAGCATCTCAGGAAATATGACCAATTTTGGAACTGATAGGTGTTTCCCTTATTCTGTTCAAAATTATGTTTATTCTCTTAGAACATGCCCCTTGCTTAGCATGTGCATTTATATATTTGTAGACCTGTTGACTTGTCCCAAGAAGATATCTTTTAGAGCTATGTCGACTGCTACCAGATGCTCTGATTTTTGCTGAATGCATTTTCAATTTTTTATTATTCTTGAGTGAGACCCTTTGAATATGAATTAAATTAAACTAATATCTGATTGATGGCTATGAATATGATTGTTGTGTGCATACTAGAATGCCGTAGAATCATATTACAAAATTCATTTACTAGCAGCTGACCAGCTATATACTTCTTCACTTTGCAGGCATACACAGAAGTTTTGCATTATTGGAAATTGTGAATTTTGTATACGTATATATATGCTACTAGTTGTGTTTAAGATTTTCAAAGGGAGGCAAAATGCTATGGTTGTTTTCATGGATTTTCTTCACGGAGAAGAATGTAAATTTATTGTGCAGAGAAGTGAAACTATATTGATACGATCCCGTGAATAAGTTTTATTTTTATTGAGACCTTTATGTGCAGCTTCAACTTGGTTATTCCGTTACTAGTATGCTGACGATGTTTATCAGTATAAATGGTCCCCTTTATGTTGTTAAAATTTGTGATGCATCCAACTACGATGTTTTTATTGTTGGGCAAGATTCCTCTTTGTAGTAGAATGTTTCTCGTGGGGAATATAAATATGGAAAAATGTTGGAAATAATATTGTTTTAGATCATGTTCCAGTGTTTTGTTGGATGCAAAGTTAGCATTATGATGGACAGTTGAGTCATATTTCCTTGGTAAAATTCAATGTAATTGGAATTTTTTTACAATAGGCGGCACAAAAAGAATTGAAGCAAAAAGAAAGGAAAATCAGATTGCTCGCTTCTTTTTTTGTTTTAATGACTCTGATTTCTTGCCCAAAAGGTATACCCTTGGAATGTAAAACTTATGGAATCAGACATGATATGTGGTGTGTGTGTGTGAGAGATTCATGAACATATATGAAAGGAGCAGTTGTCAAGGGAGAGAATCGAGCAAAGTTACTTGTGAACTGCAAGATGTTTTCTTCTTTCTTATAAGCCTTTTTTCCCCTAATAAACTCAAATTGGAAAGATCACTTTCTTCCAAAACCCGAGGAGAGATGCTTGAAGTATATAAAGGGCAGTTTGGTGCACTAAGCTCCCGCTATGTGCAGGGTCCGGGGAAGGGCCGGACCACAAAAGTTTATTGTACGCAGTTTTACCATGTATTTCTGCAAGAGGCTGACATGTTTGAAGTATATGAAATGTCAAAATGAGAAATGATGACAACTCTAAGGGCCGCGCTTAATGTACTTGGCTAAATTTCCCATGAGATGTTTTCCTTCATAACAAACACACCAGATGAGGAGAAAAAAGGATGAAAAAAACTACATCAAAATTTACAAGTTACCTTTGCACCACTAGGCAAAGTTTAATAAGTTAATATGAGACATAACCTGATAAGTTTTTAAGTCCATCATATCGGAGCACATCTACGTATACAGGCTATAGCAAAAGCACAAAATACGATATACTAATAAAATTAATTGAATCCATTAATTTAAAGGACCAAAACACCACTGACACAACCCTTCCTACCAGATACCTGCAATGCAGAAGAAGAAGAAAAATCCATAAGAACCGCATACGAAAGATAAAATAATTGTAGCAACCACCGCAGACTGGTATTGAAAACAATTTGCTAATAATGAAATGCAGATTTCTTGCCTCAGAGGAATCATACTACACAAATCCTTTGAAGAATTACTAAAATCTTCAACCTTGCCACAAATTACACCACCAGTCACAATTTATGTGACACTTCTCGCTTTTAGAGATTCAAACTATGTGAGCTTTTCATTTAGCTCCAAACGCAGTCAAGTTGACTCTTGAAAAACAAAAAGTGTCACATAAAATGTGCGAGAGGGAGTAATAGTTATCAAATCACTAAGAATAGAAGTTCTACTTTTTCCTAAATTTGGACAGTTGAGCTTCTAGAGCGAAGTACGGAATTCAAAACTTGTTGGATATGTAAAGCTCGTACGGGAATAGTAAATAACTATTACAGTGATCGAAAGGATAAACAACAATGAGGACAACAACAAGTTGTCAGTATCTTGATCTTGAATTGAAACTTCAAATATGGATTTTGTATTCGGAAATACAAGAACATGAGCTTCTACACTTGTGGCTTGTAGATCCGCTGAGAATACAAACGGTTAGAGTCCTTCGTCTGTTAAGTTGACACCTGAAACACTTTGCAACCAATTAGATAAACCACAACACCACCGGCTGAGTCGAGAGATGACTCTCTGTCTTTAAGACAATATTGCCCCCGTATATAGGCTTTACGGAAGTGTGGACAATAGTCTCCCAAGATGAAACAACAAACTATCAAGTGTGCAAAGCCTACACAAATGATCTCAGCGAAGAACACGAATAATGAAGATTGCTAAAAGAAGGATTGCTATCAGAAAAATATGATCTCTTTGTGGTGTTGTTAACTTGTGAGTATGTTCACTTTCTCATATCTGTTTTTCTGTATAGAATTGAGCCAAAGGCCTCAATTTATAGGAGTGCAAGATGACCACTTCAAGTGTCCATGTAATGGTCATTTAAATGCCATGTAATGGCCCTTTAAACCACCAACTAATGTAGCCAAATAATGGCTGAGTTATGGAGGAAAAACTGCCAAGTTAATGCTACAAAACCTCTCTATAATCAGTCAAACTTTTGGACTTCCGTCGAGCAAACAATGCCTGGGAAGCGCCGCGGCTCTGCAGCATTTAGCGCGGCGGCTCCAGAAACCAAAAATTGGAATTAGCGCCGCGACGCTACAAGGGGGGCGCCGCGGCGCTCCGACGCTGCACCCCATCGCACATTATTTTGTTCAATCAGAATCACTAATATTTTCTCCACATAGTGTCAATATAGAAGTAATTCTGAACATCTCATAATTGTACTTCATAACTGACTTGAAATCTTGTAGCCTTAGATTGATCCATTCGTATCGTGCTTTTGGAGGAAGACCATCTTCAGGTGGTCATACATTTCTTTCAAGTTTTTCCATAAAACTAGCGGATATTTAATAGTAAGATATTCCATCTTCAGGGCCTCATCAAGGTGATGCCGTATGATATCATAACCTTGACGTCTTCTTGATTGGATGCTTCATTATTTTCTTTAATGGTGTCTCCAAGACCCATAACATCCAAATGTATTTCAACATCTAGCACCTATGGTAGTTCTTGCTCGAAATATCGAGGGCAACGAACTCAAGTTTTGTAAGGTTAGCCATAAAATAGAGAGAATAAAAATAGTACCTTAGCCTCTGAATCTTTTTTGAGTTGGTAGAGTCTCGTGCTGATAACGTGTTATAAAATGATAGCAATATCAATAGCAATATAAGACAAGAGATGTAGACAAAGAAGTAAAGAGGAGGAAATTTTCTTTTTATTTCAAGTGTATGTTAGTCTTACTTCAAAGGTGAATAACATCCTAATTTATAGTATGAAATCACCTAATAGAGGTTATAAATATTAAATGTCCAAATTTAACATACAAAAGATTAGTGAATATGTATGGACATTCATACCAGAATATGTATTTCATAAAAATTCTAAAGTAATATTTAATAGGGAATATTTGTACATTACTGAAAAAATATATTTAATGCTACTCCTGCCCCTCCATAGTCTAAATAAACAGCAGCCTATTAAACACTCATTTATTACACTTTTCAAAGCTACTACACAATTTTTAGACTAAACACACAGAATCCATGGCCGTCCCCTACCCAATAAAGTTCAGATCTCACTTTCTATCTCCATATTTCCTCCTTTACTTCTTCCTTCCTTAACCCCAACCCTTTTTCCTCCTCACCCATTTCACAACATTCTCTTTGAGGCCTATTGATACATTCTAAAGAGACGATTTTTACTAAAACTCAAATAGTTTTCTGAAAATTCTCTTCAGATATGAAATTGTGAGCATTGAGAGGTGAACAAATAAAAGTAAATATTCGATCGAGTTGTCTTTTTTCCTCCGATTCGTGGAAAAATATTCATTCCACTTCCAATTTTATTGAACTATACAGCGTTCTCTTCCAGGCCTTTCAACCAATCTCACAGAGCCACTTTTACTAAAATTCAAAGCAGTTTCGTGAAAACTCATTTCAGATATGAAACTTTGAGTATTGAGAAATGTACAGAAAAGAGTCTAAAAATTAAATATTCGATCAAACTGTCTTTTTATTTTTGATCCGCGGAAGATTTATTTATTTCCATTTTCACTTCCAATTATTGAATTTCTCCACGTCGAAGCAAATGGCGACTCTGCAAAAATTCAAACTATTAGCGACCCAATGTGCGGTAGCGGGGAGTCCGACCCGAAGCCCAACAACTAGCCCAGTCATTCACCTCCGTCGCCGGAAAACTCTTCGTATGCTCTTCCACCGCGGCAGCGGCGGAGAATCGTCCGGAGACAATGCGTCTCCGGATCATACTTCCGGCGAATCTCATTCGCCGGCTAAAGGAAAGGAACTGGTAGGAAGCCACAAGCTTAAGGATTTGTTCGTTTCAGAAAATTCGAGACCGGAGTTTTCGCCGGAAAGTGATGGTGCCGGCGGCGGTAGTATTGAATCAGCGGTTCGGGGAATCGGAGTCCGTCAAATGCGGCCGTTGTCGGCGACTTTCCGGCAACGGTTGCTTAGGAGGGTTTGGCGACCTATGCTTGTGAGTATACCCGAATAATTAAAAGATTAGAATATTGTATTAGTGCTAACAGCGGTGATAATAATTAGAGAATAAATCAAAAAAGTTTCTATCCTATTTGATTTGTCTTATTTACAGAATTTTTAATTTGCAGTATATCTTTTCCAAACTAAAAATAAAAAAAATTGTTTGGCTCAATTTTGACTGAACATGGCTGTGATGAATCATATCATATTATCATGTTTTTAATTTCCAGTCCACGTAAATATATAATACATCTCTAGCAAAAAAAAAGTAGAAAAAGAAATGATAAAGTTACTCCTACGTTCCATTTTTATCTGAATCTCTTCTATTTTGGAGATTTAAATAAATTCGAACTTATGAATATAAATAGCGGTCGAAATTTATTGGCAGCATCTACTTTTTAGTATAACTTTCTAAATTCGGAAATAGTTTAATTTTCTTCGTCAGAATCAATCTATTTGTTTTGTAGTGTTGATTAGTTGATGTTTTATCTTGGGAGACTATTGTCCGCAAACGTAAAAACATATATACGAGACAATCTTGTCTTAAAGACAGAGAGTCATCTCTCGACTCAGCCACAGTTGTAACAATCCAGATTTAGTGTTTCTTGATTTCAGGTTATCAAAATTTAAGACTCAACAAGCTTGCAGCAGTTTTGAATATTGGTTGTTTGTTCATCCTTTCGAACACTTGTAATATTTATTTACTTCTCGTACTACAATTATATCCAACAGATACTCCAACGAACTCCATGGACTCTCTAATGGCTAAGGATTTTTCTTTAATTTTCTTGTTTGAATTTCTTTTAATTAGTTAAATAGATTTAAGATATTATTTTTTCTTAATTTATTTTTTTAATAATGCTGAACTTTGTGGACAAGAGAGTAGAAGAAAGATAAAGGAAAAAATTGACATGTCACGCTCTTTAGAGTAGTGTAATGCACGCACTGTGCCAATTCAATAAATTGTGTCCGAGTGACACAAAAAATCTCTTCTTTGCTCCAAAAGGTGGAATCTCCCACCCCAGGAGCCCCCACACCCCGATCCGACAGGTCTGTGAAGGAGGTAAATCATGTTGATTCAATTGATTTCAAAGGTTAGACCACTACCACGCTGCGCACAAGGGGCCCTCCTTTATTTCAAGAAGAAACCCCCACACTGCCGCTGACGGGATTCGATCCTTGGTCTTTGCTCCAAATATCCCCCTTGAAACCAATTGAGCTGCCCAAGCGGACAAAACTAAGGTAGGGTAAACTTTTTAAAGTGACTGGTCCCACCGCATTACGACCCCATACCCCAGAAAACCCCACCTCCGGCCTGGCCCTACGGATTAGTATACACCGCTTGGCCCTACGCGTATGGAGGGATTTTTTTGGGGGAACACAGTTCCACTCTCGCTGATCAGAGGACTCGAACACGGAACCTCAGACAGCAATACCCTAATGTATTGGCCACTGGGCCAAACACTTTGGATCAAAAAATCTCTTCTTTAAAGGTTCAAATGGTGCGGTACTCAATTGGAATATCAAAATAAAATTCTTCCGGCTCTATCTTTATGTTACGCCTTTAGAATAATAACTATAGTGGAATGGCTTGATTGTTCAAACACAAAAGTGTGGCTTCTTCAAAGGGAAAGGAATAGCATTTGCTTTACCTTGTCAAAACTCAAAGTAGTAAATAAAAGAAAATGTCGGAAGACATCACTTTCTAGAATATTGAGAATGTCTTACTTTTTTTTTCTTCAATTTATGTGCTCCTGAATGTCTATCTGCCGCTAGTTCTGTTTCACTATCTGTTCTTATTGCTCTCGGTGCTTATATTTTTTAGTTCATCTTAAAAATATTAAAAGTATTAGTTGTATTTAGCTTAATATGAAATATTTATTATTCTTATAAATATTTATGACTTGTTTTAAGTTATAATATTACAAAATATTTTTTTGTTCTTAAACTTAGATTCTATGTCCAATTAAAGTGAAAAATTGTAATTCTTTTAATAACTCAAAGCTCACAGAGGCTTTTAGCAAAGGAAACAATGTCGTTTTATATCTTTAATTTTTCATTTGGTTTTTGGTTCTCTTTCAAAATTTAAGAAACTTGCGTATAAATATTTTTTAAGTACTATCAGTAAATAAAACTTAAACTTGTTGCTAAAATGATAGGAGGTGATGTCGGTCACTCCTATTGAATGTTTTTGTGTGTGATATTAGAGTACAAAATAGCCTGGGACTTAATTTCCAGATTATTTAATACTAATATTTTTTATTGATATTAATTCAAATATATATTACTAAAAATAAAAGTGAGAATGAAAACATTTTATTCTTAGATTTTATAGCACACCTGCCTTGCTTACGTCTAAAATCTTACTTAAATTGGTAATATTCGGATATAGTGACTAGATTGTTATGTAGTCTTTTTCAGCCACTAGAATAAATATAGGGACTACATTGTTATTTAGTCTTTTTCAGCCACAAGTGAAGTCCGGAAGAATCTTTATCATCTATTGGTATTGGTAAAATAACTAGGTTCAAAATCACACCATAGAAATAAAGGTTTTTTCAATAATATTCAATGGAAAATTTATATTATAAATATAATTTTCACCTTATTCCCATTTAATCAGCTTATTGAAAAACAAGTATGGTGAGAAATAGTTTTCCACTGAAATGCTGGTAAATTTTTTAATTTTTTCGTGTGAAAAATATTAATATTTAAGTTTTTCCTACCGACATAAATTAGAAAATAGCCACAACATGCACATTTTCCAATGAAAAATTCAATGGAAAAATAGAATTTTTTTTAGTAGTGTCAAGTAGTTATGGTATTTAATATAAACTTTAATATATATACAGATTTTGAGTATATATTATTACGTTCACGCGAATCCATAACTTATAACCTAATTCTTGCTCTACCATGTATTATATTAAATATGTATTATAGTCTGTCTCATATATAGTAAACTAAGTAAATTGAGATGGAGAGAGTACTATTGTTATTCTACTAATTACTTACTGTAGTAAACTACGTAGTGACAAGTATATATGAATTCGTAATTCTGAAAATAGAAACCTAAGGAAAGTGGTGATAGGGACGGAGAAATATAAGAGTAGTACCATAGATGAAAGAACATGACGGCAAAGACCAGCTGGAAAGAGATGAAAAGTTGATCAATAATATAGTCTAAAGTTGTGTCTCATCTGGTTTCTTTCCCTTTTGACCAAGCTGATTGATGAGTGGGATTTTCTCATTTCTTTAAGTAGCCTATTAATATTAAGGAGGACAATGAGTTTGGTAGGGCTAAGTGAATAAATTCTTCTCTTTATTATCATGTACGGCAAAATTAAAAATTAATAACAGCTTTGTCTTTTAATATTGAATTTATTATGTTTTTAACTCTCATATATATATATATATATATATATATTGAAAGAAATAATCTCTTGATTATTTTCATTAATGAAGAAGTCTATATATACAATATACAATCTCTAAATATAGAAAATCATATTCCTACTATAATACTAATATCCTAATTACTATGGTACAAGACTTCTACAAAATATGGTAAGTAACACAAATATACACACACAGTTCCTATCACATCCCTGCAGTCATAGCGGGCGGTTGTCGTACGCTGAGACTGTCCCTAAAATCTTCAAACAGAACCCAGGGAAGACCCTTAGTAAAAATGTCAGCAATTTGGTACCTTGAAAGGACATGTAAGACACGTACTTGTCCACGAACTACCTTTTCGCGAAAAAAAATGAATATCCATCTCGATATGTTTAGTGCGCTGATGTTGGACCGGATTCCAGAGAGATAGACGACACTAACATTATCACAATAGACCAAGGTAGCTTTCTGAATAGGAAAGTGAAGCTCTAATAAAAGATTACGCAACCAACATGACTCAGACACCACATTGGCTACTCTTCGATACTCGTCCTCCGCATTGGATCAAGATAAAGTAGCCTGACGTTTTGCCGACCAAGTTATCACCAAGAAACATACAATAACCAGAGGTTGACCGTCTGGTATCTGGACATCCACCTCAATCAACATTTGTATATGACATGAGAGTAGAGACTGGGAATTGATATAAATGCAACTCATAATCAAGTGTGTCATGTATGTATCGTATAATGTGTTTGATCGCATGCATGTGCTCAATCCGCGGATTATACATAAATAAACACACCTGCTGAACTGCATAAGTAATAACTAATCTCGTGAATGTAAGATACTGAAGAGCCCCTGCAAGACTACGATAGTGGGTTGAATCATCATATGGTGTGCTAGACGTAGCACTCAACTTCGATTTGGTATCAACCAGAGTAGAAGAGGACTTACAAGATGACATGTCAGCTCTCTCAATAATCTCAGCCGCATATTTCCTCTGTGATAAAAATTGACCACCTGTATGACGAGTGACAGCTATTTCCAAAAAATAACTCAAGGGCCCCAAGTCTTTCATAGCAAATTCTGAACTGAGAAGGGTCATGATAGACTTGCGCAAATTATCAGTGGAGGCGGTCAAAATAATATCATCCATATATAACAGAATGTATGCTAGAGAAGTGTCACGATGATAGATGAACAGAGAATGATCAAACATGATGTGAGAAAATTCAATAGTGGACACATAATCTTCACACCTCTTATACCAAGCCCGTGGGGCTTGCTTAAGCCCATATAGGACTTCTTCAGCAAACATACATGGTGAGGATAATTGGGGTCCTTAAAACCCAAGGGCTGATGCATGTATATTGTCTCCTTAATATCACCGTGTAAGAAAGCATTTTTCACATCCAACTAATAAATGAGCCATGCTTTCGAGAGAGCCAGACTAAGCATAATGTAAATAGTTGTCGGTTTGACCACCGGACTAAACGTCTCTCCACAATCCATGCCAACTTGTTATGTTTTACCATCACCTATAAGACGTGTCTTATGCCTCTCAAAAGAACCGTCAGAATTTTCTTTATGAGTAAAAATCTACATAGAACGAATAATATTGACACTAGGCGGACGGGGCACCAACTCTCACGTCTTATTTGCAATAAGAGCATTATATTCATCATCCATGGCCATTTTCCAATTCAGGTCATGAAGGGCAGATACATGATTAAGTGGTAGGGGTGATTTGTTGACATTAGAATTTAGATTAAAATGGCTTTTAGGTTTAAAAATACCACATTGACTACGAGTAACATGCCTTTGACTCAAAATATGAGGGGACATGTTTCAGGTAGGTGTCAGGTCGGGTAAAACTGGACCAACAAGTAATGGGCCTGTTGGCCGAAACAGTGGACTACATTTGGGCCAACAAGCAGTGGGCCTGCTGGCCGAGAAGTAGAGACTGGATCGGTAATATTTGGGCCAGCAGGCAGTGGACCTGCTGCTGATTTTGGTCACGGGACATCTCAGATAAATGGTGGATAATATACGGTAAGAGCTCATCATCCAAAAAATTATACAAACTAGACATGGAATTATACAATTTAGAAAACGAAAATTGGGTTTCATAAAAACTGACATGACCACTAATTATGATTTTATTATATGATAAATCAAAACACTTGTAACCACGATGATTAGACGGATAACCAAAAAACACACAAGCGATAGAACATGCTTGTAGTTTGTTAATTGTAGTAGATGGGAAAAACGGATAGCACAAACACCCAAACACCCTAAGATGAGAATACGAAAGATCCTTATTATAAAGAATTTTTAGGGGTGATTGATATGCTAAACATTTGCTAGGGAGTATGTTAAGGAGGTAGGTAGCCATTTGTAATGCATGATGCCCAAAAGATGGAGCTAATGAAGCATACGCTAGTCAAGTTCGGAGAATATTATTAACGGTACGAATTTTTCTTTCGGCCTTCCCATTTTGTGAGGACGTATGAGGACAAAAAAACTGAAAAGATATGCCATGAGTGTCACAAAATTCCCGAAATGGCTCATTATCATATTCCCTACCATTATCACATTGAATGTTTTAAATTTCCCATTCAAATTGGGTACGGATGAAAGCTCTAAATTTTAAGAATGTGGAAAAAACTTGAGATTTTTTAGACAAAGGAAAAGTCCACAAAAAATTAGAATAATCATCCAAAAAAATAATATAATAACGATGGCCCAAAGAACTCAAAACGGAAGATGTCCATATATCACTATGAATAATGTCAAAAGGCATCGATGTACTAGAAGTAGAGGCTACAAATGGTAATCTAACATGTTACCATAGAGGACAAAAAGGACAAATATGAGTACTACACGTACTCCTATAATCAATAAAAATATTATTTTTAAGAAAAGAAATAATAGACGACCTTGGATGACCCAAACGTAGATGGTATCCCCGAGTCCCCGACTAACAAGAGCGGCAAATGTAGAAGGTGTGGCTTGATTTGTGAAAATGGTGGTGGTGGTGATTGGATAAAGCTCTCCCCGACTATTACACCTCATTAGAGGTATCCCCGTCGTGAAATCCTTCACAGAAAAACCAAAAGGGTCAAAGTTAACAAAAACCTAATTATCAGTTGTGAATTTTCGGACATACGTCAAATTTTTAATTAAGTAAGGGGCATAAATGAATTTTCTTAGGACTAGAGGTGGATGTGGGGGGACAAAATTGTGTGACCATAACCACGAATTGGAATTAAATTGTCATCACCAATAATTATGCCACGATTATTGCTCAAATTGAAATAAGACGAGAGATTACCTTAGGCGAACATCATATGAGAAGTGGCACTGATGTCCATATACCAATTTGCATCCGGGGATTTAATCTAAGTGTATGCATTGCGACCTCAATATCCGTAGGTGTCGGATCGAAATCGGGCCTGGCAGTAGCGGCGCTCATCGAGGTCGAGGTCGAGGCCTATGCAGCCGACCGTTGCTAGGCTGGCCCACCGATCGCTTGGGCCGGTCTCGCTGAACGCATGGGCAACTAGGAAAGGCCATGTTGGGCCACTGGCCCAGCAGCCCCACGACCATTATACAGTGACCAAAGGCTGCGGCCAGTGGAGCTGTGGCCCAACTGGCCCACTACCGCCACGTCCGCCATTGCTCCGACCACCGCCGCCGCGGTTCTTGCAATTATTTTTCCGATTTTAACCCTTTTGCGGCCACCATGATTACGATTTTGGCTAGAGTTGGCCGAGAATGAGTGAGGGTCATCGGACGCAGCCATCATCATGATGGAATTAGCTCCGGTAGCCACCTTTTTAGTCAAGCTGACCTCTTCTAATGTGAGAATGGAACGGGTCTGGTAGAACGGTGAAAGAGGATTACTTTGACGAAGAAGCGTCCCAATGCCATTATAAGCCTCGGATAGGCTTGCAACCATCTGAAGAACGAGACAATCATTAGTAATGGGTGCACCAACATTCTTGAGTTGATCCGCCAATTCCTTCAGCCTTTTACAATAGGTTGAGACATTCGGAAAATCCTCCATATTGACATGGGAAAATTCATGCTCAAGAGTGACGGCACGAGAATTTTTGTTATCTTGGAATATATCACGCACCCGATTCCAAGTTTCAATTGCCTCTGGTTCAATAATCGTCTGCAGGTCCGTAAAGATAGTGGAATAAATCCACTAGAGTATTGTAGCATCAAGAGCCGCCCATAACATAGGGTCATCATCGGCAGTATGCACCTTCTCCTTGCCTGCTTCCGCGGGGATGATGTGATGAAGGATTTGATGCGAGCGTGCGTGAACTTTAAACAATTCCGCTCACGTCGCCGTATATGATGTTTTCGATCTCAAGAACGATAGGGATGTAGTTCTTGATGTTAGAGACTGTAAGGACAGGATGAAACATGTTCTTTGAGGAAAACATGAGGAAAGAACAAGAGGAGAATTAGGAATTTTTGGAAGAGAAAAAAAACCACATGTTGAAGGGAGAGGTTGGCCGACGGCCAATGGCAAGTAGGGCAGCGGAAGGAGAAATTTTGGAGAATGAAAAAATTGTCGTAGACTACTGATACCATGAAAGAAATAATTCTTTAATTATTTTCATTAATGAAGAGGTCTATACATACAATATCTAAATATGAAAAATCTTATTCCTACTATAATACTAATATCATAATTACTCTTGTACAAGACTTGTATAAAATATGGTAAGTAATCTAAATATACACAAATATACACACACGATTTATATATATATGTGTGTGTGTGTCATGTTAAAAATATTGGATTTGAATGAAACTGTTGTATCTGCCCCTATCATTTATCGACATGTTGTCGACATTTCATCCCATTGTGTCCTATTTCAGGTTAACTCATTTTGTCATATATACTCATATTGACACACCTTTTCTTGCATCACCTGTATTACCATGCGAAGAAGTTCCATATCAATGGTGAAGAGTGTCTTTAAAAAAACTACATGGTGGACTTTAAAAATGAAGGGTGAATTGGAAAATGGAGAAAAATAAAATTGGAGAGAAACAAAATTTGAAAAAAATAACTTTTTCAAATGAGCTCTCTCCAACATTAGTGGTGGAAAGTAACATTTATGTGCTTATAGGTAGAATCACATCTTTTAGAGTTCTAGCTCATAAAGGATTGAGAAGATGACATCCTCTTACGCCGTCGTCGTCGCTTCGCTCAGTTACGTCTTCGGCTTCGTGATTTTATTGATAATTTTTTTGAACTAACTTTATTTTTCATTTTCATTATTTTAATTTTTCTTCTCCGTTAATTCGCGAGGAATTTAATTAATTCATTTCACGGAATAAATTAAATTCCAACGGTCTGTTCTTTTTTGAACATACACTTCCTTTCCCAACATACATTTTCACATCTGTTGAGACCTCCAACGTTGACTATAAAAAAATTCAGAGGCTTCGCCTCAGAACACCACATTGAAAATCATGAATTTTTACTCTCTGCAAAATCTATCTTTTCTTCCTCTTTTCTGTGCATCGTTTTCAAAGAGGACGTGATTATTACCGTTTGTTAAGTTTGCTGAAGTTATGCAATTTCGATTGCTTGTATTGAAGAATAGAGTTTCATTCTATCATTTGAGGAATTAATTCAAAAATTAGGCAATTATGAGGGGATTAAATTCCTTAAGAAAATACAACTTTCTATGAGCTCGAAATTACGTTTTTGTTCTTCACATTTTCTGTTTTACAGTATATATTTGATTACAGGGATTACAAACTTAAGAAATTTAATATATATATATATATATATATATATATATATATATATATATATATATATATATATATATATATATATATATATATTTCTGTTTTGATTGGAGATTAAAGTCTTCAGATTTTCTACTCTGTCAAGTCACTCGATTTAAAGATATAAAAACTTCATCGAGTTAATAATTTTTTGTAATTGGTTTGAAAAATACAAAAACTTCACCGGTTGATTAATTCTGTTTGTGTTTTTTCTTTCCACATAGAAATGGTTGATCCAACTAATACTATGAATGCTACTGTGAATTCTATGGCTTCTACTGCAACGGATGTTGCCTCAATCAGCCGCACTACGCCTGCACCTGCAATGGCAGCGACAGAAATGTCTGAAAAATTCTCCGACATTAACTTTAAGAGATGGCAGCAATAATTTTTTTTCTGCTTAACGACTCTCAGTCCGCAAAAATTTATTACCGAGGATGTTCCCATCCTTCCAGATGATACTCCGAAATCCGAACGCTTTGTCGTGACGGAGGCGTGGAAGCATTATTTTCTATGCATGAACTATATTATGAATGGTTTGGATGATGATTTTTATAGTGTTTATAGCGTCTGTAGATCATCTAAAGAATTATGAAACACTTTAGACAAGAAATACAAGACCGAAAACGTTGAATTGAAGAAATTCATTGCTGCCAAATTTCTGAAATTTAAAATGATAGACACCAAATCTATCATATCGCAGATTCAGAAATTACTAGTGATTATTCACGATCTCTTTGCGGAAGGTATAACTCGAATCAATATGATTATTAAAAGTATTGATAATGTGACTAATAATATTTTTATTATTTTTGAAGGAATATTAATTAATGAAGCTTTTCACATAGCGGCTTTCATTGAAAAGTTGTCTTCTTTGTGGAGTGACTTGAAAAACTACTTGAAGTATAAACGCAAAAAGATGAAAGCCCATTTTATTTATATCATCATCATACTAAATAAAATAAAAATAAAAAATACATTAAATATAATACATGTTAACTATATTATTAGGTTTTATATATAATACTGACATATGTTTATGTATATTCATCCCTACATAATTTAATACGTTATTTCTAAGAAAGCTAAGACGGGTTGGACGACATAGATCTTGGTTGGTTCCACCGCCACTAGAGATTGGACATATATATAATCTTTCTTCTAAAAGCTTGAGTTACAATAATTGGTTTTTATGGAAAAGAAAAAGGCACAATAGGTTTGACTTGTGTGTTAGAATTTTTTTTAACAGTTTTAGAATAATTTTGGGAAAATATTGTTTGATTAGTTGTAAATGTAATAAATAGTAGTAATTTTAATGAAAAATTGTGGGAGTATTTTTAGGAAAATTTGAGTTAGTTTCTTTGAAACTAGAGAAATTAAGGGCCTGTAAAACTGAACAAATCAATGGACTAAGAAATTAGTTCAATTTCAGCCTTTCTTTTTCCGAGTCTCTCTATCTTTTTCTGCCTTATAAATAGAGAAGGAAAAAAGTAAAAAGATTCAAAAGAAAGCAGTGTACGTCATTACAATAAAGGGAAGAAAAGGGATAAAAAAAAGAGAGTTAAATCTCTACCAAATAAGAAGAAGAAAAGCAACAATGGCATTTGAAAGATCATGCTTCTTCTTGTTTTTCTTTTTCCTTGCTGTTGGCTTGGCCTCCTCTTCCCCAGCCTACATCTCATGTAATTATTCCTCGCATTTTTATTTTATTCTTTCAATGCTCTTGTTCTACATCCGACATTCATTTTAGAGCCCGATTAATTTGACATTGAACCTTTGAGAATCCCACTCTTGAAGGTACAAGCTCCCTATTAGAGGGACTCAATTTCCAATGTTCGAACTAGAGGCCGTTGGTTAAAGATGGAGAGGGTACTTATCACTCCACCACAGTTCAATAACGTTTGGTGGTCCTTCATTTTTATTTCTGTCAATGCTCTTGTTCTCTAGATATTCTTGTCTTTTTCATGTTTTCCATCGGAATTCAGCATCCGCTTAATCAGAGTCGGATTTAGGTTTTGAAGTTCATAGGTTCCTACAATGATCTCAAACATAAAATAATAACTATGTTCACAATCAGCTATCTATAAATATTTCGTGAATTTCTAAATATAAATACGTGATATGAATAAAAATCACTGGGTTCCCATGAATCCATACCTTAGGGGCTAGATCCAGCACAATAAAAGGGTAAAACATTCACTATCAATTGGGACTCTATTCGCCCCCTATGAATGGATCAAATCCAAGATCTCTTGTTCAATTTATTGCAACACTAACAATATTTTTTCCAAAATTTGTGTTGAATTAAATTCCTTTTGTGTTTTTGCAGATGACGTGCTTAAAGTTCACATGCTAGGGGGCCGTGGTCTTCTTGAAACATTTTTGGTGAAGGATAATTGTCCCATTGATTTCGAGAAAGAAGACTTCTCCCCCCTTACAGGCCAATGCAAAGGACCTACTTACAACCCACTGACATGTTGCAATGGGTTCAAGCAAATAGCTTGCAGGTATGATTGTAGGAGTGTCAAATGAGCGAGTTAGATTAAATTTGTACGATTTAAATTCGCCCAAAATTTACTTAAGTTAAAATGGAGTTGATCTAAAATAAGCTAAAAAACTGGTCATTAATCCAACCGGTCTATTTTTTTACTAAGTTTTATTCCCTCCATCCCAATTTATATGATGTTGTTTGACTAGACACGGAGTTTAAGAAATAAATGAAGACTAATGAATCTTGTGATCTAAATAAGTCAAAGACATTTGTGTGGTTATAAATTATCTCGTTAAACATAAAGATAAAGTTTAAAGTTAAATTGTTGTCAAATAAGGAAATATGTTATTCTTTTTGAAACCGAATGAAAAAGGAAGTGCGTCATATAAATTGGGACATAATGAATAATTTTTTTTAGTGATCTTTTGTAATCTTTTAAGTATCTGATAAACTAATTTTTCTTTTTCTTTATTGTGATTATATATAATATATCAAACAAAAAAATATATTTTTGAAAATATTTTGATAAAGTTTTGCTCATGGATCAATTTGGGCTACATATAAACCTAAATACATTATTGGACGTTCAAAAGAATGATAGCCAGCAAATGCATGTGTTTTGTATATTAAGTATGATATACATAGACCGTATATAAATTTTGTATATTTTGACTAACGCCATAATTAATTTCGACCGACAATATAAAAATATAAAAACCCAAAATTTTAAATGGACGGAATCAAAATAAATCGAGTAAATAAATAAATAAATAAATTATGTTTTTATGAACTAATTTTATCACCCTAACTAACTTGCAGGCACCCAGAAGAGATAAATGATTTAGACAATGGGTGCGCCACGGGCCTGTTTTACATCATTAACAAACATTTCCCACTTGATCTTTTTGATAATATTTGCAAAGAAGGTAAAGAGGGTTTGGAGTGCGCCAAGACTACTGGTCCAGCTATAAACAAACCAAGGGGCACTGCATGAGAAAATTGCTTGGATTGATTAAAAATCAAAAAGTCTTATACATACATTATGATATTGGTTTGTAATAACCTCTCATTCATTTTAATTCAACATGGCGTGTACGTACGGTTGCAAATTGGGTAACTTACACAAATAACTATAGTTTAGGAACTTCTAACCATCCGTAATTATTTTTTTCTAGTTTACAATTCGTAACTAGTTAAGTCCAATTCGGGTGTATCTACGTTTATTTGAATATACTGTTCAGTTGTATCTAATTATATATGATGTCGCGTGTATTTGATTGTATTCGAATACATGCAATCTTAATTTCTCTGAATACATGTGTATTCAAAATGATTGTATTTCATCGCATTTAAATATACGGCGAAGCTGTGTATTTTAGTATATTTATATATTGATCTATCCTTTTGTTTTGGCTGTATTTAAATGTATTTGAGCTCCGACCAGCAAGGTCGCCGCCGGACGGGTATTCGGCTATATTTGCACTAAAAAAATGACGAACGGTGAAAGGATCGCTAGCATCCAAAGATGATCTGAGCTGAGGTCTAGCCCCAAAGGGATAAGAAGCAGAGAAGCCGAGATCATCTCACTTAGAAGCTGCTTTTCGAATTCTGTGATACATCAAAAACTCACCGGGAAGAGGTTGATTCTTGTCTACGTCATCCTCTCTTCAACCGTCTTGTTACCATTATATTGATTTCATTAAGGCAATAGATTATTCTGATTAGCGGACAACCAAGAATTTCTAAGAAGAAAAATGCCTTCCGCTTGTAGACGCATCTAAAGCGTAAAGAGAGCCCGAGGTGTCGACTGCAATGTAGGCAGTCTGCCTATCCCGATCGGGATGATAAGGACTTGTCCTTACTTGAATTAAGACTTGAATGAAGCAGAAACCCAGGGAAATCTCAATAAAAAGAGTCTCGGTTCACTCTTCACCATAGTAGTGTCGCATAAAAAGCGGCTCCTTCCCATCGCTATAAGCTGAGTTCCCCAGTTGGGGAGTACAGGTCCTAGGTATTTCCTTTCCTGTATGGCAGGAAGTCCCTCCAACTTGTCTGGTTAACCGGGCTACCCATTCAAAGATGAACTAATTGTCTTTGGTTTCTTCTAATGGCAGGTTTGTGCCTCCTCTATTCCTGCTTTCCGGGGTACCTCTTCATCTAGTATCAGACGATTTGTTAGACGATTCTATTCTAATCAAATCTCCGGCGAAAATACAAAATACATTGTATTCAAAAAGGAAGAATATTGATATTTGGCACAAATATTTATGTTTCGCGTCATTTACCCTCGGTTTCTTAGTACTTTAGTCGTTCATTTGCCCTGAAAATGTTTTATTTGGAGCTTATGTTGTTGTGTTTGCGATGGGCAGGACGAGCAAAAATGAGTCAATTTCGCACTTTTGGTGAAGTTTGAAAGCTTTGTGCACGAAGAAGAAATGATAGCTACACACTCGAAGAAATATGGAATCGCATATCACTGAAGAGGCTCGCGACGGGCCTGCGTAGTGGGGGTGCCGCGTGCAGGTCCCATCTCTGAAGATGATTTGCTCAGTTACGATGGACTCGCGATAAATGTGGCCTAATTCGCAAGGGACCTGCGATGCGGGGGTGCCGCGTGCAGGTCCATCCTCTGAAGATTAATTTCTCATGTGCGATGGGGCCGCGACCACACCCGCTTCGCCCAATTTTCCTATTCCACGCGGGATTTGATTCTATTTTATCCTAGACTATAAATATAGGTTCTTAACATTGTAAAGACGGTTGGGACGTATTTTCTTAAGTTTTGTAAGCCATCGTCATTAGGTTTCATCTCTTTTCTTTATTTTTCATCATTGAATCTTTATTTAATCATGAACTCTTGTGTTCTTGCTAGAATTCTGAGTGGCTAATCTCGCTTGTTCTGGAGATATGGTCATAGTATGAAGGTTGACGTATGAACTTGAATTGAGGTTTGCTAAAGTTATCGTATGAGTTATTTACTTGATCTTGTGCGGAATTATTTTACTACTTCACGACCAGTAGGATAAATCTTTAATTTTTAGATTGAACTCGATGAGGCAATACTAAGATAGAACGAAGATTGAGTAGAGTAGGATCTCACCACCGGAAAATCGGGGTAGGGATTTGTGGCTAGGATAGAGATATACCTAGATTGCCCTACTTGGTTGGAATACAAGAAATATAAATACATTTGTGTTAAAGTTCGTGATCATAGAGATATATGCGTGAAAGTAATACAAATAGGAGACTAGAGGACTCGAGAGATTCGTAGTCGCATAATTAACACTATCAATCAATAACTCGATAATAAATCAAGTAAATAGAAGTGAAAGCGCAACATGATTACGAAACGTGCCATGACCCTAGAATGCTCTTTTCTCTGTGTGAAACATCAAATCCTAAACAACGTTCTCAACAATTGTTAGTATAATTTGTTAGTTATTTATATTATGCATTAGAATATAAGACAATCAATCATTTTACATACATACTTGCGTAATTACTAGTATTAGTACATTCTGGTATATCGTTGATCATAAGTCTCTGTGAGTACGATATCCGACTAATTAAGTCACTATATTACTTGGCGACCACGTATACTTGTGTGTGCGTTTGGGAGCAACAAATATAATAAAAACTGGCCGGATCTCCAACGAAATATAAAATACCACTGTATTTCCACTAAGAAAATGGAGAATACATTCAAATCCTTTTAAAAATACATTGTATTTACTCAAAAAAATTAAGATACACTGTATTCGTACATATCTACACCAACTCCACGGGATACCATACAAATGTACCTTGGTGAATAATGTATACACACTATATTTATAGTAAGAAAATGAAGAATACACTCAAAAGATACATTATATTTCATATAGATCTGCAAAAACAAAATGCATAAAAAAGAGATCTACAGGGTTTGATTCTTTTAGATCTAGTCGATGGCGGTGAAGAACCATAAGGAGGAGATGAAGTGGTCGATGGCGGCGAAGGAGTTGACGGCGGGCCAGCGGTAACTGTGAAGAACCAGAAGGAGGAGATGGAGTGGTCGACGAAGGGCACCTCTTTTAGATCTAGTCGATGGCCATGAAGGAGTTTAGATCTGGTCAATGGAGGCAAAGAACCAAAAGGAGGAGATGGAGTGGTCGATGACGGCGAAGGAGTTGACGGAGGGCCGGCGGTGACGGTGAAGAACCAGAAGCAGGAGAAGGAGAGGTCGACGGAGGGCACCAGAGGAGTTGACAGAGGGAATTGGAGGAGACAACGCTAGCTGGTGATGGACTTCCTCCACCAGATGACAACAGAGAGAGGGAAAGGAGAGAGAGGTGAGGGAGAAGAGAGAGAGAGAGAGTCCTAAACTATAGCTTGATACAGTGGAATAACTCTATGTATTTGGTATAGCTATGATATGTAAATTGAAAATTCACTGTAGCTACGAAAAGTAGTTAAATCAAATAGTAGTTACTAATCATAAATATCTCTTAGAGTTAGCTATGCCATGTAATTTTTTTTTGAAATTTTAGTATGGCAGTTTGTGATGCGAATTTTGTACTGATGATGAGTATTTTTGGATCTTCCGTTAGATTAGTATGAATAAGATAATACACTTTCTTTCGATTAACGTGCATGTTCTCTGTCAGTGTCTTCGTAGCTATATCTTACTCGTCAATTACAATGAAGTTTGTCCTCGTGAGTCTCTTGAAAATTTAATATTAATCCAATTAGATAATTAATTACTCATGGTTATGAGAGTTGAGAACAAAAAATTAGATCGATTTGAGACGAATTTGAACTAAATAATCGAACGGATAGAATTTGCGACCCCTTCAGCTGTAATTTTTAACTATATAGGAGCTAAGGTCTGTTACCTTTTCGAGTGATGAATACCTGATTTTCGGGTGGAGCTGATGACTAAGATCAAGATTGATCACAACGAAAAGGATAACCCCATTTGGTTAGTTGATGACATTTACGAAGTTCTCTTGCAAGTCTTCTTGGAAAGCTCTCAGAACTCTAAGATCCACTTCTTTCACTGGCAAGAAAATCTGGCATGTTAAACTTCCTTTCATTCTTCTTGTTGAGATTGTTACATTTCAGAATTCCAATAGATTATAAGATTCAGAGATTCGGGATTCATGGTCCCTCCATTTGTAACTAACGTAGAATCCCTTCTTTAAAAAGGGCAGTCTGGTGCACAAAACATCCCGCGTTAGCAGGGTATAGGGAAGTGCCGCACCTAAGGTTGTGTGATGTAGACAGTCTAACATAATGCAAGTATTAGTCACTGCTTTCACGGCTTCGCACGGAGACTGTAGATCATTTATTCAGAGAAGGGGATATGAAACACATCTGGCTTTTCTTTTGTAATTGTGCATGGATCCAATGTCACAACATGAAAGTCAAGCATGATGATTCAATGGTGGCTCACCAAGCCAAAGAATCCAATACAGGATCTTTTTCTACAATGCACTCCCTCAGTTATCTGCTGGGAGATTTCGAAAAGTAGATGTAGGAAGAGGTTTGATCAGATTAGCATATCTTCTAGTAATATAATCAACCAAGTTGGTTGGGCTCATTGCCTCATTCTCAACAGTCAGTTCCCTTCTTTTAGCTGCTCTTACAAATGGACCGATATCTATGACAAAGCTGAAAGAGCTAAACAAGTTATGGATATTAGAATTATCAAATGTACCAGTCCCTCTCCTAACAGGTTGAAGCTAAACACTGATGGATGTTGTCACTACCAAAAAAATCTCTATTTTCCCATTGAATTTCCCACTGAAATATATTCAGTGGCAATTTCCACCGAATACCTAAATAATAGTGTTTTCACACGAAAAAATGAGGAAGTTTCCGGGAACCTATTTCCCACCATACGTTTTCTCAGTGAGCTGGTTCGATGTGAATGAGGTAGGAAAATCATGTTTTGTAGCACAAATATCCCACTGAATGTCGATGCAAAAAAATCTTTTTCTCTAGTATTGTGTAAAGGGAACCAAGGGGAAGTTGGTGGTGGTGGTATCCTTAGGGATGACAGAGGCAATAAGATGATGAACTTCTTCTCTTAGTTTTGTTTTTGTAGTAATAATGAGGCAGATACATTAGTTATACTTAAAGGCCTACAGTGGTGCATTGCTAATAGTCATAATTCTCTTTTGTTTGTGCACATGATCAATGACAATAGTAAAATTTAATCTTACCTCAAGGAGTACATTCAAGAGATTAGACTACTGATGATCCAGAGCCAAAGTCACGTGTACCATCGCTATCGGGAAGCTAATTGTGTGGCTGACATAATTGCTAATATTGGTGTAGGGGGAAAATGCGAATGGTTCTGTTGGGATACAGTTGTTGCAGGGACTGGAAGTAAGTAACTATTATAATTGTAAGAAATGATAAATTAAATATTACAATAAACTGGAAATCAAGAACTTAACAAACTGCTTGTGTGATTTGCTGAGTCAAGTGATGACACTCTGTCTTTAAGACAAGATTGCCCCGTATATCTCCTTTTACGATGTCGGGCAATAGTCTACCAAGATACAACAAGAACTTAACAATTGAGCAAAGGAAACTCAAGTGTTACTCTTGAAGAACTTTGAGTATAGTAACTTTGCTAGAGAGGAAGAAGATGAATTCAAAAAATTCTGGAGTATTTTCTAAGTGTTGTGTAGTGTTCTTCAATTGAGCCAAATGCCTCAATTTATAGTGTAAGAAGAATACCCCTCAACTAGCCAACTAATGGCCTTCAATAGCCATGTAATGGCACTTAATTGAGAGGTTATATTCAACCAACTAATGGTTGAATTCATGTGCCAAGTAATGGAGAATCAATGCTCCAAAACCAGCCCAAAGGTCAGAACTTTTCCACTTCCCGTCGCAGAATTCTGCCTACGAAGCGCCGCGGCTCCAGTGACTGGCCAACCAATTAGCGCCGCGACTCCGACGGTGTGGCGCCGCAGCCCTTCACGGCTCTGCGGCGATTTCCAACTCATTTCATCTTACACTTCGTACACTTCTTCCTTCGTTTACCAACGTGGAATACTTTGCCATTTGACCAATAGCCGTCCATCATTCTATGTCTCAAACGTATTACATATGTACCAATATCTCTTTCACTAATGAAATTTGCGATACTTGACACTACGTGTGCACGTGTGTGGAAACGACGTTTCCAACGTGCGGGGCCCCAATTGTTTAAGTCATAAATAATGGGATATACTTAATTCCACATTAGTAAATTTCCAACAATCCTCTCTTGAAAGAGATTTTGGCGCACACTCATGGAGCCTTTTCCAGCAATCTTTTAGCTGACCGATGTTGCATCTGGATAGATAGCATACGCTTTGAACCTTCCATAGTTGAATACCATCGGACTTACTTACTGCGCGGTGAACGTGATGTCTTGAACCGTCAGTATTTAGTGTAAGCCAAATCAACGGTACCAACACAACAACTTCTTTTACTCAGTTCTTCGTAATGTTTTGTCCGTTGTGGCCGTGGACACTTCTTGGATTCTTAAGTGCGTTCATTTGAGGCGGCCTGTCCTCGCACTTACATAGGTGGTCTCTCACAAGGTATCCTGTTATACCCCACTTTACAAGTGTTAGAAACCATTAAAAATTTCCCCAAACCTAACCTCAATCGGTGGGGGTCATTAAAGGTTTTGAAAACTTAACTTTTACCCACACTGCAGATAGCACTTATAGTTTATCGAGGGAAAGACTTTGGATTTGGTGTTTCTTTACAGAAATCACTATCCTAAGTGCTCATGCTTCCACCGAAGCGCTCAACTAAACCTTTACAGTTTAGGTTTCCTATTGAACCTAGTTCCTGGGATCTCCAGTCAGTAAGGTTGGGTTACCACAGTATTGGTCCTTATACCTTAAGTTTTAAGCCCATTTCCTTTGATAGGCAGAACATATGATCTTTGGTTAAGCCCTTTGTCAGCGGGTCCGCTATGTTATTCTTTGACTTTATATAATCAATGGATATTATATCTGTGATGATCAGCTGTCTAACCGTCTTAAGTCTCCGTCGAATATAACGAGACTTGTCATTGTACATAGAACTTTGTGCCCTTCCTAGAGCCGACTGACTGTTGCAGTTGATCATTACAGAAGGTACGAGTTTGTCCCAACAAGGAACATCCTCCAAGTCGTGAAGCCATTCAGTTTCTTCTCCTGCTTTGTCTAAAGTGATAAACTCCGATTCCATCGTGGATCGGGCGATGCAAGTTTGCTTAGAGGATTTCCAAGACACAACCCTACCACCAATTGTAAATACATACCCACTGGTGGACTTGGTGTTCTCTATATCAGATATCCAGTTTGCAACATTGTACCCCTCTAGTGTGTATTTCAGGTATCGTAGTACCCGATTCAACGCCTTCCAATGATCATTACTCGGATTACGGGTAAACCTAGCCAACTTGTTGACTGCATAAGCAATATCAGGTCGGGTGCAGTTTGTTATGTACATCAAACTACCAATCACCTGTGCATATTGCTCCTGGCATACGGGTGCACCATAATTTTTATCAAGCTTTTGATTTCTATCCAGTGGTGCCTTTATAGGCGAACTGTCAAACATCTCAAACTTTCTCAACACATCCTCGATGTAGTGAGACTGAGATAAGACCAGTCCGTCAGACGTCTTAGAGATCTTTATCCCTAAGATGACATATGTGATACTCATATCCTTCACGTCGAAGCATTGTTTCAACATGTTCTTAGTCTCAAGGATCAAGCTAGGACTACTCCCTGTGATCAACATGTTATCTACGTACATGCATATCATGACAAATGAGTCAGAATTACCTTTCATGTAGACACATTTATCGCACTCATTAATGGCGAAACCCTTCGATAGTAGAGTACTATCAAATTTTTTGTGCCATTGCTTCGGGGCTTGTTTCAGCCCGTACAGAGATTTGACAAGCCGATAGACTTTCTTCTCTTGCCCTGGAACCATATACCCCTCGGGTTTTTCCATATAAATTTCTTCTTCCAAAGCACCATTTAGGAAGGTTGTCTTGACATCCATTTGATATATCTCAAGGTCACGCAACGCTGCGATCGCAATGAATACTCGTATGGACGTTATCCTAGACACCGGGGAGTACATGTCAAAATAGTCAAGGCATTCTTTCTGCCGATAGCCCTTGACTACCAACATGGCCTTGTACTTATCTATATACCCATCAGCTTTATACTTCCGTTTGAGTATCCATTTACAACCCAACGGTTTATTTTCCAGAGGAAGATCAACCAACTCTCAAGTATGGTTATGCAGAATGGAGTCTATTTCACTCTCAATAACTTTTTTCCAAAGCGGTGCCTCTGGAGTTGACAATGTTTCAACAATTATCTTTGGTTCATCATCAACCATATAAGCTACAAAGTCAGGACCGAAGGATTTATCCTTCTTGTCTCTTTTACTTCGCCTTGGTTCCATCTCTAGAGTCTCCAAGTTCTGAGAATCTGGAAAATTAGATTCCAGATATTCAGCCACTTAGAAGTCCACTAGATCTGAACCATCTAGATCCGGGCCGTCAACGACTCCCGGTTCCTGAGAGCTTTGTTCATAACTTCGTTTGCGAGAGGTTATGTCTTTTTCCTTTCTAGGAAAGGTACCTTCAAAGAATTGAGCATTCCTTGATTCCATGATTGTAACCCCGTGGATATCTGGAATATCTGACTTATGCACTAAGAAGCGATAAGCACTACTGTTATTTGCATATCCGATGAAAATGCAATCTACAGTCTTAGGCCCAATCTTGACCTGCTTTGGCTTGGGTACTTCAACCTTTGCCAAATAACCCCACACCTTTAAATATTTATAGGTGGATTTCTTTCCCTTCCAAGATTCATATGGAGTTTTGTCTTTACCCTTTTGCGGGACTTCGTTAAGAATCGTATTAGCGGTAAGGACAGTTTTTCCCCACATGTTTTGTGGAAGACCGAAATTGATGAGCAATGCATTCATCATTTCCTTCAATGTGCCGTTCTTGCGTTCGGCCACACTGTTCGACTGAGGTGAGTATGAAGTCGTCGTTTGATGAACAATGCCCGATTCGACACAATATTTCTTAAATGGCGCTACATATTTTCCCCTCTATCGCTACGAATGGATTTAATCTGCATGCTTAGTTGGTTCTCAACTTCTGCTTTGTAACGTCGGAACGCTTCAAAGGCTTCATCCTTACTTTTCAACAAGTAAAGGTAACAATATCTTGTGCTATCATCAATGAATGTCACAAAGTACTTGTTCCTCCCTCTAGTTTGTGTAAACTTCAAATCACATATATCTGTGTGAATAAGTTCTAGAGGAGCGGTATTCCTTTCGATGGATCGAAAAGAAAGCTTTGTGAGTTTTGCCTCTACGCACACCTCACACTTATGTTGAGGGGTTACGTCGATAGACGACAACAACTCCAACTTTACCAACCTTTGGATGGACTTATAGTTGACATGTCCTAATCTATGATGCCATAAATTAGACGACTCAAACAAGTAAGAAGAAACTTCAATATTATTGCTTGTACGTAATACAAACATGGTGTTAACTTTGAAGAGGCCTTCACAGACGGATCCTCTTCCCACAAACGTTTCATTCTTAGTAATTACAAATTTATTGGACTCAAACACTAGCCTAAAACCAGCATTAACCAATAAATGACCTGAAATTAAATTTCTTCTAATCTCAGGAACATGCATCACCTCATTCAGAGTGAGCTCCTTTTCAGAAGTCATCTTCAGGACTACCTTTCCTACCCCCAGTACGTTAGAGGAAACGCTGTTGCCCATGAACAGCTTCTTATTTGTAATCGGTGTATAAGTGGAGAAGACATCTCTATTGGAACAAATATGTCTTGTAGCACCTGTGTACATCCACCATTGCATAGGATTCTCAACAAGGTTTGCTTCTAGCACCACTGCTGAGAACTCCTCAATCATGTCGTCCAGAAACTTGTCTTTGACGACGTTAACATGTTTCTTGCCCTTAGCCTTGTCCTTCTCTTGTTGCTCAGTCTTGAGCTTGCGACAGTCCTTGATCATGTGACCAGGTTTCCCACAATGGTGACAGTTTTCTTTGAACTTCTCCGCTGCTTGGGTCTTGCCGTCTTTCTGGAACTTGCTTTTCTTGCTTGGGTTCCCTTTGGCCTCAGTCAGATTTTCCTTTGCCTCAGTGGGTTGTTTACCCCTAGGCAAGACCTTCTTATTATCTTCCTGAATTTGGAGTTTGATAATAAGTTCTTCAAAGGTCATCTCCTTTTGTCTTGAGGTTTAAGTAACTCATAAACTCATTCCATGAAGGAGGTAACTTTTCAATCAGCGATGCAACCAAAAACTGCTCATTTGGTTTCATACCTTCCAAATCCAGGTGATGTAGAATCATTTGGAATTCCTGGACTTGGGACATCACTGTTTTACTATCCACCATTTGAAATTTCAGAAATTTTTCCAACGATGAATTTCTTAGTACCTGCATCTTGTGGGTTGTACTTCTTCTGCAGTTTCTCCCACAACTTTTTGGCAGTGCCTACGGTGCAATACACCATGTAGAAAGGGTCTGACAAGCAGTTCAATAAATAGTTCTTACACATGAAATCACTATGACTTCATGCATCAAGAACCATCTTCATGCCATTAATGACATGGATACCTAGGCCCCCTTCAGCCATTTCAATAGGCGAATGATCCATTTCATCTCCAGCTTGTGGAGGATATTCTGTTAGGAAACGAGCCATTCCCATAACAGTCAGATAGAATAGCATCTTCTGTTGCCATCTGTTGAAGTTGGAGCCCATGAACTTTTCAGGGCGTTAATGGTGGAATCCAGCGGGTGGAGGAACGACAACGTTCCCTTGAGCAGCAGTAAAGACGTTGGATGAGCCTTGAGCAACCGAAAAGGCATTAGGTGTGCCTTGAGCAGTGGGGAAGGCAAATGGATTGCCTTGAGTAGCAGCAGCAGCAGCATCAGAAGCAATTTGTTCTCTTCCAATCATCTTTTTATGTACTTACAACAGATCTTGTCTTAAAATTGTTGGGTTATATTTGTTGCAGGGAACGGGAAGTAAGTAACTATTACAATTGTAAGAAAGGATAAACTAAATATTACAATAAACTGGAAATCAAGAACTTAACAAACTGCTTGTGTGATTTGCTGAGTCGAGTTATGAAACTCTGTCTTTAAGACGAGATTGCCCCGTATATCTCCTTTTATGATGTTGAGCAATAGTCTCCCAAGATACAACACTAAATTAACAATTGAGCAAAGGAAACTCAAGTGTTACTCTTGAAGAACTTTGAGTATAGTAACTTTGCTAGAGAGGGAGAAAATGAATTCAGAAAAATCTGGAGTATTTTCTAAGTGTTGTGTAGTGTTCTTCAATTGAGTCAAAGGCCTCAATTGATAGTGTAAGGAGAAGACCCCTCAACTAGCCAACTAATGCCCTTCAACTAGCCAACTAATGGCCTTACACTTCGTACACTTCTTCCTTCGTTTACCAACGTGGAATATTTTGTCATTTGACCAATAACCGTCCATCATTCTATGTCTCAAACGTATTACATACGTACCAATATCTCTTTCACTAATGAAATTTGCAATACTTGGCACTATGTGTGCACTAGTATGGAAACGACGTTTCCGACGTACGGGGCCCCAATTATTTAAGTCATAAATAATGAGATATACTTAATTCCACATTAGAAAATGTCCAATAGGTTCTTCACACAAGCTATAACTCTTCCAATGAAGACTAAAGCTTCTCCGAAGAATGATCTTAGAGGCTACATTCATTTCAGAACCAAGATCAAGAAGGGCAAATTCAGTTTTTGTCAATGATTTATGACTTGGTGCTTGGCTGGATTGTCTTTAACTGCATTTCTAAAAACTTGTGAGAGTATTTTTAGGAAACAATTGTGTTGGTTGTTTTGAAACTAGATAAATTAAGGGCCTATAAACTGAACAAATCAATGGACTAAGAAATTAGTTCAATTTCAGCCTTTCTTTTCCCGAGTCTCTCTATCTTTTTCTGCCTTATAAAGAGAGAAGGAAAAAAGTAAAAAGATTCAAAAGAAAGCAGTGTACGTCATTACAATAAAGGGAAGAAAAGGAGATAAAAAAAGAGAGTTAAATCTCTACCAAATAAGAAGAAAAGCAACAATGGCATTTGAAAGATCATGCTTCTTCTTGTTTTTCTTCTTCCTTGCTGTTGGCTTGGCCTCCTCTTCCCCAGCCTACATCTCATGTAATTATTGCTCCTTTTTTATTTTTATTTATTAATTTTAATGCTCTTGTTTTCTCTTTATTTTCTTTTTTTTAATCGCGTTCTTCGTCAATTTTGGAGTCCAATTATTCTGAATTCGGGTTTTTAAAAGTCCCTCTATGGGAGGTAACCCTATTTATCAGAGGGATTACATTTTCAACATTCAAACCCAAGATCTCTGATTAAGGATAAATGAGAACTTACCGCTCCACCACGATCTAAAAACCTCCGGTGATCCTCCATTTTTGTTTCTTCCAATGCTATTGTTTTGGACAGAGGTGAATCCACGATTTGAAGTTTTAGATTGCTCTAGCGATTTCAAGTTAATATACAATAATAACTGGTCTACAGTTATATAATTATATACTTGTTATTATTTTTTTAAATGAAAATACAGGATCTACGAAAAGCAATTGTTCCCATGAATCCACATACTAATGGTCTACATCCGCCACTGGTTCTGGATGTTTTTTAGTTTTTGGATTTTCTATGTAGCCAGTATTCATTTTAGGATTTAATTAATTCAAATTTGTGTCGAAAAATCTATTATGAGAGTAAAAAACTTGCTATCAAATGTGACTTTGTTCGCGCCTGAGAATAGATCAAATCCGAGACCTCTTGTTCAATTGATTGCAACACTAACAATTTATTTTTATTTTTAAAAATTTGTGTTTAATTAAATTCCCCTTTTATTTTGAGCAGATGACGCACTTAATGTTCACATGCGCCGTGGCCTTCTTGAAAAGTATTTGGTGAAGAATGACTGTCCCATTGATTTCGAGAAGCAAGACTTCTCTGTCCTTACAAACCAATGCAAAGGACCTAATTACAATCCAATTACATGTTGCAATGGGTTGAAGCAAGTGGCCTGCAGGTATGAGTGGATTGATATTTGGATGTTTCAAATCCTCTCAAAAGTTACGCTAAAATGTATTAGTCTAAAATGAGTTAAAAATCGGTTATAATTCAATCGGTCTAAAAAAAAAAAAAAATTTTTAAATTTATGTTAAAAATAAACTTAGATATTTGTATGGTTGTAAATTATATTACTAACGGCAAAAAGAAAATTTTAAAGTTTAATTTTTTCTAAACATAAAAAGGTGGTATTTTTTGAAGATATTTTGATAAAGTTTCGCTCCTAGGTTAATTTGGGCTATATATCAACTCGCTGAATTTGACGTTCAAAATGAATTGAGCCAATAAACAAGAAGATTATATTTCTTATGGGCTAATTTTATCGCCTTTATCTGCAGATACCCAGGAGAAATCAATGACGTGAACAATGGGTGCTCTACGGGCATGTTTTACTTCATTAATAAAAGAGGAGGCTACCCATATTCTCTCTTTAGTAATATGTGCAAAGAAGATAAAGAGGGTTTGAACTGCGCCACCACTACTGGTCCAGTTATAAACAAACTAAGGGGCAGTATTGCTGCAAAACTAAGAGGCGGAAATTAAATTAGGCATGAGAAAATTGCTTGGACTAATTGATTAAAAAAAAAAAACAAGTCTTGTACGTACATTTAAATTAAAACATGGTGTGTACGGTTGAAAATTTAGTATTGCATTTTGTGATACAAATTTTGTACTGATTGAGTATTTTTGGATGTTCGATGGAACTAATATGAATAAGATAATACATTTTCTTTCAATTACCGTGCACATTCTTTCTCAGTATCTTTGTAATTGTATCTTACTTGAAAATTAGAATAAAGTTTGTCCTCGTGGGTCTCTTGAAAATGTAACATTAATCCTATTAGATAATGGATATGAGAGTTAAGAACAAAGCAATTGTAGATCGATTTGAGTCAAATTTAAACTAAATAATCGAATGGATTATTGAACTTGCGACCCTCTTGTGCGGTAATTGTTAACTATATATGTGAACCATGGTCCGTTACCTTTTTGAGTGGTCAGTAATTTTAGTAGATAAGTCATTATTATCAAGGCAGTTAATTATGTGTCAAACTCTTCTATTCTCTTTAACTTTAAATTTCTCAAACCTATCAAATGGGTCCGAAACCTACCCGATTACCTCGGGAACTGTGTCACCCATTTCCTCAAGTCACAAGCAAGCTAATAAGAGCTTGTGAAGGGTAATTTAGGAGTTTCTAGGAAAAATAAGCAAAAAAACTTTTTGAGTCGTTACACACTTTGGCCTGCCTGACAGTCTGCCGAAAACGCGAATATCTCTCTACTCCGATGTCGTATCGACAAACCTTAATGCGCTAGAATATAGACTCACATACCTTCAATTTGGTGGGTGGATCACCCCCCCCCCTAACTCCAAGTATATTGGGAGAAAATTGCTATTAAATCTAACCCGCATTTCACCAAACTTCTTAGCGTAACTTGATACGACCTTTGTCAATTTTTGTTTTACAACTTACTTGACCTCAAAACTTAACATACGACTATTTTATACGATTCAAATATCTCATAAAATGAATTTAGCATATCAAGTACTCCTAGTCTCACCCCGAAAGTCTGGGCTATTACAATCCTCTTTCCTTCGACGAACTTCGGTGTTTTCTTTGATTCAATTAAGCGCAAATGCTTATGAAACTTACTTAACACTTCAATAAACCTCTCTTGACATTTTAGAGGGATCTTAACCTCTCCGGACATACGTTAGTTAACTCGCGAAGCAATCGACGTCAAACATATGGGGTGTAACAGTTTGATATACGTTTTATGTTAGATATATAAGTCTTAATTCTTGTTACATGGGGCAACTTTAGAGTTTTGAGTTTATAAATTTCGAATTCTAAAAAAGACCATTTGAAGATTTTTAATAAGTTATTTATATATACTACTTAGATTTTTAAATATTTCCGTATTTACAGGTTATGGCCCGGATGAGAACCCGCAGAACTTCATAGATCAGGTTCACCGGACGTTGCGAGTGATGCATGCTACTTATATTGAGGCAATGGAGTTAGCGTCCTGCATGTTGTGGGATGTTGTTGTTTTATGGTATGAGGCTTGGAAGCGGTCCAGGGAAGCGCAAATTTATTTTTAAAATTATTGAATTCTGGTGAAACGCTAGCTCGAAATCTAACTCTACCCCTAGTTGCAGTACTAATCAATCACCATTTATCCAGTTCTTAAATTTTACCATAACACAAAGCGTGCTGAACAATAGTGAAAAACATTATTTAAATTTGAAATACACGGAAGGTATTTGAAGTATCCTGTGAGATGTGATGTGTAAACTGTAAGCTCTTTTTTTCAGTTTTATTTTTCTTGATTGTTGATTAAATTTTTTGGGTGATTATACTTTACCTATTCTTTTATTTACTGACGCGAGAAAGTCAGCACGAAACTCTTTCTATTGACTTTCATTTTTTTTCTTTCTCCTTGTCTTATTAGTTATTTTCAATCTAAATATCTATATTTATTTAGGGTCCTTTTGCTCTGCATGTGTTCTAATGGTACGGGGGTTTGAGTTTTTAGTTAATGTTCTTAGAAGTCCAGCTATGGATAATCCAAAAATACACAAGCGGTAGAACGGGCTTGAAGTTTGTTAATAGTAGTTGACGGAAAAAGTGGATAGCATAAATAACCAAAGACCCTAAGATGCGAATACGAATGATTCTTATTATAGAGGACTTTAAGAGGAGACGCATATGTCAATCCTTTGGTAGGAAATATGTTAAGAAGATAGGTAGCCATTTGTAGAGCATGATGTCAAAAGGAAGGGGGTACGGAAGCATGAACCAATAAAGTTCGGACAATATTATTAATGGTACGAATTTTTAGTTCGACTTTCCTATTTTGTGAGGACGTATGAGGACAAGAGAAACGAAAAACTATGACATTAGTTTCACAAAATTCCCGAAACAACCCATTATCATATTCTTTGCCATTATCACATTGAATATTTTTTATTTCTCGTTCGAATTGGGTACGGATGAATGCTCGAAAATTTAAGAATGTGGAAAAAACTTGAGATTTTTTCGCTAACGGAAAGGTCCATAAAAATAGAATAATCATCCAAAAATATAACATAATAACTATGGCCCACAGAACTTAAAATGGGAGATGTCCATAAATCGCTATGAATAATATCAAACGGCATTAAAGTACGAGAAGTAGAGGCTACAAATGGCAATCTAACATGTTTTCCTAAATGACATGAATGACAAATTGGAGTACTACGCGTACCCTTACAAGAAATAAAAAAAAATTTATGCAAGGGAGAAACAACAGACGACCCAGTGTGACCCAAACGTGCATGTCATAAGGAAGGAGCTAGAGCTGCCAAAGTAGAAGGCAAGGCTTGACTCGAGAGACTGGATGCGGGCGTGATTGGATAAAGATCTCCCCTACTATTACATCTCATGAGAGGTATTCCCATCTTGAAATCCTTCACAGAAAACCCAAAAGGATCAAAATTAACAGAAACTCAATTATCAGTGGTGAATTTACGGGAAGACACCAAATTTTTAATTAAGTTAGAGGCATGAAAGACATTTTTCAAGACAAGAGGTGGATGGGGGAGGGGACATAGTTGTATGACCGCAACCACGAATTGGAATTGAGTTGTCATTACCAACAATTATGTCACAATTTTAGCTCAAATTGGAATAAGACGAGAGAGTACTTTGGTCGGACGTCATGTGAGAAGTGACGTCGGTGTCCATGTACCAATTCGCGTCTGGAGGATTCAATCCAAGTGCATGCATGACAGCCTCGATAGCTGTAGGTGTCGGGATCGGATTAGGGCCCGTAGCATGGAAAGTCGCGGGGGCCGAGGCCCAAGCAGGCCTCCTTGTTGTCCAGACCCAGCACTGTTTCGGAACCAACTAGACTGATGGGAAAAATTGGGCCTGAAAGGCTGCTTGGCGGCCACTACCCAGGGAAAGCTGAGGCTGGAAAATAGGAGTTGTTGGGCCACTGGCCCAGCCCTACTGCCAGGGGGCCATGGCTGTGACCAGTTGGCCTGTGGCCTACTACCACCGTGTCGAGGCCCGCTGCCACTGTTTTGGCCTCCCCCACCACCGTCGGTACCACCAAGATTGTCAATAAAACCTTGAGAATTATTGGATGAAGTAATCATCACCACGGGACTTGCGCCGGTAGCCGTCTTTTTTGCCAAACTGGCTTCTTCTAACGTGAGCATCGAACGGGCTTGATAAAAAGGTGGAAGTGGATTACTTTGACGGAGGAGAGTCATAACGCCATTATAGGCATCATGTAGGCATGTAACAATTTGTAGAACAAGACGATTATTGGTAACAGACGCTCCAACGTTACGGAGTTGGTCCGCCAATTTCTTGAGTCGTGTACAATAAGTTGAAACATTCGGGAAATCATCCATGCGGACTTGGGAAAAGTCCTGCTCAAGGGTGACAACGTGGAAATATTGGTTATCCTGGAATATATCACGCAATCTATTCCAGGTAGCCATAGTCGTATTGTCTGGTTCAATGATCGTCTGTAAAAGGTCGGTAGAAATAGCGGAGTAAATCCACTGAAGGACGGTAGCTTCAAAAGTGATCCATAACTGAGGATCCTCCGCATGAGGAAGGATAGAAGGAGGAATTATGTGATGGAGGACTTGATATGAGATTGCGTGATTTTTAAACAACTCTGTCCACGTCACATATTGGACGTTTTCCATCTCAAGAACAATAGAGATGTTGTTCTTGATGTTAGAAACAGTAAGGGTAGGATGAAACAGGTTCTTTGACGTCGACATAACGAAAGACCAAAGGGATTGGGAAGAAATTTTGGGAAGAGATGAGGTAAAATTGGCACGAAATCCGAGAAGAGTCACAGATTCCGAGGCAGTCTCGACCATGAAGGGATGGTCGGAAACCGAGAAAAAAATTTGGGAGAGGAGCGGAAGTAATTCAGTCCTAGACTTCTGATACCATGACAGAAATAATCCCTTGATTATTTTCATTAATGAATGAGTATATATACAATTTACAATTTTCATAATATGAAAAATTCTATTCCTATTCTACTCCCAAAACCCTATTCTATTTGTACAAGAATTTTATAATTATGGTAAATGTATAATGCTAATTAAATACAATGATATATTATCTAAATATACAAGTATACACGGCTTGTGTTGTTCTTGTGTTTCCGTGATATACACGGTATACACAAGGAAGTCTTGAGCCATCTTTCGGAAATAGCCTCTCTACTTACCAAGGTAAAGGTAAGGTGTGTATACACTCTACCCTCTCTAGACCCCACGTTGTAATACTTCACTGAGTATGTTGTTGTTGTTATTAAAGTTGATTTTGGCAATAAGTTAAATTTGAAAGATTCTGGTCCATAACTGATGTTTCCTTAAACTATATCCACACTTTCTAACCATAATTGGTAATGTTATAAAGTATGTTAAAATACTTACTTCTTTATTTTACAATATTAGATTTCATTAACTACTTTCTATTATAGCATTTGGTTAGAAATTTATTGTGAAGAAGTTCTTGATGTATATAAATAGTGTCATAGTATTCTATTTTTCATAAGTATCATTTCTTCATAGTAATTCCTAAGATATACTGTTATTTTATTCTCCTTCCTTATATTTTTTAGTCATGGAGGGTAAGAAGACTGAAGGGCGCCAAAAAATTCCAATGTCAAAAATAGAAAATAAAGATGATCGTTTTGCGACATTTTCCAAACGTCGCTCCGGTCTATACAAAAAAGCAAGCGAACTTGTTACAATGTGCGATGTTGATATTGGCATTATTCTCTTTTCTCCTACAGGTAAGCCTTTCTCATTTTTTCACCCAACGGCTGAAGCAGTCATTAATCGTTTTTTGAGTCCCAATTTACAATTAGGTGAAAACGCTCACCTAGTTGCGGCTAATGCACGAAACAAGGTGAATCAACTCAACAAAATGAGTGAAGAGCTTGAGAGTATAGAAAAAGCTGCAAGTGTTCGAACACTTCAACTTGATAAAATGAAAGAAAATGGTCAAAGAAGTCGGTGGAAGTCAATTGAGCAACTTAATGCAGATGAAGTAATAAACTTTGAGACTTGGTTAAATACCACCATTTTAAATCTGAATTGTCGTTTAAAGCAGTTAGAAAATGAGCCTTCATCTTCGTAAATGAATATTATGGGAACCACAGAGCAACGGGTTCATATTATTGGAAATTTTGGGGAGTGATTTTTTTTATGTTGTTCCTTTTTAGCTTATTTTGATGATGCTTAAAGAATGTATTCTGTTATCATTTCGGTTATCAATATATATGATGGTTTAATATATGTTTTATCTATGTATTTTAATTTTCTTCTAGTTTAAAATTTTAAGAAAGAATATCAAATTTCAAAATGATAAAGAATATAAGATGGAAATTTTAAAAATGACATCAATTTCGGATGGAATAAAATTGCAATTTTTGTTTAAGGAGTACACTTTTTCTCCTATGTACATAAGACACATCAGGCTCTTGTTACAGTACTCACAATTTGGTCAAGTGTTTAGTTTTTACCAAACGAAAAGTATGATGAACAATATTGAAAAATATTATTAAAACTTGAAAAAGAGGCAAGCAAGGCATTTGAGTATCATGTAACATTCACCTGTGATCTGTCAATTTATAAGCTTTATTTTCTCAGTTTTTTTCCTTGATTGTTGATTAATTTTTGGGGTGATTATAATTTATTTGTTCTTTTGTTTACTGGTGCGAGCAAGAAGCTCTTTCTTATTAACTTTCATTATTTTGTGCATTCTTATTTATTAGTGAAAGAAATAATTCGTTGATTATTTTTATTAATAAAAAAGTATATATACAATTTACAATTTTCATAATAGGAAAATCATATTCCTATTCTAATACCAAAACTCTATTCTAATTGTACAAGAATCCTACAATTATGGTAAGTGTACACTACTAATTAAATACAATAATTTTACACTAAATTACTACCTTAAAACCGTGATATACACTTATATATGGTAAGTGTATATCACGGTCCAAAACAGTTTCAAAGACCATAAGACTCGTGATATACACTTTGCATAGTAAGTGTATATCACGGGTATACAATGTTTATCACACCCCCGCAGTCATAGCGGGCGTTATTCGTACGCTGAGACTGTCCCTGAAATCTTCAAAAAGGACCGAGGGAAGACATTTGGTAAAGATGTCTGCAATTTGATACCTGGAAGGGACATGACAGACGCGTACTTGTCCTCGAGCTACCTTTTCACGAACAAAGTGGATATCCATCTCTATATGTTTAGTGCGTTGGTGCTGAACCGAATTTCCAGAAAGGTAGATGACACTAATATTATCACAATAAACCAATGTAGCTTTCTGAATAGGACAATGAAGCTCTAAAAGAAGATTACGTAACCAATAGGATTCAGAGACCACATTGGCTACCCCTCGATACTCGGTCTCTGCACTAGAGCGAGATAAAGTCGACTGACGCTTGGCAGACCAAGAGACCAAGTTATTACCAAGAAACATACAATAGCCAGACGTAGAATGTCTGGTGTCTGGACAACCACCTCAATCAGCATCTGTATACGAGACGAGTGTAGACGTCGACGACGGATATAAATGTAAGCCATAGTGAAGTGTCCCTTGTATGTACCGAATGATGCGTTTGAGCGCATTAATGTGCTCAACCCTGGGATCATACATAAACAAATACACCTGTTGTACGACATACATAATATCTGATCTCGTGAATGTAAGATATTGAAGGGCCCTGCAAGACTGCGATAGCAGGTCATATCCTCATAAGGTGAGCCAGCCGCAACACCCAACTTGGGTTTAGTATCAATCGGAGTGGAAGTGGACTTACAGAATTACATCCCAGCCCTCTCAATGATCTCAACGGCATACTTCCGCTGGGATAAGAACAACCCACATGTATGACGAGTGACATCAATCCCCAAAAAATAACTCAACGGGCCCAAGTCTTTCATAGCAAACTCAGAACTGAGCATTGTCATGATAGACTGGCGTAATGTATTAGAAGAGGCAGTCAAGATAATATCATCCACATACAATAGTATGTAAGCCAAGGAAGAACCACGATGATATATGAACAATGAATTATCAGACCTGTTGTGAGAGAACCCAATAGTTGAAACATAGTCTGCAAACCTCTTATACCAAGCCCGTGGATACTGCTTAAGCCTATACAAGGACTTTTTCTACAAACAGACATGATGAGGATATTTGGGATCCCTAAACCCCAATGTTTGATGCATATAAATTGTCTCATTGAGATCACCGTGTAAGAAAACATTCTTCACATCTAACTGATGAATGTGTCATGCTTTCGAACGATCCAAGCTGAGCAAAGTGCGAATGGTAGCCGGCTTGACCACCGGGCTAAATGTCTCACCACAATCCACACCAACCTACTGAATCTTACCATCACCTACAAGACGAGTTTTATGCCTCGCAAAAGAACCGTCAGAATTGTCCTTATGAGCAAAAATCATCATAGACCGAATAATATTAACACCAGATGGACGGGGCACCAACTCCCACATCTTATTATCAATAAGAACATTATATTCGTCTGTCATAACAATTTTCTAATTCGGGGCATTTAAAGCAGACACATGATTACGGGGTAAGGGTGATTTAAGAACATTAGAATTTAAATTAAAATGTCGTTTTGGTTTAACAATACCCTGTTGACTACAAGTGACTGGTCTATGACTCGAGGAAGAAATGAGTGGATTTTGGGAAATTTCTGGACACGGACAGACTGGCCAGCAGGCAGTGGGCCTGCTAGCCCAGAACTGGAAATCAGAACAATGACTGAAGCCGAGATTGGCCCAGTTTCTGTAATGGGCTGGGTAACTGTCCCAATTATGGAAACTGGGGCAGAAATTGGTCCAGTTAATTCACTGGAAACAGTGGGCATCGACGACGCAGTGGGACCAATGGGCAGTGGACCCGTTGGTGGATTTTGGGTGCGGGACAAGTCCAAAAAATGATGGATAATATAGGGGAGACGGTGTCATCCAAAAATTTATACGAAATAGGCACGAGACTACTCGCGTTAGCAAATGGAAATTCGGTTTCATAAAAAATAACATGACGACTAATGATGATTTTATTAGAGGATAAATTAAAATATTTCTAACTACGATGATTAGACGGATAACCCAAAAACACACAAGGGGTAGAACGGGCCTGAAGTTTGTTAATTATGGTGGACGGAAACAATAGTTAACATAAGCACCCAAAGACCATAAGATGTGAATATGAAGAAGTATTATTATATAAAATTTGAAGAGGGGACGAATATGACAAACCTTTGGTAGGAAGAATGTTAAGAAGATATGTAGCAATTTGTAAAGCATGATGCCAAAAAGAGGGGTATGGAAGCATGAATCAATAAAGTGCGGACATTGTTATTAATGGTATGAATTTTGCGTTCGGCTTTCCAATTTTGTGAAGACGTACGAGGACAAGAAAAAACAAATTTGATCCCATTATTAGCACAAAACTCCCGAAATACCCCATTATCATATTCTTTGCCATTATCACATTGAATATTTTTTATTTTCCATTTGAATTGGATTCTGATGATTGCTCTAAATTTTAGAAAATTGGAAAAAATTTGAGATTTTTTCGCTATCGAAAAAGTCCATAAAAAGTTAGAATAGTCATCTAGAAATAGAACATAATAACGATGACCCAAATAACTGAGAACATGAGATGTCTATAAATCACTATGAATAATATCAAATGACATTAAAGTATGAGAATTAGAGTCTACAAACGGCAATCTAATAATTTTTCCTAACGAACAAGAATGACAATTCGGAGTACTACGAGTACCCTTACAAGAAATAAAATTCTTTTTATCTAAGGAAGACAAAATAGATGTCCCCCGGATGACCTAGACGAGCATGTCACAAGGAAGGAGCAATGACTGCAAAATTTGATGGCAAGGCTGGACTGGAGAAATCGGAACTTGGCATGATAGGATAAAGATCCCCCCTACTATCACACCTCATGAGAGGACTCCCCGTCTTGAAATCCTTCACAAAAAACCGAAACAGATCAAATTCAACAGAAACAGAATTATCATTGGTGAATTTACGAACATACACCAAATTTTTAATCAATATAGGGGCATGAATGATATTTTTCAAGATAAGGGGTGGTTAGGGGGGAGGCAAAGTTTTATGACCATAACCACGAATTGGAATAGAATTACCATTACCAATAATTATGCCACGAGGGTTGCTCAAATTGAAATAAGACGAGAGAGTACCTTGATCGAATGTCATGTGGGTAGTGGCTCCGGTGTTCATGTACCAATTCGAGTTTGGCGAATTAATTCCAAGAGTGTGCATGACAACTTCAATGTCGGTCAGGGTGGGGCCTGTTGCGTGATAAGCTTGCGGAGGCCGGGGCCCAAATACTCCTGCCTGCTGCCCGACCTAGTTGTGCTGCGGAACCACATGCCCAATTATTATTGGGCCTAAACTGTTGCTGATAGGCCCACTGCCCACCAGTTGGGTGTTGATAAAATGAGGGGCAGTTGGGCCAAGAGATACTGGCCCAGTTCCAGGGCCCAGGAGCCTAAGGCTGAGGCCAGGCTGCCTGCGGCCCACTGCTACTGTTTCGAGGGCCACTCCCGCCGTCGGCACTGTTCCCACCGAGGGTGTTGCTATTTCTACCACGTCCGTTATTGCCTCCATGATTTTTGCCATTATTTTTACGATTATTTTTTCCTCCTCCGTGAGCACGGTTTTGGCTTGAATTATCGATTACACCTTAAGAATTAGTGGAGGACGTCATCATGACCACAAGATTAGCACTAGTAGCCGCCCTCTTAGCCAAGCCGACTTCTTCCAAAGTAAGCATGAAGCGGACTTGATAGAACTTCAGGAGAGGATAACTCTGACGAATGAGTGTTCCAACGCCACTATAGGCCTCGGATAGGCCAACAACCATCTGTAGGACAAGACGATCTTCACTAACGGGTGCACCAACATTGCGGAGTTGGTCCACCAATTCTTTCAACCTCTTGCAATATGCTGAAACGTTCGGAAAATTTTTCATATTGACGTGAGAAAATTCACGCTCAAGAGTAACAACTCTGGAATTTTGATTATCTTGGAATATGCCACACAACCTATTCCAAGCCGCCATCGCCGTAGCGTCCGACTCAATAATCGTCTGCAATAGGTCGGTATTGATAGTGGAGTAAATCCACTGAAGGACGGTGGCATCAAGTGTTGTCCATAACTTAGGATCATCCTCGTGTTTAGGCACCTCCGTATCCTCAGGAGCCCAGGGGATTATGTGATGGATGACTTGATGCGGTGAGCGTGAATTTTGAACAACTCAGCCCACGTCGCGTATTGGACGTTTTCTATTTCAAGAATTAGAGGGATGTGATTCTTGATGTTAGAAATAACAAGGGCAGGGTAAAACGTGTTCTTTGTCGTCGACATAACGAAAGAACAATAGGTGATTTGAGAAAAAAAGGAAAGAAGACCACCGACGGGCTGTGAAGGGTAGTCGGAAACCGAGGCTAGATGTCGACGGAAAAGGTGGAAAAATAATCTAGACTTTTGATACCATAAAAGAAATAATCTCATTGATTATTCTCACTAATGAAAAGAGTATATACACAAATTATAATTTTCCATAATAGAAAACTTATTCCTTTTCTAATCTCGAAACCCTATTTTAATAGTATAAGACTCGTATAATTATGGTAAGTGTACAATACCAATTACTGTAATACTTACACTAAAATATTACCTAAAACTATACACAATAACGACCTGGACTATGTACCAAACCGTGATATACATTAAGTGTATATCACAATAATATCATCTCTATTTATCCGTCGAAGTAAAAATTTCATAGTTATTTCTTTACGTAAATTGGTTTGAATTCATGTCTTTCTTTAAAGAAGAAATAGGCTCAAAGCTTAAAGTTCATTAGTCTATTAAGAGTCAAATTAATGGTGAAAATAAAATATTAATAAAAAACAATACAAGAAAATTAAAATTATATATACAACTTAATGCATTGTTTATCTATATATTTTATATACAATTTATTGATTCGATTCGATTTTTTTTCTCAATAAATCGGTTTGGATCAATTCTTTCCCCAAACCGTCAACACCCTATACTACTATTCCTTAATTAAATGGGACCCAAAAGTTTGAATTTTAAAAGTTTGCAATATAAAGTTTGGACAAGAGGGTTGTTAACGTGGCAATCACATATTGGGTAGACTAGGAAAAGACCTTTCGTAGCAGAACAAATAACAAATGAAGTTGACACAGTAAACGACAGAAGAAGAAAAAGAGTTAACAACTCTACCAACTAATCTGTAAACCAAATAAAACGCCGTCGTTTTTTAGTTCTCCTTCGTCTTCCTTATTTTTTGTTGACCAAACCCACTTTCAACGAAGCCTCTGTTTGACATTAAAAGCGAAAAATCTGAAAATTTCAACTGTTTTTTGTATTGTTTGTCCCAATTAAATTTGGGATTGAGGAGTAATTTGGTTTGTAGTAGTAAAAAAATTGAAGGTATGAATCCGAATTGGGAGCTACAGAATTGTTGTAACCGTGACCAAAAGCTATTTCTTGCTACCATTGGTGTTTTCACTGTTGTTATTCTTGTTGTAAGTCTTTCTTTCTTTGGTTTCTACATTGTGTTTTTCTTTTTGGATCAAGTTTTGGTCTTTATTGGTAGATCAAGAACTCTAAGCAAAGAGGTTTTAGGTTACTTTTGTTGTTTTAAGTTCCTGCTTTTTTTGTGGCTAATTAGGAGAGAAATGCAAAATTTGAAGATTAATGGTATTGTTTGATAGAAAAGTGAAAAGGGAATTTACAAAATCTTTTGGGTCCTTTCTGAAGCCAAAAAAAGAAAGGGGCAGCCCGGTGCACAAAGCATTCCGTGTTAGCAGGTCCGGGGTAGGGCCGCACCCCAAGGAGTGTGATGTAGACAGTCTAACCTAATGCAAGCGGGTTTGTTTAATTAGTGTCTATAGCTTTAAAGCTTCCGAGTTGTAACTTTGGCCTTTATTTGCTTCATATTGTTGTAAAAGAATATGGAGTTTGGGTATAAAGAGAATGTCCGAAAATGATTATGAAGACGATTCAGTTGAGAACATTAACATTATCACATACAATGAGCCGAGGGTCTGTCAGAAACAATCTCTCTACCCTACAAAGGCAGGGGTACAAAATGTAGTGCCTGAGATTTGAACTTGGAACCTTAGGTGAATTTTGAACTCCATAAACCACTAAGCCAACCTCTAGTCTTGTGTTCAGGAGATTCAAAATCTACATATGTACATAAAAAATAAAAAAAATACCTTATATATGCAGTGTAATATTTTGCCAAGGGGGTTCAGGTGAACACCCTCCCGCCCCCTAGATCTGCCCCTGCACCCCACCCTCCCCAGACCCCACTTGTGGGACTACACTGGCTATGTTGATGACAATATTATATACAATATGTTCCATCTTTGTATCTTTCTGTTCTGGTCTTAACAGTTGACACCCTAAGAAACTACTGGTAAAGCAGTGGTCATCAGGAAATGGTTAATTTAGGAGCCTGTTCCAATTATGTGTTGATATGATTTACTTGTAGGTGAAATGTTTAGCTAGCACCGAAAGGTGTAGTCTACCGGTCGGTTAAATTTGAAATGAGACCACAGAAGACAGGGGTTCGAATTCCAAAATAACAAAAAGTTATGAGGTTTTCTTTTCATTTGCTGAAACCTTGGTGGCTAGAGTTATCAATACACGAATTTACTTGATCTAAAAAAGAAAATATCAATACATTTATTCACTTGATCAAATAAAATAATATTGATACACTTATTATGCATTTGTATATCAATGTTTATGAGGTTTTCAAATTGGTCATTAGTTCCAATCCACTCTTTTGCAGCAGTGCATGAAGAGATAAAAACCTAAGAATGATAAATTACACAAATAATATCACTTGATTAGAATCTTTATTCATTCAATAAGTCATAGCAGCGTCAGGATGGGTTGCTTGGCAATTCTCTCTTTAGCAAGAATTGGGATTGATTAAAATGATGTGTGTCATCAAAGAGTTCAAAAGGTATCATATAACTCAAAATTCTAATTCAATACTTTGTGATAGATGGACGAATTTGTTCACCTGCTTTTTTTTGTTCAAAGTCACTGTATATTGCATAAAATAGTTTCTTCATGATATATTTAAGAAAATCGAACTGAGGTACATCCATGTGCGTATACAAATATCTTTTAGATTCAAGGATCACTTTCTCGGAAACCTACTGCTTTATCACCATGTAGTAGAGCTGTTTTCACTGTTAAGATTGTTTAGTGAAGCAAGTCACTATTTCATCAACATGTATTCATCTCGAAGCATATGTGTAGAATACTTTGAGTTGGTACTTGAAATTGAAAAGATAAGCTTGATATATCTATATGATCATAACACCTTATCTCTTAGGGATAATTACCTTTCTGGACCGCCCTAAAAAACAATAGCCGGCAAATGTATATGTTTTGTATATTGAGTATAATTATACATACAATATACATATTATATACATAATCAATGTATATGTTTTGTATATTTTGGCTAGCGCCATAATTAATTTCGGCCGACGGGCTAAAAAGAAAAATGCCTACGTGTGATGTTACTGATATTGTTTAGAATAAATATTAGATGCTTAAGGTTGCTAGCATTAACAAAATGCAATACCATGTCATGTGCAAATGATAGACTAGATTGTCTTATTATCTCGTATACTTGCCATAAATTATCCACAACTGTTCCCTGACCCCACTTGTGGGAATACACGGGGTATGTTGTTGTTGTTCCCGTGTATATGTTTTCCAACCATTTTTGTACTTCTCTCTGCTTTTTCTCATTTGACTTTTTTTTCCTTCTGAATATCAAAACAGTTATGGAGGACATTTCTCTTGACACCTTTCAAGCTCATTACTGTATTTCTTCATGAAGCAAGCCATGCAATCGCTTGTAAGCTCACATGTGGTCAGGTAAATTCTCTTTTTCATGTATTAGACGCAAAATGATATATAGTCTTAAGAGATTACTTGTACATTGGGGGAATACCCGTCTAATTTTATTCTGTTATATGACAGTTTATGGTTCAACAGCTTTCAATTGGTATTAAATGTATTTCCTTATTTCTAATGTCATTGGACTGCAGTTCCTTAGGGTTAGGTGTATTATTCTGCTTTTGGTTATGATAAAGAGATTTAAGATATCAGTATTTAAAGGAAATTACTGGTGAGACTTTACTTAATTGTCATGACATATATTCACTTCAGAAAGTTCTGGCTTTTTCTCTTTTTTTGTGTCTGTGCATGTATTATTTTAGAGATAAAGGAGAGTGACTAGATTCTTGTCTTGAGATGTCCTTTGTGATTTTCAGTTCATCGATTACTTGAATAGTCCTATCAGAAATTTACCAAACTAGTTGTAACTAGCCATAAAAGAAAACTTACGAGATGCTATTTTCTGGGGGAGTCCGACTCTTCAATTGAAAAAAAGGGTCAAACATAGTTTAATTTGGTATTAATAGACATAAAGCCCCCATGTTACTCGTTCAAGTTAAAATATAGCGTTGAAATTTTAAGATTGACAAAACTAATTCTAAAATGATATAATTATACTTTCCTCTATGTGACATAATTTCCTTTTTAGTTTGTTCCAAAAAGGACACACTTATATATTTGGTAATCCTTTACTTTTAAGATTCCAATATTACCGTTACCATCATTCCTTTTTAAAGAACGACATGGACCCGCAGAATTTAAAAGTAAATAATTTATGGTTACTTTATTAGGTAGAAAAGTCGATGTTTAAAAAGTAAAGCTAGAACGTATCAGATCTCTTCCACACGTGTTAAATTTGGCTTTTCCCTTTTTTCTTCGTTTGGTTATTCCAAACTACAGCTAAAAACGAATAGAAGATGTAAAACAACATTATATGACCAGGGTCACTAGATAATCAACCACAAACACTCATATATTTAGAGCGGATAGTGATGGAACAACACCAATAAATTTTTTAAAAATCTGCTACAGCTTGTAAAACAAATTGTAGTTTTAACCATCAGGATTATAGACAATACAGTCTTCCATTCAACCAAAAGATTTTAGCATCTCAAGATAAAGAAAAGCAACTCAAGAGAATTTTAAATTCTCGTCGTAAGTCCTCAAACATCTTAAATGTAACATGTAAGAAAGTTTCCTTATAAAATGCATGAGTCACAACCATTTCAGGATTACAGAAGACAACAATACACTCCTATCTCCTTCCTAAATAAATTTTAGAAATTCTAAATTTTTTGTCACAAGTCTTCAAAAACTAGAAGGTACCAACAAAACAATTTCAATAAGAAATTCTTATTTTAAGCATCACACAATACCAATGTACAAATCAACCAGATCGCCAAAGCAGTGAACCAGTAAGAACAATGCAATTTTTGGAGCAAAAGGCATCAGAATGGAGTAGGGTTGAGGCAAATGATGCAATCTCCACTGATGAGACCGATCTCCGCTTACAACATGATCATATTTACTACTTCTTTAGATACATGTGTCTTTACAAAGAGAGAAGTTTTGCAAAACCACAGTCATAATGTTCACAACTTCTTTACATATATGATTCTTTACAAACTGAGGTTATAAAAAGTTACCTAACTTAACATTCACAACTTGTTTAAATACACAAGTCTACAAAAAGAAAGGTTATACAAAACTACATGATGGTCAAGGCTACAAAACAGAGATGAACTTTACAAAAATAAGTTTTAGATAACCTTCGCATGTATTAGTATCTCATGTTAGCTTAAAGTAGAGCTAGAGCTTCATTAACAATATCAATATCATTACAAACTTAAATAAAAAGATTTCCCTCTCGCTCTAGCCTACCTTTTTTCATATGTGGCACTTTTGTAGTTGTTCCTACCTTTATCCTCATCAACTCAACCATGCAGATTGCAGGTCACAAACACATAATTCAGTCGTTCAACTTACATCTTATTAAAAATCTACCAACTGCATTTACTAACTCATCAATAGTTGAATGAGTCATTTGATATTGAAGGGATTGAATATCTCTAAAGAATTCAAGGTCTAAAACATTTCAATCTGGACTGTCAGGAGGCTGAAAGCATAGCCTAATATTAAATCCATCTTGTCGAGCAGCTTGAGTAAACTCCAAATTACCTTTTTAGAATTGGTAGCTATAGCAAATTCGAAGTCATTAACACTAAGATGAGGTCTTGCATTATCTTGTTGGATAAAAATAGGAACATTTGTCGGTGAAAGTGGCCATTTAGATCAAATCGTTGGAAGAACTTCTTCAATTAAACAAATCCTAGTAACATGTCATCTTTAGTGACATATAAATAGGCTTTGTTTCTAAAATTCTTGCAACTCGATTTTTGCTATTCCTTTTGGCTAGTTCCTTGACCACCAAAAGTAAAGATTCCTATTTTTCATGGGAACACCTTAGTTCAATCTCCATCAAATCTAGAGTGTGCAACAACAATCATAAACATAATTTTTGTTATGAAATTATTCATTTTGCAAGATCTATACCGGTCTGGCTCTTGTGAAGAAGATAGAACCTTCCAACTTTTGACGGAAAGAACCACTTTTCATCGATATGAACATAATGAAATATGTCTAGAAACCAATCATTGATAGATAGAATGTCTTGCCTTATTTTCCTCCATTAAGATCCTTGTGGTCCGACCCTTCCCCGGACCCCGCGCATAGCGGGAGCTTAGTGCACCGAGCTGTCCTTTTTTTAATCTGAGGCTTTTGGCGTGGTATGTGCCCTCACATGTCCTTCTCAGGTACGAGAACTTTTTTCGGCGTATCAAAGAAGGAGCTATGAAGGCACACAACAATGCCATAAAGCCAAATTTGACGAAGGAAAATAAAATGTAAGGCCTCAATTTGGTCTATCAATGATTTGAGTTTGGTACACTCCATTCAAATCGTATGTTTTAAGACATGTTCATATTGATGAAAATTGGTTCTCTTTGTCCAAAAATATGAGATGTTCTACCTGATAACAAGAGCCAAACTCATATAGATCTTACAAAAGTAAGACTTTTATAATAGAAGTTATGTTTATGGTTGTTGTTGTGCGTCCTAGGTTTGATGAAGATGGAATTGAGGTCTTTATGGAATCTTTCTTTTTGTGGTAAAAGAACTAACCAAAAGAAATAGCATATTTTATATTTATCACTAAATATTTCCTATGATTTGTTTAATTAAAAAATTTCCAAAGCGATACGATCATAAAGTTCATTGGCACCGTCAAATGCTCCTACTTTTATCCAACAAGATAATGTAAGATCTCACCTTAGTGTTAATGACTTGAAATTTACTGAAGCTACTCGACAAGATGAATTTGATATTTGGCTATGCTATTAACTTCCTAACAATCCAAATTTAAATGTTTTGGACCTCAGATTCTTTAGAGCTATTCAATCAATTGAGTATCTAATTGCTCCTTTTCATAAGATCAAAATTGAACGACTGGATCATGTGTCTTTGACTCTGCAATCTCGCATGATTGAGTTGATGAAGGATAAAGGTGGGAACAACTACAAAGTGCCACGTATGAAAAAAGACCGGTTAAAACGAGCGAGAGGTCTTCTCATTCAAGTTTGTTGTGATACTGACATTGTTGATGAAACTCTAGCTCTACTTTAAGTTGACACTAAGACGTCAAGGTTATCTAGAACTTACAACAATAACATACCAGTAAAATTCCATAATGTGGGGGTCTGAGGAGGGTAGAGTGTACGCAGACCTTACCTCTACCTTGGTAGGTAGAGCGGCTGTTTTCGAGAGACCTCGGCTCAAGACAGAGCATAAGCACAAGCAAAGCAAGAGAAACGGTCAGACCCGGTCAGAAAAAATTTAAAGCAGTATGAAAATGCTGGTATCAAAAGCGACTAAGCCATGATAGCGCATTCCGAAAAATTAAGCAGTAACTAGCGCAAGTAAATAAGTTAAACAGAGTACACTAAAGGACACATTGCAGCAAAAATCAAACTACAGGGGACTATAAAGCAGTACTGCGCCTATTAGTATGATAGGCTAAGCGGGCCTACAATACTACCACTACCACTACCAGTTTGCAAGCGTAGGTAGGACTACGCTCGACTACCAGTTTGTAAAGTTCGTCTTTGTTTTGTGGCCTTGGTCATGATGTAATTTTTCTATAACCTTTCTTTTTGTACAAACTTGTGTATTTAAACGAGTTGTGAACATTAATTCTGTAGATTTTTGATAACCTCTCTTTGTAAAGAATCTGTGAACATTAAGACATTTGTATGACAAATAATGTTGCTTTATATTTTCAATGCGTCTTTAGTTGCAGTTTTGAATAAAAAATGAAGCAATTTAAGGAATTTATATATGGCTCACATTTGACCAAATTCGGGGGAAATAAGTGTAATTGCAGCAAAAAGTGAGAAAGAACCAAAAAGCCAAATCTTGTCAAGCATGGAAGAGATATGACATATTCTAGCTTTTCTAAACACCGACTTCTCTAGCTAGTAAAGTAATCACAAATTATTTATTTTTACATCCAACGGTCCATGTTAGTATTCTAAAGGAATGATGGTTAGGGTTATATTGGAATCTTAAAAGTAAATGAAATACCAAATTTAGAAACGCGTCATTCTTTTTGGACAACTTAAAAAATAAATTGTGTCACATAAAACAACCGAGGGAGCATATTGGAGACAATCTGTATATCCTTCATTTTTTTATTCCTCGCGAACAAGCTAGATTGCATAGACAAGGGATGATGTAAAAAAGAAAAGGTAAATAAGACATGAAGAACTTTAGGCCCCCGGCTTTTGGTCCTATAGTAAAGAAAGTTCCTAGAGCTCCATCCCCACCCTATAGGTAACTAAGCCTCTAAAATCTTCCCATCCCTTCATGACATTTCTCCAAAAGACCGCATCCATTGTGTTATATTACTATTAAGGAACTACAATGTGTGGTAGGTGCAAATCATGAGTCAAGCCCTGCCGAGGACTAAATATTTAAGTGGGAGAAGGGTAGAGGGACTGACCTATATTTCCTCAAGTGTCAAACCTGTGTGCCAACTGGAGTTGGACCCACATGGGATTTCTTGGTTATCAGAAAGAAAAACGAAAAAAAGAAACATGAAGAACTTTAGATATTAAAAGAAAGAAATGAAGAACTTCTACAATGCAAATCAAAGCAATGACTGGAGAAGCTAAGCTTAGAGAAATGGGTGAGGTAGGTTTGACATCTTCAAAGAATGGCTGGTTTGCACCTACTGAAAGAAAAAAAAATTAGAATAGTAGGTTTTTAATTGAATGAGTAAAAGAAGAGGAAGAACAAAACTAACATGGAAAATATAAAGTGAAAGAGGGAGCAATTTTGTAAGGCTGGACGATGTAGATGGTACTAGATTAATTTGAAAAGGAGAAGGTAAAGTCATCCAACTAATCCCAGATTATTCCGTATGACTGAATTGTAGCATATGATTTTGGTTTCCCTGGTAAATTCAAGTTCATACTATCTAGCAAATGCTGAGATCTGTGCTTTTGTATTATTCTAAATCACGTGTTTGTGGTTACAGGTGGAAGGAATGAAGGTTCATGCCAATGAGGGAGGAGTAACAATAACACGCGGTGGTGTTTATTGGTTGATCTTGCCTGCTGGATGTAATTTCTTTCTTAAAACAAATTCCACCCCCTACTCAAGTTCCTTGTTGACGCTGTGTCTTATGTTACTTTTCTAGATGCAGATTGCTTTGTCCATTTGACTTCTGGCTACCTTAATTTTTCTGATTAATATTGTACTTTCCTGAAGATCTTGGTTCGTCTTTTTGGGGGATGGTTCTCATACTTGCATCGACAAATCTTCTCACTGCAAAAATTGCTGCTGGTTGTTTCATTGCTGCTCTTCTCATTGTGCTCTTTATTGCCAAAAATGTACGGAGCTAAGTAAAAGAACCTTTAATTTGACCTTGTACATTGACGGCAAATAATTCACTCTTTACATTAATTTTTTCACAAGATAGTATATTATGTGTATATTCCCAGAAGGACTTCCAGAGTCTTACATAGTTTACTTTCTTGAACAGTGGACATTGCGAGGACTTTGCATCGGTTTGTACATTCAGAATCTTGAGTAGTGTTAATACTTGATATATGTTTGCTTTTATGCTTTAGTCATTAATCCCCACAGACTGGACTTGTCAGGATTTATCATTTTCATTGCTGTAATATGGGTTCTGCAAGAACGAACAACAGTTCGCATTCTTCGATACATAATTCTCTTCATCGGTAAGGATTTATCCAGGCCCCCCACTTTCTCTCCATTTTAGTTTTGGTTGTTGTGTTGCTTACATTCCTTCCGGTGATTTGCAGGTGTTATGAACAGCTTGTTCTCAGTTTACGGTATAAACTATCCATTCTCTATGATCTACAACCTGTTTGGCCAAGCTTTTAGGAAGCCAAAAGTGCCTTTTTAAGAAAACAAAAGTGGTTATTTTAGTAAGTTAAGGTGTTTGTCCAAGCTTTTAGGGGAAAATAAGTGTTTTTGAGTAGTAGCAGAAGTAGTATTTCAAAAGCTAAAAGAAGTAGCTTTTCCCCAGAAGCACTTTTGGAACATTGGCCAAGCACAAAGTAATGCTCTAATATTGGCAAAAGTGTTTTTCAAATTGATTAGCCAAACACGAATTGCTACTCTCCAAAAATACTTTTTCGAAAAGCACTTTCGAAATAAGCAGCTTTTGGAAGCTTGGCCGAACAGGCTACTAGTTTTTCCCTGGTAATGTGATACTATCTGACATATATATGACAATGCAGATATATATGATGACTTAATTTCTAGAAGAGTGAACTCAAGTGATGCTGAGAAGTTTGCTGAACTCTGTCCCTGTCCGTGTAATGGTGTTGGTTGGGGTGTTATCTGGTTAGTCATGGCTTCTAGGCTAATTTGAATAAAAGAATGTTAGGAATTTTTCTCATCATTTGTGAATCACGAATCCTTCTGTTGCTTGGACTTTTGCAGGGGAATGATATCTTTTATATTTCTTTGTGGAGCGATGTACCTCGGACTTGTCATTCTCTCGTGAGGTATTACTTTCATTTGTTATCTTAATTACAGCTTTACCCTCTTCTGTTTTTTGTCGGATTGCTATCTGGCTTTACTTAGTTCCAAGTGCTATCCTTCAAACTTTATATATATCTACTAATCATTTGCCAGGTTTTCAATCAGCTTACATACTTGTGTTGACAAATACGTTAACAATTATCATGTTCTCCAGAACTTGGGTAGTTTTGATTAATTACACCACTAAATGATTGCTTTTCTAGCATTTGTTTAAGTACATATAGCATTTGATAGTTTGTTGTGCAATAAACACCTACTAGGAAAAGGATCAAAGTGCTCTTTACTTCCTAGTTGAAAGTATGTGTCCTAGAGACAATCCTAATTCTGGACAAATGTACTTGAACACACTCATATTATTAATGATTAATATTTATTGCATTTGCAGTTATTGAATTATTGTTTGATTGTTTGCAATTATTCATATATGTGCTCCCTTGAGTTGGCGTTGTCATTGATAAAGTGAGATATTAATGATAAAGCGTAACTTTCAAAATTGCCTCGATTAATGATCATCGAGAATGGGATATCGATGATATGTTATAAGTCGACATGTGGTCTGCATCACATTCTTAGAGAATGTAGTGAGTCTCACGACTACGGGTAATTTTTATTCGTGATGGACACATGGATACTTTAGAGAGTATTGGTACACCATGCCGATAAACTATTTGTTATACATGTCTATAGTGTTATCGGCATGTGGGATATAAAAGTCCTTCAACTTGAGGTCAATACGTGCCTTGTTTGCAGAATGATGTACTTTGACCAAGTTCAAAGCTTGCACTCCTTAAGTTGGGTGCATTACGATGTAAACAAAGGCAGTAGTTGAGCCAAGAATAAGATTCATTCCTCGATTGGAAATTCGAGAGAACACTCAACTTCTCTATATTAGGTCGAATAAAGTCATTGGCCAATGCAAGAGACATATTTTGAATATGGTCTAGTTGTCGACTAATAAAGATGAGATAAAGTGATTAAGCCATTTAGATAGACACTTGGCAAATCCTAAGCTTAATCGAGTGTGTCGTGAATGAAAAGATTTTATTATTCCACATAAAGGTAAAGTTTGCTGGATTCTTGTAAATGTACTTCACATATTGAGTTTGTCATACGAAACCGTCTAGGAGTTTCGTATGAACCTTAATTAGATTAATGTCGATATGTGAAGGCCTATAGGGTCACATTATATGCGATTGTCTTTTCAATCTAAGAGTGTATTGAGAAAGTATTAAATATTCGGTTAGGAACCGAAATATTTAATTTATAATAATTATGGAATATATTTCTCTTTGATGGAAATTATTTAATTAAGTCAAGATTGAATTTTGGACTTAATTAAATATTTTAATATAATAAAGGGGCTTGGATGAAAACCTAAAGAAAGTACTTGGGCCTAATTAGTCTTTTGTACTCCTTTTAGGTTTAGGTTTTTCCCTTTACCTATTATATAAACAACAGAAACTCCATAATTATGTAGTTAGTCAGTCAGACAAAACAGAGGATTCAAGACTTAGTCTTGAATTACTTTATTTCTTCTAACAAAAGAATTCCTAGCGTTCTTCGTTAGATAAATACACTGGAGTTGGAACTTGCAATTGGAGAGACAACTCGCGTGGATACCATAGTTGTGAAACCAGAATACAAAGACTTGTAAGTATTAGATTATCATATAGCTATACCAGTTCATTGTTGGGTAAAATTTTAACTTCCGTTGTGCAAACATTGTGTTCATGACCCAACAAAATCTAACACTAGTTACCCATAGTTGTTATTGCATTAGTGAACCCTCTTATGTATAAACTTCCTTCACCAGCATCACGTGTTAAATGATTAAATAGAGGAAGAAAAGAGAATTAAAGTTATTTAATTGCCAATTCTTAGACAGAAACACAGAATAGATGCCATGGAAATTTAACTCAGAAGAAAGAAAGATAAGATATATTTGCTTTGCTTTTGATTCAGCTTTCATTGTCTTATTTTCCTCTTTCGAGTCAAGGGTTCTCCGAACCATAGGAGCATTTAGGATTTGAACTTGATGAGTTCAATCTCCAAGGTTCTCAACACTGATCTCAATGTTTAAATATATTGGTTCAGATTTTAATATTTGTTGTGATTTAGTGATTGTTCACATATATAATCATGTTCCATGTCAAAAATACTCTGCTCGGTTATGCCATCTGCCTCTGCTCCGAAATATCTAACCTTCTTCACAATCTGATTCTGTTTTATGTTCATCTTTTTAGGTTCACGCAAATGAGTTTAAGGACCTTACAATCCTGAAGAACAAAGTAGTTGCAGTTGTTGCTCACATATTCATTTCCATTCCTTCAATGCTTTTGTATAGCTTTTATACATTTATTTTTGTCCCCAGGTGTACTCCATCACTAGTCATGTGGGCTCATTCTTTCACACCCTTTCTTGGATGGGGTTAACATAGTCATAACTTGTGTTTATATGCCAAAATTCAAACCTTTATACTGAAGAAATTGAAAATTGATTGCTTAGCATGTATGTCTTGGTTTATTGTGAGTAACTTCAGCATTTGCTAAGGGGTTTTAATGCCTGAAAAGGTCATGTAACCATTATGTGGGTGTGGAACCTATAGACATTGTTTGGTTTATTTATGCGTTCGCTAAGCGTCAAAAGTGCTTACAAGTTAAAATCAGCCAAAAATCTTAAAGTTTGTGAGCTTATAAGCACTTTTAGTTTGAATAATTTTTTTTCTATTTTATTTCTTATATTTTTAAAATCCCGAAAATATCTTTCCAAAACAAATCCCTAAGTTCCTTTCTATTCAATTTCCACTATTTGTCCTTTTTGTAAAGATATTTTTAAATTTATATTTTTTTGTAAATAGTTTAAAGGCCATTTTAGTTGTTTTGATAGAAAAAGTGTTTACAACAATAGCTAATTGGCAATTCCAAACAAGCTGGAATCAGGTATATGTATACTCATTGATACATCAACTCTTATTATCAGTTTTAACTCATCTATTCAAATGCGTATTTATTTATTTATATAATCAAAAATAACTTAAAAGAGTTTTTCATTATCTGATACTTATCAACTACTTTTAATCAGTTATTCATTTGATTGAAAACATTACTTTTGTTTCAACCTACATCTGCTATGCATGCTTGACTTTCAAGTAGTCTGCCGCGTCTAATTATCTAGTTGGGGAGGCAATAACTTAAAAGGCGATGATCAATACAATATAATTTTGGGGAAAATCTAGTAACTTTTGGTAAAATTTATTTTGGTTGTTTTTGGTTTATAAAAGAATATTCTGTTTCGATCTCTACAATAATTTTAAAAAAATCTAAAAGGTCTAAACAAAGATTTGTATGAACTCGTGAACCTTTGAACATAATTTATGTCTGCAAACATCACATGCTTGGGGCACTTGAAACCAAATCTCAACCAACAAAAGATCATTAAATTTTGAAGTTCCATGTGTTATTGTTTCTAAGCAATGATTTTTAAACAAGCAAAGCTCGGATCTCTAAACAAGTACGGACGTGGTTCAAAATAATGCAGACTCTAAGTTTTGAACTTCTAAACAAGACTTTAGTTCGAGATAGTACAAATTCTAAGATTCATAAGATCTTATAAAAAATAAATATATAGTGAATATAACTTCTTAATAGATGTAATTGTTTTATGCATGAGGCTCTTAATTATATACATGTTTCAAAAATATTTTGTGCATAATTTTCTCCTGAATTATTCACTTTATGTGTCCCAATGTATTGAATTCATAATTTCTTAAAATATTTTATTATAATTATGTTAAAATTAAAATATAACTCATGAAACTTCTTGTACTAAAAAGAAGCTTCCCATACAATTTTCGAGAAGATGACAAAATGGTTCCCTTATATTTGAGGATAGGTTCGAAATGACCCCTTAAGTATGCACTGAACAATTTTGGTCCTTTAAATTTGTCAAACGTTAACACTTTTAGTCTACATTAAGTATATATCAAATTCTGATTGTTAAATTTTAATCGGGTTTGTAAAAAAAAAGTTTAATTAGAAACACTAAAAATTTCCGTTAAAATTCCAAAAACCATAACATAAAAAGCTACACCATGTGACACAAATAAAATATAATAAAAGTTGCACCGTAGAAAATTGTATCAAACTCTTAAAATAGACCAAAAATAATACTCCTATGAACTACAAAAATCTGTACTTTCAAATGTATATCTTCGTTAAATATTTTCCAATTAAATTTGACTATTAGAGTTCAATAAAAATCATAAGAAAACAAAAAATGCTTACTTTTAACAAATTTAAAGGATCTAAACCGCTTAAATAATACTTTAGGGATTATTTTGAACCTACTATAAAAAATAACAGACCATTTTTGTCATTTTCTCCATACGACCTACTCAAAGCTTACAGAGAGCAATGAAACACTCTCGAATTGATCAAATTGATGGTGGGGCGACATTGATCAAATTGATGTGTTGTGTTAAGAATTACGATTGGGGTCGCATTGGTGGTGAATCGACTGTTGCACGTCTCTATTATCGCAATACTGGAATTAATATTAATGAGGATAAGCCCTATGCTGAGTTTTGGATGGGCACACATGAGTCCGGTCCATCGTATGTTGTTGGGGAGAGAGAAAATCTGACATTGAAGGATTGGATTGATAGAAACCCTAGTAGTGTCCTTGGAGAAGTTGTTTTCAATAAGTGGGGTACTGACTTTCCTTTTCTCTTCAAGGTTTGCTCTCTTCTCAAATGCTTATTGATTTGTGCAACTGATTCTTTTTCTTGATGGGTGGTATGAGTTCAGAATTCTAGCCATTTTAGGAGTGTAGTTTGACTAGAAACGGAATTTAAGAAATAAAGAAAGACGTTTGCAAAGTTTAAATTGTCAAGGAAATGTGTCATTTCTTTTTGGAATTGACTAAAAGGAAAGCGTGTCATATAAATTAGAATATAGGGAGTAATTTTTCATATTGAATGGATTTCTTTGGACGAAAGTACTGGGTTCGGCCGAACTCATAGTTATGCACATGCATCTAGACCCGTTTGGCCATAAAAAGTGTTCACATTTTTTTTCGGAATAATTTTTCAACTTTACTGTTTGGCCATGAAAATTTCAAATCCAACCTGAACTTGTACAATTTGGAAAACAGCTTATAACCTGTTTTTCAACTCACTTTTCACTTTTGAAATTGTATTTAAGAATATTTAAACATGAACATTACTCCATTGCAAATAGTATAACCACACACAACTCTATCTTCAACTCCAATTCCGTAAATTCCAAATAAAGTGAAAAATATTTGGAATCTATGGCCAAACACCTACTAAATGGTTCACGTTATTCAAAACAAATGAAGGGATATTAGACCACGCTCTTAGCGAATCTTATAAAGTTTTGATTTTGATCACACTCTGGAGTAGCAGTATACTAATGCATAATATGTACTACTAGAGTGGCTCCAATATGGCCTTTGATATTGACATTATCTGAAAATCTAGATAAGGAGACAATTCAGATTAATTTCATACATTTTAAATTAGCGATAATCTTGTATACTTGTCTGTCTTATGGTGAAATAGGTTTCTAACATTTCTTTTGTTTTTAGGTATTATCCGTTGCCAAAGCTTTATCCATACAGGCCCATCCAGACAAGGATTTGGCCACTTCTCTGCACAAAGAACAGCCTTCTGTTTACAAGGATGATAATCACAAACCCGAGATGGCTCTGGCGGTGACGCAGTTTGAAGCTTTATGTGGGTTTGTCAGTCTTGAGGTACTTGAGTACTTAGGGTCTATGTTTGCCTAGTTAATATTTGGAGTGTCCATAGGCTTTCTTTTCAGATGCATATAAATTTACTGTTCCTTAAAAAAAATTCTGGTATAAGCACTTTTATGTAATATTTTGGGGTCCTGGGCTTAGTTCAAGTGACAAAGGTTGAAGGACTTGTAACTTAGATCACAGGTTAAATCCCTACGCCATGCGAACTAATTGGTATTTAAGTGGAGAAGGATAGAGGGGCGGACCCATTATCCCTGAGTTTCGATATGGGTTGGTCCTTAGGGTTGGCCCCTGACAGGTTTATCGGTCATAACTGTGGTGCATTGAGAGGCCACGATGCCCCATTCTTGATAGATAATAAGATAACCCTCTCATTTGAAATCTGATATTTTATCAGGCTTTTCTTTATTGGCAATATCACGAGTGTGAACACGTCCTATTAAAAAAATATGAATTGTTTAAAATTTCTGTTTGTTTTCAGTTATAGTATTTGAACATTTTCCTTTTAAAAATTAATAGTATGAATTTGAGCTTGTTGTTCCTCCCCTGACAACCAGATGTCAAAATTTTAAACTTAACGGAGTAAAATTATCAGAAATGGGAAAAAGAGTTCCGGATAGTATTTTTCATCCCCTCCTACCTTGTCTAGGTGAAACGAAAGGCTGCTAACTGGGTATTCTGGTTAGCATGTGTCAAGAAACTAGCATGGTTTGCTTTTTTTTTCTGTGTTCAAAAGTTGTGCAATTTATGTAAGATTGCAGGTATAAATGGCTAAGTAAAAGGCGGAAGTTTATTGATCCAAAGATTTTAAGTCAGCGGGTGTGGAGCTGCAATGATGATGAATAGAAATTTAGTGTAAATATATTTTTATGAATGTTTTCGACTATATATGTATATTTCAAACCAAAAGGCAGGAGGTGATGTAGACCCACCATTGGCAGGACAAGCAGTAGTCGACCTTATTCATGTGATTGGTTTTCTTTATAAACAAAGTTATTGTGCTCCTTGACTTGTGTTGATGGAATAGGCTTAAGTTCCATGACTACAATAACTATGCCTCAATCCCAAATAAGTTAAAGTCGACCATATGGTTCCTCATTGACCATGTCGCCTTATTTAAGCTCATCTAGGGTCATTATAATACAAATTAAAATAAAAACAAGAAGTACTAGAAGATCTTTATATTTTCTAGTGGTAAATAAATCTCTGACAAGACTAAAAGCACTCCTAAAAAGCACACCTTGAGTGTACTAACGTGACAAGTATATTGAATTTTTTCAGGAGCTCAAGGTGATTGTTCGTACTACACCCGAGATTGTGGAAGTAATTGGTAATGCAAAAGCAGCACAAGTTTTAAACTTGAATGAGGATGATGGGAAGGAGGAAGTTAAATTACTGCTACGATCAGTATTTACTGACATAATGACAGTTCGCAAGGACGTGACTACTGAAGTGTTAGCCAAGCTGATTAGTCGCCTAAATGTTGACGACCAGGTAATCCAAATTGTATCCATGACAAAGTGAATGTGTAATTTTTTTGTTTTATGTGGCCATTAGTTGGAGTTGTCCTTGTTGTTCTTCTGTGTGGTCTTAACTTGTTCTCTTAGGTTTTGGAAATGTTTGGTCTTTATTGTCTTAGTTTATGTGTTTCTGTCTTAGACCAATCTCTTAACGCAAAGACATGCTAGCAGGCCTCTACTAACTTACTTTTAGACTCTTACATGGTGTGGATTTCATTGGAAGAGAATGTAAAATAGGTTCATTTCTGAAGAATGCGAGGGATTAGAGTATCACAAGGTTTTATTAATTTACGTATGGGATTTCTGGATTTTAATGCTACTGCTGATCTATCTTATCCTTGTTCATTCACTTAAAAGAAAAGAGTGAATAGGTTAAAACCCCACTATCACCATTTGGGAGTTCCATACAAACTATTCAGTGTTGTTCCTGTTATCCCCTGACTATAACTTTTAGATTAAAAAACCCCGGTTGAATATGTGGCAAAATGTTTGGGATAACTTGTTGTGCGTGGGGGATGAAAAAAGTCTTAAATATGAGTCTACCTAGCACAATGAGTCCATGGTAGTTCAGAGGGGTTTTGTGAATATCGAATGGTTTAGGTATGAAATTCGCGAAATGGTAATAGTTTAGGAGGTAGTATTAACCTATTCACTTGAAAACCTTTCACGTGTACTGTCAGTTGGAACTCTTTGGAGGAGCTTTATGTTCACTTAGCATGTCATATTCCTCCAGGGGGGTATTTTAATATGAGTTCATGGTAGTTAAGGGAGGGGGGGGGGTCTTTGAACACCAAATAGTTTAGGTATAAAATTCACAAAATGGTGATAATTTAGGTGGTTCTTGAACTATTCAGTCAAAAGAAAAGGAAAAAAACTTGCTCTCTTACACGTTAACTGTGTATGGGTCAGCTGAAACAGAACTGTTATAGCCTCCATCAAGTTGCATTTGTTGTGCAATTTCCTACGAAGGGGCTAATTTGTTTGGACTTAATTTGCATCTCAGTTGCATATGTACAGTTGCAAATGGGATGTGTCAAAAGTTTTTTCACATTGACGAAAGTGGATCTTGATCTGCTGCATCAAGTTTTGCATTTTCGGAAAGATGGGAGACATGTTGAGTTTCTATTACTTCTGTTGACGCATAATTCTTATGTGAATTTTGGAGTTCTTTGCATTTTGTACTTCTAATGTGTGCTCTCTTTTGTAATTTGCACCCTATCCTATTATTTTTAATGATTTTCACTCTAATCTATTCATTTCCTTGCAAAACAACAAAAAAACTCTTTTTCTTGATTTACCCATGAGGGGAAAATAGGAAAAATACAAAAAAAAAATATAGTGCAAAATGAAATATCGGTTGACCTCTCCATCTATTGCCATCTCCCTCTAAGTCTACCTCACAAAAGGAAAAAGGGTAGCCCGGTGCACAAAGCATCCCGTGTTAGTAGGGTCCATGGAAGGGTCTTACCCCAAGGGGCGTGTAGACTACTCTAATGCATACATTAGTACCTGCTTCCACGGCCAATAAGAGCAATTTTTCAAAGAAGTTATAATTTTTTTGCTAGAAGTGATAAACTTGTTGGTGAATAAACGGAAATTTATCAAGTTTAAGCCAAGCTAGAGGTGCAATTATGAAATAACAACACTCCAATCTGCTTTCATTAAGATCGTCATGACCATCCACCCATGGAGTTTTTTCCATTTCTTCTAGTTACTTTATGTATAAAGTTGACTATGAGGAAGGTCATTTGGTTGGTCTAACTTTAATTGGCTCTTTGCAGTAAAGATATTTGTTTGGTAAGCAATGAATGAAGTTTGGTTGTGAGTAATGATTGAGGTTTAGTTGAATTGTGTATACCCAACAAAGTTTGTGTTGTGGGTGTTTGTGAACACAGATGGTAACTGAAGGAGGAGATGTGAACCGATTTTTCATTTTGCACTATTTTTTTTGTACTTTACTGTTTTACCCTCATGGATAATTCAACAAAAAATAGTGTAATGTTGTTTTGCAAAGAAATAAAGAGATTAGGGTGGAAATCATTAAAAATTATATGACAGGGTGTAAATTACAAAACAAAGCACACATTAGGGGTGCAAACTGCAAAATGCAAAGAACCCTGAATTATGTGGTGGAGCTGAACTGCTTATGGTCTCCTCAGGCATATTAGCTGTAACTCTTGCTGTTTAATTTAGCTTTCCGATTGTCTCTTATTTTTTATGGGTATGCATTCGTCTTTCATATTTGTAGGTGAGGCACCTAACTGACAAAGAACAACTGATTCTACAACTTGAGAAGCTGTATCCTGCTGATGTAGGTGTCTTAGCTGCATACTTGTTAAATTATGTGAAACTCAAACCTGGTGAAGCTTTATATTTAGGCTCAAATGAACCTCATGCATATTTAGATGGTGAATCTGTTGAATGCATGGCAAATTCAGACAATGTGATACGTGCCGGTCTAACTCCAAAGCACCGAGATGTTAAGATACTCTGTTCAATGCTCACATACAAACAGGTATTGTCAGACACCATTACGGTTTTGCTTCATTCCCCATGTTTGGTTAATCTTTGTGATATAGTTAAGAGACTGAAGTTCACGACTGAACTTTGAAAAAAGCATCAACTGTATTATGTGCTTCGAAGAATAGGAGTCTAAACAACGAGAAAATTACAAAAATGGTCCCTTATGTTGGATGGTAGGTTCAAAATAGTCCCTTAAGTATGCACTTAATAGTTTTGGTCCTTTAAGTTTGTCAAAAATTAATACTTTTACTCTCCATCAAATATTTACCGAACTCTGTCCGTTATATGTGATGAAAACTATTAAAAAAGTAAATTAGTGGGGAACTCACATTTAGAGGTACAATTTTTAATTTAATTTTAGAGTCTGGTGCATCTTTTTGAGGTGTAATTTATGCTATGTTTTTTATATCTTTTTAGTGTCTTCGTCTTTTTCTTTTTTTTTGCATATTTTCGGATTTGATGGGACTTTCTAAGTGTTTATAGTTTTTTTTCATAGTTTCCGTCAAATCTGACAAACAAAATTCAGTAAATATTTGACACAGTCTAAAAGTGTTCATATTTTGGTAAACTTAAAGGATCAAAACTGTTGAGTGCATATTTAAGGGACTATCTTGAACCTACCCTCAAACGTAAGGGACCATTTTTATCATTTTCTCTCTAAACAACTATAGGTTAGGCACGAGTTCTATTTTTTTAGCTCAATATGGTGACTGAATTTTTTTGGGATATCTTCTTTTATTACGAATCCTATCAAAGAATTGATTTAGCTATAATGAGATGATTGGTGGCTTTGAAGGTGCAAATCCTTTGGATTGATATCTTTTAAGAGCCCAGGCTTCCGAAGAATTGTTGTACATCGATTTTTTGATCACGAGTCTGTTCACTATTAGAAAATTTCATTGGGTTATGGCCGATTTATTCTCTAAGTTGAAATACAGTCGGACCTCTCTATAACGGCGTTATTTGTCTGGATATTTTTTGTCTACTACAACGAAATGTTGTTATAGAGAACATAGAATATAACATAACATAAAGAATCGGTTTCAAAGAAAACTTGGCCATTAAAGTGAACGTTGTTATAGAAGATGACTGTTATAGAGAGGTCTGACTGGACATTGCATTGCTATGAATCTGAATCAGTGTTTTTTTCTTTTTTCTGCAGGGTTTTCCTGAAATTCTGAAGGGCACTGTGGTTAATCCATACACAAAGAGATACCTCCCTCCTTTTGATGAATTCGAGGTAGATCGTTGCATTCTTCCCCAAAACTCAACTACTGTATTTCCTTCCATTCCTGGTCCTTCCATTTTTTTGGTCGTGGAGGGAGAGGGGACGATGACCACATCATCAGACGAGGTAGTTGCTGAAGGTGATGTCTTATTTGCATCTGCAAATACCAAGATTACTGTTGCAACCTTGTCCGGTTTGCATCTATATAGAGCAGGAGTTAGCAGCAGGTTGTTTGAGTTGCATAAATAGTGTATTTAATTTAACTCTAGCTAGGATTTTTTTATCAAATACCAGGAATCTTTCTGTATAATGCGCATCTACACAGATTAATTTGTTGAGTCAAAGTAATATTATTGGTAGCTGAATTCTTCTCTCGGATAAACATATCTCCTACTTTTTTGACATATACCGTCAGACCTCTTTATCAGTCTTTATAACAGTCATCCTCTATAATAATATTTTTCTATAACAACCATATTTTCTATGGAATCGATCTTTCATGTTATGTTATATCATACATTCTTTACAACAGCATTTTGCTTTAGCAACCAAAAATATTGAACGATACTATTATAGTAGAGAGTTTTGGCTGTACATGAAACTGACCCTTGTTTTATGGAAAAAAAAATAAACAAGGGGGAAGAGAAGGAATTTTGGAAAAAAGGTTTAGATAATGGAACAGGAAAGAAGGTAGAAGGGGAAGGATCATTTCCTTCTTGGTTGAACTTGCAAGTTTTTACAGTATATACTTATAGGGGCTTAAGAGCAGTATATTGATCAGGACGTTTCCAGGATGCCTTAATCCAAAATTAAAATTCCATCCTTTTGTTCTTTCTGAGTTTCCATCACTTTCTCTTATGCCTATATTTTAGGAAACATTACGTGGTGTAGCTAACTTATACACTGTATTTATGATACATAAGGATACACTTCCGAAAATTACCTAACATAGCTACAGTTTAGGATTTATAGCAAATACAATTCCGAATCTCAAATCAAGAATTTCTACTGAAACCGAAGAACTGTCGACGTTCAATCCCCAAGCGCACGTTGCTAAAACTGAGAGAAATCGTCTCAGATCAGCTGAAAATGCAATCCATCTCATCCCTTCTATTAGCATATATTATAAAATATTCCACATATATTTTGTAATATTTAGTGTTGTATAATTATGGTTGATTCTTATTGGTGAAATTGAATATTTGAAATTCAACAGATCCTCTCTTTTCTTCTTGAAAAATAACTGAAATGACAAAATTTTTACCATAAAGAATCTCCTTTTTTTATTTTACACATATGGATTTTATCGAATTTGATCGATCAGTAATAATAATGCTTGTAATTTGAACATGGTATATAGACTTAATTTCTTCATGAACTCCTGATTTTATCAATTCCAATAAATTAACCAAATTCAAAATTTGATTAAGATCTATATATATATTTGTATTAATGAAAAGACTCCCCAAGGGAGATTAATACAATTCTATATGATATCATAAGCCAAAACTTCCTCCTTATCCTAAACACTAAAGTGGCAGCCCTTCTCCTCCCTTTTCCGGCACCAAACCGGTTGTATACCACCGGTATACCGTTGATACACGTTGATATACACCTCATATACAGCGACTAAGACCTCCACGACCCCCTATACCTTTGATATACCACTAATATACAACCTTCTCACCTTAAATATTTCTCCAATAGGTAGTATACTACTTGTATACAGCCTCCCGAAGCCGATATACACCTTGTATACGGCAGAAATTGCCCGTATACAGCCTCCCTAAGCCGATATACACCTTGTATACGATCAATTATGCCTCACATACACCTCGGCTACGCCCCGAACCCCCAAAGTTTTTCTTTTCCGGAAGAACTCATGGCGGAGAATAACCATGGTGGTTTTCCTGGCAGTAGCAGGAACAAACATGGGGCCTGGGCCTCCAGCAGCTACCTAGAGCCTGCGGCCCAACTGAAAAATTGGCTACATCACCGCCCATTAGCGTGGGAGCACTACCGACGGGCCATAGCTATCATGTCCAATTGCCTGCAGTCCAACAACGACCCAGCAGTTTGGGAGCATCACCAACAGGCCACAACCATCAGGCCCAATATCCTGTAGCCCAGCAGTCTGCTCCAGGCCTTCCCCAAATCAATTTGGGCTAGGTTTTCAACACATTGACTCGTCAGCAGGCCGATAATGCATGATATATGGATACGGGCGCCACGTCTCACCTCGCCAACAATTCTGGTAATCTTTCTCAACTGCGAAATTTAAATACTCCACAATCTATTATGGTCGGAAATTGTCATCGCATTCCAATTCAAGGGTTTGGCCACACAATTACCCCATCACCGCATCCACACTTCTCCCTTAAAAACATCATATATGCCATGAACATTATCAAAAACTTAATCTCTGTTAGAAAATTTGCCACCGATAATTCCGTATCAATTAATTTTGACCCGTTTGGGTTTCTGTAACGGACCTTCGTACCGGAAAACTCCTTACACAGTGCAATAGTGAGGGGGACCTCTATCCACGTCTGTTGCCAGTATCAATCCTCCCACGTCTCTAGCTGCCCTCGCCACTCCTTCCACTGCTTTCGCAACAATATCTCCATCAATGTGGCATAGTATACTCCCTCCGTCCCTATTTATATAATGTAGTTTGATTGGGCACGAAGTTTAAGAAATAAAGGAAGACTTTTGAATCCTATGATCTAAAAAAAACCAAAGATATTTGTGTGGTTATAGATTATCTTGTTAAGAGTAAAATGTAATATTTAAAGTTAAATTATTACTAAATATAAAAATGTGTCATTCTTTTTTGGACTAACTAAAAAGGAGTGTGTCATATAAATTGAGACAGAGAGAGTAATTATGTAAAATTACCTACATAGTATAACCTAAGTGTAACACAAACATAAATATAGTATCTAGTTCCTTCTTGTAAGATGATTGACATTAGATTATTGTTAAAATTATATCCAAAAAATAGTTTTCACGTACGAAACAAAAAATAATTGTTGGGGCATTCTAATGGAATGACTTGAAAAATAAACAAATAAACCACATAATTAAATTACTACTCACCTTAGATCTTGCCAACATTCCTCGTTCATTTCGGCAAGGTGCCTTTATAATGAAATGTGAATTTTAATAATATTGATTAAAACGTTGCATGGTTTTTGGTCAAAAATTTCCAAACTTAAGGGATGTTTCCAGTTAAGTGGGATAGCACATGCATGTAGTAGATGATACTGGTCAAAACTCATATACTCTATTTGGGACGGATGGAGTATGACTTATATTTCTCTCTAAGTGTTTTTTTTATTAAAAAATATTTATTTTAAAAAATTATGGTGTTTGACCAAGTTTTTAAGAAAAAATAATTTTCATGAGAAGTACTTTTAAAAAGCATTTTTGAAAAAAATATAGTTAGAAAACATTGCCTAATATGTTTCTTTTGTTAAAATAAACATTTAAAAAAAATATTTTTGACCTCCCAAAAGCTTGGCAACATGTTAATAATCATATTTAAATTTTGACAACTAAAATTAAATTATTTATTTTGAAATAAACAACCTAAAGAAAATACCCGATAATGGAAGGGAGGTAAATATTTTGACTACAAATATGGAAGGAAAGAAATATGCATCCTATATAAGGATTTTGTTTTTCTCTTAGGAAAGTTGAGCATTTTCCATAATTGTAGGGAGAAAAAATACGTAGTTGTTTATCCGGCCACCTTGATGGGGCTTTGCCGTTCCGTTGGTGCGGAATGAATATTGGGTTCTAGCCGATTAACCCTCGATGAATTGCGGCAATAATCCAATAATGGGTTCGCTTATTTGTCCCAGACCTCGTAGGCTTGGAGATCATAATAGCCATTCTAACTGCATTCCATTAAGGTAATGTCTATTTTTCAAGATTTTCATGACCCAATAATGTTGATGATCCTATGTTTAATGGGTCTTCATTCTTTTTTGTTTTTGTTGGTTTCTAATCCTTGTACTTTCCTCCGACCCTACTTATGCAATTACACTGTATATGTTTTTGAGATTATTGTTTTCTAATCCTTATAATGCCAATTATTCAAGATTTCAATGACCCATTAATGTGGATGATCCTATGTTTAATGGGTCTTCATTCTTTTTTGCTTTTGTTGGTTTCTAATCCTTGTACCTCCCTCATAACCCACTTGTGCGATTACGTTGTATATGTTTTTGTGTTGTTATTATTGTTTTCTAATTCTTATGATGCCAATTATTCAAGATTTTAATGACCCATTAATGTGGATGATCCTATGTTTAATGGATCTTCATTCTTTTTTTTTTGTTGGTTTCTAATCCATGCCAACTTTTCAAGATTTTAATGACCCATCAATGTTGATGATCATATGTTTAATGGGTCTTCTTTCATTTTTGTTTTTTTATTTTGTTGGTTTCTAATCCTTGTAATGCCAATTTTTCAATATTTTAGTGACCCATTGGATTGTTTCCCGTGGTTCATTATTGTATTGTTTTCATTGATACCATTCTTTATTACAATTGTTCTTAAAATTATATTGTATGATGTTGTAAATCTGTTGTAATACATTGTTATATAATCATGGAAAAGCTCAATATTTATAACCACGGATTTGTTTTTTTGCGTGGTAACAGTCAAACCAAACAATAAAAATGTTATTTTTACCACAATAAAAGATACATTCTATCCTAACATTGCATTCATTAATACAGTACAATACAATCTGATACTGTACAATACGATATTGTACATTATGATTACATGGGTAATGACCATCCAAATAGAGTTTAAAGTTGATGGTCCTATGTTTAGTATGACTTCTTACTTTTTTGTTTTTGTTGGGGTTTTGATTTCTAATCCTTTTGTAATGCCTATTTTTTCAAGATTTTGATGACCCATTAATGTTATTGTTCTTCTGTTTAATGGGTCTGCTTACCCTTTTTTTTTTGGGTTTTGATGGTGGGAAAGAAATCAAGATGAGGCCTTTATGTCAAACGGTGGAGCAGAACTTATTGATCTCATTCTCAAAGAGGTACATTTTCTGTTAACGTTTATCGCCACAATCCTTATGGATGTTTTAATTCTTTGAAATGTTTTTTTTTTCCTTTATGTATGATGAATATGCGATATGCTGCCAAACAAAAAAAAGGAGGATTTTTAACTGAGGAGTGTTGCAGAAGGTTGACCGTTAAATTTAGAAATAGTTTGAATCTTCTAATATTGAACCAGCCATGACGTGCAAATTTGAGCAAGTTCTTCAACGAAGGGTATGTTTGGGACCAAATTCAAAAGGAGGGCAAATTTGCTCTATTTTCATAGTTGAGGGGCAAATCTGAGTCATTCCACTAACGATAAGGGTATATTTAGGACCAAATTCAAAGGGAGGGCAAAGTTGTTCTATTTCCCATAGTTGAGGGACATTTTTGGCCCTTTTCCCATTTTTAAATGAGGAGTGTTGTGGTAGCTAGGTTGATGGTCAATTTATAAATAGTTTGAATCTTTCAATATTGAATTTCCTTATAAAAAATCTTTCAATATTGAATCCGCCACGGCGTTCAAACCTTCAAAATTAATGGTTACAAAGGATTCATGTAGGATGTAGCCAATCTCTAAGAAGTTTGGGATTCAGGCTAAGTTGATTGATTAGAATTATATTGTTTCTACCGGAATTGACATAACTCTCAAGGATACAACAACAACAACATACCCAATGAAATCCCACAATGTGGGGTCTGGGGATGGTAGAGTGTACGCAGACCTTACCTCTACCTTGGTAGGTAGAGCGACTGTTTCCTAGAGACCCTCGGCTCTGACATAACTCTCAAGGATGAAACTTATTATTTATGGCTTTTCTGCATGTAGTGATGTCAAAATTTTGTTTTTTTTGGTCAAAGCTTCTGTATATTAAGGATGTTAACATGATAAACCTTGCACATCATTTGAGTTAGTCGGCTTTGCATATATCTTTATAATCACAAATATCTTATACTGTTTCAAACATATTGTCAATATGAAAATCAGCCTCATTGTCGGCAAAATGTGTAGAATTCCAAGCTACATAACACAATTTTACACGGTCATTGCGTTTTAGTTCTCAATGATATGATGAAGCTCTAATGCTATGTGTGTGGCATCCATGAGCATGAGCCTCATGGAGACCTGAAAATTGACATGTGATATCAGATAAAGTTCAACTGTTTAGATTATTTGCATTGAAGCTGTACTATTAAAACTATGAGTTCAGATCTAATATTTAATGAGATTTTAGTAGGATTTTACATATATATCTATGAACCCGTAACCAAAAGGCTACATCCACCCCAGTGATTATAGTAGCTCAATGAAGGTAGTCCTGCAATTAGTTAGCCCACTAGAAGGGGATCTTGGTGGCTAACCTGACCTCCTTCCTTCTTGGTAGTTGAGAGTCCAATCAAATGATAATTGTGAAATAATTGCAATGTTCCCGTCTTTCTGTTTATCCCATTCCTTAGTACATGTCAATATACTATCAGCCAGCTAGGCTTGGCCCCATCACTCCATACATTATTTTCCTTCATAATCCTTTTAAACATCTTAATATCTAACCCTCCCCGGACCCCATTTATGGGATCACACTGGGTATGTTGTTGTTGTTGTACCTATCTAAATGAATAGCTGTTTCTTTTGTCGCTCTATCTCAAAATGTGGCTACGTATACCAACAAGGTTATAAAACATTCCAGTGATTAGAATGATCTACATGGTCTAACAGGATGGCATAGCTGCAACACAATATGCATCCGATTTGTCATCATCCCCTCCTTTCTTCTCTGGTTCACCGCCTTGCAGGGCTATGAATCCATTAATCCATGATGCTCAATTCGCAAACGAAAAGCAACCCCGTTTATCTTCTTCACCAAGTCCATCTGCTTCATCTTCATCTTCTCCATCATCAAGTTGTAAAGGAAGAAGGTGTGCAAGGGCAAGACTTGGGCAAAATCAGTCACCAAATAGAGTGGAGGGCTTTGACTGCCGAAACTCTCGCATGGCTGCTATGGCTTAAATCTTCGTCACTAAACAGTACAGCTGAACTCTGTATATAGAATATCTGACTAGAAATGAAGAACATTTTTTTGGAGAATTATTAGTGATTGATTAGAAGGTAAAGTTTTTATTTTGATTTTTTGCTTTAATATTATTGTGCAAAGATATGGCTCTTTTGCACAAATTATTTAAAATAAGGTGGTTGAGAGTTGATAAGTTTGTTTGTGTGTATCTGTAAGTGCACTCAATTGATTTTGGTGCCACGAGTTTTTGATAATTTAAGAAGTAATTGTATTGTATATATGTGAAATTTGGAATAGAAAGTGGTTATTGAATTTTGCTCCCCTGCATATCCTTTATCTGAGGTAAGGTGCATACTAAATACCTTCATCACAAGCAACAACAGTTGGAACACAGCCAAATTTCTTGGAAGAGTTGATGTAGTGAAGTTGGAAGTATTCCGTAAGTGTATGATCTTAGAAATCCTATCCCTTTTATCTCCGTTTCCACAATGGTGGCCAAGAAGCTACTTCCTCTGTCCCAAAAAGATTGACCTGCTTTTTTTATTAATTTGTCCTAAAAAGATCAACTCATTTCTATATTTAGAAACAATTCAACTTTATGAGATAATTTACAACCACACAAATATCTAAGATTTGTTTTGAACCACATATTTTAAAAGTCATCTTTTATTTTTTAAATTTTGTGTCAAGTCAAATTAGGCCAATCTTTTTGGGACGTAGATAGTATAAAGTATTCGACATTTAAAAGGTGTGAAGCACGTTAATTTTCCATGCCATTAACAGATTGGCTAATGCTCCAAATGCTAATCAGGTACAGCAGGTTCGGGCAGCATGTGAGTGTTGTGGTGATGATCACATAAGTTTGAGATATTTCATTAGCAAAAGATATTGCTTCGAGAGTAACCAAAATTGTGCTTTTTTAATAGCCCCGTTGCCCAAGCTTTCAAAATCTTGTTATTTTGAAAAATATTTTTTGGTCAAAAGTACTTTATAGAGTCAAAACATGTGTTTGATTAACAATTTGAAAAATGCTTCTGCCATCATTAGAGCGGCACTTCAACCCATCTTGTGAGATTACACTGGTTATCTTGTTGTTGTAGAGCGGTAACTTGCGCTTGACTAGTTTTCAATAAAGTGCTTCTATGGAGAAACTACATACTTTTTTTTTATCTTCAGAAAACAGTTTATGCTATTATTCAAAAATATGTTTTTTTTCTTCTAAAAGCTTGATTAAATATCTCAACTCACTAAACTAATCACTTTTGGATTTCCAAAAACTTAGCCAAATAGGTTATAGGAGTAGAAGAAAGAAAGAATGATTTTTGGGAACTAAATGAGTGATTGAAATCTTTCATCATCTGAAAGGGCATTGTGGGGGTGCTTCTGGTGCATGTGTGGACCATTTGCATTTAGGATTGAAGATATTATCAAGATAAAATTCATATAAGCCACAAGAATCTAAAACAACAAAATCTACAAATAAAGCACCAAATCATTATTATTAGGTCCTCATAACTTGGTTGAAATCCGAAAACATACATACACCGAATAGAAATTAAGGAAACATAAACAGTTTTGTGGACAAACTAGAAAGAAAAAAAAACCTAAGTACCATTTCAAAACAAACTGCCCCTAAAGACAATTTTGTTCCTAATATGAAACTTAGTAGCCTTCTGGCTTGTAGGCAATGAAACTGATGCACTGCACTTGACGAACGTTGTCGAATCCGATGATTCTGATCCATGCTTGTGGGTAAGCCTTCTTGGCCTCCTCGACCTCAGCCAACACCTGGGTAGCATCGGTGCACCCGAACATGGGCAACTTCCACATTGTCCAGTACCTTCCATCGTAGTATCCTGGTGAACGGTTGTTCTCACGGTAGACGAATCCGTGCTGCACATATTCCAATAAAAAATAAACGTTAACATAACATATTCATGTTAATTATGCTTAATAGTAGTGGTTAAATTTAAAATAGATATTAACCTCAGTCTCGAATTCCAAGCAAGGAACCCATCCATTCTTCAAAAGGTACTCAACTTCCTTGAGCAATTGCTCGTCGGACAAATCAGGAAGGTATGAGAGAGTCTCGTACTTCTTCAGGTTAATTGGTGGCCACACCTATACTCCACAACAAAAAGAATTTTAAGTAATCCAATTACTATTAATATATACGTATATACCTACTCCTGTCATGAAAATATTCTAAGTATCGTTTAAATTCGCACCTATTATCAATAAAATATTCAAAAGTATAAGGGTTTATACCTAGTAATTTAAAATGTTAGATCTGACACGGATTTAGGACAAGTTCTTTTTTCCTCAAAAGTATAAGGGTCTATACCTAGTAATAATTCTGAATTTGTCAATTCTAGATCTTTAATTTGCTTCTAATTCTAAATGTTGAGAATATAATCAAATATTAAAAGTGTGTTCTGTGTAACAGCTTAAGCTTTTAGATCAGATGGTCACACACTTCAATATGGTATCAGAGCAGGCCAAAAGTCATGGGATCGAACCTTACCGCCACTTATTATCAAAAAGAATTTCCATGTGTTTGGACCATGAAAAAAAATCAATATTCTCAACACTAAACATAGATATTATATACAGGATGCACTATGACTATGTCTTCTCCATGTGTATAACATTAGTGGCAGAGTCACAGTGCTAGCTATGAGTTTGACAGAATCCAGTAGCTTTGATTTAAACCTTGTATTTGTGATAACATGTTCATTTAATATGTTCAAATGATCTATTCATAATCCGGTAAACAAAACAATTTGTGGTCCAGAACTCTTAACTAAAATCATGATTCTACCTCTGATAACATACTTAAACATTAAGCAACTGGAACTTGACGTCTATACACTATCAGATTACTTAAAAGATAACTAATATAACATGTAACTTGTTCATAAAAATTGAGACTAGTAAGTTTAAAAATAAGACAAATTACTTGTTACAACAGATTAAGAAATGTTTTTTACATTGTCAGTGTATATCGATTAATTACCTGCATGCACTGAACTCTTCCACCATTGCTAGCAATGGAAGTGATGTCAAGATTTTGCTTCCTTGAAACAGGGAAGGAGACAGCAGATTTTAGGCCAGTGAAGGGTGCAACCATGTTAGCTTGAGCAACATTGGTGCGGGTGGCAACTGCTGCAGAGGAAATAACTGAGGAAGCCATTGCTAGTTAGAAGAATTTCTTCTATCTTTTGTTTTTCTAAGATGGTTCATTGCGTAGTTGCACACCACCCTTTATATTAAATGATAATGATAAGGTTTCACATATTTCACAATATCTAACAGACAAAAATCAACAAAAGCCTCATCTTGGAGGAAACCTAAACCATTGGATTTACATTTTACAACAACTTAATATCCACATATGAAATGTTGCAAATTATTTTTTTCTCGCCACAATGGAGGTGCCACGCGTAAGCACCTCAGTAATCTTATCTCATCCTAGATGGGGAAGGAAGAGGATATGAATGTGTGATTGAGGTTGGTTAATTTCTTTGAATCCCTCATGCTTGGACTTTAATACCAGCCTTTTTTTCAATTTTTTGGGTTTTTCCAAAGATTCATGATTTAGAAGTTTAAAGTAAATTTGATAGCTAGAGTACTGTTTGCTTGCTTATATTGCACATAACTTGATGCAATACAATAACTCCTTGACAACTTGGAAATTTTTTCTCATCGCCACAAGTTTTTCAAGGAATACTACATCTTTCCTCTTTGCAACCAAGTCCTTTTTATTACTCCCTCAGTCTTAACTTATGCTATCATACTTTCCTTTTTGATCAATCACAAAAAGAATACCATACTTATTTAAAAATAATTTAATTTTTAATTTTACTCTTAATAAGATGATTTATAATAACCACAAATATCTATGATTTGTTTTACTCAACAAATTTCAAAAATCTTTTATTCTTTTTTATCATCATATAAATTGGGAGAGGAAGTAATATTGCTAAAATCGAAAGGGACATGAAAGAAGTAAAGAGACAAAAATATTTTGGGAGAACTTTTTTCTTCCATTGTATTCACAATATGACCTCCTTATATACATGTACGTCACCGCCTAAGTTAATCCTATTCTAATAGGACCACAATCTAGATATTACCATAATTATGAAGGAATTGCAATTTATCTCTCTCTCTCTCTCTCTCTCTATATATATATATATATATATAATCCTATTATTTTGGTCGATCTAATACCCCCCTCAAGTTGGAGCATGAGGATTGCAAACGTCCAACTGGACAAGTAAATGAGCATATTGCGACTCTCTCAACGCCTTCGTAAACACATCAGCCAATTGTTGACTGGTTGGCACGTAGCTGGGGGATATATGTCCAGACTGGAGCTCATCCCCGACATAGTGATAGTCCACTTTAATATGTTTTGTTCGTTCATGAAACACTAGATTTTGGATAATGTACAATGTCGCTTAACTATCATAGTACACATTAGCCGAATATTTGTGTTCGACTCCCAAACTCTGCAGGATTCCTTTTAGACATTTCAATCCATATACCGTCACTGTCATCGACCGGTATTCTGCCTCTGTAGATGAGTGAGAGACAATATGTTGCTTCTTAGTCTTCCAAGACACGGGTGAATTCCCGATTAAGATAAACCACCCAATAAGTGACCGTCAGGTTAACACGCATGATGCTTAGTCTGAATCACATTATCCATACCAACAGAGGTCATAATCCTTCCACATTACTGTTCTTTATCCAGTGTTCTTTGTCAAATAATGCACCACTTGGAGAGCCGTGTCCCAGTACACTTCCTCCGGCTGCTGCATGAACTGAGATAGTACATGCACACAATATGATATATATATATATATAAGTCTACCTACCAATCGACTATATGATTTCGGATCTACCAACTTGGCTCCACCAGCCAGTGTCAAACTGTGATTCTGTGCCATGAGAGTGTTGATGGATTTAGCTCCCAATAATTCGGTCTCAGATATTATGTCAAAGGCATATTTACGCTGATACAAAAATATCCTGATAGGACCCCTGACAAATTCAACTCCCATAAAATACTTCAAGGATCCTAAATATTTCATGTGGAAACACTTACGGATATAGTCTTTTAACCATTCAATGCCATTGTGTTTGTTTTTGGAAATGATCAAGTCATCCACATAAACTAAAATGTCGAGATGCATACCTCCTTGTTTTATAGTGAAGAAAGAGTAATCTGAGTACGACTGTCTGAATCCATACTTTATCAAAGTGTTTGACAGCTTCACAAACCAACACCTTAGAGCTTGTTTTAATTCGTACAAAGATTTTCAGAGATGACACCCGGTGACTATTTCATAAACACTTCCTCCTTGAGGTCTTTGTGCAAGAAGTTATTATGAACATCTATCTGATGTAGCTCCCGAACTAATTCAATGTCTTTAAGCATGTGAGCATCAGTTTCGAGTAGCCGCAACTGCCAAAAATACTCGAACAATCACCACCTTATCAACCATAATAAATGTTTCATTATAGTCGATGCCTTCCTCCTGTTTGTTTCCGAAAATGACCAAGCGAGCCTTATATCTCTCGATGGTTCCATCGGAGTTTTACTTGATCTTGTACACCCATCTACATCTGAGTGTCTTCTTATCCGGTGGCAACGTCTCTAGTGTTCATGTTCCATTATCCTTTAATTCTAGTATCCCTTGTCACATTGTTTTCCATCATTATTCCTTTTTCATGGCTTCCAAGAAATTTCTCATCTCGTTTTTTATAGTAATAGCTGCAAGAAAATTTTAGTGTTGCAAAGAAAAAATTTCACAAGTTATGTAGTGAGATACATGGTAAGGTGCACCTGAAGGTTGCTAAGGAACACGTGGACAATCTAATGGACTTTACTTCCGTACCATTTCAGTGACATAGTCGTACAACCGGACTGACTTTTGTTTTTGATGTTTTCACTGGACCGTCTGTTCTTTCGATTGGATTTATTTAGTTTGGATCTCTTCTATCCGAACTTCCTTCATATGTTCTCTATTCAGGTCGCATCTCTATCTAGTCTGAGTCATTCTGGACTTCAAGTCCGGTATCTGATTTTTGGATTGTGTCTATATGGGTGTCTTTTCTAGTGTTATCTATACTAATTGTATCCATCTGGTCTTCTTCTCTGGATTTGTCTATCCTCTCTTCTCTATTTCTTACCACCAAGTGTTCAAGCCCCCTTGCTACAGAACCACCACTTTTCGGGATGAGACTCCCGGACTCTTTATTTTTTATCAAGCCATCCGATCCTGAAGCAAACGAGAACATGATTTCATAGAAGTCCACATCTCTTGAGACAAAGATTTTCTTATTTCCTAGGTCAAACAACTTCCATCGATCCTTTCCGTAGGGGTATCCTACAAATACACACTTAGGGCTCCAACTTTCAAACTTATCTCGAGTTCTTCCCATTTTGTGCACGTAGCACAGTGACCCCAACACTCTAAAATGTTTATACTGTGGTGCCTTCCCATGCAAAATCTCGTAGGGAATTTTTCCATTCAACACTAAAGATGGTGTTCGATTAATCAGGTGCCCAACAATCAATACATATTCCCCTAAAAATTTATTGGAAGATGGTCTTGAAACCTTAATGATCGTGTCGTGTTGAGAATGTGATGGTGTTTTCTTTCTACCCTTTCATTTTGTTGAGGATATCCTGTGCAAGTGTTTGAAAAAAACTTCATGTTCAAAGAAATAATTCTTTATACATGTGACTTAGTTCCATTATCACTTCTAACTATCTTCGCTTGTTTACCAAACTGTCGGTCCACAAAAGCGAACAAAATTTTCAAGGTCTGGGAATACTTCTTTCCTATCAACCGAAAGAAAAATTCACACTGCTCGAGAACAATCATCCGCAATAGCAAAAAAATATGAGACACCACAAGAAGATGGAGTCCTATAAGGCCCCCATAAATCACAATGAATCAATTTAAAAATCTCAGTAGTTATATTATCACTTAAAGGGGAACATCTCCCACCAAAAGATCAGTCCAATAATACCACTCACTGGTAAATAGCGCAATACTTCTTCGTGAATATACTTCTTGTTTGTTTTTCCCTCTGACAAATGTCACACTCTTTATCTAATCTAACACTACTTTTATTTAGACCTAATGCAGAAATCAATTTTATTACTCGTACTGAAGGATGACCCAGTCGCTTGGGCCAAAACTCTATCCAATCTGCTGCTTCCATTTTCATAGCTCGTATCTGTTGTACGTTTTTGAAGTTGTAAAGTCCACCTCATTGTTCACCCATTCCAATCATCTTTCTTGTGGTGGAGTCATGTACAACACACATAACTTTGTTAAATTTTGCATCGCAATCTAAAAGATAAATTAGTTGCGACATAAATTAAATTGCAAGTTAAATCCGGAACATAGAGATCATCCTTCGACCATATCGCATCATTCATTCTGATTGTTCCCTCTTTACAAGCCACCGAGTTACTTCCATCCAGAAGTCCAACCGGACACTAAGGAATGTCCCGTTGATTATATTGCTCCTCCGAATTACCAGTCACATGATTGGTATCCCCGGTGTCAATAATACATGATGCATTTTCGGTCTTACTAACCATCTTGTTATTTGTTTTCATCCTTTGTGACTTTAACATATGTACCACAGTCTTCTAGTCCTCGTCGCTCAATTTCGGAGGTCTTGTCCGGTCTATGCTCGTCATTCTCGGCTCTCGCTGATTTTTATCCTTTGTTACCATAACGTTAGTCCGATAGTTATCTCTTTCCCAATCGAATCCCGGAACACCTCTTTATTATTGTGGTTGTCCTCGTCCCCGGGCACATGTCTTTCCTTCGCCTTTTTTATTACCCGACCACCACTCCAGGTAGCCATGAGTTGAAAGTATCCGTTCACGTCCTGATTGAATCTCTTACAATGCGTTCAGAATAAACCATTATTTCCCCTCACCTTGTTCCCGGTAAGAATATTTTTCTTGCACCGCAAAGGCCATGGTTTCACTCTGTTCCTCTATTTTATATGTGACACCTTTCACGCGCTCTTTTTGTACCAGCTTCAAATTGACTTTGTTCAAAGATGACAATGGTTCTTGCTCAGTAAGTTAGACCTTACCATTCCATACGATGTCTCATCCAATTTCATGAGGAAAAAATGCACATTTTATTTTTTCCCCTTTAGCCTCTAGGACTGTTCACATATTACACATACACTTACCGCACGTACAGGTTGGGATCTGTTCATATTTTGCCAATTCGTCTACAATATTTGTCAGTTTTTTATAATAATCCACTATTGTCCTACCCTTCTGTTTGTACTCCGCAAGTTCTGCCATGCATCCGAGGATCGTTGACGACTGCGGAACGAGCCCGAATATTTGTGCAGAATTCCTCCGCTTCCTCTCTATGTGAGCTAGTCGAGAGGAGCGTCGGTTCTATGGTGTTGCGAATCCAAGACACCGACAATGAGCTTATAATCCACCAGTCTTCTAGATTTGACGACTCTTCATCCAGTTTCTTGATTGTTCCATCAATGAAATCAAAAAACAAATCTCGCCCTTAGGGCCGTTCTCATGGATTTTGCCCATTCCTAAAAGTTTTTACCCTTCATTGGACTTGTGTCACCACAATTTCAGGGTTGTCATTCGACGTTATGCCGTACGGAAATATTATTTTTCTCTTAATCTTGTCTTCCTCACCAGCATGCCCCTTGCCTTTGTCACCGTCATTTATTTTGCCGTCACCCATCATTATCACGCAGTCTAGTAATTTTTATGTTCTTTCTAACATGGATTTGATACCATGCTAAAATTGAAAGAGTCGCGAAAGAAGTAAGAGACAAGAATATTTTAGGAGAACTTTTTCTCTACCATTGTGTTCGTGACCTCCTTATATACAAGTAAGCCACCGCCTAAGTTAACCCTATTCTAATAGGACCACAATTCCTATATTACCATAATTACAAAGGAACTTCAATTTTCATATATATATATATATATATATATATATATATAACATAGTTTGAATTTTGAAATTTGGGGTCTTAAACATGCCATGACATTTTTGTGGCTATATGAAAACATGTCGCTAAAGGTAAAATGAGAAGTTCAAAGTCAAATTATTTTCAAATATAAAAAGATATCATTCTTTTTCGAACGAACATATAAGAAAATAATTTTCATAAAATAAAACAGAGGGAGCAACATTTAAACAAAAGCAAGAATTAGAGAGTTGGAGGCCGTTTCAATTTATAGTAATTCTTTCTTCTATACGAATGACAAAAAATTCTTGCACGAGCATTCTAACTATAACAACCCATCCGGTTGTTTTTAGCTTGAGACCTCTATTTGACTATTTTACCCTTCCTGTAGACTCTGTGTGGGGTTTGTGATGCACGGGGAGGGGTGGCACGAATCCCGAGGTTCATTTTCATGAATTTTAGATGAAAAACCCAAAACCAGAAACTTAGAGTTGGATAGTTTGACTCACAGTTGACTTTTGACTAGATGAGTTCGTTTCCGGGTTCCATCACTTCCGATAGCTCGGGAGGGTATGACTTAGTCGAGTCATTGGTTCGCTTCTCAAGGCAATCAGATATATTATGTGGCCTTATTTGTAAAATATAGATATTTGATTATTCCGGCGATTCTTTAGAAAAGTATGTCTTAGCTTAGTTAAATGAGAAATTCGAGGGTATGAGCGAGTTCGTAGCACTGTTTACCTTAGACGAGCATGTCTGATTTGTGTCCGGGAGGTCTCGGGAGTGTTTCGGGTGTTTGATGGGAGTTTGAAGTTATTTTCCATGTTCTGGTGTCTGGTGTCCACCTCGGCGGCACCTGTTCTCGCTCTGACATGTCCACCTCGGCCGGAGGTTGGCTCGCCGAAATGGGGGTTGGTAAAGTGTGGAGTTTCCGCCTTGGAGGAGGGTTGGTCCGCAGGGGTGAGTCCGCCTTTGCGGAGTGGGGTACGACGTGATGCAGAGGCGAGGTGTCACGTGACACCGCCTCAGAGAGGTCTTTTCACGTCGTAGCGGGTCCATGCCAGCGGAGTCGATTCCGCTGGCCGGAATTACTGTATCAGGTATCCTATGTAATTTTCTAGGTCAGATTTCATTTCCCAAAATAATATATCTCGAACCTAGAGCCGCCAACTGAGATATTTCAAAGGTTTAGAACGGAAATTCATCTTTCAGGTAACAATTTCCTCCTTTATGATTTTATGATTTGATTCCATGTTTCTAAGTCCCTTAACGTGGTCTAGTATCTCAAAGGGAATTTAGTAGGTTGGGAGGGGGGGACCATTTGCATTTAGGACTGGAGATATTATCAAGATAAAATTCATATAAGCCACAAGAATCCAAAACAACAAAATCTACAAACAAAGCACCAAATCATTATTATTAGGTCCTCATAACTTGGTTGAAATCCGAAAACATACATACACCGAATAGAAATTAAGGAAACATAAACAGCTTTGTGGACAAACTAGAAAGAAAAAAAACCTAAGTACCATTTCAAAACAAACTGCCCCTAAAGACAATTTTGTTCCTAATATGAAACTTAGTAGCCTTCTGGCTTGTAGGCAATGAAACTGATGCACTGCACTTGACGAACGTTGTCGAATCCGATGATTCTGATCCATGCTTGTGGGTAAGCCTTCTTGGCCTCCTCGACCTCAGCCAACACCTGGGTAGCATCGGTGCACCCGAACATGGGCAGCTTCCACATTGTCCAGTACCTTCCATCGTAGTATCCTGGTGAACGGTTGTTCTCACGGTAGACGAATCCGTGCTGCACATATTCCAATAAAAAATAAACGTTAACATAACATATTCATGTTAATTATGCTTAATAATAGTGGTTAAATTTAAAATAGATATTAACCTCAGTCTCGAATTCCAAGCAAGGAACCCATCCATTCTTCAAAAGGTACTCAACTTCCTTGAGCAATTGCTCGTCGGACAAATCAGGAAGGTATGAGAGAGTCTCGTACTTCTTCAGGTTAATTGGTGGCCACACCTATACTCCACAACAAAAAGAATTTTAAGTAATCCAATTACTATTAATATATACGTATATACCTACTCCTGTCATGAAAATATTCTAAGTATCGTTTAAATTCACACCTATTATCAATAAAATATTCAAAAGTATAAGGGTATATACCTAGTAATTTAAAATGTTAGATCTGACACGGATTTAGGACAAGTTCTTTATTCCTCAAAAGTATAAGGGTCTATACCTAGTAATAATTCTGAATTTGTCAATTCTAGATCTTTAATTTGCTTCTAATTCTAAATGTTGAGAATATAATCAAATATTAAAAGTGTGTTCTGTGTAACAGCTTAAGCTTTTAGATCAGATGGTCACACACTTCAATATGGTATCAGAGCAGGCCAAAAGTCATGGGATCGAACCTCACCGCCACCTATTATCAAAAAGAATTTTCATGTGTTTGGACCATGAAAAAAAATCAATATTCTCAACACTAAACATAGATATTATATACAGGATGCACTATGACTATGTCTTCTCCATGTGTATAACATTAGTGGCAGAGTCACAGTGCTAGCTATGAGTTTGACAGAATCCAGTAGCTTTGATTTAAACCTTGTATTTGTGATAACATGTTCATTTAATATGTTCAAATGATCTATTCATAATCCGGTAAACAAAACAATTTGTGGTCCAGAACTCTTAATTAAAATCATGATTCTACCTCTGATAACATACTTAAACATTAAGCAACTGGAACTTGACGTCTATACACTATCAGATTACTTAAAAGATAACTAACATAACATGTAACTTGTTCATAAAAATTGAGACTAGTAAGTTCAAAAATAAGACAAATTACTTGTTACAACAGATTAAGAAATATTTTTTACATTGTCAGTGTATATCGATTAATTACCTGCATGCACTGAACTCTTCCACCATTGCTAGCAATGGAAGTGATGTCAAGATTTTGCTTCCTTGAAACAGGGAAGGAGACAGCAGATTTTAGCCCAGTGAAGGGTGCAACCATGTTAGCTTGAGCAACATTGGTGCGGGTGGCAACTGCTGCAGAGGAAATAACTGAGGAAGCCATTGCTAGTTAGAAGAATTTCTTCTTCTACCTTTTGTTTTCTTTTTAAATGAACCTTTTGTTTTTCCAAGATGGTCATTGCATAGTTGCCACACCACTCTTTATATAATCATAATGATAAGGTTTCACATATTTCACAATATCTAACGGACAAAAATCAATAAAAGCAAGCCTCATCTTTGAGGAAAGCTAAACCGTTGGATTATGTGGTTCTTGATACATTTTTCAAAACATATCCACATATCAAAGGTTGGAATTTTTTATTTGTTTAGCTAAGGTCCTTCATTTAATTTAAGTCACCACAATGGAGGTGACAGGTGTAAGCACCTCAGTTATCTTATCTCATCCGAGATGGGGTAGGAAGAGGATATGATATGAATGTGTGATTGAGGTTGGTTAAATTTGGACTTTCCAGCCTTATTGTTTATATGTTCTCTTTTTTTCCGTAACTTGATGCAATTACAATACAATAATTCCTTGACAACTTGGACTTTTTTTCTCATTGCGACAAGTTTTTCACCAATACAGACTCTTTTCTCTTTGCAACCAATTCATTTTTATTACTAGTACCTTTTCTGTTTCAGCCTAATTTGAATTTTGAAATTTATGATTTTAGGTATGCCATGATATTTTCGTGGCTATAAAAGTATGTCGTTAAAGATAAAATGAAACATTTAAAGTTAAGTTAATCTCAATTATGAAAAGATGTCATTGTTGCTTTAAAAGCATGTCATTAAAGCGTCTGAACAAAAATATTTCTTATAACTTTCTAAGAAATTTTCTTTCTTTAACAATACATTAAAAAACTCAAATAGTTAAACATTGAAACCTTTACTCAACACAATACGTGTAAATTTTCTAAAAATTCTTCTTTCTTTTTTGTTCCTTTTAAGGGAGTATAATTTGATTATGACTTATTCTGTTTCTAATTATATCGCCATATGATATGACTAGTATGGCAGACAATCCCAGCTCGATTGCCTGGCCTTATTCCAGTAGTGTATCATAGTTCAAATTCTAGCATACTCGCATTCTTATGCCTTACCAAGGCTATACCCTACAAGGGAAATTTTGTCATAGTAATCCCCTACTCTAGCATGAGCGGTTTAGGTCATGTAACATAAACCATATTAGACCCTTCTCGGAAATCTAAAGAATCCTCAAAATATTTTTTTGAAAATTCTTTTATGTGACCCTTGGATCTAATTCTGTGTCTCAAAGCTTTTGATGATTCTTTTGAACGGGTTCTATTATTTGAAAGTGAAACAATTAATTCACAAGCCATTCTGATAATTCAAATCATGGTACAAGTATGAACATACTTTTCTTGTGTCTAAAATTTTCTGGTTATGAATTTAAGCATATAGAATTATGAAAACAATTTCTAATCTTATTGAGAAAACACTCAATACAGTATAATTTGATTGTGGAATTATAACAAAATTTTATTATAAATAATGTGAGCTCACCTGCTCCATTTAAATTCACATTAACCTTCTAAAATATTTTACAACATCTAGAAGGCATGACTTGGTTAGAAAAAAATTCGTAAGAATAAGTCTCAACTCACCTTTGTTCTTCTTTCGAGCACCTTTATTTGCTCCAATCCAAATGATCCAACTTCTCAATTAAATCTCTATACAATTATATCAAGAGTCAATTCTAGAAGTTACATAATTTCCAACTTTAGAAACCCTTGGTTTGATTCTTCTAAATTTCTAGGGTTCATACTTAATTTAGGTATTTAAAGTAGTTTCTAGGAATGAATACAACTAATCTCCTCTAACAATCATAATTGGAGGTTGGTTGTGAAGCTTACCTTGATTTGCGAAGCAACCTTTCTTGAGTTCGTGTTGATAACCTAGTGATTTCAAGATGGATTCTTGTTAATTAGACTCTATATTTTGGATAGTAATCTAATTTGAATTGCGTTAAGTTCTCACCTCGGATGTTAGGGGGTTAGTCTAGGTCATTTTGGGGTATATAGTTCAAGTGTTCTTTCGTGTTGTTGGGAACTACACCCCACCCCCGCGCTCCACCAAACTTTCTGCCTTGGTGCCCAGTTTATGGCGCCACCCTATTCATGCTTTGATACCCTTCACTAAAATGGACATAACTCTTTGTAGGAATGTCCAAACGACAAACAGTCAAAGGCTTTAATTTGATATACATCTCATAACTCAATTCATTATAAGATGAGATATATGATAGTTTGAAGTTAGGTCATGTGCGAATATGATTGACTGCTTCCCTTAAACATTTCCAACTTGTTCTAAACTATCTCTCCCCTCTTTTAAATGTCCAAACCACCTTACAAACATAAGATTTAGTTATTACACACCTTCATAACTTTCCAAACACCTATATGCCCAACCTAGAGCCTAAGAGGGGATGTAACTAAAAACATTCATTCCTATCCAAGATAGTTAGTTTTATGGTGTCTAGCTCCGGATCAAGCAACCGTTTTCGAATCGAGATGTAATGTTGCAAACTTAAGAGTTGAAATAGATATATCTAATCCTAGAGAATATGAAATTTGGGTTGGACATATCACGCTGGAAGATAGTACTCCTTCTGTCTCAATTTTGTTTGAAGGTTGACCAATTTGGGGAGTCAAACAACTTTTTCTTTGACTCAATTTTAAACATAGATTCTGTTGGAAATTTACTAATGTGGAATTAAGTTTATCCCATTATTTATGACTCGAATAATTGGGGCCCCGCACGTCAGAAACGTCGTTTCCACACACGTGCACTCGTAGTGCCAAGTATCGTAAATTTCGTTAGTGAAAAAGATATTGGTACGTAAGTAAATGTTTGAGACATAGAATAATTGACGGTTATTGGCTAAATAACAAGTGTTCTACGTCGGTAAACGAAGGAAGGATTGTGCAAAGTATAAGATGGTGCGGCACCGGAAAGGACCGCGGCACCACCCGGACGTAATTCCAAAAATTTGGCTTATTATGGAGAGGTTTTGGAGCATTAAAATAGCAGTTTTTTCTCCATAAATTAGCCATTATTTGGCTGTATTAATTGGTGAATTAAAAGGTCATTACATGATATTTAAATGGCCATTACTTGGCTGGTCATCATGGGGATTCAATGGACATTACTTGGCATTGAAGGGACATTACATGGGCATATGAAGAGCCATCTTACACACCTATAAATTGAGGCCGTTGGCTCAATTCTATAGACTTACACACAAGTTAACAACACCACAAAGAGATCAGATTTTCCTGATAGCAATCCTTCTCTTAGCAATCTTCTTTATTCGTGTTCTTCGTTGGGGTCATTTGTGTAAGCTTTGCACATTTAATAGTTTGTTGTTTTATCTTGAAAGACGATTGCCACACTTCCGTAAAGTGTATATACGGGGGCAATCTTGTCTTAAAGGCAGAGAGTCATCTCTCGACTCAGCCGGTGGTGTTGTGATTATCTAATTGGTTGCTAAGTGTTTCAAGTATGAACTTGAAACTCAAAGGACTCTAACCGTTCTAATTTTCAGCGGTTCTACAAGCCACAAGTGTAGCAGTTCATGTTCTTGTAGTTCTGAATACAAGATCTAGATTTGAAGTTCTAGTTCAAGATTAAAAGATTGACAACTTGTTGTAATCTTTGTTGTTTATCCTTTCGAAACACTTGTAATAGTTATTCACTATTCCCGTACGGCTTTATCTCCAACAGATTCTTCGAGTATTTTATAATAAAATTATATACTTGAAATTTACTATAAGTCTACATAAATAATAATTCACAATATATGAAAAAAGCTAAAAAAAAAATGGTTTGACTCTCCAAACTGGTCGACCTCTAAACAAATTGGGACGGAGGGAGTAGTAAGTATGGTTTTTGGCTCAAAGATGAATATGAGCAAGTCCCAGACTATTGTCAATATTGTTGCCTACAAGGCCACTTCGAAAACAATAGCTATACAAAGAAGAATGACCCTAATAACAAAGCTAGAATATAAAAAGGAAAAGAAAAAGAACCAACTATGATTAATAAACAAGCAGTAACAGAGAAGTGATGCATAACTAAAATAGCTAAGAGAAACAAGTTGAGACGACTAACAAAGAAAATGGCCACAATACTTGGGAACCGCTATAGAAAGGTCAAGAATCCCAAAATCTATATTCAAGTTGATCCCATTCAGATTAACACTAAAACAAGCACAAAACCAGAACCTAAGCAAAATCAGACACTAAGTATAAACAACTACAACCTAATTAGAGTTACTAATCACGCTAAACTAAATGACATGACTAACTTATCACAAGATTACCTTCCTCTGTACCAGAATTACCACAAGATACTAACAAACAGGAGAACTCTACCTATAGTAAAGCACCCCATATCAGTGGCGGAGCCAGAATTTTCATTAAGAGAGTTCAAAAATATAAAGAAGTAAATACATGAATAAATCAAGGAGATTCAACATCTATCATACATACATAAAATAGAATTTTAACCTCGTACATACAGTGTAATTTTTCGCCGAAGGGGTGCCCCACATACCCAATGATCAACTACAAATAATTTCATACAAGGCTCAATATGAGCCCATCCATATTGAAATCCTTCTCAATAAAACTGTCCCTAGTGATCCAACAAATGAGATAGTATCAAATGGCAATGAAGAGTACGAAAGTATTAATGTGAATACATCTAATGAGGATGTAGATCCTAGTATAGGGAGTAAAGATGATGATGACGCTGCAGCCAAATCAACTGACATGTTCAGTTCTCAAAAATGAGATCTTGAGGTCAACAGCTAATGTGTCTTCCAAGATCATCTCTAAATTAATGAATAACATATTAAAAGGACAGCCCGGTGCACTAAGTTCTTGCTATGTGCGGGGTACGGGGAAGGGTCGGACCACAAGGGTCTATTGTACGCAGTATTACCTGTATTTCTGCAAGAGATTGTTTTCACGACTTGAACCCGTAACCTACTGGTTACATGGCAATAACTTTACTAATTACACCAAGTCTCTCCTTTCTTAATGAAAACAGATTGACAAAAATAATTCCAAGACTTATATTTCTAAGCCAATCTGAATTCATCAAAGGCAGGTCTACTATAGAAAATATTATGCCGACTCAAGAATTGGAACACAACATGGGAAGTGACAGCAAAGGATGATAATGTGATCATCAATTTTGACATATCAAAAACCTATAACAGAGTCACATGATCTTCTTATGCCACATGCTGAGAATACTGGATTCAATAAGATCTGGATTGATTAGACATTTAGGTTGATTTCAAATATTTGGTATTCGATCAAGTACTCTTAATGGATTCAAGAAAGGTTTTATATACCTCTACTAGGAGTCTAAGATAAGGAGACCCATTTAATGTAGTTTGGTGTAAATAACCGATAGAATAATTTTTTACCACTTATACACTACTAATCCACATTATTCAATTGTATGTTGGATCAGTTATTGCATGTGAAGGAGTGGCAGTTGATGATTACATCACACCAATACAAACTTATAATGTTACCTTTCACCAAATGAAAATCTTTACATATTTTGCTATAGTGTATATTCGGTTTGGTTTAGTATGAGATTAAATGTTGAAGTGTGTGACTATCTTAAATTTTGGGCCTAACTCAACCTCAAAAGCTATCTTGTAGGGGGAGTATTGTCCAAGTCCATATAACGAGTCCATCTTCCTATTCCATTTTCGATGTGGGACTCTTAACACTCCCCGCACGTTCAGACCTCGTTAACTGGATTGTGGACAATATAATTTGGGGGCCCAACACTCAACCCAAAAGCTAGCTTGTAGGATGAGGATTGTCTAAGTCCATATAAGGAGTCAATGTTCCCATTTCATATCTGATGTGGGACTCTTGACACTTCTCGCACTCCCATACCTTATTAACTGGAGCATATAAGGAGTTCATGTTCTCATTCCATATCCGATGTGGGACTCTTAACACTACTCGCACGCCCAGACCTTGTTAACTGGAGCGTGGATAATATAATTTGGGGGTCCAACATCGGTGAACAAAAAATTGGAATGAGTCCGGCTACAATAGCATGTAAAAATGGATTTTTGGCCTAATTCAACCCAAAAGCTAGCTTGTAGGGTGAGAATTGTCCAAGTTCATGTTCTCATTACATTTCTGATGTGGACTCTTAACATTCTTATCTAAAAGCTTAAACTGTTAGAGAGAATATACTTTTAATATTTGATTATATTCTCAACATCAAGTATATATTTAATTACAATGATAGACGACGTTAATATCAGATCTAATTTCGTAATAAAAGAGCTATGTTTTCAAATAAATTTTTTCATCAGTAGTAATGGAAATCACATTACATCTCAACAAAACAAACTTCTAAAAGTTACCTTAATTCATCAAATGAAAACCTTTACAAATTGCAAATCAATTGCTGAACGCAGCCAAAATACAATCCTGTAATTGTTAACAAATTAATTGTCAAGTCTTTCTTGGACTACTGAGCTTTTTTGTGATGAAATGAATAAGAAGTCCAAGGGGGCAAGACAACATGATTAGTGACACAGAATGACGGGTTTCGATATCATTCTGCAATCCATCACGATAAACTTGCCTGTTTAAAAAATAAAATTAATTAAGAGTTATAATAAAAGAAAAAAGGAAGAAAAAAAAAGAGAAAGAAAATGGGGTAGTAACAAACAAACAAACAAAAAGAAAACAGAGAGACCAATTACCTAGCAGCAAAAAGATCTATAGTCAAGAGGTGAATCCATACAGAAGCTAATGTCATATCCCTGGAGAACATCTTAGCTATACCAGCTAGCTGAATGACAACACAATGTCAGGATAATGTTAACTGGTCACGAAATTCAAGAAATAGATAAATGATTTTTAATAACATATATCAAAAGTGAAAAGTGGATTCAGAATTTTAGCTTTATGAGTTCAATTCTTAAGGTTCCTAGCATTGAATCCATAGTAATTTTAAAGTTATGTTAGTACCTATCATTTATTGTAATTTTGGTGTATTTTTGTGCATCTATTACTACTTCTTGTTTCTTTAGTCTCGATATTTGTATTATCTTGTTGTTGTTTATGCTTATTGCTACGGCTTCTTTTTCATCTTTCTTTGAGTCGAGTTATTTCGGAAACAACGTCTCTCACCTTAATTTGTAACTTAACTATGGTGAATTAGTATGATATGATGTAAATATTGAGCGCGGGTAAGTTTTTATTGGGACGGAGTCAATGCCGGATCTATCATTTATGTTATGGGTTCAGTAGAACCCAATAACTTTTACTTAAACTATGTAATTGTGGTAAAAAATTCATTTAATATGTATAGATAATTCATTCAGAATCCAGTAAGCAAACCGCCTGTATAAAAGAGTATGTACTTGAGCACAAACCTCTGGAATCCAAGATGTATTTGCAGGAAATAATAGCTGCAATTTATCTGGTGTCCAGGAAAGGTAGAAGAGATATGAGTACAGAACTCCAAGCACAATATAAGGCATGTTGCTCTCCATCACTTTTTGGGTCTGCAATTGGCATCATGAACTATCATAATTTTAACTTATAAGTGAAGCAATGTTATTTATGTTTAATCACCATAAATATTAGAAACAGATTAACTATTTTGAGTTTATTAGTTGAGCACCAGGCTAAGCTGTGGAAATTAACTTATCTTGAGAAATACTTTTTATTAAAGTGCTTTTCAAAAAAATATATTTTAGAAGAGCAGTAATTTGTATTCAGCTAAATCATTTGAGAAGTATTTTTATTACTAATTTATGTTTGAACAATTTTTTCAAAAAGTACTTTTAAGTACTCAAAATAACAAAAATGAAATTGTTGCTGATTTTAATTTGGTAAACATGAATTTTTAATATTGATAATATTATCCTAAAATAATTAAAAAACACTTATTTTTTGAAGAAACCACTTTTTCAGCTTCTACTTAAAAATTGAAAATGGCTCGTGTTACTACTCAAAATTACTTATGTATTCACCAAAAGCTCAACAAACACCTTCATTTCCTAAATTAAGTGTTTGTTTAAATAAACACTTTTAATCTTTCAAAATCTTGGCTAAATAGGCTATCAATCTCCATAAAATGTGAGAAAAGTGGTCAATTTAGGTTGATAATATTTTAGAAAACTTACAAGTTTTGCTTTAGGTGCAACAACCATGGAGAGATAAAAGGGAAGAACTGCTACTAATCCCAATGGGAATACACCATTAGCAACTTCAGAACTTGCTAACCCTGCAAAAGAAGGGCAAAATGCCAATTAATTATCCCAATAATTTGATAATTACATACTAGCAAAAGGCTTCTACAATATTGGTTCAAAATGTCAAGAAATGTGTTGTATTAATACTATTAAACAATATTCAATGTGGCACCTCCTTGCTCACACGCCTGTAAAGATCTCTTGAGGTATGAGGGAATTTTTTGGTGTTTTCTGGTTGAAATTTTGTTTTTCACAACCACAGTTTGTTAAATATTTGAGGGAGAGTCAAAGTAAAGGACAATCCAGTGCACTAAACTCCCACTATGCATGAGGTTCGGACCATAAGAATATTGTACGCAACCTTACCGTGTATTTCTGCAAAGTGCTCAGACAAAACTTAAAGAACCAAAATTTCTCAAAACTATATTTAATGCACTATTTTAAACCTACCCAAATATAAGATACAAGTTCTTTGAAGAATAAAAGAAGCAATGACTGAGACTGCAAATCCCAATTACAAAGCAATAAGGATTATACAGCACAAGTTTAAACAAAAAAATTTTATTAGCACACAATTTAGAACTATTTAAAACAACGGATCAAGGAGGAAAATGATACATGAAGCAGACACCCTTGAGCTCCTTCTTTGCAGAGGAGTTTTTGGAAGATTTGGAAGAATAGTGACTCTTGATCCTCCTAGGAAACTCCATCCAAATTGTTGACTTGAAAGAACAAAGTTCTTTGGTCCAACAGCAAAAGGGGCAGCTTGGTTCCTCTGCAACTAGTAGTATAAAATCATTCTAAGTTTTAATACTCTACTAAATTTTCCAATTACAATATAAAATGGTAAAGAAAAGAAAGTGAATTCAAGATTTTGTAGTGGTGCCCTCCATTTTCATGTATAGTGGGTTCATTTATATAATCGTTTACTTGGTTAATTTTTAATATGCTAAGCATGCAGAGGTAGGATTTTTTTCCAAAGAGGTTCAAAATTTATTAAGGAAAGTATGATGCTGCGATGCACTAAGCATCCCACATCACATAAGGTCCGGGGAAGGATCGCATTGATATAGACAATCTACCCTGAAACAAGCATTAATGATTGATTCTGTTTGAACCCAAAATAACTTTGTTAAGAGTCCCACATCAGAAATGGAATAGGAACATGAATTCCTAATATGGAATTGGACAATCCTCATCCCTTTGAACTAGCTTATAGGGTAAGGATTGTCCAAGTCCATATAAGAAGTTCATGTTCCATACCATTTCCGATGTGGGACTCTTAACACTCCCCCGCATGCTCATACCTTGTTAACTGGAACGTGGACAATATAACTGAGCTGAGGGAAGCCCTATGAGTCACTGAAAGGACGGCATGAGTGCCCTTTTTCTATCAATAGAGGGAGCAAAAAACGGGCTTTGCTCCCCTTTACAATATGAAGAAAGAAATAAGGGTCGAAGTTTAGACCGCTCACAGTAGTTCTACATATAGAAAGGATCATGAAAGAGGCGATTAGAATGGTACTCGGATCCATTTACGATCTCAAGTTTCCAGACACATCGCACTTCCGCTCGGGTCGAGACTTCGACGAACAAAGAATTGGAATGGATCTGGCTCTAATACCGTGTAAATAATGGATCCTGGGCCTAACTCAACCCCAAAATCCTTATATGGACTTGGATAATTCTCACCCTACAAGCTAGCTTTTGGGGTTGAGTTAGACCCAAGATCCATTCTTTACTAACTCACATGGAAACAACTTTAGCGTTGCTCTAAATTCCCCTTCAACATGTATTGCATATAAAGAGATAATAACACTTTTGGTCCTACTGGTAAATTGCGGTTTTTGGTCCTGATGATATCTGACTAAGTACATTTAGCCTTCAATCATTTAAAGTGGTGCACTTTTAATCCTTCGGCTTAATGACAACTCGGTGCACGAAGCATTCCGCATTCATGCAAGGTCGGGGGAAAAGTCGCACACGAAGGAGTGTGATATAGACAGTCTACTCTGACAAAAACATCAGTAGTTGATCCATGGCTCACAACCGTGACCTATAGGTCACACAGAATCTGCTTTATCATTACTCTAGGACTCCTCTTGATATCTACTATATATGCATTTAAAAAATTAACCTTATATATTAGCATGGTTATTATGCTAAAACAACTACGTAATGATAAAGCTGTAGTCATGAAAGACACCAGCCCAAAGAAACAACTTAAGATGTACATCAAACAGAACTTTGTAAAAGATGTCTCTCAAAGTAAACTAAACCAAAAGTTAATACTCAATAAGAACAAGTCATTAATTAGAGTCTTAAAAAAAAGGTCCCAGTTAAGAGATTTAGCAAAAGGTAATTAAGATATAAAATTGTAGTAATGAAGAACATACCTTGTGTGAAACTGGGAAGTGGCAAAAACAAGAAGAGAAGGCCATGCTTCAAGTGGAGGAGATATTCAACACAAGAACCTGAAGAAAGAGTGAACAAGGAGAATTGAATTTTAAGTAGCGTCCTCATTTGGTGTGTATATATATAGAGTGCACGGAACAATAATAGATAGTTGTTAGTAACAACTTGTTACTTTTTTTTTGTACATTAGAAAATATTGAATATAAACTATAAAAATATTTCATAAACTAGACTATTTTAATTTGCTTGGAGCAAAAATTTCATTTTCTTGATTAGATAATCCCGAGCTAGCAAATCCTCGTCATGTCTGTGATCTTCATTTACTAGAAAATTTTACATATTAGTTTGCCTCTCTCCAACTGTATAGAATATTTTTCTTGTTAGCTCCAAGCAAGTACTGTATAATAAAAAACTGTTACAAGGGAAGCAAGTAAAAGTTTGAATCAACACTGTGTCCGAAAATCACTAAAAAATCTCTATTTTTCACTAATTTCTCACTGAAAAATATTCAGTAATTATTTCCTATTGAATATCGATAGAAAAAATCTAAATAATAGTGTTCTCACACGAAAAAATTATAAAGTTTTTCAGCGTTTCAATGAGAACCTATTTCCACCATGCGTTTTTTCAGTGAGTTGGTTCGATATGAATGAGTTGAAAAAATATGTTTTATAGCACAAGTTTCAACTGAATATCGGTGGAAAAATCTTTATTTTTAGTAGTGAATATTACCCGCACCCTATATTTAATTTTACACCAAACTAGTAAATACATGATATGCTAATTTATATAAACTGCTACTATCATTTAGCCATAGTTGTTTATATGTATTCTAACCTAATCATTTTATTATAGTAAATTAATGTAATTAAGCGTAAATACCGGTTATGCGAAAGAAAATTTCACAAAAGGAATAGAGGTCATCAGTTATTACCTTGATAAAAATTTATTCATATTGTTTTTTTACCTCCCATCAATAGATACATAACAGTTTCTTATTTATATATTTTTACTTATATACAGTTTCGGTTGAACTCGCTGAATTCAAAAAATTTAGTTCAAATTTTTATATTTATATTAAGAAATTTATTAAATATATATATATATAATTTAAATTTAGAACCTAATAACTAACACCTTATATAACTATTTCAAAATTTAAAACCCATAAATTTTAAATTCTCCATAGTGCGTCAATCAATCCATATTACTTCGGGTCAAATGCAAGAAATTGCTATAGAAGGCGAAAGGGCACCAAATAGTTTTCTCGTTCCGATGTAAGTCATATTTCCTATTTCATCGGTCCCACCAACTACTATTGATCCCCTTTTAAGTGCCCAGCTAATTGGCATAGTGCAAGTGCCTAACTAAAATATTCATATAATGAAATTTAACCACCCCACAGCCCGATTTGATGTCACAACACTTGTTCGGTGTTCTCATTGGTTTAATTTACTCCTATCATATGTTGGAACTTTTGTAATTTGATTCGAGTTTAATTTATAGAGCAAATAGATCTCTCACACCCTTACAATTTGAATAAAAAAAAATGACATTTCTTATGTATTTTTTCAGATCTTTTATGTGTAAAAAATGAAGATCTCTTGTAATATTGTCATGAAACTAAAATAAGTTTGTAAAAGGCTAAAAAAATACTCTTACATGTATACTTACAACAACAACATACCCGGGTAATCTCATACTTACCGTGAGTAATTTTTGGTATCATCAATTTAAAATAACTTATAACAACTATTAGCGAATATTCTCAGAATATTCTCCGTATATTTTGTAATTATGATAGATGTATATTTAAGGTAACTTTGGATTCTAATTGTATTAGGAATCAACATTTGTAAGGTAAGTTAGGATTTGTACCATATTAGGAATCAACCTTGTACAGCTATATATATTGTGAATAATGAAAGGAATTCTAAAGGAAAATTATTCTATCTTTCATGGTATCAAGAGCCTAAAACCTAAATTCCTTCTCTTCCTCATTCTCAGCCGAAATCAACATTTTTCTTCTGATTTCACAGGGAAAAAAATCTGGTTTCTTCCCTTTCTCGGTCAAACCAGAAAATTCTCTTCCCTCGGCAGGCGGCAACCATGTCTTACCCCACAAATTCTGGTTCATCCACTGGCACACTTGACAACCCCTCTCAACGTTCAGTATCTTCTTTTCATCCGGCATTCGCCGTTAACAACATCAAGAATTTTATCCCTATAATTCTTGACCAAGAAGACTGTCAATATTCCATGTGGATGGAACTATTCTACATTCATGCATGTGCATACAACGTGCTCGATCATATTGATGAATCTGTTCCTCGTCCCACCGATGTTACAGACTCAATCTGGCGTCGTCTTGACGCCATCGTCAAACAATGGATCTACGGCACCATCTCCAAAGACATGTTGTGCACTATCATGAAAACATGTGCTACGGCACGTGAACTTTGGGTCCGGCTAGAAAAAATCTTTCAGGACAATAAAAATACTTGGGCCGTATATTTGGAAGAGCAATTCAATAATACCCGCCTCGAGAATTTTAACAACATGTCCGAATATTGTAAGCAACTGAAACTCATAAACGATAAAATATTCAACGTCGGGACTTCTGTTTCAGAAATCAAGATGGTGCTTCAACTTGTTGCGGGTTTACCAAAAGGTGAATATGACACACTCGCAACAATGATTCAACAAGCCGACCCTCTCCCAAGTTTCAACAAGGCACGCTCACAACTATTGTTGGAAGAAACTAGACGGGCTAAACAAGAGGAACACAATCAAAAGGCCTTAGCCGTTGACGGGATGACAACACCGCCGCCAAGAAGAACCAGAAATGTAGCAGTCCAAAGAATGGCGAAAGTGGCGGAGGTCGTGGCGCGCAAAGGTCGCAACAACAAAGGCAAGGGTCATGAAAGGGCCAACGCAACCAAGAAGAACTACCCAGCAGAATCGAACCAAAGAATCGCAGCAGCAGGGGCACAATCGCCAGAAGCAACAGTAACGCAGGTCCCGCCCAGCAAAGCCGTGGTCGACCGCCTCTAGGCCCTCGCCTCACCCACCAGGCAAAGCAACCGAAGCAGAAGCAGCCCACTGGCTACAAATTCAAAGAAGAAGAAGCAGAGACCCACCGGCCGCAGCCCAAGAATCGCAGAAGACATCACCGCCCCGATCGCTGGGCCAGGCCTACACCACCGTGAACCTTCAACAGCCCGACTACAATTGGTACATGGACACCGGAGCCACATCTCACCTCACCCGGTCGTCAGGTAACCTATCTCAACTACGTTGGTTAAAGTGTCCTCAGTTTATTACTGTCGACAGTGGTCATCGCATTCCAATTGAAGGTTACGGTAACACACACACCGAACATCCACACCCACCTTTCTCCCTAAACCACATCCTATACACACCTAACATCATTAAAAACTTAATCTCTGTTAAAAAATTCACTAGCAATAATTATGTGTCTGTCGAATTTGACCCTTTTGGTTTTTCTGTGAAAGAACTCAATACGGAGAAAATTCTTACACGCTGCAATAGTGTGGGAGACCTCTACCCATTCACTCAATCTTCCACTGTCAGATCGCAAGCACCTCTATCCCTTGTGGCGATCTCTCCCTCAACTTGGCACAACAGACTCGGACACCCCGGAGACCCAGTTTTACTTTTCTTAGGACTTCTAAGCGTATTCAATGTAATAATGGGAAAATTGCCCAACACTATTTTTCTTGTCCACTAGGCAAACATACTCGTCTTCCCTTTATGTCATCAAACAGTGTTACTTTTTCTCCATTTGATATTGTTCATGCTGATTTGTGGACATCTCCGATTGCTAGCTCTTTGGGTCTTAAATTCTATCTAGTATTCTTGAATGATTTTTCACATTTTGTCTGGATTTACCCACTGAAATTCAAATCTGAAGTTTTTGCAAAATTTCTCGAGTTTCAAAAATTCATTAAGACATAATTTGAAAAACCTATTAAATCATTCCAATGTGATAATGGACGTGAATTTAATAACTCGGCATTTCACAATTTCTGTTCTAAACAAGGCATGATTTTTCATTTTTCTTGTCCCTATACTTCTTCCCAAAATGGAAAGGCTAAAAGAATTATACGTACCATCAATAACATGGTCCGCACACTTCTGTTTCATGCCTGCCTACCACCGCCTTTTTGGGTCTATGCTGTCAAAATGGTAGAATCCCTTCTAAATATTTTACCAACTAGCACACTCCAAAACAAAACCCCTACAGAAATCTTATACCGTAGGCAGCCATCATATGATCACCTACGTATTTTTGGATGCTTATGCTACCCCAACATAGCCTCCATTGCACCCCACAAACTTGTCCCTCGCACTCTTCCATGTGTCTTCCTTGGTCTATCTCCTAATCATCGGGGCTACTTGTGCTATGACATTGCTACTCGCAAAATCATCGTCTCCCATTACATCACCTTTGACGAGACAACCTTTTCTTTTTCAAATCTCCAAAAATTTCAGACCATCGATTACATCTTTCTCGATGAACCAAGTCTGTCCCCGGTCATCCAAAATCTATACCAACAGCAGCCCACTGTTCCGACGGTCTCGCCACTGTCCGGCACCACCCCACCAGCTCCTTGCTCACCCCTACAAATTTCGAGTCACCGCACCACTGGCGACATCTGCTGCCCACTGGTCCGTAACGGTGGACCAAAGAACCTCACAAACCGCGACCCACCAACACTGCCCTCACATCGCATGGAGACTCGTGCACACACACGGGATCTTCAAACCCAAGATTCAATTCAATCTCTCCACACAAACCTTATCACCCATTCCAAAAAATTCAAAACTAGCAAAACTGGACCCAAATTGGAATGCGGTCATGTGTGAGGAATTTAACGCTTTAACCAAGCAGAACACTTGGGATTTGGTACCTAGACCAGCTGGTGTGAATGTAATCCGGTGTATGTGGCTATTTCGTCATAAGTTCAGAGACAGTGGTGACTTAGAAAGGTATAAGGTAAGACTAGTTATCAATAGCACTAATCAGCAAGAGGGTATTGATTGTGGTGAGACATTCAGTCCGGTTGTTAAATCGGCCACTATTCGGACTGTTCTCAGTATTGCTATGGGCATGCATTGGCCGATTCATCAGCTTGATGTCAAGAATGCGTTTCTTCATGGGGATTTGAAAGAGACTGTGTACATGCATCAGCCTCCTGGCTTTGTTCATCCGGCAGCTCTGCAGTTTGTGTGTCGTCTCAAGAAGTCATTGTATGGATTGAAACAAGCACCCCGCGCTTGGTATGATCGGTTCGCCAGGTATCTTCTGCAGATTGGTTTTGTATGTAACAGGTGTGATACATCTCTCTTCACTTTTCACCGAGGTAGCAGCACTGCATATTTGCTATTATATGTCGATGACATTGTTCTTACTACCTCATCTGATGGGTTGAAGAATGAAATCATTGCTCTACTCAAAACTAAATTTGCTATGACTGACTTGGGCAAGCTAAGTTATTTTTTGGGTATATCGGTGACAAGATCTGCAGCCACTATGTTCTTATGTCAACGTAAGTATGCAGAAGAGATAGTGTACAGGGCCAAGATAGCAAATTGTAAAATTATGCCAACTCCGGTGGACTCAAAATCCAAGCTTAGTGTCAATGACGGTCCGCCAGTTTCTAATCCCACTCTATCGGAGTCTAGCAGGTGCTCTTCAGTATCTTACATTCACTAGGCCTGATATTGCATATGCCGTTCAGCAGGTGTGTCTGTTCATGCACGACCCCCGAGAGTCCCATTTTGCCGCCCTCAAACGTATTATCAAATATGTTAAGGGCACACTAGACTTTGGTTTACATCTATACACCTCTGCCCCAACCAAGTTGCTAGCCTACACGGATGCAGATTGGGCAGGATGCCCCGACACACGTCGCTCCACCTCAGGGTACTGTGTATTTCTTGGGGATAATCTTATCTCATGGTCCGCCAAGCAGCAAGCCACGCTATCCCGTTCGAAAGTCTTTGACGAGAATATCGCGGAGTTGCTAATGTCGTCGGCCGAGATCTGTTGGCTCGAAATCTTCTTTCTAACTCCAGTGTCCATTACGCAAGGCGTCTATAGTCTATTGTGACAACATATCTGCTATCTATATGTCTCATAATCCACCCAACATCGCCAGACTAAGCATATTGAGATGGATATCCATTTTGTGCGAGAGAAGGTTGCCGTGGTCAGTCAAAATTTTACACGTGCCCTCCTCTTATCGGTATGCGGCATTTTCACAAAGGGACTACCGCGACAGCTCTTCACCGACTTCCGATCCAAATTTTTAGCATTCGCCTCCTCCGCTCCGTCTGAGGGGAGTATGTTTAATATTCTCAGAATATTCTCCGTATATTTTATAATTATGATAGATGTATATTTAAGGTAACTTAGGATTCTAATTGTATTAGGAATCAACATTTGTAAGGTAAGTTAGGATTCGTACCATATTAGGAATCAACCTTGTACATCTATATATATTGTGAATAATGAAAGGAATTCCGAAGGGAAATTATTCTATCTTTCATACTGAAATGAAGATCTCTTGTAATATTGTCATGAAACTAAAATAAGTTTGTAGAAGGCTAAAAAAATACTCTTACATGTATACTTACAATAACAACATATCCAGGATAATCTCATACTTACCGTGAGTAATTTTTGGTATCATCAATTTAAAATAACTTATAACAACAATAATCTTTATGATATACCTAATTTGGTGGTATGGATATGATCAATAATAGTGTTTTCCTCCTTGTCCAAAGGGCAAAAGCTATATGTATATGGCCAGGTCTCTGTATATTTATAGAAAAATAAAATAAATTTTGTTATAACAGGATTAAAGTGCATGGCTAGCTAGTGTAAACTTTATACACTGGCAAGTATACGAGTTTGATCCATCTGCTTGTAGACAGTGATGCTTGCTTGTATACGTTATACGCATGCAAATTGATTAGTGTCGTGTGGGACTCGTTTTTGGTTCATGACGTTTTGCACTTTGTTTGGATGGTTGGTACTTATTGTTTCATAATGTATTGTATTATATTGTATTGAGTTGTATTATATCGTATTCTATTATTTGATAAATAGAATGTTTGAATAGATGATATCGTGTACATAATGTCACACATTAGCAATTTGAAAGATAAACTTACAAGAAAAATAGGATACGGGGTAAAGCTGCTATGAAAAAGTAGGTTAAAAATAAAATAGAATTATTAGATAATACGTAAAGACAAAATGAAAAAAAAAAAGACAACGAAGCGATCACACCAAATCGATCGTTACACAACTGAGATTTTCGTCGTTACATAATGATGAAGGTAATGATACAATATTGTAGAATTGTATTAATCTCCCTTGAAGAGTCTTTTTCATTAATACAAATATATATAGTGTGTACATTGTGGAATCATAATCCAATAGGGATCCTATTTCTACCATTATTATACAACACTAAAAATTATAAAATATATGAAGTATATTTAATAATATACGCTAATACACCCCCTCAGTCGAAGCGGGAGGAGGTCGGACGCTGAGACTGGGTCTGAAGTCAAGGAATAGCTATCTAGGAAGTCTTTTCGTGAAGATATCTGCATACTGATACGAAGAAGGCATATGCAACACCTTAACATGACTGATAGCAACCTTCTCACGAACAAAGTGTATATTCATGTCAATGTGCTTGGTTCGCTGATGTTGAACCAGATTATGAGATAAATATATGGCGGATATGTTATCACAGTATACCAAAGACGCCTTACGCAAGGGACACTGAAGCTCCAAAAGAAGGTTTCGGAGCCAGTAGATCTCAGCAACAACATTTGTAACGCCTCTATACTCTGCTTCTGCACTCGAACATGATAATGTGGCTTGCCCTTTGGCAGACCAAGAAATGAGATTATTTCTTAAGAACACACAGTAGTCGGAAGTGGAACGCCGCGTGTCCGGACACCCTGCCCAATCAACATTCATATATGATAACAACCTGGTGGGTGTTGAGGGGTATAAATGCAATCCATAATCAAATGTGCCCTTAACGTATTGAATGATACACTTAAGGGCAGTAAAATGAGGCTCTCTAGGGCATGCATGAATAAGCACACCTGCTGAATATCATAATCAATATCAGTCCTGGTGAAAGTAACATACTGTAGCGCACCTGCAAGACTCCTATAAAGGGTGAGATATGCCATTGGATTACCATCAAATGCGCTAAGCTTTGATTTAGAGTCAACCAGAGTGAACATTTATAGCAGTTCGCCATTCTAGCCCTATATACTATCTCCTATGAATACTTGCGCTGACACAAAAACATAGAGTCTGCAGATCTAGTAACTGATATCCCAAAAAAATAACTCAATTTCCCCAAGTCTGTCATAGCAAATTTGGTTTTAAGCAGTGCAATGATTTTATTTTTTAACAAATCAGATGAGGCAGTAAATAGAGAATTATCACACTTGCTGCAAACAAATCCAATCTTCATAATGTACTGTGCAAAATGATCATACTATGCTCTAGGGGCATGTTTCAAACCATAAAATGAACTACGAAGATGACATACATACTGAGGGGCTGCTGGATGGACAAAACTAGGCGGCTGGTGCATGTAAACAGTTTCTTTCAAATCCCCATGAAGAAATGCATTTTTCACATCAAGCTGATGAATCGGCCAATGCTTACCCATGATAATACTCAGAACTATGCGAATGATAGCTGGTTTAATAACTGGACTTAACATCTCACCACAATCAATGCCCTCCTACTGATTTGTACCATTAGTCACAAGTCTCGCCTTGTATCTCTCGAGGTCACCACTGTCTATGAATTTGTGACAAAAAACCCACATGTATCGGATCACATTCACCCCATCTGGTCTAGGAACCAAATCTCAATTGTGTTGTTTTATTAAAATATTAAATTCCTCACACATGACCGCATTCCAATTTAGGTCAAGTTTGGCTAATTTCAGATTTTTAGGAATTGGGGATATGGTTTGTGTGGATATGTTAAATTGGAATTTGGGTTTGAAAATCCCGTGTTGAGCACGGGTTTCCATATGGTGCGTGGGTTGGGTATTGTGGTTGGGTGCCGGGTCTAGGTTAGGTGATGGGTGCGGGATATGTGGGGCAGTAAATATCGGTATTGGTTGCTGGGCAATGTGAATGGGGTGGAGAATGTGGGTTGTGGTGTCGGGTGATGATGACGGCTTGGGTGGGGTTGGGGATTCGGTCGAAACTGATATGGTAGGGCGAGTCGGGGATGGTAGGTTAGTTGGGGTCAACGACGGTGAGTCTGTGGGCAGTGTGGATGGGGGTCGAAGTGGGGGTGGTCTGGGTCGGTTACTGGTTTGGTTAAAGGTCAGGTGGGTTGGTACTGGGTCTAGGCCGGTTTGGGTGATCGGAGGGACGACAGTAGGTGGCGATGATACATGGGACCGATTGTCGGCGGTAGCGGTGGCAATCGGTGGTGACCGAGAGGGGGGGTGTTCGGGGCGTAGCCGAGGTGTATGTGAGGTAGAATTGGCCGAATACGAGGTGTATATCGGCTTAGGGAGGCTGTATACGGGCAGGTTCAGCCGTATACGAGGTGTATATCGGCTTCGAGATGCTGTATACTAGTGATATATCAGAAGTAGGGATGTCAACTGATTGGATCTGGATCGGATCCTACTAGATCTAGATCCAGATCCGTTTTTCATACCTGGATCCAGATCCATCGGGTCCATAAAAATCATATCTAAATCCGGATCCACGGATCGGATCTGGATCCACATGTAAATTTTTTGTCTTGAATAATATTTCCACCTATTGAAACTTTTTTGACAAAATGAAACCCAATATGATTGAAAACTATGGGCACAAAATAAAGGACTCATCTCATTCAATAAGATAATCGAGAATTATGGGCACAAAATAAAGGAAATACTTATTAAATTTTTACATTCTAAGAAAATAGAAATTATGGGCACAAAATAAATGACTCATCCTTAATTGATTATGGACACAAAATATAATCGAGAATTATGGGCACAAAAGATAAACTACAGTGAAAAAAAGATACCCACTCATTCAAATTTAGATATAATATCTATAAAAGAAGGCATGTAGCCTATTGTGAATTTTATGGTTAATATATATATAATTTACAACACTTGTTCTACACCACAAAAAGTGGAAGACAATAAAACAGAGAAAGCAAACTTACTACTACTAATAAGTAGAAGAATTATTTTCAAATGAATTTATTAAAAGTTCTTCTAATAAGTCAGTACCTAAGTCTTCAAAAACTAGAAATGTTTTCTTTTTCCTATTTCTCCTTCTCTTCACATTTTTTTCATTCTCATTTTATGTGTTTTCTTTAAAGCAACTGTCGGAGACAATCCATCTTGGCTAAAAAAATTAATATTTTCTAGTGATTCTTGGACTTTTTCCATAGGAAAATTGAGAAGTGCTAAAGGACCACGCATTGAAAATACAGCTTGATCATAAGCTAAAACAGCTTCTTCAGCAGTATCGAATGTTCCTAGCCATACCCTAACTCCGCTTCTTGTTGAATCCCTTATTTCTGCTGCATATTTTCCCCATGGTCTCTTTCTGACTCCTATATAATGTTTTTCTTCATCTTTTTCTTCTTTGTGTTTTGTGTCTTTTCTCTTGATGGAATATGATGTCACATTTTCGTCGTTACTTCCTTTTGAGGAATTAATAGTCTCCGAGGATGGCGAACTTTTTGGTATCCGATGATTATGATCATTCAGCTCGGAGTCAAATTTCCATATCCGAAATTGGTCTAGCAAGTAATTGAAATTTGTGAATTGAAGGGATAAAATACAGAAATTATGAAATTTTTTAAGAAAATACTTATAAAATTACATTTTAGGTTATGGATATATTTAATAAAAAATGGATCCACGGGTCGGATTTGGACCGGATACGGATCTCAAATACAAGATTCAGATCCAGATCTGATCCGTCAGAAACGGATCTGGGTCCGATCCGGATCCGTCAGGTCCAAATTTTAAAGATCCATATCCTATAAAATGGATCTGGATCCACCGGATCCGGACCGGGTCCAGGATCCACTGCCATCTCTAATCAGAGGTATATGGGGCCGTGGAGGTCTAGGTCGTTGTATACGAGGTGTATATCAGCGGTATACCGGTGGTATATGGCCGGTTTGGAGCCGGAAAAAGTAAGGGTAAAGGCGGCCGATTTGGATGTTTAGGATAAGGATGAAGTTTTGACCTTTAATACCATGTTAGAATTGTATTAACCTCCCTTGGGGAGTCTTTCTCATTAATACAAATATATATAGTGTGTACATTGTGGAATCCTAATCCAATAAGGATCGTATTTCTACCATAATTATATAACACTAAATATTACAAAATATATGGAGTATATTTAATAATATATGCTAATAAATACAATAAAAGTTAAGTAACAATCAAAACAAACATTATGTCTAAACTAACAACACAACACAATATAATATAATATAATACAATACAATACAATACAAAGGTAACAACTATATGAAAGTTGTTGTTAGCCTTTATCCCTGAACTTTGATTGGGCAAGGAGGGGAAAATGAAATAAAAATGATAATAATTAAAAGTACAAGAGAAAATGATGGAAACTTACCTCATTGTTTGTTCGGTATGAGATTGGATATGCACGTTTCTAAACGAACGTGTGGGTCCAAAATGACTAAGATAGAATAACCACTTATTACTTATTAAGTTATAGCTAAATAGAAAGCTATAATGTCCCTTTGCTGTTCAATACTTGGTGCTTAAGAGTTATTTAAATTCAGCTCATCGAAATGGGAATAACAAATTTCTTGTAACTTGAAGTTAGGAGTGTTCATAGTTAGGATTGAATAAATTTTTGGTTAAAATTAAAATTAAATTAATTTAGTTAGTTTTTAAATTATTAAAATTACACCAAACCAAATACAATACATGTTTATCGATTTGATTCGGGAAAGTAATCTATTGGTATTTTTTGGTTCCTACAATGAAAATAAAGTTTTTTTCATTATTTGCCAACTCATAACCCTTTACTACCCTTTTAATGTTCCGGGTATACTTTTTTTTAGATTTTGAAGAAAATGTCTTAAAATCTATAAATTTTAATTAGTTGAATAATGTTTATAAGGTATATAGAATATCTAGGTAAAAATCAAGAGGAGTTATTCTCTTGCATAATTGATTTTGATTCAGGTCTTTCTCTTAAGAAATGGTCTCACAACCTAAAGTTCATTAATCAATTAGAGATAAATTAATGAGAAAATAAAATTTGGATAAAAATTATACAATATTTAAAATTATATTATAAAGTTATTGCATATATAATTATAAAAAAATATGTAAATAATTTATCGGTTTGATTTTTTTTCTTCAATTTATTTGGAATAAAATCAAACCAAATATAATCAGTTTTTAAGAACTTAAAACCAAATCAAAACCAACCGAAAGAAGTATTGATTCATTTATGGAAAAATATCATAAATAGCTATAGCTTAGAACGTAATTACGAAACATAGCTACACTTTGCGTATTTACGGAACATAGCTACAATTGTTGTATCAAGCCAGTATCATCTGTATCAACGAAAAAGCTATATCAGGAGACGGGTATCAGCTGTATCAACTGAAATCATGCAAAAGAGTTGTATCAACACATACTGTAGTAGCACATATAATTACACATACGTATTATGTATTTGCTACAAAACTAAAAAATGTAGCTACATTTCCTAATTTCTTGGAACTACATGTATTATAAATACATTCTATATATTTGCCCCCGTCGCATAATTTTCCCTTTATTTAATCAGTTTGGTTCAGTTTGGATTTTATCAAACCCCTACTTGTAGCCCAACTACTAGAGAAGCCTTGGCCCAAATAAAGACTTCTTTTTGAAGCCCAGCTAGTAGGAAAGGCCACGCCCAATAGTGCCTTCCCTTAGGTCCTCGCTGGAATCAAAGACGGAAGCCAATCCAAAATTTCGTCCCGCCGGTGAAGAACACGAGCCCTATAGTCATCATTTATCTCTACTCCGATCGACTCCGTTACCGGACTTACAACATTCCGGTGTATCGGAAAATGGTACGTATCTAAACTTCATTCATTCTCTTCGCTTTCGTTTCCACAATTGTTGAAAACCTAATTGCTTCTTAGTTAGAAATCTGGAGAATCGCGATTACTCAAGCTAATAAACATAGTCATTGTTGTTTTGATGAATATAATTGATAACCTAGTTCGCATTTTTTTCCGTGTATAATAGTAATAGTTGCTTCTCAGTTAGAAATCCGGAGAATCACGATTACTCGAGCTAATAAATCTAGTCATTGTTGTTTTGTTAAATATATAATTGATAACCTAGTTCGCATTTTTTTCCGTGCAGAGAATAGTACTAATTGCTTCTTAGTTAGAAATCCGTAGAATCGCAATTACTCGAGCTAATAAATATAGTCATTGTTGTTTTGTTAAATATAATTGATAACATAGTTTGCATTTTTTTCATGTAGAATAGTAAATAGTTGCTTCTTAGATAGAAATCTGGAGAATCGCGATTACTCGAGCTAATAAGCATAGTCATTGTTGTTTTGTTGAATATGATTTTTCGATATCGTGAGTCTGATGTGGTAAAATACGTAATATTGGTGGAGAAGTAAAAACAACATTAATGAAGCTGAAATTTTTATAGTTTTAGGTTACATTTGAGCACTTGTTTCCACAATTATTGAAAACTTAGTTCATATTCTTTTTCGTGTAGAGTAATAGTAATTGCTTTTCAGTTAGAAATCTGGAGAATCGGTAATTTTAAGGCGTATCAGAAATACTCGAGCTAATAAGCGTAGTCATTGTTCTTTTATTGAATATAATTTCATTGTGAGTACATAATATCGGCAGCGAAGTAGAATAAAACATTAGTGAAGCTGTAATTTTGTTTGTTTTAGGTTGTGTTTGAGTAGCTAGGAGCATGATTTCCATCTTTTATTGCTTAGCAAGGGATCGGGCTTAAGGAGTTCATGAAGTTTTGCTTAGACAAATCGGTAATTGTAAGGAGAATCACGAGTAGTCGAGCTAATAAGTATAGTCATTGCTCTTTTGTTGAATGTAATTCTCAATATCGTGAGTCTGATATGGTTACATAATATTGGTGGAGAAGTAGAAACTACATTAGTGAAGCTGTAGTTTCTGTAGTTTTAGGTTGCTTTTGAGCACTAGGAGCATGATTTCCATATTTTATTGCATAGCAAGAGATCGAGCTTAAGGAGTTAATGAAAGAAGTTTTGCCTAGACCAGTGTTTTCAGGGCGAGCCCCGGGGCGCGGCGTAGCAAAAAATGCTCTGGGGCGCAAATGAAAGACGTAGATCTATAGGGCATACGCCCTAGAATTTGGGGCATAAGTCCCGGGCGTAAGTAATAGAAACACTGGCTTAGACAAGAAACTTTTTTCGTGATACTAGAAGGTAGAGTGAATAAGTATCTAGCTTAATATCAATCTTTTTCGGATACTAAAATGATTGACAACCTAGTTTCCATCTTTTCTCGTGGAGAATAATAAATAGTTGCTCTCTCGGTTAGAATCTGGAGAATCGGTAATATTAAGGAGTATCACGATTACTCGAGCTAATAAGTATAGTCATTGTTCTATTTTTGAATGTAATTTCTCAACGTCGTGAGTCTGATATGGTTACATAATATTGGCAGAGAAGTAGAAACAACATCAATGAAGCTGTAATTTTGTTAGTTTTAGGTTGCATTTGAGCACTAGGAGCGTGACTTCCATCTTTCATTGCGTACTAAGATATCGAGCTTAAGGAGTTCGTGATGTTTTGCTTAGACAGGAAACTGTTTTTGTGATACTAGAAGGTAGAGTGAGTAACTATCTAGATTAATATAAATCTTTTCGTGATACTAATAAGATTGATAACCTAGTTCCCATCTTTTTTCGTGTAGAATAATAAATAGTTGTTTCTCAGTTATAAATCTGGAGAATCGGTAATTTTAAGGCAAACCACGATTACTCGAGTTAATAATCATAGTCATTGTTCTTTTGTTGAATATAATTTCTCAATATCGTGAGTCTGATATGGATCAACATAATGTTGGTGGAGAAGTAGAAATAACATTAATGAAGCTGTAATTTTATAGTTTTAGGTTATGTTTGAGTAGCTAGGAGCATGACTTCCATCTTTCATTGCATGCCAAGGGATCGAGCTTAAGGAGTTCATGAAGTTTTGCTTAGACATGAAATTGTTTTATGTGATACTAGAAGGTAGAGTGAATCACTATCTAGCTTAATATTTCTTATAAACTCACTGGATCGTGCTGTTCTTAAAGGTGCAGTTAAGACAACGATTAAACCTTAAAAGTGTGCGTCATGGTAAGCATCAAGGCTCTATGGCATAGATCTTAGCAGCCAAGAGCTTTATCTTAAGGTGGATCATGGACAACATTACTCAAAAAGTATAACTAGCAAATTGATATATTAATGATTATTACTTTTTGATTGTTAAAGGTAGTATATATTGAAATCCACAAGAAGTTAGTGCTGTGAAGTAATTACAACGGTGTTGCCCTACGTATGGTGTAATGAGCCCAAAAAGTCAACCATGGGATCAATGTCATTTGCAATAGCCACGTTGCACCAAAAAAAAGTAAAGTAAAGATGTACATCTGTATTTAATACTAATTACAGATTCCGATTTTCGAAGGGGAGCCTTGGAGTAACTGGTAAAGTTGCTGCCATGTGATCAAGAGGTTATGGGTTCAAGCTGTGGAAACAGCCTCTTGCAGAAATGCAAGGTAAAACTGCGTATAACAGACCCTTGTGGTCCGGCCCTTCCCCGAACCCTGCGCATAGAGGGAGCTTAGTGCACCGGGCTGCCCTTTTACAGATTCTGATTTGCTCTAAAAAATTCTTCCATTCTTTTCTTTCCATATAGTCCACCATATCACGGAAGGAATGGAGTTCCAAGTTTTCCTTTTGACCTTGCCCAGATCCCTCAGATGCCAGCCTTGCAGTTGTGTAATTTAAATTATATGATTAACTTGTTTACACCAAATTTCTAATTTCCGATCCTAGTCACTAGTATGTTCATTCACCATAATTATTGTTGAGCTTGATACAAATTGTTACTCCCTCTGTCCCAAAAAGAATGACTCATTTCTTTTTAGCCCGTCCCAAAAAAATGACATATTTCCTTATTTGACAATAATTTAACTTTAAACTTTACATTTTACGCAAAACGAGATGATCTATAACCACACAAATATATTTGACTTATTTTAGACCATAAGATTCAAAAGTCTTCCTTTAGTTCTTAAATTAAAGTGCGTGCCAAATGAAAGTATATCACATAAATTGGGATGGAGGAATTATTCTCTAAAGGGAAAAAGGTCAAAATTGCCTCTCAACTATTGGAAATAGGACAACTATACCCTTCATTTTATATTGGTCCCAAAATGGTCATCGCCGTTAGCCAACTGGTGAAGCTATGCCCCTTAAAACAAACGGACTTGCAGGTCTGCTTTTAAAAAGGAAAAACGACCACAACTGCGCCTCACCTATTGGAAATAGGACGATTACATCCCCCCTGTGATTTTGGTCCCAAAAAACTTCTCACCATTAGCCAACTTACAAATAGGTCTTTCAAAATTATTTAACTACAATATAAAAAATATATATATATTTAACTACAATAAGTGCTAGGGATTGCTTTACAACAATTAGTATACCAATACTAATTGTTGAAAAAATCTTTCTAAATTAGAATTACACTGATAAATACTTTAAACAACAAAAATTGACTTTCTTATTTGATTAAATTGCATTTTTGGGACCTTATATATGAGTTGTTCGTCATTTGTGTTATTTTTTTTGAATGTGTGCATCATACCAAAATTCTAAAACAATGTGCAAAATGGTGTTAATATTTGGATGCAATAAAGTTATAACATAACCTGCTCGTTAATCTTTATAGAGGATTTGGAATTCGTTTTCGTTTATAACTTTTCTGGAGGGAGCAAGTTTATTAATTGAGTCCAGATAGACCCCTTTAATATGCACGTAATTTAAGTCCTCTTAATACAGCAACTGTCGTGTTGTACAATTTTTGGGGAAACAATGTATATTGTCACCGTTTGCATGTTCTGAATCGTTGTCATCGGGGCTGCGGTGGCTGGTGGATGAGGCTGCACTGGTGGGTGGTTTCGAGGGTATGAAGTAATGGGAGATATCTTTTTTCGTTAGGAATCTCTCTTGACTTTAAGAGGAGTCTGGAGGAGGACCTTGTAGTTCTCTCCTCATCTGAGATGGCGTTTCGTCAATGCCTTTCGCGGGAAACCCCGGTGGTGGCAAGTCCATTTGATAGAAGATTATTTTGGGATGTGTATGACATAAGTGGGATTTCAAAAAGTAGATGCAGGTCCACATAAGATGCACAGATTTTGGGTTTGAAGTGAAGGTCAATATTAGTTATATGTGATATGTAATGTGTTATCCACGTCAACACAATTGAGGAACATGCGCTATTTTAAACCCTTTTCCCTCTTTCAGATGTGTGTATTATGCGGGATTTTAACAAGTAAATGCTCTAAACTGGAACAAGTAAAAGTAGGGGGACCGTTTTGCAGTTGTGTGCAAGTTGAAGTGTCATTTCATGTATTAGGCCTTTTATTTAATAAGTTTCACTAAATTGCGGTTTTTGTTTTTTCCAACTGATCATAATTCTTTCCAATTCTTCTGTCCATATAGTTGTTTTTTCTGTTATAATTACTTATCATAGCATAATATTTGCGTGTTTGTTTGTACATGCACACACACATCCATATACACACACAAATATATTCCTTCATCTGCATCTTTCTTCATTAAAGCACATATTTTATTTGATTTTTGTGCTTAAAATCTTGACACTTATCTAGGATTTTCACCTTTTGACAAAGTGCTGGATCAAGAGTCTATAAAGGCGCTTTTGTAGCTCATGGCAGAATCTCACAGTATCCACCTCTATTTTGTTTCTCTTTCCTCCAGGGATATGTTTTGTAGAATACTTTGAGTGGGTTTCGAACTAAACTCCTCCATAACTTAGCCTTAAGCCTACTACCTTTTAACCAGAGCACCAAGATCTTTTTTGTAGAATGCTATTGGATGCTTTTGATACTTGATGGGATTTATCTATCTAATTTTCTTTTTGAAGAAGGGAGGTACACTTATTTGACACGGTATGTTTAATTGTTAATTGATTCCTCTGGTCACAAACCTCATACCATTAGCTTAACCTTAGGTGCATTAGTCTTTGATTATTATATTTTTTTTACCATTAAGCATATGTATACACTGCAAAATACAAGGGTATTGGTAAAGCAACCAATTCATGAGAACAATGCACTGGTAGGTCTCTAAACTGAGCTTGATCTGAGTTGCTCGGACTCGGGTGCGGGATACGGGCACGGGTCTAAAGGTCGGATACTTCATCACATAAATTTTAGGATTCGGGAGAATGGATCCAAGTGTGTAAATGAGTGGTAGGATACGATTATTAAATGTATATTACAACATTTAAAGTATTTATCTCGATTAATTAAATCTATTGAACTAAAACTAATACTCTAAAATTTAATTCTTTTTATAAACACCTAATATCTTATTCATAACATATCTCGTGTAATAGCAAAAGATTCTCATACTTTATATAACTATAACTATATATATGTGTGTGTGACATAAACCAAAAAAACCGAACCTAATACCCAATCAATCTATACCTCTCAGTCATAGATGTAGTCAAAGCACCCAAGGTAAGTTGACCAAATCCGGTGTGGATCCCACACCCATACCCATGTCGTGTCGACACGGATGCGGCAAGAATTTTGAAGTGTCCGAGCAACATAGCTGAAGGCACTCTGCAATGTTGATGATTATGTGTTAGTTTCATTTCTACTGCTCTGCTTTTGAAACTTAAACTCCTCTCATGTTTAACAGAAATCTCTTCCTCCTTGCATACCTATCAGTAATTATGGATGCAACCATACTTTTTTTTTAAGAATGGATGCAATCATACCTTATAAGTTATTTAACTCGTTTATGTTTGTACTCGGTGCCTTTCTGTCTCTTGCTAAATGTTTTTTCCTTTTTCAGGTCATAACCTTGTTGGAGTAACTGCTAAAGCAAGGAGAAGTTACACAAGGGAATAAAAAAGTTCTTTTAGTTGAGAATAATTTAATCCATCTAGTCATGGAAGAACACAAAAGAAATTTTCTCAAGCAACGCTCGAACCCCCAATTCAAGAGGAAGGGAGGCACTAAAAATGCAAAGTATTCTAGTCATGAACGGTCATCTGAAAATTCTCAAAGTTCAGATACTACCTATTGCATACTCTGTCAATCCAAAAAAATTGGTAGCGTAATTGGAAAAGGTGGTAGCATAATCAAAACATTGAGAGAGGAAACTCAAGCAAAGATTACGGTTGCTGACAGTGTTCCTGGTTCTGATGATAGAATAGTACTCATCTCTAGTCCCTCTACGAAGCTAGCTAGGAAACAAGATACCGAGAAGAACAATGAAAATCCAGAGACGAGAAAAGAAAGTGGTGTCATGGAGCCACATTGTGCCGCGCAAGATGCTCTGTTAAAAGTTCACAATAGGATTGTTGAGGAAGACTTGCGTGGATCACAAGATGAGAATAACAATGAAATTGAAATAATCACGCGTCTCCTTGTTCCGAACAATTTGGTTGGATGTCTTTTAGGAAGAAAAGGCGACGTTATTCAGAAATTGCGAAGTGAGACTGGGGCAAGCATTCGTGTTCTTTCTGCTGAGCATCTGCCAGCTTGTGCTATGACCACTGATGAATTGGTCCAAGTAAGTTTCATGTTTTCATGTTCTTTTCTTTGGATGAACAGATTATTTAGTTTATTTTCTATTTTTAAGGTGAGTGAGTTTTAAAATGAACTTTCATTACTTGGAGACTGATAGTGCCAAGGATGAAAAGAAAATAGTAAGGTTTACTTACACTAATTGTTCATACGTACTGATCTTTGTTCTGCATGCAGCAGTTGCATTGATCAGATATTTTTTGCTCTCCTGTATTGTCTCCCCCCCCCCCCTGCTTATCTTCAAGCGTCTATTAGTCCTGATACCTTAGTGCTAGAATATTTTTTTGTAATCCACCATTGTTTAGATATTCAAGTCTTTGAACGCTTGACGAACTGTCCAGTAACTATTGTTTATCTGACTTGTAGTTTCTCGTTGAGTTTTAGTTCACTAAAAAACAAGGTGCCTCTTTGACAAGCAGAAAGTTTCTGTGCACTTAGCTAATGTCTGTGCTCTAAATTTCTGTGCACTTACTGATGTCTATGGTCTAAATCATTCTGTGTGTCTTTTTGGGTTGCCATGCTGTTTCTTTATATGAAACATCTATAACGATTAGAGAATTTGTGATCTCAACTCTGTTTGGTCTCTTGGTTTTATGTAATTGCCATCTGTTTGATAATTTCCTTTGTCAGGATATAATCATGTACCAAATTACTCCCCCTGTCCCAATTTATATGACTCACTTTCCTTTTTAGTCGGTCCAAAAAAGAATGACACATTTCTTTATTTGACAATAATTTAACTTTAAACTTTACCTTTTACGCTTAACGAGATGATCTATAACCACACAAATATCTTTGGCTTGTTTAGACCACAAGATTCAAAAGTCTTCCTTTAATTCTTAAACTTCGTGCCAGGTCAAACTACATCAAATAAATTGGGACGCAGGGAGTACTATTTTTTATTGCGGAGTATAATTCTCCAACTTTAGTTAATTTTCTTGCTAATTGTTTGGGAGTTGATTTTTTTTTGGGCCATATCATGTCAAAAGAATTTTCAATGCTGCTAGGTTTTGCAGATATCAGGTAAACCCTCTTTGGTAAGAAAAGCCTTGTATGAAGTATCAACTCTGTTGCATCAGAATCCACGCAAAGACAACCCTACCTTGAGTTTTTCCATGGTACATGGTGCTCAAGGTTTTCACCCCCCTGGTCCTCCTGTGGAAAATATGATTCCTCCAGGAAAGTCAACGTGGTCTCAAAGTAAAACTAATTTAAATGGTATGCCACCTGCATTAGGGGTGGGAGGGTATAGGAACCAGCTTTCTGGATATGGTCGTGCAGATTTTGATTATGTTCCTCTCCCTTGTGCTGGTGAAGCTCCAAGTGATTTCACCATGAAAATTCTGTGTTCAGCTGCAAAAATTGGTGGTGTTATAGGGAAAGGGGGCTCCAATGTAAAACAACTGCAGCAGGAAACAGGAGCGAGTATACATGTTGGGGATGTTGCTCCCGAATCTGATGAAAGAGTTATTCGTGTCTCCTCTTTGGAGGTAATATTTCCCATTGCGGAATCATAATATTAGCATACCTCATAGCATGTCACTAAGCCACTGTTTTCCTTTCAGTCTCTTTGGGAATCCAGATCACAAACTATTGATGCCATTCTTCAGCTTCAAACTAAAACAAGTGAATTTTCTGACAAAGGAATTATCACTACGAGGCTTCTTGTTCCCTCAAATAAGGTTGGCTGCATTCTTGGACAAGGAGGACAGGTTATCAATGAGATGAGGAGGAGGACGCAGGCGGATATTCGTGTTATTTCCAAGGACAATAAACCCAGATGCGCATCTGCAGATGAAGAGCTTGTGCAGGTGATTTATCTGTAGTATGCAAGCTTAGACTAGTCACTTCTGGTTCACATATTTCCTAGTTTCAATTTTCTAGTGCATGTCAGTACTGTTGTTTCCAGGATTTTGTGAGTAATTGAAGCTCCATTTATTCAGATTTCTGGAAGCATTGGTGTTGCAAAAGATGCCTTGGTTGAGATTTCTTCAAGGCTTAGAGAAAGATGCCTCAAGGATGGAAATAGTAAACTGGAGCCTGCTCCTGTTAGGCCACTTTCTGGATTTGTTCCTTCAGAGGATTTCCGAAGTGGAGATCCACGACGTTCAGGTGTGGTGGGTGCTGGCAGCTCTAGAAGATATGAACATTTGAAGGTATGGAAGATCATCTTGCTAATGTTGCTTCTACTGGAGCTTATACCTTGACTTTTGTTTTGAAAACGGTGGTGCCTGAGCCAAGTCATACCTTTATTTCTGATCTTCTATTTTTGGTGTTGGGAGTAGTGCTATGTGTTTGTTGTAACCTCTTTACTAGGATAATTCACATTGGGAGAAACACCAAGTTCTAGCAACATGCATTGCCAGTATGTCCTGTAGAATGCATCATCTAATTCATTTAAAGGGTGGAGATGTGGTATGATGCACCAATCCTGTATTCAAAGTGAATTTACTGGAATTGTATATGGGACATGCCTTCCCATATACAGAAGCTTCTTAAATATACTTCTGCCTCATTTCTGTCTGATAGTTTTTTCCCCTTGACCATATATTTGGATGTTTTTTTATTACCGTGGTGTCCAGGGCCAGCTAGCGTGCACCTCGACTAATTGTACGGGATACCTGCCACCTACCAACAACAACAGGTACCAGGTAACTCTGTCCACCAAGGCTGGGACAGATGGGAAGAAATCACCTTGTGTTTTTGTCTTTGCTGGAATTTGAACCTGAGACCTCATGGTTCTCAACCCATCACCTAGTGTTTTTATCTTTGCTGGGATTTGAACCTGAGGCCTCATGGTTCTCAACCCACTTCACTGACCACTAAGCCACACCCTTGGGTGCACGTATAATTGGATGTTGAATAAGTGACTTGTCAAACCATTTGCTGCCTCGGTCTTTTCAGTTGGTCCAGTTGACTAAAGAAGTGTCATGTTCTCTCTGTAGGGTGCTGTTCGTGAATATGACCATCCAAGTTATCCAGATCATCCCATCGCCACTAGGTACTACTAATTCCTGAATTTGTTCTTTTATGACTGCTTATTCTGTTGCAGTTCATCTAATCACCATTGTAAGCTCCAGATACTCAAGTATCGGTAGTCCCCCAGAGATGAAGTTTCCAGACCATTCTTTTGGTTCTGCAAAAGGAATAGGAGGGTACAACATTAATGAGGTAAATTACTCTCTGCCTAGAGCTACTAATAGGTGGTTTAGTGAGTTCTTTTGGTTGTTCATTCAGTCCGTTTTATTCCAACCAGGTTTACTGAGTTCCCCTCCATTTTTGCGTTATATTAGACCTTTTTGGGTGAACTGCTGGATATCTTACTCTGATTCCACCTTTTCTTTTTCATGATACAGAAATCTTATCAATCCTTCATGTTCTCCAATTTTTATGTTTATCATATATTCGGGACATGCTAGAGAAAATAGAGAAAATTTACATGTATAAAACGGTGTATGTTATATGCGTTCAATTCATCTTATGATAAATTTCTCTTTCTAAGTAGTGTAGTTACTTTTTCCGTTTTTATTATCTTTTTGTAGTATACTATTTGTATTATGATCTTTATATATGCATATAAGTTGTTTGTAATGATATTCTTGTTAGTGATAATTATATTTTGATTTGTGCTGTTATGTTAGAACACCTATGTTGCTTGGACTCTTCAAAAATGTCAACGGGTGCGGGATTCTCCGAAAGTAGTGTGTTTTTGGAGAATTTGACACGGGTGCGGCATCAAATGTGAAGAGTCCGCGCAACTTAGTAGAAAACCATATAATTATTATTCGTAAGAGATAACATATTTGTTCTCTTAAAAAATTATGATAGAACTGAATGTATGTCATAATATGCATAATTACCCAAATAAGAAAATTTCATAAAATATATAATATAAAAAGCATTTATAGAGCATATAATACATTTCAATAAACTTTAATATTACATAAAACGTAAATCTGGGCATATGAGCCAGGGGTCTATCGGAAACAACCTCTCTACCCCACAAAGGTAGGGGTAAGGTCTGCGTACATCCCCTCCAGACCCCACTTGTGGACTACACTGGGTATGTTGTTGTAAGTCTGGGGGCATATGTATTTCCCAAGGAGATGGAAATGTGAGGTTTTCAGGAGATTAGAGACTAAATAGCATCTTTGTAAGGAAAAGAGATAGGAGGGCACATTTTGGGGAGAACTGAGAAGGGAGGCACTGGAAGGACAAAATAACCGAGTGATACTCTTCCTAATGCACCATAGAATATACAAGTTTACTAAAAACATGATTGGTAGAGTACTTAAGGAATTGGGAGCTCGGCGATGGAGTAGTCTGTTATTACCAAACAATTACTGTGAGAATTAGAGGCCAGCTCTGGATGAAATAACATTTCAGAGGATTAGTAGGGGTGAAAGTGTAGCAGATGATAGACCTTTGATAAAGAAGAGTTGATGGAGGGCATCAAGACTAGTGAGAGCAGTAAGGTTCTGAGTCTTTATGGGTTTATGATGGTCTTCTTCCTTCATTGCTAGGAATTAATAGAGAATGATGTGATAGGATGCATCCATTATTTTACGAACGTACTTCTAAGAAGAGCTTTAAGTCATTTTCATTGTGCTCATTCAAGAATGGGGCCAAGGACATATAAAGAGTCTTGGTCTATTAGTTTGGTAGAGAGTGTCTATAAAATATTGCTGCAATTAAAAAAAAAGAAGTATATCAAATAGTGGCTTATGTTCCTATCGAGAAGCTTAAATCGATAGTGGATAATCTCATTTCCTCATCTTAACGTGCATTTCTGGAGGTGCAAACTTTTTGCTCCCTTTTTATTTCTAATGAATGGTGGATTCAAGGCTAAGAAGTGGTAATTGAGAATTTTGTGTAAGTTGGACTCACGATTGCGGCAATTGTGATTTCTTTTTATGCATACGCTTGAGAGGACGGATTTTGGACAGACCTGGAAACATGGATAGAGCATTGCATAACTGATAGAAAAGATACCACCTATCATCTTTGCACCCAAGAGTGTGACCTAGCGATCTATATAGTTTGAATGAACCATGGGCGATCAGAGTTCAAGTCCTAGCCGAGGGAAGAAAATAATAGGTGTTTCTTCCCTTTGTCTTAACCTTGGTGGATAATTCCCTATACCTATGTTGTTAAAAGGCAGCAGATTCACAGAAGCTATTATTCATACTTAAATAATAGGTTGCAGATACCAAAAGCTATTTTTCATTCTTATATATATCCACATAAACGGGGGTTTGGTTACAGCATGAGAAATAGATTATTTATTGAGGCGATGTTGCTTTGAGAACTTGACTGTTGATTTCTATTTCATATAGTTCTTATTGCTAATTATCCTTCGTTTAAATTACAGTTTGCTGGAAGTAGTGCAAGATTTCGGGATCCTCGTTCTACCGGACCTGGATTTATTGATGATATTCGAGGGTCATCAGATCATATGAATGCTGGGCACAATTATCCTAGGTCTTCCGAGAATTTGAATGCTGGGCGCCCTACTTTTCATGGATACGGGTCGCCTGCTGGACAGAGCAGCAATATTCAGCAAGGTGCTTACCACCAGAATTATGCTGCTCAACAAAGTGCCAGTCAAAGTTATACAGCTAAAGGTAGCTACCCTAGTGGTAGTCCTTCCCAATTGCCTTACCAGAACACTAATCCTCATCAAGCTCCATATCAGAGCATCAGTTCACAGGTGCACCAGCACCAGCACCAGCAGCCACCGCCATACCAGACAATGGGTGCTCAAGGTTCCTACCATTACTGATACTGAGTTCCTCAAAATACTACACGAGCAATCCAACCCGTAGGATTTCCTTTTCCTCTTCCCATTCTTGCTTCTGTAGGTTTCCCGGTAATAGGGATATCTGCGCGAACTCGGGACTGATCCCGAAAGAGAGGTCTTTCATTATGGTTATGAGATATGGCCAGGTTTTAGTCACTTTTGTACCATAATTTAATCTCTTGTTGTGCTATAGTTGTTGCTAAAGTGTCAGTAAGAGTGATCTAACTTCTTACATTTTATGGAACTTCTCTCCCTGCCTCCCTTTACTGGTAAAGAGTAGAGGATTATGGTTGAACAGAGGTTAAGTAGTTAATTGTTTGGCAATATTTTTAGAGACCTCACTTCATGTTTCTTCTGCCACATTTAACTTGTGGTTTAAGGTATTGCATTTAACTCCCTAATTTAGATTTCTTTTTGATGAGATTCTTAAAATGATAAACTTCCTATAGTTTTTCAAAATTGCTCTTTTGTAATCTTGTTAATTCATGGATATTAGTGTCGGTTCTTTAGAACACAAAAATAATTTGATGGATGCTAAGGTTTGTAATAGGAGAGGCCGTATAGCGGTTTTGTATCCGAAAAATATGAATCGAATAAATATCGGTTTTTAAAAAAAAATTGAATCCAACTTTTATATTCTTTTTGATATGTTAGGTTTATATCGTCGAACGTATTGGATTATATCGATTTTTTCAAGGAATGGGCTGGGTCTTTTTTTTTTTTTAAATTAAATTTTCAACACTGAATTGACATTCACACCTACATTATCATGAAATTTTGATGTTGAAATTTATTGTGTATCGTGAGATGTTTACTAAAGAAAAAGAAAAAATAGAAATCGATTTGGGGGAAAATACAAATTGATTGGGAAAACAGACGTTTTCGCAAAAATTGGCGGCGCCAAACCGCCTTGCAGTTTGCCCGGCCTCGTCTCGAAAAATACGCAAAATAATTTTTTTTGGGTAAAACGGACATCAGAGCGTAGAGTGACCATTTAAAGTTTCACCAATTTACAACTATTTTCTCTCCCTATAGTTTATGTCAATGCTTCCGTGATATGTTAATGTCGCATTCGACTTTCATAAAAACTTCATAGATTGGCTTCAATGACTATGATTCAAGAGATAGTAGTAGCCTAAAATAAAAAATAAGATTAATTACAAATTTGCTCCTGTTTTTCGGTTCGGTTCATCCCCAAAATTAAAGAACCGAATCATTTAATCCTGATTCGGTTCGATTTTTTTTAAAATCATTTTTTTTTAAAAAACAAAACGAATAAAAACCGAACCGAACCGCCGATTCGATTCGGTTCTCCGGATTTTTTGCCCACCCCTAGTTTGTAATACAAACTTGAAAAAGAAATTTTTGCTATATTGCAATATTTGGGTAAAGTTTTACCACCTTATATCTAAATAGCCTTGAACATAGAACAAGAAAAACAATTAAGCGTTCATTGGTTTGTGCCTTTTGGCACCAAAAAAACACTTTGGAGGTTTTATATTCATCGTGTTAGAAACCTTTCTTAGTATACAACGTTCTTGTACCGATAACTATCGTTTGGCCAACCTAGCCTCTTCCGTCCCTCGGGGCCAAGTAGGGACACTATCATAAGTGTCCTATGGTTTTCACGTTTATATAGATGATAATTTTCTTTAGGTAAGCTTCCCATTCCTTCCTAAAACCTTAAATCTCCTCCTGATAATAAAGTTCATCATATGTTAACTTGAGAAATATAAATTCATTTATGACAAATGGAAAGCCATGAAATCAGATATTTCCTCATTTGGCTTATACTTCTTAAGACGGAGGGAATAATATTCATGAAGAACCAAGGCTAGCATCAATAATACATAAACAAACCTTCAAACTTTCTCAGCTGGCAAGTATGCCCCGGCAAGTATGCCCTCCAACTTTGGATGTGCACAAGTAGACACCCCAACTTATCTCCACTTTGTCAGTTGAGCACTCCAACATACAAAATGATCATCTAGACACCTCAATTTATGTGCCACGTCAGTATTTGTATTTACGTGTTCAATTTTATACAAGTTTAGATGCCTACTTGTGCACAACCAAAGTTCGAGGGCATACTTGCCGACTGAGACCAAGTTTGAGGGTCTGTTTATGTATTATGGCAATAGTTCACAATATACATCCAAAAACTAAAAAGAAAACCGAGGAAAATCAAAACAAGTAAATTGAATAAATTCAACTAACCTTTCAAGTGAAACAAGTTACAACAACACATGCCACATAATAAGCATGATAGCAAGAAAAAATTGATGACATACAGTGGCAGCACGATAAAATTTTGTTCTATGAAGTCTTAGGCTAAATCGCCGCCACTCTGTTGCCACAAATTGATGATATCAGTGGCCTGATTAAGAAGAATAATCATCTGTTTCTGGGATATCCAGGGCTTACTCTCCAGCATGACTTTAAGATCCTCCCAAGCATCTTTTCTAGGCCAAAAATAATAAGGGCTCAATGGAATCGTGCCATGACCCAGAATTACCTGGTCCAGTGAAATTCCGATGTTCTTCTCCATCCAAATAAACTTCAATACTAGCCTAGGTTTCTCCAGTGGCTTAACCACCACTCCAAGTTTCTGTACATCCGGCAGATTGTAAGAGTCAAACACCATAATGAAAATGTTGCAAAGAAAACTAAGTAAATAAGAATCAAACACCAAAATAAAGATGTTGCAGACATAACTAAATAAATAAAAGCATTCCCCCTGTAACCACTTAAACTTTAAAATGAGATATTCACCCAGCATAGCATAAAAGGAAACAGATGAACTAGTTTGAACCGCCAGCCATTAATTTGGTCCAAGAAAAAGAATCAGACCCGCGGAGACGTGCTGCAGACATAACTAAATAAATAAAAGCGCTCTTTGTAACATCTTAAACTTCTAAATGTGACATTCACACAGCATAGTAATAAAAAGGCAGATGTACTGGTTTGAACCGTCATCGATCAATTTGGTCCAAGAAAAAGAGTCGGAAAATAAAGCAAACACGTATTAAACTTTTAAATGAGATATCCACCCAGCATAGCATTAAAAAGATAGATGTACTAGTTTGAAGTGCCATCCATCAATTTGGTCCATGTAAAAGAGTTAGAAAACATCCATCAATTTGGTCTAAGATAGACCTAAGGGTAAGTTTTATAAAGTGGTTGTTAGACCAGCTATGCGGTATGGGGCGGAGTACTGGCCGGTCAAGAACTCGCACATCCAGAAGATGTAAGTAGCAAAGAAGAGGATGTTGAGATGGATGTGTGGGCATACTAAGAGAGATAGAATTGGGAACGAAGATAGTCGGGACAAGGTGGGAGTGGCCTCCGTGGTGGACAAGATGAGGAAGGCGAGACTGAGATGGTTCGGGCATGTGAAGAGGAGATGCACAGATGCCCCGGTGAGGAGGTGAAAGAGGTTGGCTATGGTGGGTCTTATGAGGGGTAGAGGTAGGATGAAGAAGTAATGAGGAGAGGTGATTAGACAGAACATGACCCACCTGCAACTTACCCTGAATAGGAGGATATGGAGGTCGAGGATTAGAGTAGAAGATTAGTAGATAGTCGAGTGCGGTCTAGTTTCCATTATCAATATTATTATTAGTACTCTCCTACTATCTTGTTCTTTGATTTTACAATTACCTGATGTTTTCTTTGCTTCCGTTATCATACTACTTATTGTTGCTACTGTTCTTTTTTCCATTATTTTTTATATGATTTCTTCACTACTATATTTCCTTTTCTTACTGATTTTGATATGTTTTACTTGAGTCGAGGGTCTTCAGAAATAGTCTCTCTACCTTCACAATGTATGTTTGTTGTTGTTGTTGTAAAAAGAGTTAGAGAAAAAATCAAACCCACAAAAACGTATTGGTGTAGCAACCCTGAAAATTTTGCAAGCTCCTAAGTCCTCAAAGAACGCTAACATGTGTTGAACATGCAGGCTTGCGTGCTAACAACAACAAAAACAACAACATACCCAGTGAAATCCCACAACGTGGGGTCTGGGGAGGTTAGAGTGTACACAGACCTTACCTCCACCTTAATAGGTAGAGCGACTGTTTCCGGGAGACCCTCGGCTCAAGACAACGCATAATCACAGGCAAAGCAAAGTAAAGCAAGAGAAACGGTCAGACTCAAACTAGAAATTAAAGCATTATGAACATACATATAATAAAATCGAATACGCCATGGTAGTGCATTCTAACAACAGGAAGCAGTAGTTAATACAATTAAATAAGATAAAACAAATTACACTAAAGAACACATAGCAGTATGAATCAAACTACAGGGGACTATAAAACACTAATGCGCCTATAAGTGCGATAGGTTAATCGAGCCTACAGTAATAACACTACACTATCGTTTTGTAAGCGTAAGTAGGACTACGCTCGACTACCTACTACCCTTCTACCCTAATTTGTGTCCTCCACAACCCCCTATCTAAGGTCATGTCCTAAGTAAGTTGCACCTGCGCCATATCTCGTCTAATCACCTCTCCCCAATACTTCTTCGGCCTACCTCTACCCTTCCTGAACCCGTCCATAGCCAACCTCTCACACCTCCGCACTGGGGCATCCTTGTCTCTCCTCTGCACATGCCCAAATCATTTCAACCTCGCTTCCTGCATCTTAACCTCCACCGAGTCCACTCCCACTTTATCCCGGATATCATCATTTCTAATCATATCTCTCCTTGTATGCCCACACATCCATCTCAGCATCCTCATCTCCGCAACTCTCATTTTTTGTATGTGCGAAGTCTTGACTGGCCAACACTCCGCCCCATACAACATAGTCGGTCTAACCACCACTCTATAGAACTTGCCCTTAAGTTTTGGTGGCACATTTTGTCGCACAAGACTCCAGATGCGAGCCACCATTTCATCCACCCTGCCCCAATACGCTGTGTGACATCATCATCAATCTCTCAATTCACTTGGATAATAGACCCTACGTACTTGAAGCTTCCTTTCTTTGGAATGACCCGAGTACCAAGCCTCACCTCCACACCTGCCTCAAGGTGTCTCCCGTTGCTGAACTTGCACTCCAAATATTTTGTCTTGGTCCTACTCAACCTGAACCCTTTAGACTCCAGAGTCTGTCTCCAAACCTCCAGCTTGTCGTTCACTCTGCTGCGAGTCTCATCAATCAGGACTATGTCGTCTGCAAATAACATACACTATGGTACCTCCTCTTGGATTTGTCGCGTCAGTCCGTCCATCACCAAGGAAAATAGGAATGGGCTAAGAGTTGATCCCTGGTGCAACTCCATCGTCACTGAGAAGTGCTCCGAGTCTCCTCCTACTGACCGCACCCTAGTCTTGGCTCCAGCATACATATCCTTTATCGCCCTAGAAGGTACACCTCTAACCTCCAAATAACTCCATAGAACCTCCCTAGGTACTTTGTCGTATGTCTTCTCGAGGTCGATGAAAAACATATGTAAATCTTTCTTCCTCTCCCTATACTGCTCCACCAATCTCCTAATAAGATGAATGACTTCAGTAGTCGAACGCCCCGGCATGAATCCAAACTGATTCTCGAAAATAAACACCTCTCTTCACCCTCATCTCCACGACCCTTTTCCAAACTTTCATAGTATGACTCATCAGCTTGATACCCCTATAGTTGTTGCAACTCTGGATATCACTTTTGTTTTTGTACAAGGGAATCATTGTACTCCACCTCCATTCTTTGGGCATTCTTGTTGTCTTAAAAATGACGTTAAATAACTCAGTCAGCCACTCCAAACCTGTCCTGCCTGCGCTCTTCCAAAATTCAACAAGGATCTCATTAGGCCTGGTCGCTCGTCCCCTGCGCATCTTGCGAACAACACCCTTAACTTCCTCAACCTTAATTCTTCTACAATACCCAAAATCCCGATACCTACCAGAATGCTCCAAATCTCCTAGCACAATGTCTCCATCTCCTTTTTCGTTCAAAAGTTTATAGAAGTTAGACTGTCACCTCCGCCTAATATGCGCTTCCTCCACTAGTACTTTTCCGTCCTCGTCCTTGATGCACCTCACGTGATCCAAGTCACATGCCTTTCTCTCTCTTGCCTTGGCTAGTCTATACAACTTATTATCCCCGCATTTCTCCTCTAATTCCACATACAGACGTTCAAAAGCCGTCGTTTTCGCCGCCGTAACAGCTAGCTTTGCCTCCTTCCTCGCTATCTTATACAGTTCCCTATTCGTCCACTTCTCCACCTCATCCTTGCTTTCTACCAATTTCACATACGCCAATTTCTTCGTGTCCACCTTCTCTTGAACTTCACCAGTCCCCTCGATGCCTACCACGGTTACCCCGCGAGACCCCTAGCACTTCTCTAGCTACATCCCGAATGCAACTGGCCGTCCTGTCCCACATACTGGTCGCATCTCCACTACTCTCCCCAGCCCCCTTGGCCATCAACCTCTCCCTCATCTCATTTGCACTAGCCATGGTCAAACTCCCCCATTTGATTCTTAACCTGTCATCCACAACCCTCTTCTTCTTCTCCAACTTGATCTCCAAATCCATCATCAAAAGCTTATGTTGGGTTGTAAGATCTTCCTTCGGAATAACCTTGCAATCTTTACATAGACCTTTGTCAACCTTCCTAAAGAGCAAAAAGTCTATCTGAGTCTTCACCACCGAATTACGGAAAGTCACCAAGTCTAATAATTTAAAAGATATTGTTCGAACATGAAAATATAAGTGCGACATGGTTTGGAAGGTATTAGGGATGTTTGAAAGTATAGAGGAGTGGTTTGAAGCGAGTTGGAAGTGTTAATAGAAAATATGTCCGAAGCGAAATAAGGCCCAAATATATATATATATATATATATTTGGACAACAACAACATACCCAGTGTAATCCCACAAGTGGGTTGGACGTGAAATTTAAATATCCAAATTATAGCCCTTGAAGTCATTTCCAATAGTTCAAACTACTCATTATATGGACATTCCTACAAAACATTATGGTACTTTTACGACAGGATGTAATATTTGAGCGCCACAAGGGGCGCATTCGCTAGCAAAGGCCGAAGCCAAATTTTGAGTGCCATTTGGGTGCGATGCGGTGGTCAGGGTGCCCGGGTGCTTCAGATTAGATATAAAGCAATGGGAAGGATGAGAAGTACACCACTCTTCAAGTTGGCTTTTGGGAGAAACTCAAGCGCACAAACCTAGGCTTACAACAACAATCAAGATAAGTTCTTAAGGCTTATTTGGATTGATTCAACTGATAGTTATCGATCCCTAACACCTCAGTTCGCAGAAACTATAGGAAATTCACAAAATTCTCAGAAACACCCACCAAAGAAGAAAGCTAAGGCTTTTGCGATTCATGGTAATCCTTCATCGTTATTCCAATTAATATTTTTATATGAGATTATGAATGGTGTTAGTTGGTGGAAAACGACAAAAAAACCTAGACTTACTATGAACCCTAGAAATCAAGGAAATTGAGCCTAGAGTGCTTAAGCGAAGAAACTTGTGAAAACTTAGAAGTTGATTTCTAATTGATTACTACGTGGATAGGAGCAAACATTTCCACTCAAAGAAAAAATCGAGGTGAGTTAAGATATGTCTTTACTAAGGCTATTTTCTCACAAATATCATGTTTTTTAAGTGTTCAATGAATGTCTTAGAGTGTTAATGTATGTGTGATGGGCGGGCAAACATGTATTATCCATGCACATTTAAAAGTTAAAGTTTACATTTTAAAGAATCACGAAAGAAGGTACTTATTTGATTTCTTTAAGCCATGTTCACATGTTTTCAGTTGTTTATGAATCCATGCAAGTTCCAAATTTTCTGTTGTCCTTATGAAATGTTTAAAGACATGTTTTATGTTTTAAAGCTAAGAATGTCATGATGAATTAGAATGACAAGTTTAAGTTAAAGTTGAGGCCCCGGAGCCAAAGCAAAGCTTTTATGGAATGGTTTCGGGATTCACCTTAAATATTTGAGAGAGGTATTCATAGCCTTGGTTGGGTTGCATTTTACCTTGAAACTACTCGTGTCGGAGTAGGAGATTAGTGAGACCGTTGGTTCGGCCATTATGAAAGTTGCCCTGGTGAGGCAAGTACGCGTGCTAGCAAAAGAACGTCAAATTGTATGGCACTATGGGGAAATGGTACAGGCCATCGGGCGGGAATCATCCAACATACTGATCATATGGTGAATATTTACTAAAGTTGTCAAAGTCGAGTGGTACTTCCCAAGTCAAGGTAACGCATAAATGTTTGTTATAAAATGAATAGTTTACGATTTCAGCTTTTACTGATTTATGCTTTTAAATGCTTTTATGATTATGCATTCACCTTTTATTAGGTCTCGTTCCAGCTTTAGTGAGGGGATTATTGAGACTCTCTAAGTACCGTTATGGTGTATTGACGTTTTCTATATGAATAACTACATATGCCAATGTAGGTGCAGGATTTGCCGATGAGTAGATTTCAGGCTAGGACATTCTCTTACTCCAGTAGTTATTGGTGAACTCTGATTTTTTGTTGGAGTCTTTCCTTTTTCTTCATAGTCAGCCATGTACTTATTTATTTGTTTATTTTGAGGACTAACCGAGAAGTCTTTGTCCCGTGCAATCCGCCAGTTCCTTGTTAGAGGTTTCCTAGACAGTGTCACTTGAGTTATGGTTTCCCTGGTTGTACTAGGTTTTCACAGAATCAGAATGACTTTATTGTAACATAAAATGTTACAGTCTCAGGAACAGAAAAGCGGTTTTGAGATTTATTCTGTATTATTGTACATTATGTTCTAAGTTTCTTTAGGAATGACTAGCATTCCATGTTTAAGAAGGAATAATAAAGCCAAAGCCAAGAAGGTTCACTCGGTCAAGTTAATACACTGAGTGTCGGTCACAGTTTGATGCGAAAATCCGGTCGTGACAATTGCAGTCTCACAGACATAACAAAATAAATAGATATGTTCCAGCTCCACTAGCTTGTAACTTTTCCTTTTAAATTAGTTTTAAATTAGTAATTGGGCCGAGCACCTCAACTAATCCACCGGACACCTACATCTTCCGACAAGTATAAGTGCTGGGTAACACTAGGATTAGTCAAATAGGAAAAAATCCCATTTTTCTTGTGTACCTTTACTGGATTATACATGGTTCCCATTTCTTCATTCTAGTATTGACAGTTAGGACACACCCTGGGTGCAAAATCTTTAAACATTAAGGGTGTGTTTGGTATAGAGGAAAACATTTTCTGAATAGTGTTTTTCTAATTTTCCATGTTTGGTTAGTCAAAATATTTTGGAAAACATTTTCGGTAGGAAAAGTTCCTTAAAAATGAGAAAAATAACTTCCTTACCGAAAGTAGGGAAAACAAATTTCATAAGTGACATCGAAGTCCACCCAATACCCCCAACCCACCCCTTAACCATTCCAATCCCCCTCCCCAATCACACCAACCCCGCACCACCCACCTCCACGCCGCACCCATCCTACCCACCCCCTTACCCCCACATCCCACCTACCCCCTACCCCACCACCCACCTACCACCCCGCCCACCATCTCTTCCATATTATTTCGCTAAATTACATATCAATGTTCTTGAGATAATTTTTTTTCTTACCTATCAAACTCTAGAAAATAAGTAGGAAACTCACTTATTTTTCAAGAAAATATTTTCCATAGAAAACATTATCCTTCATACCAAACACACCCTAAGAGGACATTTCACTTCACACAATTCAACAAAAAGGTAACCACGTAAAAATGCGTAAAAAATAAGATAAAGAAAGGGAAAATTACCTCTTTTTGAAGAGAAGTTGAGGAAATAGAATCATGGGTCGATGTTTCTTCCACAAAACTTACAGCAGCCACAGCTGAGACATTAAAAGGTCGAGAAATAGACTGCTGGCGTTTTGTAAAGGAAACAATTTTGGGTAGTGAAAATTGCTTTTGAGAAGAAAAAGAAAATGGAGGAACCAAATTCACTGTAGCCACTGATAACATCATCTTTCAACTGATACTAATATTTATGTTCCTATGTTTTTATTATGTATACATCAAAAGGAGAGAAACATCCTACGAATGGAGAAAAATATTCTGTCTTTGTATTTGTGTTTTTCAAAGTGTAGATAACAAAACAAGGTCCGAGAGATCCTCAATACCCCGACCCGGACTGCTGGACTTATTTTGGGACAAGTGCATAAATAACCGATTTTAGAATCCTATTTAAGACATAATCGAAGTTTGTCAATTTTGTAAGTACAACCATTTTTAAAATAATTTTAGCAAGTTTAGACATAATGTCGAAGTAGTTGAATAGGAGGATCACTATGACTACACAATTTTGCAACTTTTGAAGTCTATAGGGTTGGTAATGGTCTTGAGTTGGAAACTTCAGGTATATATGTCAACCAGAGAGAATTTCAGAAAATAAAAAATCAATTATGAGATCAAACTTCAAGTTGGTCTTTGATTTTCTGGGGAACTACTGACTCCTAGGAGCCTCTAGCACCCCTCTGAAAGCCTCTTTGGGAACGAATCACTCTCGATTATGAATGCGCGAGTGCGAACTATGTTACAAATGGTTTATAATCAGTAAAAATGACTAGAGTGATCAATTTTCTTGATTTTAGCTTGTCGGGGATGAAAAACGAAATTGTCCCTTTACAAATAGTTTAGGAGAAAAATTTGCCTTTTCTAATCAGAGTTGGAGCAACGGTCCAAGAAAAATACATTTTCTAATTATTTATAAGCTATGCCGAATACGGTCAAACTTTCAACACTAATCTGAAAAATACTACACAACATATGCCGTATAACTTAATTCTACATAACTTGTACATTTTATTTTTGAAAATAAATATTACAGAACTTATGTTGAGTGAAGTAGGTTTATATACTTTTATTGAATAAATAGAAAGAATAAAAATTAAAGATTACAAATATGAGAAACAAAAATTAAAATTTAGTGCGTTTGAAGGGCAACTCGTGCGTAAATTTCCCCCAGGATATTTCTTTTATTTTTATTTGAAGTCCAATAACACTACTTTTTTTGTTTCCATATAACGAGACGAGGGAATAAAATAAAGGCATTTTGCACTTTACCGTAAGCCATTGAGTAAAACAAACGAATTGGTCAAATAAATAGCGGCTCTCAAAGTGATACTCGTTTTCTTTTGACACTTTCATTTGAGATTTGTACCTATTAAACACTTTAATCTTATTCCGTAATCATATGTATTAAACCCTTCACGGCTGGTAAAACAAAATAATAAAATGTGTGAATATTAAACATGTACTATTAAAAATATATAGGAGCAACGACGATTTGAGCAAATTTTTTATTTAGGTCATGCAGCTTGATTATCACCTAGTTATAAAAAAAATTCTCAATGATCCGGTGATGAGGCGGCATGACCAAAACTAAAAATTTAATAATTTTCTCAAAATTTCAAAATTACTTATTATTTCAATAATCATAAGTGATCAAGCAGTTTATTCTTTACGTTTGCATAAATATGTTGGGGCATCTATGGTAAATTTAATAAGAAGATGAGCGTAAAAAGAAATTTAATCATCAAAATAATAAATTCAAATTAATCGTTGAATTGTTTTTTTTAAAAGGCAACCCGGTGCACAAAGCATCTCGTGTTAGCAAGATTTGGTGAAGGATCGCACCCCAAGAGTGTGATGTAGTCAGTCTATCCTAATACAAGCATTAGTACGGCTCGAACCAGTAAACGCCGTCAGATATCTTGCAGACGTGGATGAGTTATCCGAAGAGGAGCGAATCCCATTCTCATTGAGTTCATGACCAAATCAATAATAAAGACTCGTCCATTTGATTTCATATAGATAAAGAAATAAAAAAGATGGAGTGGTCGTCCAAGGTACAAATACACCCCTGAACTTTAAAGGTCCAAATATACTCTTGCATTGGCTTTTAATTTATTAAGAAATTCTCGTCAGCGATAATGATATATTTACTCAATTTGTGTAACAACAGAGATATATATACAATACATTTTTAACGATTAATATATCAGCTATAAATCACAAAGTTAAGACTAATATTTGCATCTTGGTCTTTTAAATTGGAGTACCCTAATTTTCATGTCCAAAAGTGTGAGAAATATTTGTCAGGGTTTGTCCTGAATTTCATACATTATTTGAATTTTATCATAATTGTGTTTTACTTCAAAAAGTTTTTTTAGTGAAAAAAGTTTTCTTTGTTGAAAAGAATTTTACCATATTTATCCGAAGATAAATTTTGAACTTCTATAAATATGAGATCTTTTCTTCTCATAGAAAAACACAATAACATCTATAATGTAGTCATTAAGAGAGTCTAGTTTAATGAGAGATTATTCTCTCATAATTTTTATATTAATTTTTTATATGTAGATTGATTGATCAAATCATATTAAATATTATTTTTATATCATCTAATTTATCGATATTCATTGTTTACAACTATTAATTTCTCCGTAACGCAGTCATTATTTGATAAAACTTGAAGTAGATAGAGTGCCACATCATCACTATCCAAAATTTCTCCAAACATTTGGCGCTTAGCTTTTTCCTCTACCTGTATTTGCACTACAACCTCTTATTCTCCTCCAACTTTATATCTTACCAAAAAGTTTGATTTTCATTTGCAAATAGTAGTAGCTATGGGAGCTGGAGGAACCCTTTTTTGTTCACAGAGTTTTGTTGTCTTTAATTACACTAAAATTCATGTCCAAAATAGACGTTTGACATTGCCACCACTAGTACACAGATCAACCACTTTGAGTAATCGAGATTTAGCCGGGAATTGTCTTCGAGTTAGGGTTGTTACTAGGGCTGCTGATTCGTCGTCGGCTGCTATAACTTCCGACAAGTCTATTGTTCCTGATGAAGAGTTTTCACTTGCCAAGGTACTTTTCGGGTCATTTGCACTTATGCTCCTATCTTGTGCTAGTCTTTAATTTTTGTCTCTAAACGCAAACAACTTTTTGGCGGTGCATAAATTTATATTTTCGTGTCATAAATCATAATATCCGTCAAGTCATGCCCCACGTCTTTAAAGAATTTATGCCTGCTCGAGGGGAAAAAATAAAATAAAGACCAGTTTGAAGGAAAACCGTGCAATTTCTTCCTTTTCTTTTGGTTAATTTCTGTCATTGAAGAGAATTGGAAAGAAATAGGCCCAAGTGGAGCCGAATGATTATCGAATAATATTCACAAATAGCCACTTTTCAACACCTATAAATGAAAAGTAGCTATTGTTGTGGAGTTTCAAATTTCAATGTGAAATTCCAGGATATTGGGTGGAGTTTCACATTTGGAATTTGAAACTCCATGACGGTAGCTATCAGAGACGGATTCAACATTGAACTCATTTTATTGGTAATTTATGGGTATTTGGTGAGATTTTAGTAGATTTTTACACCGATAATTATACGTTGTGTCGTAAGTTATGGGTTCAAATGAACCTGTAACCAAAAGGCTACATGTGCCCTTGGGGGCTATTTCCAATCTAGGTCGAAAAGTGGCAAGTGGACATGGTTATTGAGGATTCATATAGCCGGTCCAACTAATTTGGGATCAAGGCGTAGTAGTTGTTGTAATTTCGGCAAATTAAAGTAATTTATTTATGAGGCTCTTAGGCTCTGTCTTGAAAAGAGCTACCAGAACATAAATTTAATATTTGGCACAAGGATACTCCTTCTATTTCAGTTTATCTAACCTCTTTCTATAATGAAAAGTTAAAAAATGTTTGATATCATTCCACTAATAATACTATTTTACACAAATTTCTCATAACATTCAATAATTCACTATTCAAAATGTTTTCTCTATGAAACTAACAACTGTTTAATATTTTCTTCCACTACAACTAAGATAATCTTTCAGTCAAATTAACATATTAAATGGAACGAAGGGAGTATATTAAGTGCTAAGAGAACATTATATGAGTAGGAATCGGTAGTTAGAGATTTCGTGGAAAAGAACTAGTCACTCGATTTCAAGTTAGAAATGTAAAACTTTACTGGTCTTGAAGGAATTATCTATAATGTTCTCTGACCTTTCTCTAATGTGCAGGTTTCTTTTGGTGTTATTGGACTTGGTCTTGGTGTTTCACTTCTCTCGTGAGTATAATTAATTCATCATGCTTTATACTGTTGACTTCCTCGTTGTCTAAAGTGACAAAGAAAAACTTTTACGGAAAGGGAGAGGGATGCAAGTTTTTGTCTCCAAAATTTTAACATTCACTGACAATTTTTTAACAAATATAGTTAGCATATCTGTGCACTACTACGGAGGAGATTCAAATTCTTTCCTTTTTATCGTAAATGTTTAATGGATGTAGAAATTTAGTTACCAATGGTTTCAATTTAACAAACACATATAATAAAGTATGTGTTATTCATTTTTGGTGTCATGTCATTGAGTTTGCTTTGTTCTTCACTTTCTTTTGATATATTTAATTGAAACAAATGGTACTATCTCAAATCATTTTGAAGGAGAACTATTAAGTAGTTTAGCATTATTCTGGTATCCTCTTTTCATAATTTCCTGAAATCAAGAGCTCTACTTTTAGACATTCATAGATTGGCTTTCATGTTTATCCTGTCTTTTTTATTCTTCAGAGCCCCACACTTTTTTCGTATTTCTCTCACCCTTATAGTTTCATAGCAAAGGAGAGTAATTTATTCTGGTATCCTCTTTTCATAATTTCCTGAAATCAAGAGCTCTACTTTTAGACAATTCATATATTGGCTTTTATGTTTATCCTGTCTTTTTTATTCTTCAGATCCCCGCACTTTTTTCTTATTTCTCTCACCCTTATAGTTTCATAGCAAAGAAATTTCGTTCTTGCTTTCCCATTTTTGACACATTTAATGTGACCTTAAGTCTACCTTGGCTCTTGTGTTGTTCATTACACTCTACAGGTATGGTTTTGGGGCATATTTCAACATCCTTCCTGGTTCCGAGTGGTCTGCATTGATGTTGACATATGGTTTCCCACTTGCAATTATTGGCATGGCTCTTAAGGTGATCTTATTTCTCCTTTTGTCAACCACGTTGCTTGTATGATCATTTTCTCTAAGAAGTTAATAGGCATAGGATTTCAGTAGTGAATTATTACATATATGTTTATTGTTGTTTAATTCACTGATACAAATATTACGTATCGATAACTTACTCTCTTTTATTTTTCAGTATGCGGAGCTCAAACCTGTGCCATGTGTGACGTACGCGGATGCTCAGCTATTAAGGGAAAAGTGTGCTACTCCAGTCCTTAAGCAGGTAATGTTCTTCTGAAACCCTTCTGTCGCTTGATGCTTTTCTTAAAGCACGTTAACGCATACCAAGAAGCTCCATTTTCATGGTTACACGACCAAAACTTTGTGATACTCAGAAGTCAAAGATAATAGTCCCTTCTGAAGTTAAACTTCCTCCTTTTCTTTTCCTACAGCCCGACAATAGTGTTTATTATCCTGTAAAATACAATTTATCAAACCTTAGGCTACACAATTATTTCATGAAGTCCACCTTTACTGCTCTTAGTACAAATTTTTTTCTTGTCCGCCTTGACTCCTCCTAATACAATTTTTGTTTTCTTTTTCTATTACCAAAAGGCGAAAGTAACAGCTGTTCTGTATGTTCCCTGAATTAACACTAAGGGCCTGTTTGGAAACCATGGTATAGTAATTACAATGACCCGTTTGTTTATCATAATGTAATTACTGTATAATTCCAGTGTCATTTTTGGTTGCACAAGTGTACATTCATATTGAGATGCAGTGAGTAACTTGGCGCATGTACCAGGTCAAGTCAAACTTTTACAATTCCAAATACGATTCTTCTACTATGACAATAATGGAGACAAAATCCCTCATTCCGGATATTGCTACTAGTACTTCTTTTGATTGTACTCCCATATTTCATTTCAGTTATTTCATATCCAGGATGGATACATTCTTTAGTTTCCTGACTAACTAGTAATAGGATATTCTTTCTGTAAGGTCAGGAGTGATGTGATAAGATACCGTTATGGGGATGAACAGCATTTGGATGAGGCATTGAAGCGTATTTTCCAATTTGGACTGGTAAGTTCCTTCTTCATTGTGTTTTGGAAGCTGATAATTTTTATATTCAGATTAAGTTTGGCTGTCTTTCTTGGAACGGAGATTTAGCTTGAGGATGAGAGATTTTCTAGACAGGCTATCAATTTCATGGCTGTGGATTTCATAAAAAATGGAAGTACCCAAAAGAAAAAGACAAAAAGAAGACCATTAAAGGATGGAGAGAATAAATAAGAAGCAACCACTGATGGATTTTCTGGTGAAAATATAACTACTCCCTCCGTCCCAATTTGTTTGAAGGTTGACCAGTTTTGGGAGTCAAACAACTTAATCTTTGACTTAATTTTAAACATAAATTCTTCGAGTATTTTATAATAAGATTTACATATTTGAAAACTACATAAAAAGTATTATAAGACTGCATAATTAATAATTTACAATATAAGAAAATAGTTGAAGAAAATCGTAGTCAAAGAAAGAGTTGTTTGACTCTCCAAACTGGTCAACCTTCAAACAAGTTGGGACGGAGGGAGTAATAAATAAGATAGGTCCCTTTCTAATTACTTGAGTCTTTGAATGACGTGAGCTTTATAACTCAATGGAAAAAAACATTGATGAATTCTCGTTAAATGCTTTTTTTTCTACAGTTCCCGTCAAATCTAATAGACAGAGTTTGTTAAATATTTGATGGAGACCAAAAGTGTTAACTTTTGGCAAACTTAAAGAAACAAAATTGTTCAAAGCATACTTTAGGGACTATTTTGAACCTACTCCCAAACATTAGGGACCATTTTTGTCATTTTCTCCTTCATACAACACGCTTTCTCCTTCCGAAAGATTTTTTAGCAACTTTTTACCATATGGTGAAAGTGATTGATTTGGGTCTCTAACAAGCCTTCTAGGAATTTTATGCTCAAGTTATTAGTAGGGAAATCACTCTTGCAAGTTCATTTATTGATAGAATTTAGAGAAGTAATCTCAATACCTGTAGCAATAATGTCATCTTCTTCACTAGGTCGTAATCAGTTTTCAGGAATGTTATTGAGATTTGTTACCCATTGATTCAAAGCAGGGGCGGAGACAGTGCAAATTTTGAGTTTGGCAGAACCCAATAACTGGTTCAAACTTTGTATTTGTATTAAAATTCATTTGATATATACAAATAATCTAGTCAGAACCCAATAAGCAAAACGAATTGTGGTTCAGAACCCATAAACTAAAATCATGGCTTCATCTCTAACTCAAAGCCTGTAAAATGAGTAACATGTATCTGGTTTCTCAACTTCGACAATTAATGTATCTATGTATCTGGTTGCTCGAGTTTGATAAAATTATCAAGTTCATCCTCAAACTTCATCCAATATTCTTTCGTTGTTTGATGAGTTGTCTTTCATCTACTTTTACCCTCTAGCAGCTTCATATCAGCTTCACATATTACCAGATTTAAGCCCAATTCTAACAGTGATGTACTTTTTCAAGTGGAATAGAGACAAAATAGCTTTGGCAACCAGAACAAAATCAGTTATCTAAGCATTATATGTTTAGAATTTTTTAATATGTTGACATTAGGTCTTAAACATCGATTGTATACCTCTTGAAAAAGAATTCTGACTACTCCTTTTCTTTTCTCTTCCATTGCAGGGCGGAGGAATACCACGTAGAGCTGCTCCCATCTTACAAAATATTCGAGAGGAAGTATGCTCCTTGAACTTGATTATGTTTCTAATTGATGATTTACTTCCTCTTATGAAATGATATAGACTCTAATTTCTAGATATTATAAATGATCCCACCCACCTAAACTCTGAAGTCTCTTTGGATCCTACAATTCCACTGTTTGGATCTTGACGGTTGTAATCATCTGTATCTTTTAATAACCGAGAAATCCCCAAAGACCAATCGGACCACCATTTGAAACTCAATGGATAAGGGGCCCACTCTGTTACCTTTTTCCACTTAATTACTGTGCTTTGTTTGCGGCAAGCTTCGAACTTCTCAGTGCGCCTAACCCGCACATCATGTGTTGCGTTCGTACCACTAGACCAAAGCCTTATTGAGTATTGTCAAAGCTTGCTTTCCTTTTCTTCTGAATGAAGAGAATTTGAGATTTTTACACTGTATAGCTGCCCACCAAAATAATAGGGGGCAAAGGTATATTTTTTGTAGATTAACGTATATATACATATAATATACACAATCTATGGTGTATATGTTTTGTATATTTGGTTAGCAGCTGGAATTTTTTACGAGCGGCCAAATGTGCAGCTTTCCCGAATTATTTTTAATTTCAACTGCTGATTCATTGGTAATTTCTATGTTTCAGGTGACTGAGGATGGTAAATACTGTTTAGTGCTGGTCTTTCAGGCAAAAGCTCTGCAGTTATCAGATTTTGAAAAAAGACAGGTAAAAACGAAGATACTGTAAAATATGTCCATCGTCCATACGGTTTCAGAACTTATATTCTTATCTGGTTAAATCTTGGTAGGCAAAATTTACGTCGTTCTTTGGACCAGGAATATCGTCTGAAATTGGTTAGTTCTAAAGTTTGATAATTTTATCGACCTTATTTTTGTGACTTCGAAATCAAATTTGTTTGGACTAATCTTCATAACTTTGTGCCTGCAGTAAAGGGGGAGAATGATCTTTATGAAGTACGGCTAATTTCCAACACGACGTTGTAGATTATGAAAAATCTTGTAACTCTGGGTATATAGAGAAGGTCCACTGTGCCACATCAATATATTGATACTCTTTAGTATTGCATTCTACATTGTTGAACTCATAGGAAAATATAGGATGATGGAAATTATAATCCCACATGGTAGTAAATTGTATGAGACCTACTTTTATTTACCTCTGTACAATAGTAATTTTTGAAGATGTGGTTGATATAATAGTTTACTCGAATAGAGCCTTTCGTTGACAATTTGATGCAGGAAATTATACCCAATGACCTTGAACTTTTGATCCTCGCTTGCCCTATAGGGAAATCTTCAAGTTCAAAAGTCAAAACTGGTAAAAATTTAAATTTTGCCCATGGGGCAAGCGAAGTCAAAAATTCAAACCACCCACCTCAAAGTCCATTCTTGTAAATCACATTAGCTTATATCATGTACCAAAAAAATAAGGATGGGCCTACATTGCAACTTGTTCACTGATATACATTAGTGTCTAGACCTGATTGTACACATTTCAACTTCAAAATGACTTCTATTGAATTCCTGAGCGAATCTTACAAATTGTTAATGGCACATCATCCAAAGATGACCTACACACAAGAAACTCAGGGGTACGAGATATGTTGTGAGAGTTAAAAGGAGGCTCCAAGATAATTGATTTGGGAGCTTAAATTATTGAATGACTTGGAAATACAAAAATCACCAACATATGCAATTGAAACTAGAAATGCAAGCCAGCACATCAGTACAGAAGAAATACCAGTATTTCAACTAATAACTTAATGACGATGTCAAAACATATCATCTAAAACATGATTTTTATCAAACGACTTAAGCAGTGATACCAAGACTAATCGAAAAACACAAAAATAAAGAGTACACGACTATGCTAATACGTCGTTACTGTTGTCCACCCATCCCCGGCGTCATCCTGGAAACATCATTTTACAACAGAAAACCCATTGTATTATCAGATTGGCAATGATCAAAGCAATAATGCACATACTTTTTGACATATATTCCCTCCGTCCAAAATTACTTATCATGTTTCACTTTTCAAGAGTCAAACTATATGACCAACATTTTAAAATGTATTTTTTCTCACCATATGAAAATAATTGCGACTAATAGTATTTTTCGTATAATTTTTTAATATCTAAATTATTAAATTAATTTGATCCAATTTAGTTCCAAAAATTAGTAATTGACTCTCTAAGAAGCCAAATATGACAACTAATAGGGGATAGAGGGAGTACTAGTATTTAGCAAATCAAGCTAGTCCATCTCCTAGATGCACACAAAGGTCAGGGGCCATCCTGACAAGTCTTTTGCTCGTGTGCATGACCAGGAGAAGGAAAGTAATGCATCCAATTATCATTTTATGAAGGAAACTGAAGACAATTGATAGTGTTTGTGATTTCCAGGTGACAATTGATCATAAAATTAAGGGCAAAAATTAAAGTTTACCAGAAATATTTGTGCGAATCTCACAAATCACATATACACAAAACCTAGCAAAATAAGAACTTCAAAGAGTACAACTTTTTGGAAGCCTCCCATCAACACCCAAAACGGATCAAACACACTCAATTTTTATCAACTTCAATCAAGATTCTTCAAAGTTGACGATTCCCACCACAACTCATAACTTGGTAAAATCTTAATCTCTGGCCATGGATTTTAGATCTAGGTTGAAGAATAGCAACTGTTTTGGACTTGATGATGAGTTTCATGATGATTATAAGGTCGTAGGTATATTTTGTATCGACAGTTTGGATCACATCGATCAATTCCTTTCCAGCATCTTCTAAATCAACATTTGCCTGTTGCTCTTTAACAACTAGAGCTTGATTCAAAGCTTCAAGATCTCCTTTAGACTTTCTTTGATCTAGTCTGATTTTTTCTTCATAGCTTGGCCCTCTCCTATGTGTTTCGTACATTCTATCTCCAATTCTAGCGCTTGCTTTAAGTCGAGTTTCTTTTGCTACTTAAAGCATATGCTAGAATTGGAAATAGAATGTACGAAACACATAGGAAAAGGCCAATCTGTGAAGAAAGACGAGATCGAAGAGCCCCTAAAAGAGTAAAAAGAAAGAACTAGAAGATCTTGAAGCTTTGAATCAAGCCCTAGACGGAGCAAGTTCTCAAGCGTTTGCTAATACTGGTGCATTAGTACTACTTTTGCTCTTTGCCCCATTAATTCTTGTTTTTCCTGTGAGAACTTTCTGCTAGCGTTACGATTTGCTCCAAAAGTTTTGCCTGGTCAAGAAGAGCTTCCACTTGTTCTCTTCTGTGATCAAGGATCTTCTCCTGTAAGATGAATAGCAACAACCTTCTAGCTTCTAGTTGCTCTTCTCTAGGACCGGAACAAATACTAGGTCCTATTATGATATGAACTTATGGTAGAGAGGAGGATCTATTATTCCTAAGTTTCGAAGGCTGTGATTGGTCTCAAGTGTTGGCCCAGACGGATTTCTCGGTCATTACAAAAAAATGATATGAATGCATATGGAAGTTGAAACATGATCTGCATCATATGAAAAACAAAAAATATGTTATTGTTGGTTTTCCTAGGCAATTTCAGTTAAAAAGAAAGACCGGCATGCACCTAAAGGTGTGGACTAGTGGTACAGTGAAACTGATTAAGAATGTTCAAATACCAGCGGAGGCAAAAAATACTTACCTGGTGATTTCTATGCTGATGGAAGATAGCAAGTAAACCATGAAATTAGTTGAGGTGTGCGCAGGTTGGCATGAACTCCACAGTTATAAAAAGAAAAAAAATAAAGATTGGCAAGTAGGAAGAGTTTGCTTGAGATAAATATAAATTTCAGTGGTTCACTTGTATTTCTGCTTTGGTTCTTAGACTGCAATTTTTTTTTGAAAAATGATAATGTCAATGAGACTAATTGACTCTTCTTCATTCCTATTCTGACTGATGTACTGAAGTTTTTAGCTGTCCATGTTCCATGTATTCATCTTGTGGTGCGATACTTATTGATTGTCTCGTTTTTTTTCTTTTCTTTTTCATCAGGCGTCACCAATTAGGCAAAAATCATCAGAGGATAGTATCAATGTAGATCGAGCGAGTGCTAGTTGGTAATCATTGTTAGGAACAACTATGACTTTTTTGGGTATTCTTGTTGAATAGCCCCTTCGAAATTTTTATATATTTGATGACTTAACTTTGGAGTAATTTTTTTTTTATAAAATGAATATTCTGCTATTGTTTAAGCTAATAGTATACAATTAAGTTATGTGTCTAGGACTAATTTTATTAACAACTAAAAAAACAAAGCTGTCCCCTACATCATGGATTAAATAGGAACCGGCCAAAAGCAAATAGGCTATTTCCACCCTTGACCTTAGAACATAAAAAGAATGGTTTTGATACTTAGTGAAGCAACTCGGTTATGTTTCTTCATCGTATAGAATGAATCTTCTTAGTTTTGATACTTAGTGAAGCAAACTGTAACAATAAATGTGTAATGAGGTTACCTATGTCGGGCTGCTTGAGCAAAATCCAAAGACGTTTGAAGAATGAGGGTATTAAAAAATGATAATAGGCTTTTATTTAGTGCATTTTGCCATGCGGCTAAACTGACATTAGCGATGTTATTTCAAGTTGCACGTCTCGTAATAACTTAGCATTTTGACTCTGCTAAGATGATTGCTTCAGAAAATCAGTCAATGCGAGGGTGATTCAGTTGAAGGACAGGAAACAGAGAGCTGCATTTTATCCAAAATTTATGCACTCACTGGATGGTTCACATATGTTGCTTCCAGGGATGTTGGACTACGATTTGATGGGGTACATGATTCCTTCTGGACTCATGCCTGCGATGTTGACCAGATGAAAATCATATTCTGGGAAAAGTTTGTGGAACTACACAGTATGCCCCTTCTTAAAAAGAAGTTTGATGGTTCACAGAAATCTGAAATGTACCTATTCTTTTGTTCTTTTGTTGTACATGAGGATGGAGAGTAGTACTTAAGAGGATAAGTGATCTCCCCCATACCTTCATATCAAAGTTGGGAATGATTGACTTTCGGATGAAAATAATAGCCCAATACTGGATAATAAACGTTCATCGGTCTGCAGCAAGCACTGACTTTTAGGGGGCGGCAACTAAAGAGGTAGCGAGACTAAGCGCAATTTCAAGAAGAGTTGGACCCTTTCTTTACAGTCAAGTGGTTGAACGCCCCTTGCCTCTAGGCTTTCTTCTACCCTTGTGCTAAAGTGGCCCTGGCGATTGCATGGTCTCTGAGATTCAGCATTTCTGAATCGTGTAACATGATGGCTCCTTCGGGGGCCTCTGGCTTAGGATCAGGTGAGGGCGCTGGAGGAAGGGACTTCAGGTGGACTGATTTATTTGAGGATAAGAAGCTGTTGTAGTTAAAAATAGTTATTTTTTAAAACAATTGGGGACTCGGTCTTGTTCCCAATTGTTTTAAAATAAAATTGACTCAACTTGGTCATTTTTTTTGCACCAAAAACCGGGAAAATAAAAAATCGACTGAACTTGGTCGTTTCTTCGGTTGGTTTATGTAAAAAATATGACCGGAATTTTGACCAAAAAACTGATTGAGCTGGGTCGGTTTCTCAAAATAATTTATTTTTTAAATACAACTGACAGAGGCCGATTAGTTATCCTAAACGTATTCTTATGAAATATTTAAATGACCGAGCTCGGTCAATTTTTTTGTTTTTCCAATTCTTGGAGCAAAAAAAATTGATAAGCTCGGTCGGTTTAATTAAAAAGAAAACTAAAAAAGATTGGGATCAAACTGTCGAGTTGGTCATTTCAAAAGTCGGTCGAGTTCTTACCGTGTTTTTAATAATATTTTCCGGTAGTCACCATTAGTTTTTAAGTCTATTTAGTTAGTTGAACGAAAGATGCTTCACTTTAGCAAACTTAATGGATTAACAATTGTTGGGTATTTTTGCTCTATGGTACTTTATAAAGCAGTACAGGAAGTATATGACTATTACAAGTATTCGAAAGGATAAACAAAGATTCAATAATTCAACTAGTAATCTGAAAATTACAAGAGAACCACAAAACTGAAATTACAATTTTGTTGAAGACGGAAAAATGGAAACTGGTTTTGCTGAGTCGAGTGTGGCACTCTGTCCTTAAGATAATATTGCCCCGTATGTATCCTTTATACGTCCTGGACAATTTGTCTCCCAAGATAAAACAGCAATGGAACACTTGAGCAAAGGAAATTCAAGAGCTACCGTGAAGAATATTGAGTAACGAAATGATGCCTTGGAAGGTGTAGGAAGAAACTGTTTTGCTTGTGTATTTTTCTGTATTTTCGTGTATCATGTATGTGTGTTCTTAGTGCTCAACAATGGTGTAAGGGGGTGTTTATATAGGTGATTGAGGGGTTGAATCGCCTCCATAATAGCCAAATAATGGCCATTATGGAGGTAGTAAAGTCACCAACATAAATGGTGAAAGACCAACGGATTTGGCCATTATAGGAGGAGTAATTCACCAAAATAAATGGTGAATTGAGTGTTTGGCGTTCTGCTTTGACCGTCCAAATTCTCGACGCTCGAAACTTCAGGACCAAATCGTACATCCGAAAGAATTCTCGTCCGAATCAGTACATCCGAACTTCGGGATCAAACTGCATTTGACAAAGTTCTCTCGCCCAAAAGATAATATCGAAGGCCCGTGGGTCTTAACTGAATCAGGACGGCAAGGCGGCACAAGGCGTGGTCTTTCCTTGAACCGAAGCACATCTAGGTCCTCCCTCCTTTAAACACATGGGATACCCCTTGGGGTCCCAAACCCCAAACCAATTTCGAGTCTTATATACACAACAATTCTTTCTTCCTCTACCGATGAGGGAGAATTGAACACAATACCACACTTTCCATGCTTCAAACACCTTACTTCGTGGACCAATATCTCTTTCATTTCTCAATGAAATTTGACGATTCTTGGCCCTACGGTTATCTACATACTTAGTAGATCATGCATGTGTGAAGAACCGGATTCTCCAACATACGTAACACTAGTGTTTAAGCCGTTAAAGTTGGTCGGTCGCAACTCCCGCCAAAGGCTAATTTCCAACAACAATTGCCAAGATTATATCTAAAGGACCAAACTAAACCTACTTCTATAAATAAGGACAATTTTAACTAAAAAACAAAACACTCCGGTTTTGCTATGTTCCAGGTTTTGTGTATTATGTTCAGCTAAAAATTCCACAAATACACACACACAAAAAAAACTCGTAGTAACCTTATCCATCGTAAAATTATATACAATGGAGACATGAAACCCACAAAGCATTCTCAATTTCTATCAACTTCAATGCAAGATTCTTCAAGGTTGATGATTCCTAACCTGCCATCAGAACTCATAACTGAAATCCTCTCAAGGTTACCAGTGAAATCCCTCCTTCGACTCGCGTGTGTTTCAAAATCTTGGCTTGCATTAATCTTCGACGATGAATTTATCAAAACCCATCTTAGTTTATCAGCTAATCACGAGGACTGCAGCCACCATAAGCTTATGTTGATATATAACCAACCTAAGTACACTCTTAAGGGTTGTTCTTTTCGGTCTTTACTTTATGAGTCTGTTATTAAGGCATCTGACTTGGATTATGTAGGTAAAAATGGTGTCGGAAAGGGTAAACAAGAAGAAAGACCGAGTCACGATGTCTCTCTTTCTTTAAGATAAAATTTTCCCGTATATATGCTTTTACGGTAATGGACAATAGTCTTCCAAGATAAAATACCAACAATCAACAATACAAAGTAAATAATATTAATTCTGGCGAAAAAAAGAATATTGAAAGATTGTTGAAGTGAGAAGAGGATTTCTGTCAGAAATTCATTTTGTATTTTGTGTATTTCTTGTGTGTTTCAAACTGAACAGTAATGTTCAATTTATAGTTGAAGAGAGGTCGTTTCTGACTGTTGAAGTTAGATTATACAATGTTTCAGAAAACGTTTGGTTATCTAGTACATCGCCTCTTTATGCACGCACCAAATTTATTTTCGATCCCCATCGTCACACTTATTACGTCCAAAATTATTTCAAAATTATTTCGGGGTTTTGTCCTTTTATATAATAAGCTCTTTATTTACATGCGTGAATATGACATAAATTTTCCGAGGTCCGGGTTTACTTGCCTACGTTTAGGTGCTCAAACCATCGCCCAAAATTACGGGATGTTACAACAGCCCGTGGCCTGTGACCTGTGACTTGAGGCTCGAGAACCCGGAACCCGACCCGGACCGGGGCGGGCTGCGGCGGGCTCACCTAGGTCCTCCCTCTTCTTAACACATGGGTTACCCTTGGGGTCCCAAACCTTTACTCAAAAATAGAGCTTATATATTGCTAAATCTTTCCATCTTCTACCTATATGGGAGATTGGTTGTTTGGCCAAACAATCCATCTATTCATGTCTCAAACACCTTACTTTGTATACTAATATTTCTTTCATTTATTAACGAAATTTGACGGTACCTGGCACTAATATCATCTACTCATTTAGTATATTAGGCATGTGCGAAGAAACGATGTTTCCGACATGCGGGGCTCACGTGTTTAACTCATTAAAGATGGAAAAACCTCAATCTCACATAGTTAAATTTCCAACAGATTATCCGGTGAAAAACAGCCGCGGTTTATGGATTGTTGGTTCTATAAATGGATTGATTTGTCTTTCCAATGGAGCAACTGAATTGCTTCTATGGAACCCAACAATTAGAAAGTACAAGAAATTGTTTGATTATAAACCTAGGTTGAGTAGTGCTACTTGCTGTGTCATATATGGTTTTGGATTTGATGAGTTCCGTGTTGATTATAAGGTGGTAGGTATATTTTGTATTTACGAATATGGCACTTTGGATCACATCGAGGTCGAAATGTATAGTCTAAGTAGTGATTCTTGGAGAACAAGTAAGGATGCTATTCCGGGTGAGATGCCATCGTTTATCAGAGTATGTTTTTAAATGGATAGGTTCATTGGGATACCGCTGCAGATATCATTTTGATTGATATGGCTGATGAGAAATGGGTAAAGATAGAGCAACCTTCTTGTGTAGAAGGAGATTTTGCTTTGAGGTTAGGAGTGTTGAGAAATGATCTTTCTGTACTCCGTTATTACCATAACACTCACGCAGATGCGTGGGTTATGAAAGAGTATGGGGTTAAAGTGTCCTGGGCAAAAATGTATACCATCAAATATCCCAGTAATATTGAGAGGCATGTGCGTGTACCATCCTTTTTCATGTCAAATAAAGGTAAAATTCTGCTTGTGTTTGGATCAACTTCGATGATATACAATCCAAAGGGTGAGTCAATAAAATATGCAGAGGTTACTAACTTTGGTTCATATGTTGAGACTGAAATCTGCATTGAAAGCCTTGTTTGTCCCATTTCAAAGAAAGAAGAAAAACAGTCAAGGATACAATAAGAATGAAGGCTGCAAAAAACTCAGATGAATGATGATTGCGTAACTAACGACTTGTAAGATTCCGCTTTATACATTTCTCGCAAGTGCTGCTCAATTCTGTTTCTTTTGTAAAATATAGAAAAATACAACACATATTTGTGGTTTTCCTTGTTGCTAATAGCTTACAGTTTTTTTTTTATCGACACGGTCTTTTCATCATTTTAGTTATTTGGCCATTTCAAAGCCAAAACTTTCTTCACTTTACCTGAGGCGGCAAGATTTAAGCTTCTTCGAATCACTTTAAGGTTCTTAGCATTGAACCTATTATATTTTTAATATCTAATATTTGTTGCAATTTTTATAGATTTTTACAAATAATTTATGCTCCACATTGAAAGTAATGAGTTCATACTCAGTACTGATACTCTACATCCTCTCTTACCATGTTTTCTATGGTAATAATGTGAAATCTTTCATCTTGCTCATTGGTTCGCTACCTTCAGTTGTATCTTGATTTTTCTTGAACGGTTCGGATTATGAATTCCACAAGATAATGAGCTGAAAATCTTCTACAAGCTTTTAATAAAAAAAGAAAAAACTTCTCTTTGTTTCACTTTTATTTTTTATAACCATAATGTTCGGGTCATTTTGCGCATATCTCAACTAATTTCATAGGATATCTGCCACCTCCACAAGGGGGGAGTGTTGAAATGTGAACCTTGACTTGAAAGAAGAAAAAGACTTTTTGATTTGTGTGATACATGAATTTAGTTAGTTTATGTATTTAGGATATTAATGCAAGATACATGTATGGATGTATACATGTATTTGAGAAAAAAGGAAATGAGTAGACATGTACTAGACTTGGTACATATTAGAATAGTCCTATAAATACCTAGGTACAATAGTCATATGATGAGAGAAGAAAAATATAGCATTTTATGCAAGTTAAGTTGGTAGAAGAAAATTTTTCTCACTTCTCTTCAAGAGAATGATTGATTATTTAAGTCAAATTTAGTGAAACAAAGAAGAATCGTTGCCTCACTTATCTTCAAGAGAGAATTTGAATGATTGAGAGTGCTTCTCCTCCCCCGATTTTCCAACAAAATATGCATATATTATTATGAACATATGGGGGAGTGGCAAGCGCGGCAGAGCTAGCTTGGAGAAGTGGATTCATTGAATCTTTTTAATTGAGATTTTTATAAGCAAAACAGGTAAAAATTAGTATTTTGATTTTATATATATAGATGATGTTGGAACCTTCTTGACATGAAGATAAATTCTAGTAAAGTGACAGAGAATTCAAAAATTGATTTTAAGTCACAGGTTTAAATCTCAGGTTTAACATTTTGAATCTTTGTATAAAATTTTAACTCCGCCATTGAGTGAGTTTAAGAATGTTGGTGTATGTCCCAAGATGTAAATAATACTACTACTAATGGTTCTTGGATCGGTTATTCACTGGTAAAAGCAGATCATACTGCAACTTTTGAATCAATCTATCATCAGGTTGTATTATATTAGTATAATATTAAAGATTTAGTTAGGGTTCTTGTTTAAGACCTGTTGTACTAGCTAGGATAACAAGACAAAGTTTAGTTACATATAACAACAATATTCATCTCTAGATCAAATGCAGCAATATTCATCTTTATATCTTACTAAATTTACGGATTAACTATCTTAGTTATTACTTTCTCTGGATAAAAAAGAGTGTCCACTTACCCTTTTTTTCTTGGGTCAAAAAGTGTGTCCACTTATTAAATAAAGAAAGAATTAACCTTATCTTTTTAGATTTGCCCCTATTAAGTGATATGTGATCATCTCCCAATATTTATTCAATTAGGGGCAATTTAGTCAAATTACATATATATTTTTTTATAGGAATTAATATTTTCTTAAGGGATGTGCAAATGACTAAATTGACACTCTTTTGATCCCGTGGGAGTATTTGATTAGTTGAAACTTAATTGCAAAAGTTCTTGCCGAAATATATATCCAGTGTAGAAAGGAAATGGATATTACAGATAGAAAGGCATCTGAAAAGATTTTAAGTATCCTAGTATTTTCGAATATTTGTTTAGCATCCCTTGGTCTTGGAAATACTATGATCAATGGATTGTCATGTGTGGTTTAGTGTCATAATAGCTGTCCACAAAACTGTGAGCATCTAGGAGAAATGATTGAATGTGCAAATGTACGGACTAAATTAGATAAATACTTCAAAGGTGCCTAAACTAATTAAGGTATAGTTAGTATTATCACGTGTAATCTATACTATATTTACCATATTTAGTATTTTTGTTGTTCAGCATGTATACTTATTCATACATGCCCCGAGGGACCCTCATTTTACTGCCCTTGAACGCATCATTCAATACGTTAAGGGCACACTTGATTATGGATTACATTTCTACCCCTCAGCACCGACCAGGTTGTTGTCATATACGAGTGCTGATTGGGCAGGCTGTCCGGACACGCTACGATCCACCTCAGGTTATTGTGTGTTCTTGACGGATAATCTCATTTCTTGGTCTGCCAAGAGACAAGCAATATTATCCCGTTCAAGTGCAGAAGCAGAGTACAGAGGTGTTGCTAATGTTGTTGCTGAGATATGTTGGCTCCGAAACTTTCTGTTGGAGCTTTAGTGTCTGTTGCGTAAGGCGTCTTTGATTTATTGTGATAACATATCCACCATCTATCTATCTCATAATCCGGTTCAACATCAAACCAAACATATTGAGATGGACATCCACTTTATTCGTGAAAAGGTTTCTCTCGGTCATGTCAAGGTATTACATGTGTCTTTCTCTTATCAGTATGCAGATATATTCACAAAATGTCTTCCTAGACAACTCTTCATTGACTTCAGATCCAGTCTTAGCGTCCGACCTCCTCCCGCTCAGACTGAGGGAGTGTATTAGCACGTGTACTATGTACTATATTTACCATATTTAATGTTATGTAATTATGGTACAACTAGGATCTCTATTATATAATGATTCCACATTGTACACCTATATATATTTTATATTAATGAGAAAGACTCCCTAAGAGAGATTAATACAATTCTACCGTTATTCTACTATATAATCAAATAATCGAGGACCACTAAAGCATAAACTTTCTTTTAATAAAATATACTCCACAAAAGAAAAAAAATTAAGAGGTGGCTGGTTAAATTTATGACTGTGCCACGTGATAAAAGATACTTTGACATCAATGTAGTACTGATTAAAACGTTAAACAAAACACAATAATGGGGATGATTCTGATTAGCCACCGAATATGTGTTTTGATCCAATCTTTATTAGGTATTTAAAATCCCAAGTTTGAAGATGGGAAACAGGGCCTTGACTTGCCGGAATAAACTTGACACCAATTAATATTAAGCATGGAGCCAAATTACAATTAACAAGTAATAAAAAGCATGTGAAAGGGAATCATACCCTACATCTATTTAAAAGATCAACCTTCTCCATTTTTTTTCTTTTTTCCATTTATGATGTGTTCGAAGGAAAATATTTTTCATGAAAAATTATTTTTTTAAAAATAAGAAGGTTCTTTACTTATTTTGTTGTATTCAATATATAAGTAAAAAATATTATTCGAAATGGATTTGTATGTAATCTAGCTAGATAAATCCTATGGGGGTGTGGGGTTGTGAAGATGGGGTTACAGGATGGGGTGAAGGTGAGATATATTGGAGGGTAGATAGTCATTTTTCTCATTTAAAAAAAATTATTTTCTTAATAAGTCTCTACCTTCTGCCTTAAGATTTTTTTTTTTAAGATAACTCGAACTTAGATTAATTTACCGTTAATTGGACATTTGTATATGTTAAAGAATGCTAGAGTTAATAGTGCTTTCGGAAAGTAAACTTGGCTTTTATATCAAAACCCCTTATTTCCTTTTAAATTTTTGAGTTTAATCAAATAATGTTATATAGAATGAAATGAATGGAGTAAAAAGGTCAGCGCATAATCTAAAGTAAAGTAGGTTATAATTAGCTTTTTTTGCTATCCAATTAACCTAGACAAGTTTCAGCTCAGTAAGACAAAAAGAGCTACATGTCCTTAAATCTTAAATCCATTTTTCATTTCCCAAATTAAACAAAAGTTTTTTCCTCTTGGCTAGAGCTAGGATATAGTATTCCAAACAATTGACTTATATTGGAATCTCTGAACCAACCAAGGGGGGTTCACTTCATACGACTACCTCTATAAATAAAGTCGCACCAAGTACTACATTCTTCAAAGTCTTACAATCAAGTCTAAATTCCTCATTTCTTTCTTCCTTGCTTCACTTTCTATATATCCAAGAGAGGCAGACAGAAAGGAAGAAAAACAAGAGGCAACATGACTCACCAGGTTGATGATCAAATGGTACTTATCTCTCAGTTCTATCCTGACCTTTACGCCCAACTGGCGCCAGAACAAGGTTAGCACTTAGTAGTATAGCTTTTCTTGGGGTACTTCATTGATAACGTACTCCCTCTGTCCCAATTTATATGACACACTTTCTTTTTAGTCAGTTTTAAAAAGAATGACACGTTTTCTTAGTTGGCAACAATTTAACTTTAAACTTTACATTTTATGCTTAACGAGATGATATATAACCACACAAATATCGTTGATTTGTTTTAGATCATAAAATTCAAAAGTCTTCCATTATTTTTTAAAATTCGTACCCAGTGAAACTACATTATATATATTGGGACGAAGAGAGTAGTAAATAATGTTTACACCATCGCAGTGTAATTCAATCGGTTTTATTTAGCAGCTCGTTACTCCATTTTTATGTTACCATATGTCGTTTTCAGTCAATTTAACCTGATAATTGTAAAAAAAAAATTATACTGCCAAATGGACAAAACATAAACTCTTATCTATTGTATTGCCAATTCCAAACCCACCAAGGGTGGAAGTTTTTTTAAAAAAATTATTATTAAGTGTAAATGGAAAGTTCAATTTAAAGTTGTCAAAAATATATATAGGGAACATATAGAAAAGTAATAGTGACATGATGTTTAATTTGGTCTCTTCAGGAGCGGTGAAACCGACACGGAAAAGGAAGAAGAACAAAGATGAAGCAAAAGTACTTAGGAAAAGGAAGCTTAGTGACGAACAAGTTAATCTTCTTGAACGGAGCTTCGGGGACGAGCAGAAACTGGAGACGGAGAGGAAGGACAAGCTTGCTTCTGAGCTTGGCCTTGATCCTCAACAAGTCGCGGTGTGGTTCCAGAACAGGAGGACTAGATGGAAGAACAAGAAACTCGAGGAGGAATACTCCAAGTTAAAGTCTGAGCATGAAACTGTGATCGTCGAGAAATATCGTCTTGAAATTGAGGTATTCCTCCGTTCTAATTTATATGATGTAGTTTGACTGAACACGAAGTTTAAGAAATAAAATGAGACTTTTGAATCTTGTGGTCTAAACAAGTCAAAGAAATTTGTATGGTTATAGATCATCTCGTTAAGCGTAAAAAGTAAAAATTTAAAGTTAAATTATTGTCAAATAAGAAAATTTGTCATACAAAATTGGGACTAACTAAAAAGGAAAGTGTGTCATATAAATTGGGATAGGGAGAGTAAAAAATTTAGATGAGGCTGTCCATTATTAAAAACAAATTTCATGTTCTTGGGTCATGAAAAAGAATCAGACCCCACGTGATAGCCCTGTTAATAATATAATTAAGTAAATAAAAATGTATTATTTTTATCTCTAATAAACTAAACGTTTAGATGAGATAATCACACTTATAGTTATATCAGGAGTAATTCGGTACCATGGTAGCCTTAGTGAAGCCAACCAATTTTTCTTGCAGGTGTTGAAGATGAAAGAGCAATTGTGTGAAGCAGAAAAGAAGAAACAACAGTTATTATTGGAGGGTAATTGTCATGGGCAACTTTCAAGCAATAGCCCAATAATTACTTTATCATTCTCAATGGAATCCTGCATGGAACAGCCTTTTCTTGAGGAATTTAGAATGGAGGAAATATTAATGGATAATGCATTATTTGTTGCTGATGATCAAAGCAGTTATATAGCTCTCTGGGATAATTAATTAGAATGGGTTAACCTATATGTATGATATTATGATCTTCCATGTTTAAGTTTTAATTATAGTATGTACATAGTGACTCACGTAATTAATGTATGTACATCCTTTATTTTTGCCCTTGCTTTCTGGTTAAATACTAGTGCATTAATGTAATGGATAATGTACTCCTAGTATTTAACAAATTAAGGGGTCGTTTGGTTTGGATAAAATGTTGGATTATTGAACTCCGTGATTTGTTGGATTTTGGTTTCGGATAAAATTAAGCAAACCAAGATTAGTGGCCCACCTAAGTCTTCGTGTTGCTACGACGACTACTAGACTCCTAGATTAATATTCTTCAACTTAAGGCGTACATTATGGACTGTTCAATTAAATTATGTTAGTTTGATATGATTGGTAACGTGTATTACTAGCTACTTCCTCCATTTCATATGATATATTTTTTCGTGTCAATTTATGTGACATCATTTGACTTGACACAAAATTTAAGAAAATAATTTTTTTGAAATATATAGTCCAAAACAAGTCTTACATAAATGTGTGGCTATAAATATCTCATAGAATAAAATTGTTTCTAAATATAGAAAGATGATTTTTTTTAGACAGACAAAAAAAGAAATGGTGTCACGTAATTAATTTGGATAGAGGGAGTACTACTTAGTATTTTTGGCCTTTTTATTTAGTTCATAATAAATTTTTTTTTTAATATAATTTAGAAGGTTATCAATTTTTTGTTCTGAAATTTACCCTTATTTTAGATAAGTTAATTTCTACATAGCCAAGAAATCATTCTAAATATGTACTGTTTAATCAAGGGCAATTTAGTAACAACACCTCTTACTTTAGTAAGTGAATTTTTTAAGGAAAGTGGCCGTGTGACCAATCTAAAAACGCTATATAAAATAGACGGGAGGGGTAATAAATTATGGTTAGAGATAACAATTTATGTGAATTTATCAAGTGTTCATTCACTTGGTATAAACATAGTGAGGATAAATGAGCACAGATTCACTTGTCGACATAATAGACTTATGTCAAATGAGCTTAAATTTACTAAAAAGATTATTGAATCACCAAAGTGTTAGAAATTTTACTAACGTGGATTGAGTTTATCCCGTCTTTAATGACTTAAATATGTGGGCCCCGCATGTCGGAAACATCGTTTCTTCGCACATGCTTAATCTACTAAGTGAGTAGATGATGTTAGTGCCAAGTATCGTCAAATTTCGTTAAGAAATGAAAGAGATATTGATACACAAAGTAAGGTGTTTGAGACATGAAAAGATGGAGTGTTTTTGGCCAAAAATGACAAATATCCCTCATTGGTAGAAGATGGAGAGTTTATGCAATATATAAACTCTAAGTTTGAGTAAGGGGTTGGGACCCAAGGAGTAACCCATGTGTTTAGAAGGGAGAGGACCTAGGTGAGCTTGGGTTCCGGGCTCTGTCGTGGGTTGTGGGCTGTTGCTTTCTTCCGAAACTTTCTTTTTGATCCTTGAAATGTTAACTATTTATATTTTGATCCCTGAAGTATTTCGGAACGTTACAACGGCTATGCCTTATCCAAAAGACATCAGTCAACAAACATGATTGTTCAACAGAACAGAACGTTGCCTCCCTTTCTATTCTTATAAATTGAACAATTTTGTTCAAATTAAATATATAGAAAAATACAACAGAATTCTGTCTATTCGAAATACACAGAATTTACAGAAATGAAAATTCTATTTTGTTCTGCATGAAAAACAGAGAGAACATAGAATACAGAAAATGAAAATTCTTTCTCTTATGTTCGGTTCGAGTACAGAAACAACATAATTCTGAACTCGAAAACACAGAAGCAGAAACTCTTATCTTGTCCTTTGTTCGAAACACAAAAACAGAATCAGCAATCTGTTCTTATTCATTTTCTTCGCTAGAATCGACTGTATTTGCTTTGTACAATTGATTGGTTGTTGTTTATCTTGAGAGACTATTGTCCATCACCATAAAAGCATCTATACGGGGCAATTTTATCTTAAAGACAAAGAGTCATCTCTCGACTCAACCTTCTTACTGTTTAACCTTTCAGATACACTTAACATCATATTTTATCTACAATTTAAGATAAAATTTTACTGAGTGTTCGAAAGATATATGTCAACTGTTGTGTTTCCAGTTCTGGTTCTAATTATGGATTTGGCTCTGTTTCTACCAATTGTTATGTTGACAGTTCTGTTAACAATTCTATTGGTAGTTCTGGTTCTACTCCTGTCAACATTTTTGTTTCTAGTTATGTTGTTGTTGTTCAAGGCATTGTTGTTGCTTATGTTGTTGCTGATCAAGGCACTGCCTCTGCCACTGCTCAAGGAAGTGTTGTTGTCCCTACTCCTGACAGTTTCCAAAGCAAACGCCCAGGTAAGGTTCTGGATAACAATTACAACAAGAGAAGGAGATTAAAGATGTTGTTCTATCTTACTGCGTTGAGCCTGTCACGATCTCAGACAGAAGATCCTCCTTCTAGTAGTGATGCAATGGACACTCAGTCTAACACAACGACTGAAGTGGGCCAAAATAACTAGGTCACAAATGACCTAAAGGCCAAGAACAAACACAAGGCAGAGGCTAACGTTGTACAAGACGAGGATAATCCTCCGTATTTTGACAACAAGATTGTGGATTTCTCGGCAGTGGTACTGGAAGCAAATCTGGTGGAGAACCTAAGGCAATGGTGGATAGACACGGGTGCAACCCATCACATCTGCTCTGACAAGAATCCATTCTCCTCATACGCCCCAGTCACATGCAAGAAGTTGTCCATGGGCAACGATGCTACCTCTAAAGTGCAAGAGGTTAGAAAGGTTGTCCTCAAAATGACTTCAAGCAAAGAGATAACTCTAAAGGAAGTGATGCACGTCCCTGACATCCGCAAGAACTTGGTTTCAGGGCCACTGTTGGTCAAGACTGGTTTTAGACTAGTTTTTTAGTCCAACAAGTTTGTAATAACTAAGAATGGTACTTTTGTAGGAAGGGGCTTCGCATGTCACATCTTCTTCAAAATGAATGTTATGTCTGTAATTCGTTCATCTAATGAAATAAATCATTCTACCTACTTGTTTGAGTCCTCTAATTTATGACATCATAGATTAGGACACGTTAACTACAAATTCATTCAAAAGTTAGTAAAGTTGAAATTGTTCCCTTCCTTCGACATAAACCCTCAACATAAATGTGAGGTGTGCGTAGAGGCAAAATTAACCAAATCATCTTTCCATTCAGTCGAAAGAAACACTGCTCCTCTAGAACTTATTCACATCGACATATGTGATTTAAAGTTTGTGCAAACTAGAGGGGGGAACAAGTACTTCGTGACTTTCATTGATGATAGTACAAGGTATTGTTATGTTTACTTGTTGAAAAGTAAAGATGAAGTGTTTGAAGCATTTAAATGTTAAAAAGAATAAGTTGAAAATCAACTAAACCTACGAATTAAGGCAATTCACCTTAATTCGTAGAGATAGAGGGGGAGAATACGTAGCAGCGTTTGAAGAATAATGTGCTCAATTCGGCATTGTTCATCAAACGACCGCTCCTTACTCGCCTCAATCTAACGGTATTGCCGAGCGCAAAAACCGTATGTTAAAGGAAATGATGAATGTTTTACTTATCAATTCCGGTTTAGTCGAAAATATATGGGGCGAAGCGATTCTTACTGCTAATACAATTCTCAATAGAGTTCCGCATAAGGGTAAGGATAAAATTCCATATGAATCATGGAAAGGAAAGAAACACACTTACAAATATTTGAAAGTGTGGGGCTGTTTGACAAAGGTTGAAGTACCTAAACCAAAACAGGTCAAAATTGGACCTAAGACTGTAGATTGCATATTCATCGGATATGCAAATAACAGTAGTGCTTATCGTTTCTTAGTGTATAAATCAGAGATACCTAATATCCACGAGGGTACGATTGTGGAATCAAGGAATGCTGAATTCTTTGAGCAGGTCTTTCCTAGAAAGAAAAAAGAAATAATTTCGCGCAAACGAAGTTATCAACACAATGCTCAAAATCAACAAGACCCGGGAGTTTCTGATTATCCGAAATTAAACGTTCCAGATCTACAAGACTCAGAAGTTACTGACTATCTGGAACTTAATGTTCCAGACCTACAGAACTTAGGGGTTCCAGAGGTTGAACCAAGACGGAGCAAAAGGGCCAAAATGGACAAAATCTTTGGTCCAGATTTTCTAACCTATATGGTTGAAAATGAACCGAGGACAATTAAGGAAGCATTGTCAACTCCAGAAGCATCGCTTTAGAAAGAAGCTATAGAAAGCGAAATAGATTCCATTATGCCAAATCATACTTGGGAAATGGTTGATCTTCCTTCGGGAAGCAAACCTTTGGGTTGTAAGTGGATACTCAAAAGAAAGTATAAAGCAGATGGAACTATTGACAAGTATAAGTCCAGATTAGTAGTCAAAGGCTAGAGACAAAAGGAAGGCCTCAATTACTTCGACACGTACTCCCATGTGTCTAGATTAACGTCCATAAGGGTATTCATAGCCATAGCGTCTTTGCGTGACCTTGAGATACATCAAATGGATGTTAAGACAACCTTCCTAAACGGAGAGTTGGAATAGGAAATATATATGGAATAACCCGAGGGGTATGTAATTCCAGGACAAGAAAAGAAAGTATATCATCTTGTTAAGTCTCTGTACGGACTCAAACAAGCCCCGAAACAATGGCATGAAAAGTTTGACAATACTTTATTATCAAAAGGTTTCTCCATAAATGAATGTGATAAATGTATCTATATCAAAGGAAACTCTGACTCATTCGTCATAATATGCCTTTACGTAGATGACATGCTCATCACCGAAAGTAGTCTAAACTTGATCCTGAAACCAAGAATATGTTGAAACAATGCTTCGACATGAAAGATATGGGTATCGCAGATGTAATCTTAGGAATTAAGATTTCTAAGACATCTGACGGGCTGGTCTTATCTCAATCTCATTACATTAAGGATGTTTTGAGGAAAATTGATGTATTTGGCAGTCCCCTTATGAAGTCACCAATGGATATGAATCATAGAATTGATAAAAATCGTGGTGCACCCGTATCTCAGGAGCGATATGCACATGTCATTGGTAGTTTAATGTACATTACAAGTTGCACCTGACCCGATATCTCTTATCCAGTCAATAAGTTGGCTAGGTTCACTCGTAATCCTGGAAATGACAATTGCAATTTTACTGTGTTATTTGCAACTTTCAACACCACAAAGTTGCAATTTTGACAATTGTATTACAAAAAAATCATATTTCTATTAAATAATATAAGAGGCACAAAAACAGTCTTGGGATTTTTTATTACACTATCTTGTTTATATGTTATTTTTTTAAAATTAAGTGTAAAAAAAATCAGAAAAAACCCAATCTCGACTCCGTCCCGCCCCGACCCGATAATAACGGTCCCTTTTTCCGACGTGACTGGGACGGGACATCGGAAAAACCCGCCAGTCTCTCCAGATACCGGTCCCGCCCTACCCCCATCCCTTCGGGTCCCGTCCCGCCGAGACCCGCCCCGCCCCGCCCCGCCCCGGACCCTTCCCGTTGGCCACCCCTACTTTCAACACAACCATTATTTCTTTTTCTATGTGCTAGTTTTGTTTAACGTTGGAGTTATAGAAGTTTAGCATCAGATAATTTTGGATTTTTTTTCATTTCTAGCCAAATTAGTTACGGGCACTAATCAAAATATACAATACACATACACTGATTTCGTATATTATATATATACTTAGATATACTGTATGTATATTTATACTTAATATACAAAATACATATATTTACCGGCTAAGCTATTATATTTTAGAGCGGTCCTGTAATTATCCCAATAATAATCTTCTAAGGATCGTATGTTAGTAGAAAATATAGATAGTACTAGAGACACTTTATATATACTTAATTTTGTAATCAACGTTATGGACCCATGAGCATGGCTAATTCAATGTGCACCCAAAGAGCAACATTATTATAAATTCTTTAGTTTAACCCTGTAAAGTAAGATACGACAATGAGGATGCTCACTTTCTCATGATCATTTTATATTATTATCATCATTTCTGCTGGTCTTCGAAAATCATTACTTCTCTTGACCTATCATTGGACCTCTTACGCTAGCTCCTCATTTCAATTGCTTTAATTTGTTGGCTGGATTGGTTTACTTTTCTGCTCTCGTGTTTGTTGGCAAATCTGCTACTATATATTGCCCTTTTGCTTTCTCTTTTTCTTGAAGGAGGGTTTTGGGTGAAATTTTCTAAAAGCTCGGATACTTTCATTATAAGTGGCAGTGAGAATTACGGTGACAGTTACGTTTATAGGATCATTTGTGATGGTGAAAGTCAAAATAATAGTGAAAATGAGGGTTCCAGTAGACGAACTCGCACGAAGGGTAGTGATTTAACTATAAGACAAAGTTCTAATAATCTCGAGGTAACTCATAAATACAGGCATTTGTGTGTTCAATGCGAAAATTATTATAAATTAAATTATAAGAAATTTTTGAAATCCAAAATGAATATTTGTATCATTTGAAAATGAGTAGTTTGGATATATATATAAGTGGGAAGCTTTAACTTTCAAAGTTAGATTATAATTTTACCGCGTTGATAATTAAAATGTAATAAAACATAACATTTAATATAATAAATATTAAATAGTAATATTATATTAATAGTTGAGTGGATTTTATTCTTAAGAGAAAAAACTTTAATTAATTAAATCAAATGCATTGAACCCGATAAGTGGTGGATGAATTGGTTCATCTCCGAGTAATTAATATAGGCTATACATATCCATATTTTCTTAATGGCATTTTAGAAGACAACCTTTTCATGTTCCGATTTTTATTGGTTTCGTCCTCTTAGTTTCTACCCTATTATAATATTCATTATACCCTTTATATGTTGACATCAAAACACCAAATTCATTTTGCCCACTTTGTCAGCAACAATATTCTTTTTCTTCCTTCTCCTTGTATCTCATTCTTCAGATAAATAGATCTCATAATGTTCTGTATAAAAGTTTTTTTTTTTTTGGAATATGATAAATGATACTTGCTTTGTTCTTCTGTTTTTATGTTAATTAATTGTGCAAATGTTATTATAATATAAATAATGTGACTAATTTTATTTGGATTTTTGCAGTTGGAGTAAACCTTTGCAGATCAATGATGTTGAGATTTTTCGTCAATCAAAATCAAAGATGTTGGTGCTAGAGGTTTGTCTTGACTCAAATGTAATCTCCGCTCAGCCTTTATTTTTAACAAAAAACTAAAATAGTAGCATAAAGCAATTTGTGATAAAGCTATCTATCATCATTTTAGATCAACAACAACACAATTTTTTTTTTAAAAAACATGTTAAGTAAATAAATTAAAAAAGAGCCTTACAAACGAGTTTTTGATATGGTAATATAATAAGAGGAATAATAGGTACGCAACTATCTCTAACACTATTAATTTTAGGGATATTTAAATTGTATGTTTAATATATTGAGTCACAAATAACAATGAATATTTTTGTAGGAAATTATAAAAGTAAGTGAAAATCATTAAAAATATAGGATGAAGTGTAAATAAAAAAAGAATATAAGGGTGCAAAACTCTTCCTACTTTAATTTGTCGTTAATTAGTTAGTATAATATGATCTTCACTATATCTTTGGTCAAAGGATAATTCCGTCGCTTTCTTTCGTGATTTAGAATTTTACAATTATTTTCTTCTCTTTTCATTTAATAGTATATAATTTTTTTGTCTTTTTAATGGATCAAATATAGGATTGTTCACGAAAAAATGAAAAAAAAAATATTAAACTAAAGAAAGGACTCAACATGTCTTTTAGTTTATGATTGTAAGGAACTAATTTTGACAAAACATGCGATCCTCACCCTTCTCTATCCAAAATCTGTTTATATTGCTATTATTTTGTTATATTTATCATCTAAACTTAAATAGCTTTTATGCCGTAATGAAACAACAAGAAGATTTGAGATCTGAGCATAATTGAGAGCATCAACATAATGTTCACAATAAGAGTCATGATCATGATGGAGCAAATAAAATGTTGGGATGAATGAAATAAGAATGTTATCTATAACAAAGTATTAGGTTATGTACAATTATATCATATGTCAACACCTAATTACGTCAAAATTTATCTCATTGAACATCGCACCTACCTAACTAAACTTAATTGTTCAAACTTTGCAAGTTTAAACAATTCATAATATGTTGTGTTAACCAATCAAGTCATTTGAGTAGGTTAACTATTTATCAAATTCAGTTTGTACTTTTTACTGCCAAATGTACAATTACTCATACACACATGTTTTAATATTATTATCTTATGGTTAAAAAACAAATATACTTACAAAATTGGAACACACGTGCAACGCATGTGTCCATAAACTAGTATAAAGAAAACTTTTAAAAATAATTTAGAACTATTTTGAACTTACTCACAAACATAAATAAACGTTCTTTAATAATTTTTACCCCTTTCATTCAAAGGCTAGCTTCATAATTTAAAAGCATTTGCGGACCAAAAAGTGCAACTCGGATAATTAAAATTCTGCAACATGTTAGAATTATGAAATGATATAACCGAAAATAGCTTGGAATGTAAACCTAAAAGGCTTCACTAGAATCTTGATTACATAGGGAAAAATTAAAGTACTAATTTCTGGATATTTTCCTAGCACTATGATTAATTATGATTAGGTGAAAACAATGTCTTCCAAATCTCAGAGAAAGCCTCAACAATCATCCCATGATAATCCTTTGCATTTAATGACAAAAAACACTCCAAAAGCTGCTCCAAATCATTTTTCTCAAACATTTGTTTCTCCAAAATCATTTCCATCATCGACCTTTTGAAATCTTCATATGGGTCCTCTGATTTTTTCACTATGGCAAAACTCTCCTTTACTTTCCCGTCCACGCTACTTGGTATCAATTTCTTGAACTCCGACAACCTCGGAGGTAACTCGCTGCCCGATGATGTCGTCGAAATTGATGACCTACCTGAAAGATCAGTTTTACGCGTTCAATCTATCGAGACATAATATAATTAAATAATTAAAAATCTTTTTTTAAAATAAATTAAATTTTTAGATGACATGATCACACACTTCAATACAGTATCAAAATATAAAGGTCCTAGTTCGTGTCTTATTGCCGCCAAAAAGAATATAATTAAATAATTAAAAATCTTTTTTTAAATAAATTAAATTTTTAGATGACATGATCATAATATAAAGGTCCTAGTTCATATCTTATTGCCGCCAAAAAGCAAAAAATATACATATGTATTTGGCGAATAAGAAAGAATCAAACTCACACTTAAAGGGAGTGTATAGAGACATACTATAATTGCGTAATTAAAAATGTGTTCTTTCTAAAAATTTAAATTTTATATGAGATAATGACACACTTAAACACAATCCATATAAAAAATATGGCTCACATGTGAATGGAATAGCTAGACACATAACATAATTAAGCAATTAAGAACGTATTTGTAATGTTGGAAGTCATTTTTCGAAAAAAAAAATATTTTCCACATGAAAATCATTTTCTAATATCTGATACAAAAAATATTACCATCAAAAAAAGGAAAATGATTTCTCTAACTTGACAAAAGTCAATATTTTCCGGTAGAACTATGTTACTACGTTTAACCTAGTATTACTTGTTGCAATTAACAGATAGTATTCAAAAGTCTCAATAAAATATCTAATTTGCTAACATTAGTATTAATTTTTAATATACTTATGTATATTTTTTATTAAAAAAATTATAAAAATGATCACATAATTCAACACTACGTACCAACATTGTTCATGCCCCTTGAAACACTGGATTTTGTGTTCTTGAGTACTCTTCTCTTGCTAGTGCCAATCTTTTTCTTACGTCTTGTCGTAGTAGTCTCGTATATTGTCTCCAACTCTTGGTTGTTAACAAAATCCGAGGATGAATCATCCGAAAACTCCACGCAGCTTTTACAAGAAGATATTAATGTTTCAGTCTCGTCGTCGTAGTCTTCTTCTTCATTAATATCTATGTCGTCATCCCAATTAGCTTTTTCACTACTAAAACTAATCCCAGTACGTTCATCAGCTGAGGACGTAGTATTCATCATCATAAGGAATCTTGTTTTATTAGTACTAATTTTCTTCTTTCTATTACTTCGACGTTTGTTTTTCTCTGTTATGGAAGGAAAGGCTACAACCTCGTCGTTGTCTGAATCATCGTCGGAGACGGAAGAATATGAGATTTTCCGACGAGGTTGTTGTTCTGTGTCTTGCCGCCACTTGTCGTCTTCTTTTTTCCACTTGAATTGATCTTGTGAAGGTGACCTGTTAGAAAAATAAAATAAATAGAATGTAGTAAGAAGAAAGAGTTTGAAACACGATAACAATTTTAATTTTCTAAGAAGATAGTATATATTGCTCGTATATTATTCGAAACAATATAGACATGTAGACACAATAAAGTAACTATATACTGGAGTAGTATAAATTACTCTCTAATAAAGTTGAAAGAAGTTACGTCTATTCAAAAAAATCATCTTATCTCGTTAACATGATTGCAAACTTTCATTTAAAATATCAAGTCTTTCTAGAGCATGTTTGGATTCGCTTATAGCTTTTGACTTATTTTTGTAAACATTGGCTTAAAAATAAGTGTTTAAAAGCACTTTTTTATTTTACTCAAACGCTACAAAAGTGCTTAAAAGTTATTTTGTCTTAAAAGCACCCAAAATAAGTCAATCCAAACAGGCTCTTAATATGTAAAGCCTTAAAATTCTTTTCTTTCCAGGCAATTATACATCAATTCATATGTCCCATTATATGTGGTTGGGTATGATTAAGCATGAAATTTAAAGCATATAGAAAGATTTTTGAAAACTTCTAGGTTAGAACAAGTCATAAACATTTGTATGGTTATAAATCATTTCATTAGGAGAAATATAACAAGTAAAAAGTTAAAATTTTCAAAAAAAGAAATATGACATTCTTTCCAGGACTGATAAAAAAAATGACCTGATAGCGCTGCCATCGGATGTGTATGCTTCTCCATTCCTTGAGCTACATTGGCAGCCGGCGGTTAGCAGAGCAGCTGAAACATGGTGTTTGAAGGAGGAATTGTGATGGGGTTTGGATGAAGGGGGTGGGGTGATGATGGGGAAATGATCAACGGTTAAGAGTTGTGTATTTGGATTCTTAAGGGATGATGATGGGAAGAATGAAGGGACAGGATCTTGAGGAAGAGTTGAAGGGTCCTTGGAACGGCATGAATGGAAGGAGCTCGAGACAGCTTTAGAAATTCTAAGCTTGAAACGTTTCGCCATTCTTAATTGTTTTTGTTTCTCCTTGTGAGCTCTCTGTATGAGAAAGTGTGAAAATGTAAACTGATTCAGTGAATATGTACTCCCTCTGTCCCAATTTATATTCATTTAAAAATAATTTAACTTTATAAAATGATAAGCTATATTTATATAAGACTTGTTTTGAATCACATTTCAAAAATCTTCCATTTTTTCTTAAACTTCATACCAAGTCAAATGGTGTCACATAAATTGAGACGGAGGAGAAAAATTCTATGACAGGAAAACTGGAGGTTGGTATTGGGGATGGGGCAGACTTTTTGCCTTTGTTTTTCACTTTTTTGACTAGTGAGAGGAGAGTGAATGATGATGTTATTTGTGTGTATAATTGTCTACGGTTTCTTTCTTTATTCTTTTCTTGTGACATAATATATATACTCTCCGATCTCAATTTATGTGAAGTTATTTGACGGCACACGAAATTTAAAAGTGAAATGAAAATTTTTGAAACATGTAGTCTAAAATAAACCATAGCCTTAGAAATCTAGATCAAGTTTACAAGGTTCCCCCTTATAGGTCAGGTTCCTTTTCCAGCTCCAGATAACAGTTTTCTGGCATTTTGATTTTCGGAAAATAGTTCCTCTTATACCATCTGTCCAAATATTATTTTGTTTCATCTTAAATCTCTGCATGGCTAGGTCAATCTAGTAATTGAAAAGACATTTCAAGAATTTGAACGACATAAAGTACAGCAATGAAAATACTCCTTTTGTATTTCAAAATAACCAGTTTTGATGCAATTGATTTTTTTTTCCCTTCTTAAATACGTCTCAGTATGGAAGTAAGTCTCCTGTTTCAAATTACTTACCCAGAATTTAAACAAGGAAAGAAACTGCTCCACAAGGTTATGATTATGAATGATTAATTAGGTACACATTGTTGATGAGAGCATATGGGAGAGGGAAAAGGCAATCATTTGTCTTCATCATGCAGCCATTTGTATGATCATTGCTAGACTTACCACTTTGAGAAAAATATGCAGGAAAAAAGAGCAAAGCACATGACTGTCCATGAGCATCAACCCTTCTTTTCTCTCCTTTTCCTGCAGTAACTATCTGTCTTTGACATAGATTATCAAGCTCTTTTGCATTACTGCTATTTCACTAGACAGCTACACATAATGATGATATGGTGAAGAAATACTCATTAAGCATCTATGAAGCACATGCCAACACATGTTTGGTTATCTCGTCCAAACATATGCCTCGATCTACAACCGAAGGTGTGGCTTAGAAGTGAATGAAGTGTGTTGAAAATCATGAGACCTCATGCTTAATTTGCAGAGGAGACAAAAATAATTAGTAATTTTTTCCCCACCTATCCAAGTGATAACTTTCATGGAATTGAAAGACAAGAATAAAAAAAAACAAATAAAAGTTAGAAGATATTCAAAAAACTTGAAATAGAAACTAGCTACAATTAGGGTACGAAAATGTTAATCACCTCTAATAACATTTAAGCAAACACCAAATCTATTCTAGAATCCTCAAAAGATAGGATACTCTTGCAAACTCAAGGTCAAATTTAAGGTAGCAATGAAACGATCGCCATATGTGCAGAATTTCCGCCATATGTGCCTGAAGTTCAAACAACTGAACTTTAGCCAAATGAAACTTCAAACATTTTGTCTGACAAGCCTAATTTCAGACACCGCATATCTGAAGTTGTTTCGAAGTGAGTAGACTTGCAAAAATTTTACACACTACAAGTGTGCTTAAATGTTGGTCCCAAAATCGGGTATCTGTGCACTTCGGCCAAAAAGAAACTACTGTATTACTGTTTTTTTTGTTAAGGTACTGTTTTACGTTTCAGCCCAATTTAGGGAGTTGCGTTAGTTGATTGAAGACAATTGAATTATTGGCACATAGCTAGTGGAACAGGATGTCAAAATTCAAACTGAAACCAACCACTAGAATAATAAATACTACTACTTGAATTATGTTAGCTGCATAAAATACTCAAGGTGACGTTAAGAAAAGAGGATGCTAAAACCAGCAGCTAGCTAGCATATAATGCAGAATGGGGAGAAAAAGACAGTGAAAAAAGAGCAGCTTCCTGTTAAGAAAAGTTTAAAGATCTTATAGCAAGGACATCAACAGCTTCTACCGTGGAAACTGAAAAGACAGATTTACACAGGAAGAAATATTAACACCTAACATAAGGCCGCGAGCTGCATAAAATACTGGAGAGACTACCACAACAAGTTTACCATGAGAACTCAATATAATCTTTCTATTCCCATCCAAGTTTGTATAATTGGTATCTCAAGTGTAAAACAAAAAAAATAGTAAGGGTCTTCCAGTGGAAAAACCTCAGAAGTAATTTCCGATCTCTTGGCATGAATCAATTAAGTAATGATACTGTTGAACTTTGCACTTGTATGAGCTTTCAATGGGGAGATGGGAGGGGGAAAAAAGAGGCAGAAGTAACAAAAAGTTAATTATGTTCATTCCTGTTGCAAAAATGCGAGGAACCTGAATGTAATCTTTTCCCAAATGCACCCTTTAGTCAAATACCAGGGAGCAAGTTGTGTATGTTTTCATTCATCTTGTATAAATAAGTGGCAACCATGCAAATTTGGATCCTTGATGTTCTTCTAGTCATAACTTACTTCCCGCTGCGGTCCTCTGTTTGTTCTCAGCTTGTTTTTGACTTAATTCTCTTACTGCCTGAAATGATTCATGTAAAGATCAATCATGCATGTCAATTACAATGACTGAAAATGTTCAAGGAGCAATTGCAAAATTAATGAATATGTTCAAGGAGCAATTGCAAAATTATAAGGGTGAAAGAGGGCAGGTGGAACAGACTATGGAGAGAACTACGAGCAGCTGACAAAATGTTAACGATAGAAAGAAGAGATAATGGTCAAAAACACACCTGAACTATCACTTTTCATGAGTTTCCTACCTGAACTATCACCAACTATTTATCAAAACATACATCAACTATTGGTTGTTCACTTTTCCTACCTGAACGATGAGGTAGGAAAAGTGAACAACTAATAGTTGAGGTATGTTTTGATAAATAGTTGGTGATAGTTCAGGTAGGAAACTCGCACACCTGATAGTTCAGGTAGGAAACTCACGAAAAACTGATAGTTCAGGTGTGTTTTTGACCATTAACCCTAAAAAGAAATTCAAAGTAACAGCAAGCAGTAGGCACATTGTAGTGCAAATCCAAAGTGACCCTCATGAAGATCAAAACTAAGGAAAATTTAGATAGGTCAGGTAGGAAACTCACGAAAAAGTGATAGTGCAGGTAGGAAACTCACGAAAAAGTGATAGTTCAGGTGTGTTTTTGACCATTAACCCTAAAAAGAAATGCTAAGTAACAGCAAGCAGTAGACACATTGTAGTACAAATCCAAAGTGGCCCTCATGAAGATCAAAACTAAGGAATATTTAGATAGTTCAGGTGGGAAACTCACGAAAAAGTGATAGTTCATGTGTGTTTTTGACCATTAACCCTAAAAAGAAATTCAAAGTAACAGCAAGCAGTAGCCAAATTGTTGTACAAATCCAAAGTGACCCTCATGAAGATCAAAACCAAGGAATATTTAGATAAAGAAACAATTCGATCGACAAAAGGATCATGTAACCTTTTCCAGAAGTCTTACCACATTTAACAAATGCATTAACAAGGGAGTTATCCCTGTAACTATCCTGCACTTAACATAGCACTTATATATGTTAAGGTGGATAATTGGGATTACGGATGGCACAAGTTCACTAGAGAGGAATAGAAGGAGAATGGAGAATGGAGATGGAGTTGTGGAGTTCCATTCTCTTTTAGATACATACACCTTTACATTACTGAATTCCTGATTTGAATTCCTCTTTTCTCCCCGAAAGGTAGTATCATCCTTAAAAGATTACAAGTGTGGCAATGATGCATTTTCCCCTTAAAGTTCATAATAACTCCTCCGAATGGACTATTTGCTTGCTTTTAGATCTTGACTAGTTAATTTGGTAGAAGCCCGGCACTACACCGTATTGCTCGAAGGGGGCATGCTGCAAGAGCGTAGGTGAGTATAAGCATAGGAGGCGTGCCCGAAGGGCAGCGGCAGCAGTGTGGTTCCCGTCGCTAGATTGAAATCTGCAGGGTGGCGGGTACTTCGACTGCCTTGTATCAGGTGAAGAGAAGGGGGTGGTAGGCTTAGTAGGGCCCGAACCTACAATATCACCGTTATGAGCGGCACATTTCAACCAATTAAACTATAAGCCCCTACGGATCTCTACCTGCAATTCGCACACTTCGGCAAGAGCGGACGGAAAGAGAAGGCCTTTGTCCTATCTGCTTCTTCCTCTTCCCAGGAATGAAGAATTTTCTCCAAAAAAGATTTTAGCAACTCCAAGAAAGATTCTGCGGAAGTATAGTGGCTGATATTGTACTTGTATAACTCATTTGATATTCTCAAGCCAAGAACAAATGAATTTGCAAGCTCTCTAATGAAAAGAAGAATGAAATATAGAAGCAATAAGCATACAACTAAAGATCTCATGCCTTCTGCACAGGAACAGCTAGAGGATGCTTTTCAGTTTAATAAACGCAAAATTGCTAATGTTCACAGATCATTAAGTAAACAAAATCAAGAAGTGTACAGATTCCAGAACATAGCATAAAAGATTACTGCTGGCTAGAAGAAGAAAAATTAGTTTTATCATCCAAGGATTATAGAAATACGGAAAAAAATAGTTACGGGAAAAAAATCCTGAAGAACGTGTAGACATGCAGAAGCAGAACAGACAGAGAAATGGTTGCAACTTGCAACAATAGAATGACTGCACTTCACTCGACAAACTTTGAATTACTGTTCAAGAATCAAACACTGGAACTAAGAAAGTTTGTAGTAGCTGAAGGATTTCAAAAATCTCAAGTAAATGAAGAAAAATTACAAAAGAATATGATGGAAAATGTAAACGAACATGAAAAGAAGTTAAGAGAGAGAACAATCAGCTTCACAATCTTATCCACATAAGAAATGGAAGAAGAGAAGAACTTGTATGTAGTCCATTATCACAGTTACAACATATCCTAAGTCCTGATTTTCATAATCCACATAACTCTCCTATCCCCTAATGGAATTTGGATACAGGGTAAACATGCAACATAGGAACAATAAGCAGTTGATTTTTTTTTGGTTAAATATAGAGCTGTTGAGGCCAAATTAAACCTTGGGTGCACCTCAACTAATCCATTGGACAATCTGCTATAATCCACACCTAGCGGTGCGGGTAATCGTGTCCACCAAGACTAAAGCAGATGGACTCACTCTTAAGTATTATAAAAGGAGTTCAACCTGAGATCCACGTAGTTATGACTTATTTGTATATATCAACCACTCAGCCTGAAGCCCTTTGGAACTTGAAAGCAGTTGATCTAGCTGGTGCCTCTGTATTGTGGCATGTGCTGGTAAAATGTTTAGATGGTAAGTACTTGTGTGGATGCCAGTTTATTATTAAAGTTGATTGAATTGGTCATGCCACGTACTGATTATTTGTGATAGCGGCAACAATCAAGGCACCACTATTGGCTTCTTATTTGCTAACATATGCTGGGCATGATGACAAATGGTCAGGATGGAGGAAAACTTTTGATGAATGATGGGGATGGAGGAAAAGTTTACGAGTCTTGTGCCAAATACGAAACGGAACGACATGGGCAAGGAGGATTCATATAACCGACCCCAACTTGTTTGGAATTGAGGCATAGTAATTATTGTAGTCTTGAGCCAACAAACGGGGAACGGGCTCCAATCTCTTTCTCAAATTTGTGACAGATAATCATGTTTATACGCCTATCAAGACTCTCGGTAAAATTTAGAAGGGATGGGGCTTAGACATGCTCAATATCTGCACCCACACAGACACACTCGATATCTACATCAGGATAAGTTTCTGTAGGAAGGTAACAAAATTTTGGTCAGCAGAAGTATGAGAAAGTGTAGCAGCGCTCTCTTTGGAAGTTTAAAAGATAACTGGAACTGAATGAGTAACAAAGGGGTCAACTAGATATGATAATGAAAATACGAATGACAAGGAAATGAAGTAAGCAAGAATGTGGATCAGTAAAGGTACAATATCTTTCTTTTTCATTCCTTTCCTTTCACTCCTATTCCTTCAAAATAATCAACTTCTAAGGGGCAAAAGTGATGTTATCAAAATGTATACTGTTCTTATGCACTTCAACCCTACATTCTCAATGACATGTACGAAGAAGAATATCACTACATTCTTCCCACTTTGATTGACTTTCACCTGTGGTCTGTTTTGACAAATTAACGTCTTTCTCTGTGGCAAAATCTATCATCTTGAAAGTAAATTAACAAAGAATGACTCTGCTATTTATTACTTTGAATATATATATATATATATACCAGATTTGAATCTTCTAATTAACATATTAAACCTAACAAAATACAATACTAACTTATTAAACTGTTATTCTCTTAATCAACATGAAAAGTCACCAAATTATACAATTTTGGATAGAGGAAGTACTTACCAATAAATCCACTTTTCTAACTCAGAAGAAGGCATCCCAAGAAGATTGACAATTAACACAACAAGTTTATCATTACTCACCAGAAAACAAACATTACAAGGCAATACACTCAAGACAAGGTTGGTTAAATTTGTGACGCAAATTGACAACAATGTTCAAATTAACAGTAATATTCAATGTTTTCTTCATGTTTAAGTGCATTGACACTAAGGATCAAGTTCCACCAACACCCCCCACCCCACCCCACCCCCAACACACACACTCAAAACATGGTCCAATAGTGAAGATGCAGCTTTCGCAAACTGATTCTTGTTGAAACTTGGTATATCCTCATATAACAACAGCTCATGTTTTCAAGGACTGTTACTAACAATTATGTAGCATACTCAGAAATCATAACATAAAGGAAACAACTTTCAGTGAACAAGAGGCACCCGAATAACTGGATTGAGAGAGAGAGAGAGTGCTAACCATCGAACGCAGAGGTGGCCGCTCGATATTAACAAATCGGAGAGACATCTTAGAGATCTCGGAAATAGCAGCCTCTCGAATATCAGCAACGTCATTGCTTAACTCCTCATAGGCCGCCTCAAATGCCTCCTGCCAAAACTTAGGCAATCTGATCCGAGGACTATTAGTATACACATCCCACATATGTTTCACCAACTTCTCCCTCTCTTCCATTTCCTACAAAAAAAGATTATGATTTTCTCAAATAATCAATCAAACACTTACAATGTACCCACTCCATCCAAATTTATTCGCCACTTTTAGCTTATTGATAGTCAACTTAACTAATTTTTGGAGCTAAATCGAACTAGACTAATTCCTCCCTTTTGAGGAGCCGTATCGCCATGAGAAGTATTCACTATTTTTCTGAATAATTTTTCACATTATTTCAAAATCAATGTTTGGTTATAAAAGTTTCAAATTCAACTAGACTAATTCCTCCCTGTTAAATTTGGTTATGAATAGTCAAATTAACTAATTTTTGGAGCTAAATCGAACTAGACTAATTCCTCCCTTTTAAATTCAGAAGCCGCTTGGCCATGACAACTATTTACTTTTTTCCGAAATAATTTTTCACTTTATTTCAAAATCAGTGTTTGGTTATAAAATTTACAGATCCAAATTTGGAAAAGTGCTCCAAACTTGTTTTGAACAACATGTTCAAAAATTCCAAATAAAGTGCTCTCTTCCCTTGTTTGCAAAAAGTATAATCAAACACAATAACATCTTCAACTCTAACTTCATAAATTCCAGATAAAGTAAAAAATATTTGGAATCTATGGCCAAACATCTACGTAGATAAAAAAAATAAAAAGACAGCCCGGTGCACTAAGCTCCCACTATGCGCAGGGTCCGGTGAAGGGCCGGACCACAAGACCTACGTAGATAGTCAATTAAATAATTTTGGAGCTAAATCGAACTAGACAAATTCCTCCCTTTTAAATTCAAGGCATAATACATAGATAGACCCTTAAACTTAGCCTCCACTATCAGTTGAACACTCCAACTTACAAAATAATCATCTAGACACGTCAACTCGTCTCCACTATATCAGTTGAACATTTCAATTTACAAAATGATCACCTACACACCTCCAAAATTTATGTGTCACGTCAACTTCAGGTGTCCACGAGACACAGTGAGACGAGTTGAGGGGTCTAGATGTGCATTCTCAAAGTTGGAGTATTTAGTTTGTTGAAATAGCATCAATGGCACAGTAGAGGACAATGAGAGAAAAGGAAGAAGAGAGTGTGAGAGAATTCTTCAATATGAAAATATCAACTGTAATGAATACAAGATACTAGTCTACTGTATATATACACTCTTGACTGCTAACTAACAAACAGAATCAGTTACTAACTTAATTTAGTTATACTTAGATATCCCAACTTTCCTAATTACACTTTAGTCCCACTAGTTCTTCTAATACTTCATCAGTAACTCAACACCCCTCCTTAAGCTGATGCTTGGAAGAGATTTTTCACGCCCATCTTGGACAGTAGATACATGTGTTGACTCTTGCCTAAGCTTTTAGTGAGTACATCAGCTTCTTGTTCCGTTGTTGAGACATATTGAGTCTTGATCATCCCTTGAATCAGTTTTTCTCTCACAAAATGACAGTCAATGTCAAAATGTTTTGTTCTCTCATGAAAAATTGGATTTGCAGCAATTTGCATTGTTGCCTTGCTATCACAATACAAATCAACAGACAACTTGAGTGTAATTCCTAGCTCCTTGTATAGGCCAATCAACCAAGAAATTTCAGCCACTACTGAAGCCATGCTTCTGAATTCAGCTTCTGCAGAACTTCTAGCAACTGTCTCTTGCTTCTTTGACTTCCAACACACCAAAGCATTACCAAATTTCACCAAGTAACCAGTCACAGATCTTCTGGTTTCCAGGCAAGTGCCCCAATCAGAATCACAGTAAGTAGTTAGGGTATATGAACTTTGTGAAGGCATCAACAATCTCATACCTGGACATGACTTGATATACCTGACCACCCTTAATGCTGCTTCCATGTGCGACTCTTTTGGTGCATGCATATACCGGCTTAAAGCTTGTACCACAAATGATATATCCACTCTAGTCATGGTAAGGTACAACAACCTCCCAACCAATCTTTGATACTTACCAACATCTGCAAATGGCTTGTCATTCAGTTCACTGCTGGACCCCTCCTTGACATAATTGTCATATGCAATAGAAGTCAACTTGAGATTAGCATCCAATGGAGCCTGCACAGGTTTAGCACCACTCAATCCCATTTCAGAGATGAGTTCCAATGCATACTTGTGTGGTTCATCACAATTCCATCCCTTGATCTAGCAAATTCTATTCCCAGAAAGAATTTTAACTCACCTAAATCCTTCATTTTGAATTTCAACTTCAAGTCATTCTTTGTTCTAGTTATCAAATCACATTTGCTGCCAGTGATCAGCAAATCATCTACATACACAAGCATTGCTATAAGATCAACTCTCTCTTTCTTGGTAAACAAAGAATAGTCATAATGACTCTGAACAAACCCAAGTTGAACTAGAGACTCAGTCAATTTTAAGTTTCATTGCCTTTGGGCCTGCTTGAGGCCATACAATGATTTGTGTAACTTGCAGACTCTACTAGTCTCCCCCTGTCTGCAAAATCCCTGAGGGATCACCATATAGACATCTTCCAAGAAATCTCCAAGTAAAAATGCATTATGAACATCCATTTGAGCTATAGACCATCCCTTAGAAGCAGCTATAGCAATCACAGATCTAACAGTCACCATTTTAGCCATAGGGGAAAAAATCTCGGAATAATCAAGCCCCTCCATTTGAGCAAAGCCTTTGGCAACAAGCCTGGATTTATATCTTCCAACAGCACCTGAAGCCAAGTACTTAACCTTAAATACCCACTTACACCCAATGGGTTGTTTTCCAACAGGTAAGTCTACAATACTCCAAGTATGATTGTCTTCCAAAGCTGCAATCTCAGCTTTCATAGCATCAATCCACTTAGGATGTAGCAGCTTCTTGAAAAGTAGTTGGTTTCTAATAGCAGAGTAGGAGGGTAGTGCAGTACTGTAAGATGCAGACAAACGCTGATATCCAACATAATTGGACACAGGATATGAACAAGTAGAGGTTGTAGACTTGGTAGTGTAATCTTGATGCCAAATGGGAGGTTTGTTTTGTCTAGTAGATCTTCTTACATCTAAAGGAGCTACTCAACTGGAGGTAGGAAGAGAAGGAGGAACATCATCATTAGAAGATATTGCAGGTACTGAATCTAATGGTGATGAAGTAGAATTATCATTAGAGGAAGGTGAGGCAATGGGTTTAGAGAAAAAAGAAGAAGAGGAAGGAGAAGAAGAATGAGAAGCATTTGTGGAGGTGGAGCTATGAGAGGAAACATGAATAGAAGAAACATTATCCTGACTTGAGAATTGAAGTACATGAAACAAAGAAGAAGAAGAAGAGGTGGTCATTTGAGAGAAAGGAAATACATCTTCTCTAAAAACCACATCTCTACTAATCAGAAATACTATATTGTGCAAGTCATATAGCCTATAACCTTTTTGTTGAGAGGAGTATCCAAGGAAAACAGAAGGAATTGCCCTAGCAGAAAATTTATCAGACTTCTTAACTTGAGTAGCATAAGCCAAACAACCAAGACTGACATGATCTAGACAAGGAGGAGTGGAAAACAACACCTCAAAAGGAGTTTTACCTTTAAGAGTGGAGGAAGTATGTTTATCAGATAAACAGCAGTAGTTACACATTCTCCCCAAAACTTTAATGGAACACAAGCTTGAAATCTTAGTGATCTAGCAGTGTCTAGAATATACCTGTCTCCCCTCTCCACCACCCATTTTACTGGGGTGTATACACACAAGAACTTTGTTGTACAGTTCCTAAGGACTGAACCAAGTCTGTCATTTGGGAGTTGAAGAACTCACAACCATTATCAGTTCTAAACACCTTGATAGTTGCACCAAACATATTTCTAATCATAGTGATAAAGTTTTTAAACACAACAACCACTTCAGACATAGAGTTTAACAAGAACAACCAAGTGTATCTTGAAAAATCATCAACCAAGGTTAAGAAGTATCTTTTTCCATCATATGTAGGCACTCTATATGGACCCCAAACATCACCATGCAGAAGTTGAAAACATGCTGTAGAATTAGTAGTACTCAAAGGAAATGTCAATTTACATTGCTTTGCCAAAGGACACACAGTACAGTGTTCAACAGACTCTGACACTGATACATTTGTAAAGCAATTCAACCTTCTCAAAGTTTGATAATGAACATGTCCTAACCTTCTATGCCAAAGTGTAAGACTTGTTCTAGGAGACTTTATTGTATTTACAACACAAGACACAATAGACTTTCTATCACTGGTAATCTGAGGTCTTTGTAAATACACCTGGCAGTCAGCATACAACACATAGAGATCATTCTCAAGCCTTCCAATCCCCCTCACTTTCCCATTGAAGAGGTCCTGGAAAATACAGAAATCATGATAAAACATAGCACAACATTGCAATTCCCTTGTGAGCTTAGACACTGAGAGGAGATTATACTTAAACTCAGGAACATAGAGTACACTACTAATTTCACAACCTTGCAACACTTGTGAGTATCCTACATGACTAACTTTAGCCAGATTTTCAGTTGGCAAATACACTTTTCCTTTAGACTCCTCTACATGTTTGTTTCTATTTAACATAGTCAAATCCTTCACCATATGTTTGGAAGCCCCAGAGTCAACTATCCACTTATCAGTTTTAGTAGGATAAGAGTCATGCATTATACTTGCTGCTCTTACTTCAGTCTCAGTGTTGTGATCTTTGCCTAGCAGTTGTAAAATCTGTCTATACTGCTCATGAGTGAAGTGTGGTCCTGCTGTGTTATTTAGTTGATCACCTCCTGAGCTGCTAGCACCCATTGTACTCTGATTGCATTGGCCACAAAATCCTGTATGAAAACCATCATCTCTTCCCGCTTCAGAGAAACTAGAAAAGTTTCCTGCATAATGAGCAACATTGGGTGCAAATTGGTTCTTCTTCTTCCCTTTAAAATCATTAGGATATCCATGAAGCTTATAGCAAGTCTCTCTTATATTTCCCTTCCAATTGCAGTAGTCACAGTATAGATTTCCTTTCTTCTACTTAGAATTAGAATTAGAATTTGAACCATGACTCATATGACCATGTCCTGAACTAGAAGCTATGTTACCTTTCCCTCCATATGCAGAAGAGGTCATTCCTCCATTTCCTCCACCATAGTTCATCATATTAGTTTGTCCTCCATTGAAATTCACATTGCCTCTTGCTCCAAAAAATTCAGATGGCATATTATTTTGTCTGCTGCTAGAACCAGCAAAACTCATGCTCCCTTTTCCTCCAAAGAATGCCATTACTTCATTCATTCCTCCATTGTCAACAGAATTAGATTTCCCTAGAATTCTTTGACATTTTTCAGCAATGAATAGAGAATAAGCTTTGTTCACACTAGGTGTAGGATGCATCATCATAATCTGACTTCTACACTGATTAAATGACCCACTCAAACCCATCAAAAATTGCATTAACCTCTGATATTCAAAATGCTCAGCATATGTCTTAGATTCAAGGCAAGGACATCCAGGACAAGGCATTAGAGAATCAAACTCCTCCCATAGGTCCTTCATTTTAGAGAAGTTGACACAGAAGAAGTGCCTTGTGTCAATGTGGCAATTTCTTTGTGTAGATAGAATATCCTAGAATGATCAACTTTATCAAATCTCATTCCAAACCTTTTGTGCACTAGATGCATATACTATTCCATTAAGCAATTCCTTACTCACAGACACCATAATCCATGAGAGTACAATCTCATTACACTTATCCCATAGATCATGCAAGGATGCATTAAACCTGCCCTTACCACATTTTCCATCTATGAACCCTAGTTTACCCTTTCCTAGCAGTCCAATTCTCATATATCTACTTCATAAGGCATAGTTCTCAAAACCAGTTAATTGAATTGACACTAGAGAGCTACCTGGAGTATCGCATGCCTGTAGAAACAAAGGATGATGATGGTCAATCATAGTCGTACCATCACCAATTGTATTTGCATGTGCTCCGATTGCTCCGCCATTATTTCTAGGTTTTTGACCGGTATTGATATGGATCGATAGCAATTGATTGAGAAACTTCACGAATTTTTAGTATTCAACTCAAAATTTCAACTATTCTCTGATAATTCGACAATTCAACTACTTCTATGAACGATAAACTGAAGACACGTCACAAGTAGCTTCTCTCTTCGAATTACTCAGCAATACTAAGCTCAATTGTGCTTAATCGATCAACAATGCTAAATCTAGCTCAAATAGCATCAATGGCACAGCGAGGACAATGAGAGAAAAGGAAGAAGAGAGTTTGAGAGAATTCTTCAATATGAAAATATCAACCGTAATGAATACAAGATACTAGTCTGCTATATATATACACTTTTGACTGCTAACTAACTAACACAATCAGTTACTAACTTAATTTAGTTACACTTATGTATCCCAACTTTCCTAATTACACTTTAGTCCCACTAGTTCTTCTAGTACTTCATCTGCAACTAAACATAGTTGTCAGTTGAGGACAAATTAAGGTGTCTAACTATGTATTATGCCTAAATTCAAAGTTATAATTCTTCTCATATCAAAATGGTAATAGCATAGTCAAACTTTACTTAGTTTGAATCTAGCGATACGAAAAGGTGCAAAAAACATTTCAGGACAGATGGAGTAAATTGAACAACAATCAATTAACTTATTTACAGAAAAGTAAATACATAGATAGACACTTAAACTTGGCCTATACGGTTAGTTGAACACTCCAACTTACAAAATAATATCTAGGTACCTCCAAAATTTATGTGACACGTCAGCTTCAGGTAAGTTGTCTATCTATGTATCATGCCTAAATTCAAAGTTACAATTCTTCTCATATCAAAATGGTAATAGCATAGTCAAACTTTACGTAATTTGAATCTGGAGATACGAAATAGACGAACAGTACTAGATGAACTTATTTACAGTAACTTACGAGAACGTCGATATCATCGGAGAGTGGAATATCGAAGAGATCGGAGAGACTGTTTAGGTTTCCAGCGGACCATCGGACTGTAACAGTACCGGCAAACATTGACCAAAATGCTAACAAAAGTATACCGGCCAATGCATAAAACCTGTATCGACCTCTTCCAAATAGTGTTGAATTTGTATTCGACGACGAATATGTCGTCGTCGGTGTAGATACTGGTATCGATTCATCGTCCTTCATTTACTCTATTTGAAATGTATAATGAATAAATTAATTATAATTTTGAATTTTTGCTTGGTATTAATAATTTGTTTCTTGGAATGATTAATCTGTGTGTATGAACTGAGAAAACTCAGATGTGGATACTCGATCTGAGGAGAGAGAAAGAGAGAATCTGAGCTACCGGGAAAGGGAAGCGATCGTGAATTTGCGGGCCAGCACGTTGAGTTGTTTACGTGGAGACTGTAGGGAGAAAGAAATCGGCAAATATACATAGTACTATCAACAACCGATTAAACTTATTTTTTCAAATTTAATCTCAATACATTTAATTAGACATATTTTAATTAAATTATCTATTTTTATATTAATCTGCCTTGAACGGGCAAATCTGCGCCCGACATTTACTAGAGTTGACAAATAAACAAAACCAACAATATACTTTTTCTTAAGAAATATGTAAATGACTAAGTGATTTTTATCTGAAGGAAGTAGTTATTTCTTGGATTGCTTATTAAGTTTTAGCATGCTTTTTGGAAATTATGTGAATGCTTAATTTCTTTTTAATGTGAAAATATGATTTTAATAAAAATATTTTTAGTTAAAATTTGAAAAAACTCTAAAATTATTTATTTACGTTTGAACGGCATAAATCATTCGTGGAGTTTGAAATCATCATCTTGATACTCGTATAGGTGTTCGTCACCTCACATGTACAGTACTCTTATATACATAGTATACAATCAATAAAGGTTTGAATTCTATGAATCATTTATGAAGTTTGAAATCTAGCAACTTTTCATACTTAAATTGTAAAGTTTAAACTTCATAATCATTCATGGAGTTTGAATGGATAAAGATTGGAACTTTATAAATTGTTTGTGAAGCATGAAACTCTGATAATTTTTCATACTTGAACTGTAAAAGTTTGACCTCCGTGAATCGCTATGAAGTTTGAATCAATAAAGGTTTGAACTTTATGAATTATTCATTGAGTTTAAAACTCTAGAATTTTTTAAATTTCAACTCATTGTGCTAGAAATTTAGCTTGCAAAGTTTCAAACTCAACACTGTGTTTGTAGTTATTTCATGTTTTAGCTAGCGATAGTTTAATCTGAACTTTGTTTTCGTATTAATATAAAGGGTTTAGGCTGAGTAGGACCAAAACAGAGTACTTGGAGGGCAAGTTCAGCAACGGGAGCGAGTTGGAGATATGCGAAGAGGTGAGGCTTGGTACTCAGGTCATTCCGAAGAAAGGAAACTTCAAGTACCTTGGGTCTATTATCCAAGGGGATGGAGAGATTGATGACGATGTCACACATCGTATTGGGGCAGGGTGGATGAAATGGAGGCTCGCATCTGGAGTCTTGTGCCACAAAAATGTGCCACAAAAACTTAAAGGCAAGTTCTATAGGGCGGTGGTTAGACCGACTATGTTGTATGGGGCGGAGTGTTGGCCAGTCAAGACTTCGCACATCCAAATTATGAAAGTTGTGGAGATGGGAATGCTAAGATGGATGTGCAGGCATACAAGGAGGGATAAAATTAGAAATGATGATATTCGGGACAGAGTGGGAGTGGCCTCGGTGGAGGATAAGATACGGGAAGCGAGGTTGAGATGATTTAGACATGTGCAGAAGAGAGACACAAATGCCTCAGTGCGGAGGTGTGAGAGGTTAGCTATGGACGGATTTATGAGGGGTAGAGGTAGGCCAAAAAAGTATTGGGGAGAGATGATTAGACGGGATATGGCGCAAATGCAACTTACTGATGACATGACCTTAGATAGGGGGTTGTGGAGGACACAGATTATGGTAGAAATGTAGTAGGTAGTCTAACGTAGTCCTACTTACTCTTGCAAACTGGTATGGTAGTGTTATTATTGTAGGCCTGCTTAGCCTATCTTACTAATGAGTGCACTATTGCTTTATAGTTCCTTGTAATTTGATTTATGTTGTTATGTGTACTTTAGTGTACTTTGTTTAGCTTGTTTTTTACCGGATCTGACTGCTTTTGTTGTTGTTATGCTCTGTCTTGAGCCGATGGTCTCTCGAAACCTACCAAGGTAGAGGTGAGCTATGCGTACACTCTACCCTCTCCAGACTCCACGTTATGGGATTTCACTGGGTATATTGTTGTTGTTATTGTATTAAAAAGTGACTATTTATTAATTACATTTGAAATGGTAGCTAACCTTTGATTGCTACGTTAAAATTGGCTATTCCACCTAATTTTTACATTAGATTGGTCTAATCCTCCTTTATTTCACCTCTTCTTCGTCGTCCTTTTCGTCTCTTCTTCTCCTCCTCTTCTTCCTCTTCTCCTTCTGCCTCCTCCCCATCTTCTTCTTCTTCCTCTTCCATCTCATTCTGCCTCATCCTCCTTCCTCTTTCTCCTCTTCCTCCTTCCTCTTTCTCCTCCTCATCCTCTTCTTCCTTCTCGTATTAATTTTTTGATTACTCTGTTAAAGACTTTTGAAATTGTATCTCTATTTCTCTTCAATATTTATACGATTTGGTTAGTTTTTTATACTTAATTTCTAGTTGTCATGGAAGAATCACACTTTAATTATAATGTGTTATTTGTTATAAAATAATAACAAGTTTTAATGTAACATATAAAGTATAGATTAATAAAATAATATCTAAATCACAATATATGTGATGTCTCTGACAGAATAATGTATTATTCTTTGTCCAGTACTCTAAATAGTTATTACTAGTATTTAGCTGGAATGTAACTACTACATGAGTATTCCTTTGTTTAAATCTTTTATGACTTTGCAAAACGTAAATATAAAATTAAAATAGAGTTGTGCCTCCACAATTATATCGTGTATGCATACGATGCTCAGGTAAGACAATTATAAGATAGAGGTCATAATAATAGAGATTGTGCACTTTCAATATATTCTTTAACAAAGGCATATAATTTTCGATTGCACAACGATTATTGAGTTGTTAACACAAAATTTGCAGTTAAATATATATAAAATAAAAAAAGAGTGTGTAGTATCAATACAATTTTTTGTAAGAAATATTCTTAATATTTTAGTCAAATGGCACAAAGATATAAAGGATGGATGTACTGACGCTACATATGCAAGGAGATGTGTCATAGTAAATGCTATTTGCGGATGACATAGTATTGATTGACGAGACTTGCATCAGAGTGAACGATAAGCTGGATGTTTGAAGACAGACTCTATAGTCTAAAGGGTTCAGATTGAGCATGAGACAGAATATTTGGAGTGCGAGTTCGGTGATGTAACTCACGAGACTGATGTGAAAGTGATGATTGATACTCAAGTCATCTCTAAGAAAGGAATTTTCAAGTATCTCAGGTTTATAATCCAAGAAAATGGAGAGATTGATGATGACATTACACATCGTATTAGAGCGAAATGGATGAAATGGAGGCTCGCACCGTTGTCTTGTGTAATAAGAACGTGCCACCAAGACTTAAAGGTAAGTTCTATAAAGTGATTGTTAGAGCAGATATGTTGTATAGGGCAGAGTGTTGGCCAGTCAAAAACTCGCACATCTAGAAGATGAAAGTAGTGAAAATAAGGATGATGAGATGGATGTGTGGGCACACGATGAGAGATAAAATTAGAAATGACGATTTTAGGGACAAGGTATGAGTGACCTATGTGAAGGACAAGATTAGAGAAATGAGGCTGAGATGTCTTGGGCATGTGAAGAGGAGATGCCCAGATGTCCTGATGAAGATGTGTGAGAGGTAGGATATGGTGGGTCTGAATAGAGGTAGAAGTAGGCCGAAAAAGTATTGGGGAGAGGTTATTAGACATGACATGGCGCACCTGCAACTTACAGAGGACATGACCTTAGATGAGAGGATTTGGAAGGAGAAGATTAGAGTAGAAGGTTAGTGGATAGTCGAGCGTTGTCTTGTTCTACTTATCGGTGGTATTATTATTACTCTCTTAATATCTTATAATTATCGGTAGTTATCTTATGCTTCGATTTTTATTACTACCTGCTATCTCATATCTTTGTTTCCACTTATCGTTTCATTATTGTTTCTATGGTTCGTTTCTCCAGTATTTTCTACATGGCTTCCTTACTTACTATGTCTCTCCTTTTTGTATTATTTTTTTATATGTGTTACTTGAGCCGAGGGTCATTAGAAACAATCTCTATATCCTCATAAGTTAAGAATAAGATTGCGTACACACTATTCTCCTCATACTCCATATGTGAAACTACACTTGATATATTTAGGGATGGTAACAGATCGGATCTTGACCGGATCCTACTAGATCCAGATCCATTTTGTATACATGAATTCATATCTGAATCCAGATCCATCGGGTCCATAAAAATCAGATCCAAATTCGGATCTATCGGATCTACCGGGTCCACGAATTGGATCTGGATCCACATGTAAAAAAAAATCAAGAAGAATAATATTCTTGGTCTAACTGTTTCAGAACACTATTGTTGATATATGTAGTTGTTTGCCATTTGTGTTTGTCAAAGTGATTAATCAATGGCAGAAGTGCAAGGTAAGACTGCATACAACAGACCCTTGTGGTCTGGCCCTTCCCCGAATCCCGCGCATAGCGGGATCTTAGTGCACCGGGCTGCCCTTTTTAATTCAATCTCGAATTAGTTGTAATTTAAAGCATCTTTTGAGGTAGGTCTTTTTTTCTGTTATGATTATTATGGAACAAGAATGACATATCGTAACAATGTAGCTCTGATTTGTGAGCGTCTGTAACTAATCAAAAAAAAAATATGAGCTTCTATAATTTATCAAGAAAATTATGAGCTTCTGTAAATATATGGTAGTTTTCTAAAGTATGGCTTTTAAAAATTTCAACATCTTACACTGTCTATCACCGTAGTTAGGGTTGGTGATGTACGTAAAATAGAAAAAGTAATTCGCCCAAACAGGTGAACCATGAAAACCCAATAGCTCTCAGTGTAGGCTGACCGGGGATATGCACTGCTCAGATAACATTCTATGCATTTTATCACTTATAATATTTCTGTTGTTGGTTGATTTTCCTTTTAAACGTGCACAATTATTAAAATGTAATTACAAACTCTCAAGTGATTTCTGTTAATTAGTTGTGGTTCTGAAATCAAACATAGAAATATGACTAGTGACATACAAAGTATAACCTTGCATTGAACCTTCAAAGCTATAAAATACCATATAGGCTGATTGAACCTTCAAAGCCAGAAAGTCCAAATATTTAAGATTTCTTATTTCCTCTTATGAGTCCAAATATTTAAGATTTTCTAAAGGCACTTTCCGAAGCCACGGGAATTGCAAGGACATCCTTAGAAATTATGAAAAAAGTTAAGAAAATACTTATAAAATTACATTTTAGGTTATGAATATATTTAATAAAAAACGGATCCACAGGTAGGATCTGGACCGGATACGGATCTCAAATACAAGATCCAGATCCAGATCTGATCCGTCAGAAATGAATTCGGGTCTGATCCGGATCCGCCGGGTCCAAATTTTGAAGATCCATATCCTATAAAATGGATCTGGATCCACCGGGTCCAAGATCCACTGCCATCTTTAGATATATTGTTGTTGGCACAAAGATATAAAGGGAGAAAAAAAAAAAAGAGAAACATATTATGGTGGCTTATTGCCAAAAACTATCATAACTAATTTAATTTAAATAGTGGTACTTGTAGTCATTTCCATCAGAATCCATCCAAATACCCGGGATGAAAAATTGAATGTTTTATTAATAAACTAAGTATAAAAAATATATATTCTGCATGTAAATTTATTCAGTTAGGTTCAGTTTTTTCTTATAAAATTAAAAATTTACTCTAATTATATGGTACGATTATAAATTTGTACCGAAACTTATGATTGATTAAAAAAACTCAATAACTAATTCAGTGAGATTCGATTTAGTCAGTTTGATTGATTTTAAGAAACCATTGACACCCCTAATTCTTTCTAGTCTGGACTAAAAGTTCAAGATTATCTATATTCGAATACCATAGATATTGTGGACTAAAAGCAAGTATAAAGGTAATGCAACATTTGATATATACATTTTATTTTATATATATATATATATATATATATATATATATATATATACTCATTCACATGGTTCAACATACTAGAATAAATTTTTAATTTTATAAAAAAATAAAAAAATACTGAACCTTACCGAATATATATATATATATATAGAGAGAGAGAGAGATATTTTCTTACCAATTAGAAGTATGACCTTTTAATTTCACTGATTTGTCAAAATTTAATTCCATTCCATCTGTTTTTTATGATATATTCTAGAAGATTCTATTTGGAAAATAGAATTAAATACCATGTACTATATATAAAAGTATAAAACAGATGTGTCCGCTTTCATATTGAACTCACTTGTAAGCTCTTTTAGATCATTTTCTTTCTTGATTCTTTGATTTCACAATGCAAGAGCATTTCTCTCACTTTCTTTTTATTCCTGTATTATAGGGCTACCCTATTTATTTTCACGTAATAAATGTTTAAATCTGTTTGCATCCTTTCAATTGCAGGTTATATCCTAAGGATCGTAAGTGGTGAGAAGGGATGCTTAATTTTTTTTTCTTCTATTTTCTGTTTTTACCCCTTTCAATTTTGTACGCAAAAGAATTATTAAAAGTTTCTGTATTAAGTTAAGCTTTTGTACAGGCTCTTGTTGCCTATTTCACATTTTTGTATTAAATTAAGCCTTTTGTATTGCGATTTCTTATATGGCAATGCAAAACATAATCACGATGTGTTTGACTAAATTTTTTTTATTTTGCATTGAGTTTAAAGAATTGAAGCAAGAAATGTGATATATTTATATATATATATATATATATATATATATATATATTTTAGCTTATATATTGATAGTATAAAGGTCCTTTGAATTATCAGGTCACCTTTATTTGTTATAAAGAAAAGGTGATATAATAGTGTAAAATTACACTATCAATTAAGGCCGGCAAAAATAGGCCCAACCCGCCTAGTAAGTTTCTTATTTGTCTCTTTTGTTCTCTCACCCTAATCTCCTTTTTCTAATTAAATTCTCTCACTGATAGAAACCGTGTTTATTTGTAAATATTTAGGTTACTTATTATATTTTGTAGAACCCTTGTATAAGTGTAATTAGGATATTAGTATCATATTAGGAATAAGATTTTCCATATTTAGAGATTGTATATTGTATATATAGACCTCTTCATTAATGAAAATAATCAAGAGATTATTTCTTTCATAGTATCAGGAGTCTAGGGCAAAATTTCCTTCTCCCAACTACACTTCCACCGCCTAGCACCTTCGGAATCTGTGATTCCGACACCTTTTATCTTCTAAATATTTTCTTCTCTTCCCAAATTCTCTTCCTAATCTCTAATTCTCATCTTGTTATTTCATTATGTCTACCTCAAAGAACACGTTTCATCCTGCCCTTACCGTCTCCAACATTAAGAACCACATCCCTATCGTTCTTGAGATGGAAAACGTCCAATATGCGACGTGGCAAAATTATTTAAAGTTCACGCACGCACGCACGCTCGCATCAAGTCCTTCACCACATCATCCCCGCGGATACATGCAAGGAGAAGGTGCCTACCGCCAATGATGACCCTGTGTTCTAGACGACTCTTGATGCTACCGTACTCCAGTGAATATATTTCACTATCTCTACAGACCTTTTGCAGACGATTATTGAACCCGACGCCACAACGATGGACATTTAGAATAGGGTGCGTGATATATTCCAAGATAACAAAAATTCTCGTGTCGTCACTCTTGAGCATGAATTCTCCCATGTCACTATGGAGGATTTTCCGAATGTCTCATCTTATTGTAAAAGGCTGAAGGAATTGGCGGATCAACTCAAGAACATTGGTGCACCCGTCACGAATGATCGTCTTGTTCTTCAGATGGTTGTCGGCCTATCCGAGGCCTATAATGGTGTTGGGACTATTCTTCGTCAAATCAGGCCTCTTCCTCCGTTTTATCAAGTCCGGTCTATGCTCACCCTTGAAGAGGCGGGGTTGGCAAAAACGGTCGCAACTGGATCAACTACCGCCATGATAGCGGCCTTGCCACAAAGTTCCTACTCTCCATCATCTTCGGCTAATTCCACTCCACATTGGAACAACGGGGTCAAAACCGAAAGTCCGGCGGGAAAGACGACAAGAAGGGTCGTGGTGGCAACCGGCTGTGGCAACCGCAGCTGGGGCCAGGTGCAGCCAATAATAGTGCCGCCCAGTGGGCCCAATCGCCCGCTTACCCATTTCCGCCCAGAAGCTTACCCAAACAATTGGGTCAGCCAGCAGAGGCCCAATTCGCATTAGCTACCCAGCCACCGATCATTGGGCCTTATCATGAGGCCTTCACGATCGTGGGCCCAACAGCAGTCCCGACACCCACACATATCGAGGTCATGATGCATACACGTGGATTAAATCTCCCGGACACAAATTGGTACATGGACACCGGAGCCACTTCTTATATGACATTCGTGCAAGGTAATCTCTCGTCTTATTTCAATTTGAGCAAAAATTGTGGCATAATTGTCGGTAATGAAAATTCAATTCCAATTCGTGGTTATGGTCACACAAATTTATCCCCCCTTACTTAATTAAATTTGGTGTTTGTTCGAAAATTCACAACTGATAATTGGGTTTCTGTTAACTTTGACCCTTTTGGATTTTCTGTAAAGGATTTCAAGACCGGAATACCTCTAATGAGGTGTAATAGTCGGGGAGAGCTTTATCAAATCACCACCACCATTTCCACGAGTCAAGCCACACCTTCCACATTTGCCGCTTTTGCTCATTCCTTGTGACATGCCCGTTTGGGTCATCCGGGATCGCCTATTATTTCTTCTCTTAAAAATAATAATTTTATTTATTGTACGAGTACGTGTAGTACTCATATTTGTCTTTCTTGTCCTCTAGGGAAACATGTTAGATTACCATTTGTCGCCTCTACTTCTAGTACGTTGATGCTTTTTGACATTATTCATAGTGATTTATGGACATCTCATGTTTTGAGTTCTTTGGGCCATCGTTATTATGTTTTATTTTTGGATGATTATTCTAATTTTTTGTGGACCTTTCCTTTGTCTAAAAAGTCTCATGTTTTTCTACATTCTTAAAATTTAGAGCTTTCATCTGTACCCAATTTGCACGGGAAACTAAAAACATTCAATATGATAATAGTAGGGAGGGAATACGATAATGGGCCATTTCGGAAATTTTGTGACACTCATGGCATATCTTTTCAATTTTATTGTCCTTATACGTCCTCGCAAAATGGGAAGGCCGAAAAAAATTCGTACCATTAATAATATTGTCCGAACCTTACTAACACACGCTTCATTACCCCATCTTTTTGGCATCATGCGTTACAAATGGCGACCTACCTCCTTAACATTCTTCCTAACAAAGGTTTAGCATATCAATCCGACTTAAATTTATAAAGATCCCTCATATTCTCATCTTAGGGTGTTTGGGTGCTTGTGCTATCCATTTTTTCCGTCCACCATAATTAATAAACTTCAAGCTTGGTCTACCGTTTGTGTATTTTTAGGTTTTCCGTCTAATTATCGTGGTTACAAATGTTTTGATTTATCTTCTAATAAAATCATAATTAGTTGTCATGTTATTTTTTATGAAATCCAATTTCCATTTGCTCAACTGTCTAAATCCGTGTCGAGTGCTTATAATTTTTTGGACGATGCTCCCTCCCCGTATATTCTATAACAGTGGGCCCGAGAGTCAAATCTGTTAGCATGCCCACTTCCTGCTAGCCTAAACAATCTCGGCAATGTTCCAGCCTCTCGACCTAGTTCCGAGACCCGGCCCAGTGGCGATCTTGGCCCAGTTTCTGGTTATGAGACTCAATCCAGTTTCTGGCCCAAATTTTCTCCTTCTCCTCCGGGTCGTCAGCCAGTAGCTATTGGGACAGCAGGCCCACTGCCTTCTGTCTAGTCCACCACTAACCTAATAATTACCCAAATCTCGTCAAATTCTATCTCAAGTCAAGGGTCCGTTACGCGTAGCCAATTGGGTATTTTAAACCAAAATGATATTTTAATCTTAATTCTAATGTCACTAAATCACCTCTACCACGTAACCCAGTGTCTGCCCTTCATGACCCGAATTGAAAAATGGTCATGGTTGACGAATATAATGCTCTTATTGAAAATAAGACGTGGAATTTGGTGCCCCGTCCGCCTGGTGTTAATATTATTCAATTTATGTGGATTTTTACTCATAAAGAAAATTCCGACGGTTATTTTGAGAGGCATAAGACCCGTCTTGTAGGTGATGGCAAAACACAACATGCTGGGGTAGATTGTGGAGAGACATTTAGTCCGGTGGTCAAACCGACAACTATTCGCACTATGTTTAGTCTGGCTCTCTCGAAAGCATGTCTCATTCATCATCTGGATGTAAAAAATGATTTCTTACACGGTGATATTAAGGTGACAGTATACATGCATCACCCCTTGAGTTTTAAGGATCCCAATTATCCTCACCATGTCTGTTTGCTGAAGAAGTCCTTATATGGGCTTAAGCAGGCCCCACAGGCTTAGTATGCGAGGTTTGCAGATTATGTATCTACTATTGGGTTTTCTCACAGTAAGTCTGATCATTCTCTGTTCATCTATAGATGTGGTACTTCTCTAGCATACATTCTATTATATGTGGATGATATTATTTTGACTGCCTCTAGCATATATTCTGCTACGTCTAGCACACCATATGAGGATCCTACCCACTATCATAGTCTTGCAGGGGCTATTCAGTATCTTATATTCACAAGACCAGATATTACTTATGCAGTTCGGCACGTGTGTTTATTTATGCATGAAGGATTCGTATTTTGTTCGTACACAATCAATGGAGGCCTTCCCGACATATGTTGCAATGTCTCCAATAGCGTGCTTTTACTTCGTCTTTCCCTTAATAAGTCATCAAATTTGGTGCTTTTTGATCCCCAGTTGCTATGTGGAACAAAGGACAAAATAACCCAATTTCTGGTGGAGCACCCTCCACACAAGCACCACACCTACCTTCAGGAGAAGATTACCGAATGAGTTGAACATATCGAGCAAGCTCAAATTGGACTGACCTAGTGAATAAATCAGAAATACAAAAACCCACCCAATAAAAAATCCTCTCCATGATTGGGAATTATCTGATCGTCTTTCTCTACATGAAGAACATAAGCCAGATGACGGAACGGGAAGACCCAGGATGTAGAAGATCATAATTATCAATACGATTTATCTCAGATTAGATGGTCTAGATTAATGCCACAAAAATGGCAAAATGCACTCAAACGCATTATACGATACATACAGGGCACACTTGATTATGAGTTGCATTTATATCCATCCTCCGTCTCTACTCTTGTATCTTATACAGATGCTGATTGTGGTGGATGTCCAGATACCAGACGTTCAATTTTTGGTTATTGTATGTTTCTTGGTGCTAACTTGGTCTTTTGGTCGGCAAAACGCCAGACTACTTTATCGCAATCCAGTGCGGAGACCGAGTATCGAGGCGTAGCCAATGTGGTGTCTGAGTCATGTTGGCTGCATAATCTTTTATTAGAGCTTCACTTTCCTATTCAGGAAGCTACATTGGTCTACTGTGATAATGTTAGTGCCGTCTATCTCTCTAGGAATCCGGTCCAACATCAGCGCACTAATCATATCGAGATGGATATTCACTTTGTTTGCGAAAATATAGCTCGTGGACAAGTACGTGTATTACATGTAAGGTACCAAATTGCTGACATCTTTACTAATGATCTTCCCTTGGTTCTGTTTGAAGATTTTAGGGACAGTCTCAGCGTACGACAACCGCCCGCTATGATTGCAGGGGTGTGATAGAAACCGTGTATATTTGTGAATATTTAGGTTATTTACCATATTTTGTAGAATCATTGTACAAGTATAATTAGGATATTAGTATCATAGTAGTAATATGATTTTGCATATTTAAAAATTATATATATAAACATCTTCATTAATAAAAATAATCAAGAAATTATTTCTTTCACTCTAAACTTGCTTCAACTTTTCAACTTTGTATGATAAAATTTATCACTTTTTTACTTTATACCCATGTGATTTCTCGGAAAAAGGGTAACATACGTCGTATCTATCTTTCATGTGGAACGTATTGAAACTGTCTTACATTTTTCTAATGTTGTGTACTTATATGATTTCTTATTATAAGGATCAAAAATAGAATATAGGAACTCAATAGGCGTATAATTAAGTTTTATTATGATATTTATCCCTTTTCTTTTTGGGTCCAATTTCTCTACTTTTATCTGTTATAGTATTAGTTTAACTGTTTATGTCTTGTTTTGCAACAAACCTCGAAATTTGATGGAACATATAGATGAAGTCGAAGAGTCAATTGAAGTCAGCTCTACAAGTGCATGTAGGAAAACTTGTAAGGAATGAAACTACTTTTGGAGGTTACCGTTAAATATACCTATGATATATTGTATATCATATCGTGTTGTTGTACATAGTGATTAGGTACATAGTTATTGTATGATACATTTACCGTGTTGATGTATATATCGTGTTGTTGTACATAGTGATTAGGTAGTATTGTATATTTACCATAATTGTATTACCATAATTGTATTACCATAATTGTATAATTAGTGTCTAAGTAGAATAAGGTTTTATGAGTAGAATAGAAATATGATTCTCATATTATGGAAAGATGTAAAATGTATATATACTCTTTCAATTAATGAAAATAATCAAGAGATTATTTCTTTCATGGTATCAGAAGTCTAGGTCAAGCAAAGTTTTTCTCTCCCGAAATTCTTGTTCTTCGGCCAACAAATCCAGAGCTTCTTCTCGGTTTCAGCGTCTTCTTCCGCTCTCAAATTTCTCTCTTTCAAATCCCTCTATCACCTATTGTTCTTTCATTATGTCTACATCAAATAACACGTTTCACCCTGCCATGGTTGTTATCTTCCTATTATCTTCATGAATTTGGAGTTTGATAATAAGCTCTTCAAATGTCATCTCCTTTGTCTTGAGTTTTAAGTAACTCCTAAAATCATTCCACGAAGGAGGTAACTTTTCAATCAGCGATGCAACAAAAAACTGCTCATTTGGTTTCATGCCCTCCAAATCCAGGTGATGTAGAATCATTTGGAATTCCTGAACTTGGGACATCACTGTTTTACTATCCACCATTTGAAATTTCAGAAATTCCCAACGATGAATTTCTTAGTACCTGCATTTTGTGCGTTGTACTTCTTTTGCAGTTTTCCCACATCTCTTTGGCAGTGCCAACGGTGCAATAGACCGTGTAGAGAGGGTCTGCCAAACAGTTCAATATGTAATTCTTACACATGAAATCACTATGATTCCATACATCAAGAACCATCTTCATCCCATTAATGACATGGATACCAAGGCCCCCTTCACCCGTTTCAGAAGGCGAATGGTCCATTTCATCTCCAGCTTGTGGAGGATCTTCCGTTAGGAACCGGGCCATGCCCATAACAGTCAAGTAGAACATCATTTTCTGCTGCCATCTCTTAAAGTTGGAGCCCATGATTTTTTCAAGGCGTTCGTGATGGAAGGCAGAAAGTGGAGCAGTAAAGGCACTGGACGTGCCTTGGGCAGCAGTGAGGAAGGTAGAAGAGTTGCCTTGAACAGTAACAACAACATGAGGGATGGCAAAATTGTTGCCTTGAGTGGCAGTAGTAGCAGCAATAACAGAATCATTCATGTTTCTAGCCATGTTTCGTAGCAGTTACAGCAAGCTAATCTTGTCTTAAAATTGTTGATTACAATGGTGCAGGAAACGAAAATAAGTAACTACTAAGTATTACAACACTTACTTCATAGTTTCCATCAACACTATAATTATAGTGGAGTTGATTTGTTCTCACTTTTTTATCTGATTCATGGTTATTAAGTACTTTTGATTCCTTTTTTTCTTACTGTTCAACCATGTTTATTTAAATATTCTTGTTTATTTTTTGCAGATTCGTATTGTCGAGTTTCAGCTGAGAGTTGTTTGTCGATTTGCAAGTCCAGAGGAACTGAGAGAGCGTTGTAGGAGATGGAAACCGGCACTTGAACTAAAGAAATTTTCAAGATATTGTAGAATTAGCAATTATATAATTTTATTTTAAGTTTTATCTTGGAGGAAAAAACTTTGATTTTTAATATACTGAACTTTCATTTTTAATGTACTGAAATTGTATGAAATGAGCTAAATTGTTTGACAGAGTTTGTATTCAAAGTTGAAGAGGAAGAAGCAAATGAGTTAAATTATGACCCGTTATTTGATCCGTTTTGACCCAAGCAAATGTGGGCGAGTTGGGTCTTGATCCGTCTGTTGTTTTGACCCATTTTGATCCGTCCAGATTTGGCCCAACCCATCCAATTGCCACCCTTACTATCAATATATATATAAGTTAAACTCTTTCAAATTATTTATATCTACTCTTTAAGTTCAATGCAATTTCAAGTTTCTTAGTCAATCATTGTGATTATGTTTTACATTGCCATATAAGAAAATGCGATCATTTGTCCATATAAGAAGGTGCAATTATTTATCCTCAAGACTATATTAGTTTTTCTTGATGTAGTTCATTTTGTCTTTTATGTATGGTACGTTACATGTTCATTTATAAGGATGTCATATGTGTGCATAACTTTGTTAATAAATAATTCTAAGTGTTCCTATATGTTGCCATATATATTCCTAGCTAGATTTAAAACACCCAATAACTAATACAAAAATTAAGAACAAGAAATTTTAAAATATTAACAAACAATTAGTTATGAATCTCGGGTAGAATCTAAAATCAACAAAATCATTCAAAAGTTATCATAATTGATCAAATCTATCGATACCCAACTCAAATTAAGTTTATCTTTGAAATAGGGAATCAACTCAAACTCCGCACAGCAAAGTTCATCTTTAAAATATAAAATTAACCTGAATCTATCACTGAATCTTGAAACTGGAGCCTAATATAGTTTACCCAATTTGAATTCAAAAGATGGAGCAAAACATAAAGTTATTTGTAAATTATGAAAAGGAAAAATAAAAAGAAAAGGAAAAAAAGAAAGTTGTCGTGTATAGCCCAGTGGTATTTCCGTGATATTAGAGAAACATAGGGGTATATTTTAAACGGCCCCGATATATTAGCGTCAAGAGTGACGTGTAGGGCTCATCAATTGCGAAATCAAAACAAGTCCTCCAAACCCTACACACCTCTACGCTCCTCGCTTTTGAAAAAGAAACACACCGTCTTCAATCTCTACCGTCCATTTTATTTCCACGTCATCAATCCTTGTCTCTCAAAATCAACGGCTACAAATCACTCTCCCAACAAACACATATTAACCATGACTCTGGTTAAGTTAACTCAACCCTGATTAATTACTCTTTGTTCCCCAACCCTGACTCATCTCCACTCGCCTCCCTTATAACTAACGTTTTTAGAGAGAGAAACTATAGAGAGAGAAAGAAACACAAATTAGGTTTTCTATATGCAACGCCGAAGAAGATACCGGAGAAAAAGTTTATTTAACTTTTAGTCCCGAAAATTAGGTTTTGTATTAATTTTGGTCCTGTAGTTTTCTGAAAGTTGGTATTTAAGATACCTTATGTTTTGATTGATCGTTTAATGGATGAAATTTGGGAAAGAGCGGTGGAGACGGCGTTAGACGGTGAGAGAAACTTTAGTTCTGTGAAAAACCTAACATTAGACGGCGCCGTTAAGTGTGTTCATGGTAAGTTACCTCCTCCGTCAATTTTCGAACGGTTTACGAATCTCGAACACCTTTCGATAGCGAACATCGGCGTATCATCGTTAGAACAGTTTCCACGGCTTCGTAATTTACAGAAATTGATTTTATCTGATAATAGAATTGCTGGAGGTGTTGAATTTCTCGTAGATGCTGGTTTAAATTCACTTAGGGACCTTGATTTGTCGAATAATCGGATTAATGACATCGATGATCTTCGACCTTTGGCTGAATTAAGGCTTGTTTCGCTTGATCTGTATGAATGTCCGGTAACGAGAGTTAAGGACTATCGATCTAGGGTTTTTGGATTGATTAAGTCGTTAAAGTACTTGGATAAGATGGATGTCGAGGGAAATGAGAGGCCTGAGTCGGATGACGAGGAGGAAGATGAAGAGGAGGACGAAGAGGATGATCCAGGGAGTGGTGAAGTTGACGGAGAGGATCGACCATTGAACAATGGACATAGGGTTAGGGTTGGGAGTGAAGGAGTTGTAGATGTGGATGAGGAAGAGAGTGATGCTGATGAGGAGGAGATGGAGATAACTAGAGGGATTAACGGGTCAAAATCAAATGGTTTTCGAGTGGAGGCAAGTGCTGAGGGAGAGGATGATGACGAGGATGAGGATGACGACGATGAGGATTTTGTGGAGGAGATAGATGAGGAGGGAGATGATGAAGATGATGTTGTGGAGGTTCATGAGATAGAAGATAGTGATGAGGAGGAGGATGGTGTGGAAGATGATGACGAGGATGGTGACGAGGATGATGACGAGGATGAGGATGAAGAGGAGGTGGATAATGATGAGGGGGATGGAGAGGAGCCGGAGAGTACGGGGAGGTTGAATGGTACAGAAGGGGAGATTGATGGACATGAGCATGGGGAAGATGATGCGGACGAGGATGATGATGGGGAGACAGGGGAAGAGGAGCAAGGTGTTGAGGAAGAGGATGGCGAATTCGATGATGATGAGGATGCTGAAGATGAGGTGAAAATCTCTCCTCTTTTTGTTAGTTATTTATTGTTTCATTTTAGTGTGTCACATGTCATAATTGATTGTTTGGTTAAAAGGCTTCTTGCTAGTTGCATAACTTATTCCGTACTCCTTTGCTGATGGGTGAATTGTTTATTTTGTGTGTTAGTTTTGTTATATTTCTCTTGTTATTAATTTTATGAAATATGGCTGTCATTATGTGGTAATCTTTCCAATTTCCAGTATGTATTACTTCAATCTGCATTCATTTGCTTATTGCTGCTAGAGAATTGTTAGACTTGTTATCTTATTTGTGATACATGGTCATTAATCAATTTAATCCTTATGTTAATTGTTGTTGGAAATACCAGTAATAATTATTAGGCCACCTAAGCTATCGCTTTATGCAGAAGACTGATTAAAGACACTAACTGATTGATTTTTACAGATGAATCAAACTTGTAAGAGGGAAGAGGGATCGATTCCTTTTGTTTATGTTTCTGATTTCTAGGCAGCTTGTATCACAGATTCGTAATTGCTAAGAGTAGTAAAAGTAGTAGGGTTATTGACTCTTTCGTTTGGGGTATAGACACTGTCAATTTGTTTATGTGGAAAATTCTTTAAATTATAGAAGTTTGTTGAATGACAACGATTTTATAGTTTATATGATACTTGCAGCTTTATCTACCTGCACATCTTCTAGTTGTATGATTAGATTCTGCATAACCAGTCTAATATCCATGGGAAACTCTGATTTTCCTTGAGATCTTGACCTTATTAGATTTCCTACTCAAATAATATGCATGAAAATATTGAAGAAGGTTCTAGTGGATAGTGTTTTGTTGGGTGAGAGTTTTGAGAATTCTCTTTAATGTTTCTTTTTCATTTTTTGTGCTTGCAATTATATTAAAGGAGCAAATGAGAAGGCTCGAAGTGGAAAATTTAGACAATTTTCTGTGTTTTTGTTGTGTTGCGGTTGATCTCTCTTGCTTTCATTCATTTTTCCTGAATGGCTTCTATTTATGCACGATCTCTTGATTTCCACTTTTTGGAATCTAATGTTTGTTGTGATCTGACCTGTTCCCATTGTGCTTGTCTTGAAAGAAACTCCTTTGAAAGGGGTGGGATATGGTGTTTTTAGCCCTTTCAATCTTTTTGTTGGTTTAAGTTGATGTTCTTAAATGAAGCTGTCACAATGTTTTTTTTTTACTTTTCTGCCATCATATCCCATTCTCTGTTTTTTTCTCTAAAGGAGGCTGTCTAATACTAAAATATAGTGAATCTTACCTTGTTGAATCTGTGGCCTATGTGCTATTCTGTGTTTTCTTGGTTTCTTTGAAGTGGTTACTGATATCTGTTTGTGACCCCTTTTTTCAATCAAGTGATTACCTATTTTCGACTTAAATTCATTTTCCTGTTCTCCACTTTTCTGCTATTATATATTATCTTCCTTTTCTGCAAGGGGACTGTTAAGTCTCATTGCTGAAGTTTATGGGTAATTTGACCTTGTTGAATCCACTGTGTATGTTCCTTTCTGCCTTGGTGTTGTGTTGGTTATTTTATTTATTTCCTTCTTGCTGCTACAAGGTGTTTTTTATGTGTTTTCTTTGCCTAAGCGTCATTGGCATGTTTGAATGATCTTTTACCTTCCATAGATGTGTTTATGGCTCTGTAGGTTTTGTAATTTGTCTGACCCTGTGTATTCCTCTTGAAAAATGGTTTTAATGGTTAATTTGGCATTATTTTGCTCTGTCGAAAATTTTGTATTATGGATTTTGCAGTGTATATCAGTTTATCCCTATTTTGTGTTATGCTGGTAGATGGAGCTTACTTTACTGATTCTCTTATAAATGTCAGGAAGAAGATAATGGCAATGGCTACCTTGTTCAACCAGTTGGTCATGTTGAAGTAGATGATGATGTTGAAGGAAGTGATATGGAGCCAGTAAATGGTGATGAAGATCCCGATATGGAGGAAGAAATTGAAGATGAAGAGGATGATTATGGTGAAGTTCAAGAGCTTCCACCCTCCTCCTCTTCGAAGAGGAAGAGAGACGATGAGGATGACGATGGTGAGGATGATGATGACAAAGAGTTTGCAAAGTCATCCAAGCACCGTTAGCAACTGTATCTGTGGTGGGTTTGATGAAAGAGATGAACTTGAGAATAGCTTTGTTTTTTCAGACTGGTGGTAGTTATAACTGTTGAACATGATGTTTTCTTGGAACAGAACACGTTTTGGTGGGAAATTCAGGTCTAGGATGATGGGTATACAAATGTTCAAAAGGTGGTTAGTAAATATTGGCGCTCTTGCTTTGGCTGCAGTAGCCGTTGCCTAGTGATTCAAATGACAGTTACCCTCTTCATGAGTAGGTTTTTGGAGGGGGAATTTGAATTGGTGGGAAAAAGCGAAAGGATAATCTCTGCTAGTTGGACAATAGTTAGTAGGTGATGGAATTCGTTTTCCGCCTTTTTTTCTTTCTTGAATTTAAAAAGAATGCTTTGCCTTTTTTAAATTGGCTTGTAAAACAGCTTTGTGGATAGTTGTGTGACCGTTAATCACCGAGCCCCTTGATCATCATTTCTTGTCAGCCAACTTTTACAGCTAATTGTTTTTGCAACTTGCAGGTTGTGCCAGATGTCAGCTGTTTGTGTGTCAATTGATTGCTCCTATTACCATGTGACCGATGATATTTTTTAATAAAAGAAAACAATGAGAAAAAGCAATGGTCCCAATCGAAACACACAAAAGGAAAAAAAAATTCCTCGCTTATATTGTGCTAAAAAAATTGTACCACTTCCATAGAGATTGGAGTCCATCTTCGATCACAGACATTAGGCCGGGGTAAAAGTATTGATGGGCTTGGAAGCCCAAGTTTCGGTGGTCAAATGATCCAATAGATCCTGCGTCAGAAGAGGATGGATAAGTTGCTACATTGAGAGATGATTATGGAGAGAGCAGGCCAGAGAATATTATACAAAATTTGGGCCGTCAGCGTAAATAGCAGGCTTTGCCTGGCTTGGGCCTTTTTCGTCCAAATTTTGGTCAAAGTTCTCAAGCGCGTGAGCTGCACAAGCTGCTATAGTTTGCTGGTTGCGACAAAATGGGATTTCTCTTAGTTAAGTTGTACTTGTAATTAATTTTTAAAGCAAATTACAAAGAGATGTAGCGCGTGTGCGCTTGGATTTGTATTAAGTCTCTCAAACTTTCAAAAATTGAATTCAAATGAATGTATACATCCCCTCTCTCTCTCTCTCTCACCCATACTACCAGCTCCAGACATTCCTCTTCCCCCCCCCCCCCACCCACATCCCCCAACCCAACAAAACAAAAACGAAATTAATGAGTGTCAAATCGGCAGCGTCTCAATTTACCATTTTTTTTGATAAAAGTTGTGTGCTGTGAGGGTGATTATTGTCATTTTACAAAGTGAATCCATGAATGGTGTGAATCCATGAATGGTCGAGAAATTATTGAACTATAATTTCACGTTACATGTCGAATTGCAATCAGTTAGTCACTACACCATTTTGTTTATAGCTTAATTATGCTTATGTTGTCTGTCCAATAACATACTCAATGTAATTTCACAAGTGGGGTCTGGAGATGGTAGAATGTACGCAGATTTTATCTCTACCTTTATAGAATAAAGAAGCTGTTTCCAATAGATCCTCGGCTCAAAAGGAACGTAGTCAATGCAGAAAAAATTAAGATAGCAAAAAAAAATCAAAAGACAACAAATGGCGCAATATAATAATACCCACGTAAAGATAATGATCTACACAATATCAAAATAGTACAACTAAGAAAAGGAAATGAGGAGATGGGAAGGCTAGCCCCACCTCTCGCACACACAACGCGACAAACTCAAATACCTATTAACGTTCTTTCCTAATCCTCAAACTCCATGATTTCCTTCTTATCATGTTGTCCGTCCTCTACTAACTTATTGCAACTTTTCTTCGTGTGTAGGTCAGTAGGTGAGCAAGTTTTGTGAAGTTGTAGTATAATAAAATACTATTCCCTTCGTTGAATAATAAAATGCTACGACGTTAATTTATTTTAATATTGATCTTAATTCTCACTCTATATCTTTAACTTTCTGTAAAAATAAATTCACATAGCTAAATAAAACGTATTATACATTACAGCTTTTATAATAATAATATTTTGAAATATATGAAAATGTTGTGATCAATAATTTTTTTTAATTATAATAGTGCAATATAAATTGATATAAATGAGATGATTAAGTAACAAAACATGTCACTTTTAATTAGTGTTCGGGCTGTGAGAATGAAAAAATTCATGATATGGAGCGCTCTTTTTACAAGTTGCACGCAATTTGAATGTAAATTAGTTGAGCGGATAAATTTCAAACAATAAAATAGTTGAAAAGAAAACATTTTGCGGATATATTGATTGGGACGTCCTAGATAATTTGCCATTTTACGACCAAACACTTGATTGCCTAGTGTTATTTCCCACACCCACAAGAACTCAAAAATATCAGCTTTTTCCCCTTTTCACTCTCTAAAATGTTGGTCTTTCTAGCTCCATCATCTTCCAAATGGCTTCCATCACCAAAACACCCTTACATTACCAAAACAACTCACTCCCATACACAATTCAAAGTCCAATCAATGGCTAAACAAACAAACGAAACCGAAACCGAAAGCCCATTTGAGAAAATTGCCATAGTTGGTGGACTAATATCAACACCAGTAATTGGATGGTCACTTTACACTTTAAAAACAACAGGGTGTGGGCTGCCACCTGGACCTGGTGGTTCAATTGGTGCACTTGAAGGGGTGAGTTACTTAGTTGTGGTGGGTATTGTGGCTTGGTCATTGTACACTAAGTCCAAAACCGGGTCGGGTCTTCCAAATGGACCATTTGGGTTATTGGGTGCTGTTGAAGGGTTGTCGTATTTGTCGTTGTTGGCTATTTTGGTTGTGTTTGGGTTGCAGTTCTTGGATCAGGGTTCAATTCCGGGCCCACTTCCTACTGATCAATGCTTCGGGTAAAGATTTATTGGACTGAGACGAGCTTAAATGGAACTACATGTGGACGCTGATGATTCATGACTCCAATTTGCGTTCGATTGGTAATTGTTTTGTTGTATTGCGGGGCGTTTGATTTGATGGTTAGAGTTACTTATGTATTAATAAGTGATTGGTTAAGCAAGAATTAGTTATATAGAATTTAATTATGCAGTATTCATGTATCATTATTTTATTTTCTACATTACATAAAATAATATCTACATTAATTCATAAATACATATTTTAATTATGCGGATTGTAAACTGATAACAGAATAATGCACTTTATGTGTTGAGTTGTTTTACATACCAACTAAATTGCTATAGCTGGTGGACTAATATCAATGGTCACCTAACACTTTAAAAACAACCGGGTGTGGGCAGCCACCCGGACCCGGTGGTTCAATTGGTGCACTTGAAGGTGTGAGTTATTTAGTTGTGGTTGGTATTGTGGCTTGGTCATTGTATACTAAGTTGAAAACTGGGTCGGGTCTGCCTAATAGACCATTTGGGTTGTTGGGTGCTGTTGAAGGGTTGTCGTACTTATCGTTGTTGGCTATTTTGGTTGTGTTTGGGTTGCATTTTTTGGATCAGGGTTCGATTCCAGGCCCACTTCCTACGGACCAATGCTTTGGGTAAAGATTTATTGGACTGAGACGAGCTCTAATGGCGACATGTGGACGCTGACGAGTCATATAATTCATGACTCCACCTTGCGTTGGATTGGTGCGTAATTATTTTTGTTGTTTTAAGGAATAGTTTGGTTCCTAATCAGGAAGAGAGTTATTGATGTATTAAAATTAATGTAACTAATATCATGTATGATAATTTTTAATTGCTTTGTATAAAATTCAGTACCCCAAGTATGATATTTTATTGCCATTTTACAATCGCACATAATAAAATCTGAATAAGTTATGAGTCAGTTTATGTATTATTTTATGCAGGATGAAAGATTGAATAACTAATATATAAATAATTAAATTCCGTATAACTAATTCATATGTTACTAATATCCATATTATTAGTATCAACACAAGTCTAATCAACGAGCAACAACCTCTAAGTGTATAATTTACCTCTTCATGCCAACAACAACAATAACATACCCAGTGAAATTTCACAACGTGGGTCTGAGGAGGATAGAGTGTACCTCCTCACGCCAAGAATCCAAATTAAATAGAACAAAAAAATTGTACTTTCAACATTTTTACTTTACTTTTCAGTTTGTGTTGATAATAGTTTGTTATAAACCATTGAATTGTTATCCAATTTTATGTGGCCATGGTTTATCTAGGCAATAATCAAAGGGACGGGGTTCTTTTCATTTTTCCATGGAATCAATGTGAGTGGATCTTAACCTGAACCACTCAAAATGTCTCTCTTTCTTCTCTCTCTTGATTTGATATTTAAAACTTCATGACTAATTCAAATTCGCTTCAGATAAGTTTATTATAGAAGAAAAAGAGGTCAATCTTAGGGGAGATTATTCGAATGGTTAAATTGATGACTTCGCTTCGATCTTTTTGACTGAACTTAAAGGAGACTTCGATCATTCAACTTTAAAAATAAGCTGTTTTTTTTGGGTTAAATGAAAGACAACTTAAATTAAAGACAAGAATGGAAAAGGTTCAATAACAAAAGACTAATTGTGGTGACTCAATCCCATAATTGTCTCTGCGGATATGAAAATAACTAAATAAGCAAGACTAATTGTGGTGACTCAATCCCATACTTATCTAGTAACCTAGTTAAAGAAACTTTGATAGCAAAATCCTTTGTTTTTTGTTCAATACTACCTTGTGGAGGCAGGGCATGCGGGTGTTGTATTTATAAAAAGCAATAAAGGGAGACTAGATTTTACCTAGGAATACAACACAAAAGTGAATAACCAACCATTTATAAAAAAATAGAGGAGCATATAATTTATAAACAAAATATATCAAATCCTACTTTAACTTACGAAGAAATTAGCCTTATCATACCTAGTTTTAATGCACGAAGTTGAAACTTGTCTAAATGAAAGTGGCCTTTAACATTTTTAGTTCCTGCAAAGTGTAGTAAAATGAACTTTTCCCTGAGATAGCTACAAATTTAGCTAAACAGTCTGCAACTTGATTTGCTTTGAAGCAATGTAAGATGAAAACATTGGCCTGGTTCATTTTGAAACAGTAGCTTCAATTGCATGTTGTTGTTGGACCTTTCTTGTAGCAAATTAGTAACAAACTAACAATCTACGAGTACATTTGTACACCAATTTCACGAATGTACGTAGCTAGAATAAATAGTGCAGTAATAATAAAATCAAACATTCACTTCCATAATCTGTAGGCAAATACCTTCTCTTTCATTTTTCTATAATGTAAAGAAAAATAGAACATCTCTCTATATGGACATATTACACGCATCCCGCACGTAATAACTAAAAATGAAAAAAAAGGATCAACATACTCTCTTGATGGAACATGAAAGTGATTATTGCTCCTTTTCTTTTCGAACCTCAGACTGGTCGTCTAATTTACGGTCTGGTTATGCGAGGTTATAATACACTAAGTAGGCGTTTAGACATGCGATTTCATCTCATGATCATCGTTTGAACATGTGATTTCATCTCATGATTAGTGTTTGGACATGCGATTTCATCTCATGAGATGAAATCTCAAATCATCTAAAAACCATGATTTGAGATTTCAAATTTTTACAATGTAAAAATTGACCAATAAGTTTATATTTTGTAAAAATAGATTCATAAGTTGGTAGATATATTTACCAATCATGTTTATCAATAATTTATATCAAATATTAAAAGAATCTATAAGTTAGTAGTATATTTATAACAAATTTACTCTTACCAACCATGTGAGAGGATTATATTTAAGTGTAGTTACACTACAACTCATGTTCAATTTTCCATTTTATTGAACTAAAGTTTGATCAATTGATGTTGTATTTTCTAGGAAGGCCTTGTAGTGACTTATTAAATTTGTTATGAGCTATGACTTGCTCATTTGGTAAGATTGTATACGAATTGATTTTTTTATGGTTTTCACAACTTGTGGAGTTTTTATGTCTATAAGAAAAAAAATACAAAATTGCATGTCCAAACAAAACTTAACTTCAAATCATCATAGTTTCATCTCATGATTTTAAATCATGTCCAAACGGCTCCTAATTGTTTATAAGGTTAATGATAATATAATGCGAGAATAGTTATAGATGCAGAGAGTATAATACATGGAGTGCAATTCATTGAATAATAGTACGTGCTATTTATTGAATAACGTAACGAGAATGGATCTTGGGTCTAACTCAACCCCAAAAATTAGCTTGTAAGGTGAGGATTGTCCAAGTCCATATAAGGAGTCCATGCTTTCATTCCATATCCGATGTGAGACTCTTAACACTCCCCGCACGCCCAGAGCTCGTTAACTGGAGCGTGGACAATATAATTTGGGGGCCCAACATCGACGAACAAAGAATTGAAATGAGTCTGGCTCTGATACCATGTAAAGAATGGATCTTGGGCCTAACTCAACCCCAAAAGCTAGCTTGTAAAGTGAGGATTGTCCAAGTCCATATAAGAAGTCCATGTTTCCATTTCATATCCGATATAGGACTCTTAACAGATTGTTACGTAGGAATTTCCTGATTCGAGCACTCGGACCACTACACTTGGGTCCGCCCCTGATAACTGTGTTATGTTTCTTACTCATTCACAGGCTAGTTCGTGTAACAAATAATTTTTTTTCCACATTTACCATTGTTCACAAGGGTGTCCGGGAAAGCAGAGTTACAAGAATTATCTACAGTAACTTTGGTCCAAACCTTGTAATTGCTTTAAGAGATTCATCGAATATGTACATATTATTAATTTAGAATCCAATAACGTAAAAGAACTAAAATCTCAAATCCATAAGCTTCAAATCCTAACTCAAGGTAGCCTACATCCAAAATTTTATTGGTAAAGTGCATCTTCACCAATTCCAATATTATTTGTCATTGTGATTTAAGGTCAAACATTGTGATCATCATACTTGAGGGACACCAAATTTTCCAACTCTTGGAGATAGAATGGATTGTGCATCCACTATAGTCAATATTTTGGGTACAGACATGCCTCCTGAGATTACAATTTCTGCAACATTTAAAATTAAAGTTAGCCACTATATCATACAGGGGAGAAAATCGTAACGGTTTGGTATGACAGAAGTTATTTGCTAGAAAATCATTTTCTATGAGGAAGCCATTTTCTGGTGTTTGGTTACTAGAAAACATTTTCCGTCAAAAGAAGGAAAATGACTTCTCATTTACGGATGGAAGTCATCTTCCTTGCGATTTTATTTTAACTTTTAACTTCCTATTACTTGCACCAGTTAACACTTTCAAAATTATTATTGATAATCTGTAGTACTCAAATGTTTCATCAAAACGCCCACTGACATGCTAATATTATAATTAAACTTTAACATATGTTTTTTCCCGAAAAAATATTTTCCAAGAAAGTGTTTTCTAATTTCTATGAAAAATAACTTTCGTCGTACAAAACACAAGTAAATGCGTGTGAAAGTTGAAGTTTGTACTCTTACCTATTCCCTCTCTAACAGAGAGATTTGGCCTCATAATATCCTTAGAATTGATAAGGAATACATCTCCAAGGTAAAGGTGATTAGTAGGCACATAAACACAACAGAGTTCCTCGGCACCTGTGCTCTTACGAAGAATAATAGTTGAAGTAATGAAGCCAAATGCATATTCCCCGAGATGCGGATGCCTTATAATGGCCACTTCTTTAAAGGCATGTGAATCCTCATCTAAAAATATTCATTTGCTGATTTTGTTTAGTACAATATTGAGAATGTTGAGAATAAATTTTCAATTAGAAAAGGTTAATTAATATAATTACCTGGTGAAATTGCTCTACTAATTTGCTTGGAGGCAGTGTAGATATAACTCATGAGGGGCATTTTCTTAATGAACCATTCTCCTAAACTAAGAAGAGAAGCACCTAACCATGAGGACATGGACACCCCAACCAATAATATAAAAATTAAGGATGTCACAAATCCAAGACCTGTGAATTGTTAGAGATAGTTATGAGAGACATGGTACTTGCTTATGAAAACATACACAAAAACTATTCAACATGACTCTTTTTTCCCTTCAAACAAGTACTCCCTCTGTAATTTAACTTTAAGCTTTTCATTTTACCTTTAATAAAAAGTTTTTATAGCTACACAAATGGTATAACAAGATTAGGACTATACATTTCAGAACTATGCCTTTCTATCTTAAAATATGTAGCGAATCAAATTATGTCATATAAATTAAAACAGAGAGAGTATCAAATATTGTGTGTGCGCGCGCATTGCACAAAAAAGAATAGGGAATTAATACTGACCGAACACATCGATTCCAAGATAACTATAGATTGGAGAAAAGAAGCCATCCACAAAACTAATGAGCTTCCAAGTGAGGTAGAAAGTTATGGCCATGGGAAATAAAATGACACTGCAAAACAATGTTAGAATTTCATCAATAACCAAAGATGTTTTCTTTCTCTTTGAGTGAATCATTAGTTAAAAGAGACACGATTCTATCTTAAATAAATCATCAGTTAGAATAAATCATCTTATACATAATTAGATGTTCTCTTTCTCTCTGAATAAAAATATACATGATTCTCCTATCGTTTAGTTTGGCTTGTGATTTATTGAAACCACATTCCATATCAACATGGGTTGGGTCCGTAATAAAAGGAGACATGGAGATTGACGATGATGTCGCACACCATATTGGAGTAGGGTGGATAAAATGGAGGATCGCCTCCAGGGTGCTTTGTGATAAGAAGTTGTCGCCTAGGCTGAAAGGTAAGTTCTATAGAGCGGTGGTTAGACCAACATTGTTGTATGGGACAAAATGCTGGTCTGTCAAGAACATTCACGTCCATAGGATGAAAGTAGCGGAGATGAGGATGCTCAGATGGATGTGTTGTCATACTATAAGAGATATGATTAGAAATGAAGTTATACGGAATAAGGTCGGAGTGGCCTCCGTGGCGGACAAAATGAGAGAAGCGATACTGAGGTGGTTCGGATATGTGAAGAGGAGGTGTGAGGATGCGCCATTTAGGAGGTGTGAGAGATTGGCGATAGTAGAAGCTATGAGAGGTAGAGGTAGACCGAAGAAGAACTGGGGAGAGGTGATTAGACAGGACATGACACAACTTCAGTTGACTAAGGACATGACCCTAGATAGGAAGATTTGGAGGTCGAAGATTATGATAGAAGGTTAGTCGCTAGTTGAGTTATGTGTGTGAGATGGGTAGGGGGCTAGCCTATTTATCTCATCTTCTCTCTTTCTTTGTAGTATTATTTAGGGTTCATGTAGACTCATACTCCTATGTGTGTATTCTTATGTGTTGCTTTATTTGTTTTGCAGTTGATATCTTGTTGTCTTATTTTTCTTGAATTTCTGCATTGACTATGTTTTTTTAGCCGAGGGTCTATCGGAAACAACCTCTCTACCCCACAAAGGTAGATGTAGGATCTGCGTAGATCTTACCCTCCCCAGACCCCAGTATATGGGATTACACTAGGTATGTTGTTGTTGTTAGAATGAAAAATATTCTATTGGAAGCACTGCCGCCAAAATGGACCCTGCAATGCGTGATCAGATATAGTCAGACTTCAATGTGAATATTGAACACCTAGTGGGCCTGCACCCGAGCCCAATACGCCTGGGTTCTGACAGTGGAACTGGGCTAGCTGGACTGCTGGATATGCGGCCCAGTTCCCGTGTTGGGAGCCGCCTGCTGGGCCGGCCCACGAGGCTGATGAACTGGGATACTACGACTGCTAACTAGCCTGTTGTCCCCTACCGCTTCTACCGCGGCCCTTCCTGTTACGTCCACTGCCGCGGCTAACTATTTTCCGGCAGTGGTGGCTGGCCGGCGACGGTATTATTTGTGTGGACGTGTCAACTGCTAACGCCTTTTGGTTGTACTCGTCTTGCTTCACAGGTCGTGTCTCTTCCAACAGTAACTGCGAACGAGCTTTGTTAAAACTGGGTAAGGGGTCAGCCTGTTGTATCATCGTGGCTAATGTGTCATATTCACCCTTTGGTAGGCATGCAACCAATTGTAACACCATCTTTGTTTCAGAAACAGGCGTGCCGACGTTGGACAATTGGTCAACCACACGTTTTAACTGTTTGTTGCTCTTCCAAGTACACTGCGTGAGTGTTCTTGTTGTCTTGAAAAAATTATTCCAAACGTGTCCATAGATCACGGGCGAAGGCACCCGTTTTCATGATCGTGTAGAGTAAATCCTTGGATATAGTGCCATATATCCACTGTTTGACCACGGCATCGAGGCGACGCCAGATGGTGTCATCCATATTGGGAGGGCGAGGGAAAGCGTCGTCTATATGATCAAGCACATGATATACACATGCATGAATTCGAAACAGTTACACCCATGACCAGTATTGGTCATTTTCCTGATCAAGAATTAAAGGTATAAATTCTTGATGTTAGTAACGGCGAGAGCCGGATGGAAAGATGGTGATGAGAGGGTTGTGGGTGTTTAGATGACGACTGGGGTAGAAGCGGAAGCATCGGAAGAGGTGTGAGTAGCCAAATTTTCCATTAGAGTAATGGGGATTGGAAAAAAAATTGGGATATGGAGAAAAACCGAGTATGCCGTCGGCCGAAGAGGAGAAACTATGGGGGGGGGGGGGCGGCGGCAAGGAAGAGGATTTTTCTAGGTTAGGGTTTTGACTCCTGATACCATGTAAGATTGTATTAATCTCCTTTGGGGAGTCTTTCTCATTAATACAAATATATATAGGTGTACAATATTGAATCTTTCTACAATAAGGATTTCAATCCTACCATAATTATACAATACAAAATATGGTAAATATGTAACCCAGTCTAGGTGGTACACGTGCTAATAAATATTTATTAAGAGAAGAAGGAAACTAACCATCCGCTCATAAACTTTTTTGTAACCCAGCTATGAATATCTTTGCCAAACGCCTACAAAGGTGAAAACTAAACACAAAATTAACTGCACTCACTTTAGTGGAAAATCAATTGACAACATGTTAGAGTGAAACATAATCAAGAAAAAACAATCGTTCCATTATTACGTCACGTAAAAGATAACTACAAATAATCATTCATAAAAAAAGTGACATTAATAACCTGAAAAATAAAATAATTATAACTGGTACCGCGTCTATAAGTTAAATCCTATTAGCAGTGATATGTTAATTCAAGTGCTCCTCCTTTTTTTGTTCGTCCCAGAACTCAAGCTCCATAGTGTTCTAATTATGGATTCAATATTTTGGACATGTAGTATAAGTATATATGTGAAAGATCATTACTAAATTTTTTACAAACCTTAAAATCTGAATTAATAATCTTAAAAATCACAAAATCAACCCCATTGAGTTTAATTTTTAAATACTGGATTCGCCATTGAAAACCTCAATTTTCATGCAACCTAAGCTTCCAACACGTATAATGTGATAGACAGGGGCGGATGCAGAGTTGTGTTAGGTTCATCTGAATAGTGCTTTTGATGTGGAACATAAATTTATGTATAAAAATTTATTAAAATTACACAAATAATATATGTAAACACATAATGAATTCAATACTGAAAACGTTAACGAAAAACATATAGTTTAAATTTCGGATCCGCCTCTGATAACAGAGAGAAGAAAGACCTCTTTGGCGGAGTGATGAGAGAAGGGCGAAGAAGGTGAGGGAGATTGATCAGAAGATTTGGAGCCGTTGATCTCTGTTACATCTAAGGCTAAGGTTCCCACCGGAATCAGACGTTCCAGATCTCTATCCTTCTCTGATCTTCCCATCTCTTCCTCCCAGAAATTAAGCTGATCAAAAGAAAAATGCAGTTATTGAATATTTCGTCCTAATGAAAAAAAATAAAGAAAAAGTATCTTATATCTCACATGGCCAATTTGAAAATTTCCAACTTTAATTAATTTAATAAATGTTAGTAATTCTTATTAATAAAATCCCTTGTAACTGTCTAATACTATCACTCTGGTTTGAGACATTTAGGCCTCATTTTCCCCCACTTAATAAAGGCCTAATTCTTAATTATTCAAATCTGAGTTATTAATTACTAGTTTGTTTTTAGGTTTGAATTGTGATTGCGCTACATGGACAGCGATCACGATGCACAGTTGCACCGGCTAAAATCGCCATTTTTTTGAAGTTCTAAAATGCAACAAAATCCATCCGGATCCCAACCCAAATCATGCCAACAAGCCCAAATGGTATCATTGACTTATTAAGGATTAATTTCAGAAAGTAATTAATTAAAGTTTTAAAACTTAAAATAGGGGGTTGAGTTGTCACAAAATCAATCCATTATATCATCACCCAAGAGCTCCTCTTTTCCCAAAATGGTAAAAACCAAGTGTGAAATTCGTCATTCTTTGGATTTATACCTGGCAGTTGCCTTAGCGTGATCGTGGTCATTAATGAAGATTTTCGTTGGGTTATTGTACGCAGCAGATATTGAAAACTTGTTTAAAATCCAACAAATGTAGAACTGTTTGACTATAGGGTAATTTAAAACCGTAAACATAAGACTTGAATGATACTTACATGTTTACAATATCTGGATTCTTTATCAACTGTGGGTGCGCACGCGAATGCCCTTTCGATTGCAAGCTCCAAGCTTCAATGTATTCCTCCTTTGGAAAGCTAGGAAATCCGGCAGAGGTTCGAGAGAGTGTTTTGATTCTGAGTCTCTAAGACTTAGAATAATGATTTAAAATCAAGTGTATTGAATAATGAAGTGTATGTCTGAATTTATAGGTGAAAATTTAGATCAAACCGGATTAGGGTTTGACCTTGGGCCTAGCCCAAAATTTGAGACAAATTAGGTCATGGCGCCGCGGCTCTATGGTGTGGGCGCCACGACGCTGACGTGGCCCTGCACTGTCTCGTTTTATTTTCTGCACATTCTTAATTTAATCCAAAATCTAATTTTGACTTAATTAAAACAATCATTATTCATTTAAATATCTCGATTCTAAATCGAATATTTAATACTCTCTCAATACATCCTTAGATCGAAAAGACAATCGACATAGTGTGACCCTACATGCCTTCACATATTGACATTAATCAAATTAAGGTCTACGCGGAACTCCTAGACGACGCCGCAAGACGAGCTCAATATGTGAAAGTACGTTTACACGAATCCAGTAAACTTAACCTCTATGTGGTAAGATAAAATCCTTTCATTCACGACACACCCGATCAAGCTTAGGATTTGTCAAGTGTCTATCCAATGGCTTAATTATTGTATCTCATCTATATTAGTTAACAACTAGACCATATTCTAAATATGTCTATTGCGTTGGCCAACGACTTAGTCAACCTAATATCATTGAAAAGCTGAGTGTTCTCTCGAATATACATTCGAGGAATGAATCTTAATCTTGGCTCAACTACCACCTTTAATCCACATCGTAATATACTCAATACAAACCGTATCTCAACCTATAAGGCATTTGAGCTTAGGACAGGATCAAAGTATATTACTTTGAAAAATCAAGTGCAAGTGTCACGTTTTCTCAACTACTTCTCTGGAATATGAGCAAATATTTCCCCCCGTATATCTATGGCTACTTGGAGGATATGTAATAACTTATCAAAAAAGTAAATAAAGAGGATATGTAATCAAGATAAATATTTTGTAAGATCAATTATGTTTGTAGAACATTCTACATTGCTTTTTGTTAAGAGTCCCACATCGGATATGGAATGAGAATATGAACTTTTATATGGACTTGGACAATCCTCACCATACAAGCTAGATTTTGGGGTTGAGTTAAGCTCAAGATTTGTTCTTTACATGGTATCAGAGCCAGATCCATCTCAATTCTTTGTTCACTAATGTTGGGCTTCACGCTCCAGTTAACATGGTCTAGGCGGGGGAGTATTAAGAGTCTCACATCAAATATGGAATGAGAACATAAACTCTTTATATGGATTTTGACAATACTCATCCTACAAGCCAGCATCCATTCTTTACGCTTTTCTTGAACATTTGTAGGAACTTTTGACCGCAATGACTTAATTTGCGTGTGACATACACGTGTTTAGAAAATATGGCCGAATACAAATGTGGCATGAGATACACATGGAGAACCGTTTGATGTATAAAAGGCTGTTCATTAAACCGGGGTCCGTACAAGCTAGGGGAGCAAAATATGTATTATTCCAATAATGTATCTCTTTTTATTTCTTCTTTAGATGCTCAGAATATTGGATTAATTACTTGAAGATACAATTCGGTTATCTAGTTAATTAGTGTTAGCCTAATTATCATTCCTTTACCCAATCTAGCCCTTCGTCTATTTAGTTTCTCTCATATGTACGATTCAGGTGATGAATAACCTTTTAATAAAAAATATTTCTAATCTTTTGATTCCGAAGAAAGATGATCTACTACTCCTAGTGTTTTGCCTCTATCTAGGAAATTGGCTAGGCAAACATATGATAAAAACACATGTTATATATAGCACAATCCATAAAATCAATCAATCATCGAATTCGAGTTGGAAAAATTCATAATGAACTATCTAACATAGGGTCACATCAAATATAATTGTGCAAATTTTAAGGGATTGTTTTTTTTTGTTTGTTAAAGTTCTTTTGTTTGTTTTCAACTCTTTAGAGTGTAATTTCCTAGAATTTTGAGTATTAAAATAGATTGAGCAATTTATGTATAGCTATATAAAATAGATATATTATTTATACATCGTAATTCGAGTTGGTATTGTATGTTTATACATTATATATACAAAGTATATGTAATGATTACATATAGCTATACATAACAAATATATTATAAACACATTGCAATTTGAGCTGGTTTCGTGGGTTAATTCATAATTATACAAAGTATACACAATATATATAGTATATGTAATGTTTATATATAGCTATATAGAACATTTACATTATTTATACACCAATGATACAAACTAGATGCGTAGGCTGTGTAGCTATATAGAACATATACATTACCTATATACCAACAATACAATGGGTTATATATGGGCTATATCGGCTGCAAACTAGATGTATAGGCTGTATACATAAGTTATTTCCCCCAGAATATTTACTTATAATTGTGTATTTTTCTTTTCATATGTCGTTTGACGGTTCTTTCTAAATCCCTAAATAATTTTTAGAGTTGAATTAGGTTCATGTTTCTTTTTTAACTAGAAAATTTTATCTTCGCGGAACAACGAAATACGAATCAAGTTTTTTACATACTATAAAGTATAAACACGCCTCTATAATCTTTGCCACCTTTACAAATTTAAAAGACACCCACAACATTACAATATTTTTTTGGGATAAGGACATAGATGGCCATTAGGGTAAAACTATTGATACTTGTGGCCCAAGAATCTTAAAGGTTCCTTTTTAGCTTTTTAAAAATAATTTCACTTTCTATCCATTTTTTCAACCAATTTCAGCATATGTATATAAACTGTATCATTTTTGTATAAAATATTTATCACTATTGTATATATATAAAAAATGTATCATACATATAGGAAATGTATCATTGTTGTATAGAATATGTATCACTATTGTATATGTATAGAAAAATGTTACACGTATAAAAACTGTATCATTATCGTATAGAGTATGTATCCCTAAAGTATATGTATAAAAAATATATCATTGTTGTATAATTTGTGTATAATAAATATATAATTAAATTATATTTTCTATTTAATTAATATATAATTAATGTATACTTACTAATTATACACATATTATATACTTTTATATACATATACAGTAGTGATACATATTATATACAAAAATAATACAGTTTTGAAGGCTTAATAATAATTTTTTTCGTTATTCTTTAGTGGCGACTAAAGTCGCCAAATAGTCCTGTTCTTTTTGCAAGGAACCTTTTAGTGTCGACTTTTCAATCGTGTCACCACAAAAAGTCAATTTTGTTTAGTGAATGGGCTGAGCGGCTAGCTCCAGGAATTATTTTGGGCCGAAGGGCCAGCTAGCGGTATTAAGTCCAAAATGAAGCCTTTTTGGGCTTTTTTTTTTGTTGATGGCCTCTCAATGTCCCATACCTTATTTTTTTCTCACAAATTTGTGCAATAATCGTCACTGTTTTTTATTATATGCACTTTACTATATCATGCAACAACATGAACATTTAACTGAAAGGGGGCACAATGTTTGTTCTATTTCCAAATTTGTAAGGAACTCAAATCCAATGTAAAAGCAACCAACTTCTCAACTATATTTATAAGACTAAACTTCAATTATAATGCAACAACTCAAATGGTAAAAGACCTAAACAAACAAACAAACAGATATACTGAAAGTTAGAACTAGGGATTGATAGACTAAAGAAGTAAGATGAGAAGATAGACACTCGAGAAGGAAGGTGTCGATAAACACTCTTGACTCAACAATATGCATCACCTAATTGCTCTTACACGACACTATTTATCATCGTGGATCCCAAACATGAACACTTAATATGGTGTTGGGCTGTGCAAGCCCGAGGCTCCTATGCAATATTTCCACTGATCCATTTATTAATACTGATTTGGGCCCATTCATAACAAAATCAATTTACAGGGGAACCCTGTCTTGTTATAACATGTAATCTGCCTTAAATTTTAGATTCCGAATAACACTTATCATGAACAAATGCATAGAATTACCTTTTAGATAACTAATGTGAAATCGAACTTTTATTTCAAACCAAAGAGATGAGACAACATTAACGAAAGGAGACGGAGGAACTAAACTAAAATAACTGCATAAACTATTATGGGTATATCAATTTTAATCTTCAAAATCGCCATCCTTGAACAGGCCATCGTCTGTAAGGATCAGGAAGAAAGGTAGCCTGCCTTATTTTCTTCTTTTCCACGACCAACACTTCAGCTGGCTTTTGTGTAATCTCCCTATCTCTTTCCCTGCACGTAATGTAGAATAGTGTAAATCTCATTGATGGAGTTCTCTTATTAATGTCATATATATATATATATATATATATATATATATATATATATATAGAGAGAGAGAGAGAGAGAGAGAGAGTATACAATTGTAGTCCCAATAGAATTAGGATCTCTATTTTACCTTAATTACAATTGTAGTCCTAATAGAATTATGATCTATATATTACCTTAATTATACTAAATATTAATTAAGAATGTATTGTAAATATATATATGGAATATATTCACTATCACACCCCCTCAATCGGAGCGGGAGGAGGCCGGACATTGAGACTGAATCTGAAGTCAAGGAACAATTTTCGAGGAAGTCCCTTTGTGAAGATATCTGCATACTGATATGAAGAAGGAACATGCAACACCCCAACGTGACCCATTGCAACCTTCTCACAAACAAAGTGAATATCCATCTCAATATGCTTGGTTCGCTAATGCTGAACCGGGTTATGAGATAAGTAGATAGCAGATATGTTATCACAGTAAATAAAAGATGCCTTACGTATGCGACAATGAAGCTCAAGAAGGAGATTGCGGAGCCAACATAGCTCAGCAACGACGTTCGCAACGCCTCGATATTCTGCTTCTGCACTCGAACGGGAAAGCGTGGCTTGCCTCTTGGCAGACCACGATATGATGTTATCCCCCAAAAACACACAATAGCCGGACGTAGAGCGACGGGTGTCCGAGCAGGCTGCCCAATCTGCGTCTGTGTAGGAGAGCAATCTAGTCAGTGCTGAGGGTTATAAATGAAGTCCATAGTCAAGAGTTCCCTTAACGTATCGGATGATACACTTAAGAGCTGTAAAGTGAGGCTCCCTATGAGCGTGCATGAACTAACACACCTGCTGAACTGCATATGCAATATCTGGCCGAGTGAAGGTGAGATACTAAAGAGCACCTGCGAGACTCCTAAAAGAGAGGGACCACTGACCGGATCTCCATCATCTGCACTTAGTTTGGACTTGGATTCGATGGGAGTGGGCATGATATTACAATTTACCATTTTAGCCATGTATACAATCTCCTCTGCATACTTACGCTGACACAAGAACATGGCATGTGCGGATCTGGTCACTGATATCCCCAAAAAATAACTCAACTTACCCAAGTCAGTCATAGCCAATTCGGACTTGAGTGGAGCAATGATCTCGTGCTTCAGGCCATCTGAAGAAGTTGTCAGTACAATATCATCCACATATAACAGAAGGTAAGCTGTGTCAGTACCTCGATGAAAAATGAACAATAAATGATTACTCTTGATGCACACGAAACCAATCTGTATGATGTAAGTGGCAAACCGCTCATACCAAGCCCTTGGGGCTTGCTTCGGCCCATATAGCAACTTACGAAGATGACAAACATGACGAGGAGCCCCGGATGCACAAAACCTGCCGGTTGATGCATATAGACGATTTTTTTAAATCCTCATGTAAGAATGCATTCTTTACATCAAGCTGGTGAATAGGCAAATCCTTCCCCATAACAATGCTCAAAATCGTGTGGATGGTAGTTGGCTTAACCACCGGGCTAAAAGTCTCACCACAATCAATATCCTCATGTTTTCCTGTGCCATTTAACACAAGTCTGGCCTTGTAACGTTCAAAGGCACCATTATCTCTGAACTTATCACTAAATAGCCACATACAATGGATTACATTCACCCTCTCAGGTCGCGGAACAAGATCCCAAGTGCACTGTGAAGTAAGTGCATTAAACTCCTCTCGCATGACTGCATTATTCGGGTCAAGTTTGGCTAAGGTTGGGTTTTTAGGAATGGGTGAGATAGTTTGAGTCGATAGGTTAAAATGAACTTTTAGTTTGAAAATCCCGTGTTATGCATGGGTTTCCATGAGGTGGGTGGGGACGGGCACGGGTGGGACAGAGGGCTGGGTGGTGACGGGCAGGACTGGGCAGTGGTAATGGGCAGTGGGGCTGGGCAAGGGGGCGGGTAGGGTTTGGCGGGCAGTGGGTTGGGGTGTTGTTTCGGGCAGTAACGGGGACGGGATCGGGCAGTGGGGTGGGGTAAACGAGACGGGTGGTTTGACAGCCGAAGGTTGCGGATTTTGTAGTGCATTTTGGAGTAGATGGGAGGTGTCCGAGTCATCAAGGAAACTGTAATCAGTGACTCAATATTTTTTGATGTTGTCGAACGGGAAGACATACTCAACAAACGTGACATGGCGTGAGATTAAGATTTTATCTGTGGATATCTCATAGCATAAGTACCCCCTATGGTTTGACAAAAAATCGAGGAAGACGCATGGAGTGGAGCGAGGTGCTAATTTGTGAGGGACCGTGGAGGCCATATTTGGGTAACAAAGACAATTGAAAATTCGAAGGTGATCATAGGAAGGGATCCGACGGAAGAGAATTTTGGTGGGTGTCCTATTTTGAATTGTACGAGTAGGTAAGATGTTAAGAATGTGCTCTACCATTTTTAATGCATAAACCCAAAAGGTAGGGAGGAGAGATGCATGAAAAAGAAGGGTACGGATCATGTTGTTAATGGTGCGGAGAATTCTTTCGGCTTTACCATTTTGAGGGAAAGTATGTGGGCAGGAGAAACGGAAAACCATGCCATTAGCCGCACAAAAATTATGAAAGTGGGAGTTATTAAACTCAACGACCATTATCATATTGAAACGTTATGATGTCTTTTTCAAATTGCGTTTAACTAATGTACGAAATTCAAGGAATTTGGAGTAAACTTGAGACTTAAGTTTAAGCGGATAGACCCAAATAAAGAGAGAGAAGTCATCCAAAAATATCAAATAATATTTATGACCTAAGTTGCTGGTTATAGGAGATGTCCATAAATTCGCATGAATAATATCAAAGGGAGAGAAAGTAATACTCGAAGAAAACGCAAATGGAAGTCTAACATATTTTCCTAGATGACAAGAGGGGAAACTATGGACAAAGTTCCCTTTATTACATTGGATTTACTTGTGATTTCTAAGAAAATAAAAAATATGGGCTCCGGGATGTCCAAGTCTACTATGCCATGTGGAGGAGGAGATGACAGCTAGAGATGTGGGAGGATTGACATTGGCAGTGGACGTGGATAGGAAAGGATATAGACCCCCCTCACTATTGCATCTTGTAAGAAGTTTCCCCGTACGTAGGTCCGTTATAGAAAAATCAAATGGGTCAAAATTAATGGATACGAAATTATCGGTGGCAATTTTTCTGACAGAGATTAGGTTCTTGATAATGTTAGAGGCATATAGGACATTTTTAAGGGAGAAGTGGTGATGCATTGGCGGGGTTAGTGTGTGGCCAAACCCTTGTATTGGAATGCGATTGACCATTTTCGACCTTAATAGATTGAGGAGTATTTAAATTGCGCAGTTGAGGAAGATTACCAGAATTGTTCGTGAGGCGAGACGTGGCGCCCGTATCCATATACCATGTATTATCGTGTTGTTGCTGGGCCACTGTGTAGTGGGCCTGGTGGTGGGGTAGTGGCCCGGTGGTGCTGGGCTTATTGGCAGTGGGCCGTGTCTTTGTTCTTTGGGCGATGGGCCTCGGCGGTGTACTTTATTCTTGTTAGACATTGTGTAGTTGTCCTGGTAGCTGGACAGTGGCTCGGTAGTGGGCCTCGGTAGTGCCCACTGTTGTCGCTGGGCCTGACCTGGAAAAGGACTAGGTGACTGGGCCAGTGCCGAAGATGTTGATGAGGACGTGGGCTGGCCCACTGAACTGAGTCAGGTATTGACCCTGCGTCTGATAATTAGTGATGTCGGGTGTTGAGGAAGCGAAAGCGGGAGAAGTTGTGTGGGTCGCGGGTGACGCCATTAGGGCTTCCAGAAAACAGAGAAGAAAGAGAGGGGGTTCGGGATATCCTCCAAACTGCTGACTTAGAAACAGCAACAGAACAAAGTGTTCGTACCACTGCAGCCCAACAACTAGGTATTGAGATTTTTAACCTGAGGAAGCAGATGTTTCGTTACCTAATGGGCGTTATGTTGATTCTTATGAGAATAATGGTCGAGTTATTTGTAAGTTGTCAGACAAGAGGAGTTATTTGCTGCAATTCCTAAAAGCTTTAACGCTCAGTTGCCTAACGAAGAAAGACATTTTTTTTAAGGGAGAGAAAATTAGGTTTTGACTTCTGATACCACGCAGAATAGTGTAAATCTCCTTTAATGGAGTTTTATTAATGTCATATATATATATATAGAGTATACAATTATAGTCATAATAGAATTAGGATCTCTCTTTTATCTTAATTACAATTGTAGTCCTAATAGAATTAGGATCTAAAAATTAATTATAAAATATATTGTGAATATATACTCTATCACATAAATTTTAATTATTGTGCATACAACATGAACATAATATTAATATTATAGACGGATGGAACAATAATGCTTATATTAGGTTAGGCTGTCTACATCACACTCCTTGGGGTGCGGCTCTTTTCCGAACCCTGCTAATGCGGGATACTTTATGCACTGGACTGCCCTTTTTGAAACTTATGTACATCTGGTTCAAATTAACAAATCTAGTATTTTGAAATACTTGTCATTTTTAAAAATTAAGGTATAACTATTAATTCTTTCCACTTTTATCCTTATTAAAATAAATGCGAAGATAAATTAAAGTGGTGAAAAGAAAAAAATACTAAAATATTAGTCAAATTTTCACATAGTTTGAATCTCGAGAAATAAAAAATGTCACATAAATTGACATAAAGGGAGTACCTAAAAGTTCTGAAATAAAAGATTAGACTCACCTGCATGATGAAGACTGCAACTTCTCCTTGTTCATATGATCCACCACTTCTATCGATTTTTCCCCAACACCAACACTTTCTTCTTTGATTTTTTCATCCCCTATAGTTTTCTTGAAAGAAAATACCCTCATGAGAAATACAAATGCTTTATTCTTCTTCCACTTATGTCTTATTATGGGGTTGGCCTTATCATCAATTTCGACATTTCTCATAGACTTTGAAAGTCTCTCATTAGCAGTATCTCTAGAAATTAACTCTGAAGCTAATAGTGTGCTTCTACTTCTTCCTAGCTTTCTGATCGACGATTTTGATCTCTCTAGCTTCAAGTTGAAATCCATATTTTATTTGTAAGTTTGTTGCTTAGTTGTTCTACAATTGAACTTGTTTGTGTAATGGAAAAATATTATTTTGTTATATTGTAAAAAATGTTTGGTAACGAACTAGCTAACTTGTGTTTTGCATATTTGACTTAATATGGTACGTAGTATCTGTACTGTACGTGGTCTTCTTTTTTTAATGGAAATTCATTAAAGAAATAAAAAGTAGAGGGGACTAGATCAATATATCCTTAAGTGTGGTTTGGTTGCGGGAATTATAAATGTAGAGATTGTTTAATGTTTATAACGGATACTTATCCGGTGAATAATAATATAGAAATAATTGTCATATATGGAATAGTAATACAACGAATGTTATGTACTCAGGAAGTACTTATTGTAAGGATATAGTTGTCTTTAAATACTTTGATCTCCATATTGCTAATCTATGGTTCTAAGCTCTCTTGTTAATTCTTAGCGGGTATTAACTGTTAAATATATCGAGTGTACATACAATATACACGTTATGCACGTGTATATCCTATGTATACTTGGTCTCGGCTTCTTTGTCCTTCTCGGCTATTTTGTCCTAATTGTACACAAGTTTGTATATTTGTAGTGTATCTTAATTAGTCTTGTAGTCTTATCATACTTGTATAGTTACTCTCTATTTGAATTTTAGAAGTAGAATAGAAATATGATTCTAAATAGAGATATGTAAATTGTATATATAGTCTTTCACTTATAAGACTTTTTTACCTTTACAATTGATATTTGTTTCTGTAATGGAAAACTATTATTTTTTTATATTATATTATTCAAAGTGGTTGGAAACAAACTAGTTAGCTAGCTTGTGTTTTGCATCTTTGACTTAATATGGTGCGCAGTATCTGTACTGTTCGTGGTCTTCTTTTTGTAATTGAAATTTATTAAAGAAATAAGTAGAGGGAGCTTGACCAATACTTCTTTCGGTGTGGTTTGGTTCATATATATGTTAGCTGCGGAAATTATAATGTAAATATTAGTTATATGGTGAACAATAACAAAAGAATAGTTATGCAAATGCCATGAATAACATTATAGGAATATAATTTTTATATATGGAATATTAATACAAAGGATGTTATGTACTACGGAATTACTTATTTTAAAGACGTATTCATCTTTAAGTGGTTTGATCTCCATATTACTCATACATGTATTTTTAGCCTTTTTAGTCGATGAAATCATAACCGGAGAGAAGTATGTGTAGAATTAAAATAACTCCTAGAGTTATTGCGGTGCTAAATTGATGTACTTTTGAAGTTCGTCGAGATTTTTCACATCCGTCAACTTAACCCTGTTGCTATCATATCTGTCTTCTTATCGTGGAACTCCGGCCTCCATATTAACAGTAAACTATCAAAGTCCGAAGGAAAACTTGAAAGAAAACGGAGGAAGCAATAGAAAGAGAGAAAAATAAGAGGTTCAGTCACAAAAAATGTCAGCTGAGGACAACCATATCAGGTGGTGCCCTTTTTTAGTGAACGATGGATTTTCTTGGACAAGTAATTCAATACTAGAGAGTGGAGACTAGTTGCAAATGTTACAATTGCACTTTTTTTAAAACTAATATATAGTGTATTAAGTAACTACGAGGCATTGTCATATTGTACAAAAATTTCCCACACAGAACAGGTACCATGATCATTTAAGTAGGGATGGGCGTATATCGGTTCGGTTCAGTTTTGTATTCGAAAAATATTAACCAAATACAACTTTTTTTAAAAAAAAAATGATATGTTCGGTTTATATCGCCAAACGTATCGGATTATATCAATTTTTTCTAGTGTGCCGGGTCGGGTCGGGGATTTTTTTTTAAAAAAAATTGAATTTCCAAAACTGAAATTGACATTCACACCTACACTACCATGAAATTTCGACGTTCAAATCTATTGTGTATCGTGAGATGTTTACTAAAGAAAAAGGAAAATTAGAAACCGATTTGGGAAAAAACACAAATTGATTGGAAAAACAGACGTTTTCATAAAAATTGGCTGCGCCAAACCACCTTGTGGCAGTTTGGGCCGGCCCCGTCTCAATAAAAATACCCAAAATAAAAAAAAAATCAGGTAAAACGGACATCCGAGCGCAGAGTTATGACCATTTAAAGTTTCACCAATTTACAACTACTTTCTCTCCCTACATTTTATGTCAATGCTTCCGTGATATGTTAATTAAGTTCATGCCGCATTCGACTTCCATAAAAGCTTCATAGATGGACTTTAATAGCTATGATTCAAGTGATAATAGTAGCCTAAAATAAAAAATAAGAAAATTTTAAAAATTGGTTTTTTTTAAAAAAAAAAACGAGAAAAAGCCGAACTGAATTTCGGTTCGGTTCGGTTTTTTTGGTTCTCCGGCTTTTTTGCCCACCCCTACATTTAAGTAAATTTTACAAACTTTGATGGCAGCGTACATTTAAAAGGCGAGAATATTCCTTGATCAAAGCTAGACATATACTTTCGTCAGCCTCGAGGAACATTGCAAGTAGACTTACTTGAAGTGCACTGATAAATCACTTCATGTTTATCAGAAGTATCAAACAGATTGATCACTACACCTAGCTTCAGCGTGTTCGAATCTAGTAGAACAAAACCATGTCCAGATGACATTTGTTAAAGACAAGTAGACCTACTGTACAGTTTGTTAGGAAATGAAAGGCATTGGTTTTCTTAAAGCTCACTCGAGTAAAGACACTCATCAACAAGCTGGCGAAGATTTGGGTTCTCCATGGCAGCAGCAACCCGTTCTTTATCATTCAACTGCTTATTAACTGCAAGAGAATATAGGAAATGTTTTAAGATTGAAAATGTCTTACTTAAGAAGCTGAATCAATTCTAGAAGTTCTCAAGCCCAGAGAGGAAAAATCCTATTCAGTGCTACATCAGCATACATCAGGAAAAATAAATATTGCTTTCCAATGCTACAAAATTTGCTCTGTTGTCCAAGAATCAGCATGTCATAGATAACTGCACAGAGCTTATATGATTTTCTTTGGTGACAGAATAGAACTAATACTAGATGCAGTTTGCATGTAACTTGTCAAAATCGTGTTTTGTCATTGTGTACAGACTTACTAGTCCGTGTTTCAACTTAGTTGAGAAGGTTAGAAAGATTTCTCAATGCCCATTATAAGATCATAATATAAATGGGAAGCATTCAGGTTTAATGATTCAGTGAAGCTAATAACAGACCAGTTCTGCCAAGACTTGTATTTGTGCAGCAATTAAGAATTTCATTTTCCTATAATAACAAAATTAAAAATGGGAAAACTTCCAAAAAGTAATTAGGTACTCTAAAATTAACTCTACCTGACTCTTCATCTGCATGAGATCCAGGAGCCACTTTTATATCTACCTGTCCCACAACAAAAATAAGCACTTTAGAGGAAATCAAATATAAAACTTGTGGATCAGTTTAGCAGTGCACCGTGTCAAAGAAGTCAATTTTTAGATAACACAATCTTAATTATCTTTCAGGAACTCATCGAATACAGGGAACATAGTTTGAGGAGAGCATTGACATAGATAACAATAGCAATCAATATCAAAATGACCTATCGTTTTCTTTTGTTTTATGTATCATACTTTTAAGTTAAAGACAAGATCTTATCTATTATTTAGAAATAGTCTCATCTTTTATTTAGAGATGAGAGTCCCAATTATGTGAAAAGCTCTGACTAGGTATCAGGACCCTTATTATACAAATAAGATCTTATATACTTTGTTTAGACCACTTGAAAACTTGAGGATGCACTCTATGATAGATTAAGATTTTACTCAATTTATTGCCATCTCTTTGATGTCTCAGCTCTTTGATCTCCCTCTCTGTAGAACAGTGATCAAGAATAAAGAGTTCAGTGTTATGATCGCCATTGATTGTTAGATATATTCTTCCTCCTACTTTGGTGGTTTGCACATATACGTCATTCAGTAGAAGGATCAACTACCATCTGATAATCAACGTGGATAACTTTTACTTCATTAATCTGGATCTTTTCTGTTTTCACTTGTTGGAATTTGGAGTTGAATTTTCTCAGGGAATGATTTAGATAAATGATATCATTATCAATATTTTGTGTTGTTATCTTTGATTTTACTTATGATCATATTCAATTAAAGGTAAGCTATACATTAGTTAGAGATAGTTTAATCTTTTTCTTCGAGACAGATCCACATGCACTTCGTTTGGTTTGGAAAAACGTGAGGAATGAACACATTATTGAATTGATTGCCTTCACATCTCTCTCTCTCTTAGCTCTTAACTTTTTCCTCCCTTTTACCTTTCGTTTCTACTCTACCTATTCCATATCCTTTTTTGGCACCATAAGTTTCTTCAATCAATATAACATTTTTTTTATCTTTAACAAAAGATATAGGTGTGGAGCGAACTCTACCATGACTTCCACACCATAAGATATTCACTCTCATCAAACTTCGAAATCTCAGAATAGCAAATGTTGGAAATTAGCCTTTGCGGGGAGATGCGTCCACCCATCTTTGATGAATTAAACACTAGTGTTCCGTATGTTGGAGACCTGGTCTCCTTACACATGCATGATCTACGAAGTGAGTAGATGACCGTAGGGCCAAGAATCGTCTAATTTCGTTGAGAAATGAAAGAGATATTGGTTCACGAAGTAAGGTGTTTAAGGCATGGAAATGTGGTGTGGGACAAATCTACCACATCGGTGGGAATAGGAAGAATTGCTCTCTATATAAGTCTCTAATGTGGTAAAGGGTTTGGATCCCCAAGGGGTATCCCATGTGTTTAAAGGAGGGAAGACCTAGATGTGCTTGGGTTCAAAGCTAAGCCCACACGCTGCTGCCGCTTGCCCGTCCGTCAGGTCTCGGGCTTGGGGTGTGGGTGTGGTGTGGGCCTTTCGATATTATCTTTTGGACCAGAGAACTCATCGGATGTACAGCTTGATCCACGAAGTTTCAGATGTACAGTTTGGACTTCTTTCATATGTACAGTTTGGTCCCTGAAGTTTCAATATTTACAGTTTGGTCCCCAGAATTTCTGGAGACTTTTTCTGCCTACCGTTGGACTGCGTTTTGGAGCATTAACCAGCCATTACTTGGCTGATTAACTCTCCATTAACAGCCATTACTTGGGGCATTTGGGCAGCCTTCTTCAAGGCCTTAATTGCCATTACTTGGCTGTTTTAAATGGCCTCCTTTAAGGGCCATTACAGCCTTGTTTGTGGCTGTTGGACAGCCCCTCCTCTTGCTATATATTCAGCTTCACTTGGCTGAAAAACAGAAGCAAGAAATAGGCAGAACAGAGGGGGAAAACAGGCAGAAAAACAGAAGAAACGAGCAGCAAAACAGGCCTGAAAATCAGACAAAAACAGGCAGTAAACCACTGAAAAACAGTGGCGAAAAACTGCACTTTCATTGACTGAAAATCAGACAAAAACAGTGAGTAAACTCCCCTCATATACACAAGATATACACTACAGAGACACACTATATACACAGAGACAAAAGAGAAGAGTAGAGAGAAACTCTTCCTTCCTATTCCATATCTTCAGCAAGTCAAGTCATATTTGTTTTCTTCGCCAGGCTCAACCTATTGGCTTTGTAGTGTTGAGATAAAAGTGTTGTTTTATCTTGGGAGACTATTGCCCGCTAACGTAAAAGCATATATACGGGGCAATCTTGTCTTAAGGATAGAGGGCTATCCTCGACTCAACACACAACGTTGTAACCATCCAGATTTAGTTGTTTCTTGATTTCAGGTTATCAAGATTCAAGACACAACAAACTTCGGCGATTCTCAACATTGGCTTTGCAAGGTGATCAAGATTCAAGACACAACACACATGCGGCAGTTTTGAAGATTGACCATTTATTTATCCTTTCGAACATTTGTAATAGTTATTACTTCCCGTACTGCTTTATAAAGTACCATAGAAACTCCAACAGTTTAAGACAAGAATGTATTGTAATACTATTAGTGTTCGAAAGATGTCGGTCAAAAGTTGTGTGACCAAATCTGGATATGGAAATGGTTTTCTGGTAGAAGAGAGTGATGATGATGAACGTATTCATATTGTCACCGCTACCAAGACTGGTGGGAACAAGCGCTCTCGAGAGCCTGAGGATGTCAACTGGGACAAGAGGAGAAGACTGAAGATGTACTTCTATCTTGCAGCAGAAGGCCTGTATCTATCCCGCACAAAGATCCGAATAATGGTAAGAAGGAACTGGACACTCGATCGATGAAGTGGTAGAAGTGAGCGAGAATCCAAATTGGGATAACTATTTTTCTTACTTGTCAAGAATAAAGATTAGATGATGAGTATTTTTCTTACTTGTCAAGAATAAAGATTAAATGATGTCCGATTAAAAATGGATTAAAGTAAGGAGGAATATGAAAATAATTTATATTCCTTACGCTTTAACAAATCGTAAGTTTAATCTCATCTTCTTTTCCGCTTAAAGATTGGAGTTTGTAAACGACTTAAAAAGATCCGCTTCTTTTAAGTGTAAATTATTTAAAGCGTGTAAAGTATGTTCGCACATACGATGGAGAAAGATCCACTAACTCGTAAAGCGTTACAACTCTTAAGTAAGCGCCAAGAATTATCTGGGCACCAATCATAACGGAAGAAGTCTAAAAGTTAAAGACGTAGAACTTGTCATACTATTTGGCGTAAGATCCTTCATAGGATGATATTGGACACTCAGTCATATAAAGCCTCCGGCGATGGAGTGGGCCAAAATTCCTTTGATATGATGATATTGGACACTCAGTCATACAAAGCCTCAGGGTGACTGGAGTGGGGCGAATTCATTTCATAGGAAAAGTAATGGACACCTAGTGTGGTGGGCGAGTTTCCGTGTCTTAATGATCTCAAGGCCTAAAGAAAGGCAAGAAAGAAATAGGACACTCGATGCGCCAAAGCAATGAAGTGGGCTGAGTATCGAGATCACATATGATCCTGCTACGCCCTAACCACGGCAAGAGGTTGTTCATGAAGCAACGCCACCTCTAAAATCAAAGGGGTGGAGAGGTTGTCCTCAATAGGACTTGAGGGAATGAGATCACTCTAAGATGAGGTGATACATGTCCCTAACTTGGTTTAAGGGATGCTTTGTTGGTCAAGGCTGGATTGAGACTAGTCCAACAGTGCAGTAATAACTAAGAATGGTACGGATGTCCAGAGCCAAATGAATGATATATTTGTAATCCGTGCATCTATGCCATCATAGATTAAGACACGTTAAATAGCAAGTCATTCAAAAACTAACGATGTTGATATTGTTTCCCTCACATCGACATAAACCCTCAAAATAAATGTGAGGTAGATGAAGAGGCAAAATCACCTTTCCAAATTCGTCAAGGGAATAGCGAAAGAAGCCGCTCCTCTAGAACTTAGTCACACCTACTTGGGTGATTTGAAGTTTATACAAAATAGGGAGAGAAGTGCGTTGTGATCTTCATTGATGATGATACAACGTATGGAATCCTTTGTTTATTGAAAAGCAAAGATGAAAATTTGTTGAAGCGGATAAAGCGCTACAAAGCGTAAGTTGAAAATCAACTAAGCCTACGGATTGAGAAATTCGTAGTGATAGAGGAGAATGTGAAACATCGTTCATTAAACGACTGTTCATTTCTCACCTCAGTCAACGGTGTTATGCAAGCGCAAAGTAAATGCGCCCAATTTATGTGGGGTTGCTTGGTAAAAGTTGGAATAATGAAACAGTCAAGTTGTACCTAAGATCAGATTGCATATCCACCGGATCTGCAAATAACATAGTCTTTGATCGCCTCTTGGCGTCAAAGAATCTTGAATTCTTTGAAGATAGCTTTCCTTGAAAAAGGAAAAAGGAGTAATTGCTCAAGGTTAACAAGAACCCGCGAGGATCGATCGTCCAACTAGACGTTCGTATCTACAGGATCATATAGAACCATACTTGCGTAATGGTTGATCTTCCTCCTGAAAAGAACCTTTGGGTTGCAAAATGTGCTCCCCTGTGAGTAGCTTCACATCCAGGGCCATTGTAGTCTTACATGGCGTGGATGTTGAAATGTACCTTCCCAACCTGAGAGTTGGAAGAAGAGAATCGAGTTGATTTCTTTGAATCGTTGGGCTTCTTCCTGAACTTTCATTTTGGTCCTTGAAATGTTTACATTTTGGTCCTGAAAGTTTTCAGATAAAAGCGAAACAATGAATCGACCACGTAAACATTGACTGAAATTAGAAAGCCAACAGTTGGAGAATCAACGATCGAAGTAAAAGTCATATTGAAACAAAGTCTCGATATGAAAGATATGGGTATCACAGATGACATCTTAGGAATTGGATTTCTAAGACATCTAACGGATCGGTCGATAGTTGATGCCTCGTTGAAGCCACCAATGGATATGAATCATAGAATCGATTGGAATCATGGTGCACCCATAAACAAGGAGCGATATGCTAAGGTCACGTGTAGTTCAATGTATTGTACACACTACAAACGACTGGTATCGGTCTACAAAGCGGTCGATTGAACTAAGGTTCACCGATGATTTTAATACATGATCAATAGAAGGCGTTAAGTCGGATATGGCGATATCCGAATTATTCGCTTATCTACAGATTATAGTATTCGGATGTCCAACGGTTACGGGAGAACATAGTGATGCAAATCGGACATCGATCTCAAGAACACCAAAGCCACAAGTAAATGTGTATGGTGGGTCTTGGAAAATCCTCTAAGCAAACTTGCATCGGCCGATTCATGATGGAATCGGTGTTTATCGCTTTATACAAAGCATGAAAGAAGTTGAGTAACTTCACGGCTCCTTAGAGGGCGTCCCTTATTGGGAGATACCCGTGTCTTGGCGGTTATACATCGTGTGGCTAGCCGGCCTTCAGAAGGACACGGATGACGGCATCTGGACATATCTTTTAGGATCTGTCGGAGACATAAGATCAGTATGGCGCTTGATCATCACGGGTGTCACATCCTTGTTTACTAACTAAGGGACTACCCGAGATCAAGTGTTACACTGTCTAGGGAATTGGCTTAAAACCCAAACAATACGAACCTTTGCGGTGGAAACCCAACCATACCGATTGGAGATCCCAAGAATGTGGTTCAATGGGAAAACTAAGCGGCAAAAGGTTCACTGAGCGCTTTGGAAGCAAGAAGCACTTCGGATGATGATTTCTGTGCGAAAACATGAATCCAAAGTCGTTCCGCGATAGACATTAAAGTCTTTGCTGCATGATGGGTAAAGGTTAAGCTTCCAAACCTTTTAAAAGATCCTCAAAGCGGTTGAGGTTAGGGTTGTGGAACTTTTAATGATTCCTAACACTTGTGAAGTGGGGTATAGCAGGATACCTTGTAGGAGATCACCTATTTAAGTGCGAGGATGGCCGACTCAAATGAACGCACTTAAGAATCCAAGTGTGTCCATGGCCACAACTGACGAAACGTAAGAAGGAAAATGAATAAGAAGAGTTATTGTGTTGATATCGTTGTCTTGGCTTACACTAAACACCGACGGTTCAAGACATCACGTTCACCGAGCGATGAAGTAAGTCCGATGGTATTCAACTAGGAAGGTTCAAAGCGTAAGCTACCTCTCCGATGCAATATCTTTTCGTTGAAAGATTCTTTGAAATGTAGGCACCTTGTGTGTGCGCCACAATCTCTCTTTCATAGAGGATTGTTGGAAATTAGCTTTCTTGGGAGATGCGTCCACCCATCTTTGATGAATTAAACACTAGTGTTCCGTATGTTGGAGACCTGGTCTCCTTACACGCATGATCTACGAAGTGAGTAGATGACCGTAGGGCAAGAATCGTCTAATTTCGTTGAGAAATGAAAGAGATATTGGTTCACGAAGTAAGGTGTTTAAGGCATGGAAATGTGGTGTGGGACAAATCTACCACATCGGTGGGAATAGGAAGAATGGCTCTCTAGATAAGTCTCTAATATGGTAAAGGCTTTGGAGCCCCGAGGTATCCCATGTGTTTAAAGGAGGAAGACCTAGATGTGCTTGGGTTCAAAGCTAAGCCCACCACCTTGCCGCCGCCCGCCCTTGTCCGTCAGGTCTCGGGCTCGAGTCATAATTAGGGGGTAATTTGTGGGCGTGAAATTTGTGTTTGTGGTGTGGGCCTTTCGATATTATCTTTTGGACCAGAGAACTCTGCTGGATGTACGATTTGATCCCTGAAGTTTCAGATGTACAGTTTGGACCAGAATTCTTTCATATGTACAGTTTGGTCCCTGAAGTTTCAATATTTACAGTTTGGTCCCCAGAATTTCTGGAGACTTTTTCTGCCTACCGTTGGACTGCGTTTTGGAGCATTAACCAGCCATTACTTGGCTGATTAACTCTCCATTAACAGCCATTACTTGGGGCATTTGGGCAGCCTTCTTCAAGGCCTTAATAGCCATTACTTGGCTGTTTTAAATGGCCTCCTTTAAGGGCCATTACAGCCTTGTTTGTGGCTGTTGGACAGCCCCTCCTCTTGCTATATATTCAGCTTCACTTGGCTGAAAAACAGCAGCAAGAAATAGGCAGAACAGAGGGGGAAAACAGGCAGAAAAACAGAAGAAACGAGCAGCAAAACAGGCCTGAAAATCAGACAAAAACAGGCAGTAAACCACTGAAAAACAGTGGCGAAAAACTGCACTTTCATTGACTGAAAATCAGACAAAAACAGTGAGTAAACTCCCCTCATATACACAAGATATACACTACAGAGACACACTATATACACAGAGACAAAAGAGAAGAGTAGAGAGAAACTCTTCCTTCCTATTCCATATCTTCAGCAAGTCAAGTCATATTTGTTTTCTTCGCCAGGCTCAACCTATTGGCTTTGTAGTGTTGAGATAAAAGTGTTGTTTTATCTTGGGAGACTATTGCCCGCTAACGTAAAAGCATATATACGGGGCAATCTTGTCTTAAGGATAGAGGGCTATCCTCGACTCAACACACAACGTTGTAACCATCCAGATTTAGTTGTTTCTTGATTTCAGGTTATCAAGATTCAAGACACAACAAACTTGCGGCAGTTCTCAACATTGGCTTTGCAAGGTGATCAAGATTCAAGACACAACACACATGCGGCAGTTTTGAAGATTGACCATTTATTTATCCTTTCGAACATTTGTAATAGTTATTACTTCCCGTACTGCTTTATAAAGTACCATAGAAACTCCAACAGCAAATTATATATAGCAGATGGAAAATCCGTAAGAAGCAGCTGGTTTCTTAACATGCCACTCGATTTCTGTCAGCACTTAAAGTATAGACTCAGTATCAAGTATAACTGAATTTCAAACATGATGAAACTACAACTAGATAAAATGTCAAACTCTGTTAAGCATAAACTATAGTTTAGAAATTTACTAGTAACCAACTATCAAAAGAAAAAAATAACTAATAAGCAACTAACAAATAAGAAACAAAAGCATGTTGAATGACAAAATTAAAAAAGAGAAGAAACAGTTCAGAGTTTTCATAAGGTACCCATGATAAACTATAAGTTTCTTAGTAAAGCTACAATTTATCAGGTCAGCTAATTGAAAGGAAGCTAGCATAATAGTAGTTCACAATGTTGAAAATGCAACTAAAATTTTGTGGAACGTCTAGACTTTTTACAAGGAAAATTATAACATAACTTCTTAATCACAAGTGAAACTTTGAATATTTAGATCAGAATAAAAGAGATTTTTTTAACACCACCTGCTTTGTTATTCTTGCAAGTAGTTACTGCAGGATGCTCCTCAAAAGTAGAAGTACACTGGTTTGCTCTTTCCTAATCATATACACCATTTTACTCTGCTCATTTGAATCCATACACTCCTTCACTCATTAAAATAAGGAGTCCTTGCTAAGCATATGCGAGATAAGGAGTCCTTGCTAAGCATATGCGAGATGTTTCCTAGAAGTTTAAACCTAGATATTCTGTACTTAGACTAACATGAACAGCCAAATATAACATGACCTTTATATCGATCTAAGTCAGAGATAAGAAACACCACCTTAAAATGAGGAGGGAAGCAATTCTTCAACTTCTCTCTCAAACAGAGGCCAATGACAGTTGCCATGCTACAGTGCTGGATGGTTGGGGTGAAAGTTATCCTACAAACAATAACAAAATAAATAAGCAAAACCAACATGAGTTAGGAATTATGGGTAACTTGTTTAATTTACTCCTTTTGTTCCAGTCCGTTTGGTATATTTGACTTGGCACGAAATTTAAGAAAAAAATGAAGACTTTTAATAGTTGTGGTCTTAAACATGTCATAACATTTGTATGGATATAAAAGACTTTCATTAAGAATAGATTTAATGGTCAAAAACACACTTGAACTATCACTTTTTCGTGTTCGAGTTTCCTACCTGAACTATCACCAACTATTTATCATAACAAGTAGGAAAAGTAAACAACTAATAGTTGAGATGTGTTTTGATAAATAGTTGGTGATAGTGCAGGTAGGAAACTCGCACACCTAATAGTTCAGGTAGTAAACTCACGAACAAAGTGATAGTTCAGGTGTGTTTGTGACCATTATCTCTTTAGAATAAAATGAGAAGTTTCAATTGTTCCTAATATAGAAATGTATCAATCTTTTTGGAATAGACTAATAAGAAAACAGTGGCAAACAAATTGGACTTATTAACAGCTAACAAAGTATCTTATATAGCACCCATTCAACATACATGGAGATAGAGCTGGTTCTTAACATATATGGGATTCAAACTAGCAATGCTTTCACAGGTGAAAGATGGCAAAGAATCAGGGCAGACAACTCCATTTTTGTCTGTCTATTCTGGACATTTTGCTGTTGAAAGAAGAAATAAAGACAGCTCTTTAAGCATGAGTCTAACTTACAAAGTTCAAAGCTGTTTTCGCACTGATCTTGTATTTTTGGGGTTCATCTGCAGTAATCTTTCTTGATTGACAACATTTGCTTATCATAAAAACATATTTGTTCACTAAAGCTTCTAGGAAATTGCATAGGCATCTAGGATATTGTCTACTCAAGTTAGTGAACCAGGTAAATTTTTCGCATGAATAGATAAGAAATATTTGCACATAGGATGCATGTGTCTGGAAAAAATTGTTAACAGTTGAATTTATTCATCCATTTCAAATTCCAAATAAACTAGAATCGAGCGACCAAGCTTAACTCGGAATACATGGGATCACATTGCTACTAGAGTAAAATCAGGGAGGTGAAACTCCACAATGAAATAGTTAACTCAATGAAGTTGGAAGTCCCAACTCATTTTATGGCACAACTTGTTCATCAATTCTAAACAGTGAGCACGAAAAATCAGACTTAACAAAAATACACTGGATTTTGTTTTTTATAGTTGTGGTGCTCCGTCAACTTGCACGCACCTCGACTAATTCCACGGGATACCTATCACCTCTCACCAGCAACAGGTATCAGGTAACTCTGTCAACCAAGGCCAGGATAGACAAAATAACTCGATTTTCGTCAGTTACTAGAGTGAAGACGACTTATATGTTTAACTCCAAGTTAACGGACTGACGGACTCACCAATCAGTTAATCGAACAAGATATAGCTAAAATATGTCATGTTTCTCCCTTTTTCCTCCTGTATATGGAAACGAAAAGAATAAACAAGCAATATTTATTTTGTTTGGTTAAATACTTAAAAGCAAGCTAATATAAGCATGTAAGGTGACAAGTGAACATACAGGATGCGTCCGAGCTTCTCATCAACAGTTATGGACTCCTCGGAGAGCACACTCAGCTGCTCTAAAGAATATGGATGCTCTGGATCTCTTATATCCCTCACAAAATGTATCACAACTTTCAAATCAAGGATCACATCAACTTCAGTCAAAGTAAATTCACAAACAACTGAATTACACTAAATTTCACTCAATTTTTTTTTTTTAAAAAAGAACCTTTACTAAACGAGACAGCCGATTTTTCCTTTTCCTACTCCTTTTTTCCAGTAGAAATATTCAAACAAAAATCATTTAGTGTGAGTTGCATAAATTTCGAGAGGATCAGAGCAAACTCACAAACATTTGATGAAAACCAAAATCAACATACAAAACTAAATAGCTAAGTTTCTTCGTTTTTCTTACTCATTTTTTGCAGTAGAAATTTTCAGCTAAGTCGACGTAGTTTTGAATTTGCAGGTATGAACACCGATTTAGCTGAAACATTCAAAAAAATTAAAAAATTAAAAAATTAAAAAATTAAAGTGAAGAAAAGGATATCATAAATATCGAGAGGATCAAGGGCGTGAGTATCATCGGGGCGAGCGATCCTTTCCTTCTTGGCGTGAACCACTGGATTTGCGTTGCTCAATCCTAAAGTCATTTTCTCTCTAAATGATACAACAAACAAAGTAGAGTACGGACATGGTCCAATCTATATAAGCTAGAAATAAATAGAAAAATAGAATTGATGTTATGATATGATTTTAGTATAAGCTTTAGAGTACTTCACAATATCTTTTTATTATTATTATGTTATGATTTTAGTAGTTTTAACGATCCTATCTTATCCTATCTTGATTACCACAATTTTTTCTGTTCGATAAAAGTTGTATTTGTATATAATAATAAAATTATTGCGGGTATAGTTTAGTGATAAAAATGTGATTCGTTCGATTATTCCTTAACTAGTTAAAGGGTCCTTCGATTTAAATATTTCGATCAAAAACTTTATTTTTGAAAAGATTTAATTCTTATGTTCGATTTCCAGAATAAAAATTTCAAATTCGGTCCTTCTACATATCTTCATCCCCATGTATAGTAAGAGTCTTTCTCTATCAATGATAGATTAATCATGATTTATTTTTTCTTATAATTGTTTCTTTTCACTCATTAAACTCTTGATCTCCTATATTCAAGAACTATAGGTGAGAGATTTATAGATAGTATGATCAAAGATTATTAATTTTTTTTTTGTAGGTTTTATTATAGTTTGATACTTGTAATTTTAAAAGTATGTTCTTATTGACAGTCTTGAAATTTTTATTTCTTGTGTTGCTAGAGACTATAGCATTTCTATAACAGTATTGAGCTCTCTATTTATGAATTCAGGGAATTTCAGACAATAATGTCTACTCTTTTAATAATGATGTGCATGTGCTGAAAAAATTACTTGCAAGTGGATAATACTAAACAAATTAAATCAAACTATATTATTGATGCTCCTTTAAATTTTTCATTCTTTGAAAAGCGATGTATATTTGTCTTATTTTTCCTGATGAAAATTATTGGCCTTTGACATTATTAGAAATAAAGTCATTCTAGAATTATTATGGACGCTCTTGGAAAATTAGGATCTTTCTCCATGAGTTTTAGTTGTTGACTATGAAATGTTTATATATAATAATGATAATAAGGATACCGTAGTCGGATTATTCACAATTTATTTACATGTGTATGTAATTTAATTAACATCCACAAATACTTTATATTGCCTATTCAATTCTCCAGATAATTTTTGAATAATTGTGAGTTTTTTAACATGAATGAATGAATGACATCTGTGTATGAATTAATGGTAATCCTATATTTGAATTATATTGGTTCCTCAATCTAAAAAGATAACTATTTCTCCTTTTACTTAATTCATAGGGTTTCAACTTATTATGAGAACCCCTTTTTATAACTTTAAAGAAAATGTCTTGGCGCTGAGCAAAGAGAAAAATATCTTCTGTCTCTACTTAATTTATAGAAAAATCATTCTAAATTTAATATTATACTGTGCGAGTGGCGGTCAAATTCACTAGTTAAAGAAAAAGATAAAAAATGGTTCCTTATCTCCGGTATTTCCACCGTCCCAACTTATATTATGTAGTCTGACTGGGCACGAAATTTAAGAAATAAAACTTTTGAATTGTGTGGTCTAAAACAAACTAAAAATATTTGTGTGGTTATAAATCATATCGTCAAGCGTAAAAGATAAAATTTAAAATTAAATTATTGTCAAATAAGAAAATGTATCATTCTTTTTTGGATTGATTAGAAAAGAAAATTATCATATAAATTGGGACAGAGGGGTAGATTCGAAATAGTTCCTTTTGTGTTACTTTGAAACAGTTTTGATCCTTAAATTTGATTAAAAATGAGCAATTTTGATCTTTATAAGATATTAATTAAATATTGATTTTTTATTTACTTTTATTTATCCATTTTATTATAAAGATATTTTTTAATTTATCACTTTAAGCAAATTAAGAGAAAAAAATAAATACATTTTTATATGTTTTACTCTTAGTATTAATTATTTATTCCTCATATCATTTCTTAAAATCTAAGACCAAACATTAATTAAAATGGATATTGTGGTAAAATACTTTATATTAAATATTATTTCTCAAAAGATGTGTAAAGTTTAAATTAGATAAGTAAAAGTGAACGAAAAGAATAATTATTAAATTTGATCAAAAACTGTAAACATAAAAATATTTAACGAAAAATCACATTTAGAAATAGAGATTTTATAATTTTCTTAAAGTCTATTTAAGAGTTTAACGCAACTTTTTGAGGTGCAGTTTTTATTGTTTTAGTTATTTGTTATATATTGTGTAGCTTTTATTGTTGCAATTTCTTGTATTTTGGTGGAAATTCTTTGTGCTTATAGTAAAAGAAAATTAGAGTTTTTATTAAATTTAACAATCATAATTTGATAAATATTTAAGAAGATCAAAATTCATTTTTGATAAATTTTAAAAACTAAAACTATTCAATTAAAACTTAAAGGGCTATATTAAATTTTCATTGTGAACTTTTGTGCACAAAGTTCACGGACTCTTGTCTCGCTTGCAGTTAAAGCATCTGTGCTTTTTCCTTTTTGTAGTCCTAAAAGTTGTCCGCTAGTGACACTACACTGAACCCTGTCACAAAATTATTGTAAGAGAAAAATAGTCAACTAAACTCCTTAACCGAATTTTCAATTACACATCAAACTTTTGTCGGGGTCTTAATATCGCCTCGATCATTTTAAAAGTGAAATATATTACTTCCTAAATGCTGAGGTGACAAAGAAAGTGTAGATCTATGTTTAAATTTTGATATATAAGTTGTGTTATTTGCACATTGATGAAGTGTTAGTTTGTGTAGATGCATTTCACATACATGCTTTATTTCTTATACAATTTTATAATGCTTTGATAGTAAGAAGAAAAATGTATAGAGAGAACTGCACTAATTGTATGTCAATTGGGTTGCTCTTAAGGAATGTTGAAAAATGTTTTTAATCTCAAAAGAAGTATTTTCTAGATTTAATATAAAGACTTATTAATGGGTCCTAATATTATTTTATACAAATTGATTGGCATTTGTAACCGACAATAAAATATTCTTATGCTATTTCTTGTGAAAATTCATATGATTTATTTATGTTGGTGATTCTAAAACTATTTAAGTTCTTGGAATGAAAAAGTTCTTAAACTTACATCTGAAAACTATCGGTATTAACTGATGTGGTATATAGTTTTAATATCTTAACCAACTTAGTTTTTATGAAATTATTAGAAAAAGTTGGATGAAGATTTTATTTGAATTTGATAAGATATTAACAAATAACGTTTTTGTAGGTAATGAGTATTGTAACCATGATTTATTCTGGCCTAGTATTTTTCAAGATGAATGTTCTAGTACTTACGTTTAATTGACTGATTCATATGAATTATGGCTTTTTAGACTTATATATGTTGGGAGGGGAAAAAATCTCAAAAACTCATGTCTAGATTTGATATTTAATATTATATTAATGGGTCCTTGGTATATTAATTGTGTAAATAGGTCTCTAACGTTAACCTTTTGAAGATGTAACAAATCATGAATGATATTAAAATCAATTTGTTTTCTAAAGGAGGTTCAAAATGGTGACATTAATTTTAATACTAGTATGTTACTGTCTTAACTATTTTTATACACTTTATTGAGCATGATAGACGTCGGAGACTCGGAGTAACGAAAGATACATTGGATCAAATGCTTTAATTTTTAGTATTAGAGACAGTGATGTGGTGATTGTTTTTCGAGAGGAATTGTGAATCCAGTTATTTTTTCTTAGCGGAATGTAAGTGATTTAATTTTTAAAAAATAATAATTTATGAACTGTGATAATGTTATACCCCTATTCTGAAATATTTAAAAGTGTGTGATGTCTTGCTACTGTTATGCTGCTCGATTTTGGAAAGAAATTGATAACGAGTTTTAACACTTCAAAATGATCCTAAAATATATTTTGATGTTGTTTCTTCCCTTGATGCATTATTTTGAAAATAAGCCACTCATGATGAAGTTGATTTTAATTTAAAAAAAAAAATATTTGAGGGGTACCACAATTATGGTACTAAATATAGTGATTTTTGTTGTACTAGAGAGGTACAAAGATGCGAAGTGAATTTCAAAATTTACATGTGGTTATGTATTTATTCTTGGTGAGAGTGTCATAACATGAAAATCAGCTAAACAAGATTTAGTTTGGAGTTGGCTGATATTGAGGCTAAGATACTTCTTAGTGACTATTGAGGTTCAGATAAAATCAACGTGTCTGTATATTGTGGTTTCCAAGCAGCGTTAGCTGTAGTGGAAAAATAAAAAATTTAATGAAAATAAATTAAAACACGTGTTTGTGACATAATGTGGTAAAACAGTTGTTAATAGATTATATCCATAAATTATGTGAAGTTAGAGGTGAACTTGATCAATTCACATACTAAAATAAACATCAAGGGGAGTGAGACTTTTGTCAACTTGAGAAGATCAACAATGATGGTAACTCAATCCAATAAAGTGAGGTTGAGTTAAACCCTTAATCCAATTCATATCATTTATAGGTGGTGTATTGCTTTGCAGAATACACTTGGTGATTGGAACTATATGAGTGTGGAGTGGTGTCATTCCTATGAAATTGTGACATATTTCTAGAGAACTCGTGAATACCATGACACGTGCATGGACTCTTAGCGCAAAACCGTTATAACGACAAAGATTGTACGAGTATAATGTGATAGAATAAGACCATGACTTACAAAAGAATTCTTGATTCATAGAAGCTCTAAACTTCACCAAGTTTTTTGTAAGTATAATCTTATTTTATCTAGGTTTGGTTCATAGTCTATGCGACACCAGATTCGATGCATTGCACTCATATGTAAAAATCCAGCAAAATGTTCTCTTTCTTGTCCTTTTGAAATATGTGAAAACCCACAAAAACTTCTTATTTCTTTCTATTCCTCAATATTATATGTGGGGGGTTGTTGAAAAATTCATGTGATATCTCAAAAAGAAATCCTTATCTAAATTCATTCCCTTAATACCATTCAAATGAATCTTATTATTCAAGTTGACCAACTCTTAAATTGGCCATTAATCCTCATAATTACTACTGTAACTTATTATTTACTCTATTGATGTAGCTTTCTATGCAACTAGAAAATATATAGGAACTTCTTCTGCTTTTTTCCTTTATTTTATTTTATCTAATATTGGACTTCGATGAGCTTAATTATAGCGACGTGGACAATTAGAATTCATATCGCCAATGCAACTTGCTTGGAATTGAGGCGTAGTAGTAACTTCTTATATTGTTTTGGTTTTATATCAACTCATTTGTTCTTGTTTGTTTATTGGATTTGGGATGTCTTGTAGGAGCGACATTGAACAGTAGTCCTTGTTGTAGTTGATAATGTTGTTGGAATTGACGCCTAGTAATAGTAGTTGCTGTTGCGTCAGTACTCTACTGATGTTGCTTTTATATATTTCCTCTCATTTCAGCTGATTGATAAACTTAATCCAATGTAAGCTGAATTTTTTCACTTTCTCAAGACTGTTGGGGTTGGTTTCAAGGCTAAAGCAGAATCTCAAGGCCGAAGCTTGGTTGTGGCCATGAGGTTGAACTGACCGTTCCACCTGCCGTTCGTGTGTTCTGTTTCAAACTCAATATCATATGCTGCACTGGTATTGACGAGGAGAGGGTAAAGCTATTTGCTGCTTCTGTAAGGAGTTGTAAACCTCCTGAAGTTTACGGAGGCAAAGGTATTATGTACATTGATGAAGTCATAAAAAAGAATCAGGGGAAGAAATCAAAGTAATAACTCAGCTCCAAGCCCCCAGCACTTCGGTCTGGGTTAAGCGCACAGCACGTGATGCGTAAGTTAGGCTCAAGTCAATAGTTAGAACCCTGTCTCAAACAAAAACTTGGTATTTAAATGGAAAAGGATAAGTTATTTAGCGAGTTTAGAACCAGCGCCAATTGGCCGTTCAGAATTCTCTATTATAACCCGAAATAAAATTAGAGAAAGAAGAAGCTCAAGTTCATCTTTCTAGCTTGGATTTTATTCAGCTTCTGGTGCAGTAGTTAATAGAGCTAGAGCATCCTTCCATTGTACTGTAAGTATCTTTTACATGGATAAAGTAGTTGAAGGTCCTCTACCGTGGTCTTTGAAGTCTGTATGTCTGGGTTGTTTCCTTCAGATTGTTCAGCGTTGCACGCTAGTGTTGCAGAGAAGTGATAGATTGGATTGATAAGAAACAAAAATCAAGATACATCTGCTCTGTGGTACCCAAGGGTCTAGTGGCGATGAAGCGAGTTGAGAATCATGACAGGTTTAAAGCGGAAACAAAAAATATTAGATGATCTTTTCTTATATATTCAAGCTTTGGCGGACATAGTTATATTTGTGATGGTGAGAGATCTCGGGTACTTCATAGAACTAATCAAGATACGTGTAACAAGCTAACTCGGACGTCACGGTTATAGCCTAGAAAAAAATCCGTCCACCCTTTGAGGAGAACTTTTTTTACTTTGGAACTTTTGATTTCATCATAGGTTCTCCCTTCATAGTTCTTTAATGTTAGTTCAATCCATATGATTGAAATTTGTAAGCTATTTTTTAGTTTGAAGTGCGTCAAATAATAACACGTCTATATCGAAGTCCACCATCACTATCAGTTACCACGATTTATAAGCCTATACCTAGTAATTCATTGTCATCGGAGTGCCTATGAGATAGTGTCCGTCTTTCGATCTGCCCACTATAGGACACTTGAACTCGAAGCTACAATGATCCAGTTGGATCTGGTGCCTGGACCATAGAACGACCCTTCTCTTTTATCGGAGTTACCTTTTTTTATGGTAAAGATCAACAATGCTTGAAACATAAAGTTTGAAGGGTAGGAATTCTGAATTTCTTTCTGCTGCCAAAACATTTATACCGTAGATGTGCCAGAAATCACCAGTAGGCACTGAACCTACACCAACAAGAATCACGAGTAGGAACTGAACCTACACCAACAAGAATCACGAGTAGGTACTGAACCTACACCAACAAGAATCACGAGTAGGTACTGAACCTACACCAACAAGAATCACGAGTAGGAACTGAACCTACACCAACAAGAATCACCAGTAGGTACTGAACCTACACCAATAAAAATCACGAGTAGGAACTGAACCTACACCAACAAAAATCACCAGTAGGTACTGAACCTACACCAACAAGAATCACCAGTAGGTACTGAACCTACACCAACAAGAATCACCAGTAGGTACTGAACCTACACCAACAAGAATCACCAGTAGGTACTGAATCTACACCAACAAGAATCACGAGTAGGAACTGAACCTACACCAACAAGAATCACCAGTAGGTACTGTAAACGTGTAAATATAGGAAATAATATATTCCCTACCCATAATTAGAATATTTTCATATATTGTGTAAATATAATTATGGTAAGACTAGAATTCCTCTTTTGTATAGGCTTATGATTCCTATTGTATAAGGGATGAATGTTGTACTCTATATATACCTTGATATTAATGAAAGACTCCCCAAGAGAGATTAATATCATCTAACATGGTATCAAGAGCCAAATAAACAAAACCCTAAAAATCTTTCTCTTCCACAGCCGCCGGCTGCCTCTCCTACGCCGCGGCCCTCCCGAATTTTCTTCTTGTTTTTCGGGCTTTGTTCTTCCTTTCTTCTCTTCTCTAAATGGCTATCCATGAATCTTCAACACTTTCTAACGCCTCTACCTCCACAAAACCCACCACAAAGTCATCACCCCCGTTTCACCCCGCCCTTACTATTTCCAACATCAAGAACCATATTCCCATTATTCTTGATCAAGAAAACAACCAGTATTCTCCCTGGGTTGAACTTTTTCGCAATCATGCATGTCTCTATAACGTGCTTGACCATATTGATGACACTATTTCGCGCCCTACGGAGGTTGATGATTCTATCTGTCATCGTCTCGACGCCGGCGTCAAACAATGGATATATGGTAGTATCTCTCAAGATTTGCTCATTACTATCATGAAATCTGACTCCACAGCCCTTGACTTGTGGAATTGTTTGGAGGAAATTTTTCAGGACAACAAGCACACTCGTGCCGTGTATTTGGAAGAACAGTTCAACAAAACACGTCTTGAAAACTTCTTCAATGTCTCTAAGTACTGCAAGCAGCTTAAACTTCTAGCGGATCAACTCTCCAACATCGACACGCCTGTCACTGACGATAAAATGGTGCTACAAATGATTTCTGGCATTACTAAGGGCGAATATGATACTTTGGCCACCATAATTCAACAGGCAGATCCGCTACCGAGTTTTAACAAAGCTCGCTTACAATTGTTGCTCGAAGAAACCCGTCGTACTAAGCAGGATGAGCACGCCCAACAGGTGTTAGCTGTCGACACGCAACCCCAAGATCAGACGCCACCAGACAACTCCCAACAGCGGTAGGGCCGCGGCGGCAAGGGTGGAAAAGGCCGCGGCGGTAGAGGAGGCCGTGGTCGTGGGTGCGGTCGCGGCACAACGTAACCAACAAAGAAGAATAAAGAACAGAGATCGCAAAATAACTAGGCCGCGGCTCCTCAGCAGTTCGTCTACAGCGCCGCGGTGCCCTAATTCAGAGTCGCGGCGCCAAATCCATTCCAGTACCAGCAGCCATACAATCCGTATTCTTACTCCGGTTTGTTAGGCCCCGCTCCAGCCCCACAGCAGGCCCACTTCATGCAAGGTCAGGTCCCGCAGTCCTCCTCCGGCATGACACCCACTGAGTTGGGTCAGGCGTTCAGCACCCTCTCTATGCAATAGCCTGACAATACTTGGTACATGGACTCAGGCGCCACATCTCACGTCACCCAGTCTGCAGGTATTATTCCTAAACTGTTTAGTTTAAAGCATCCTCAATATGTTACAGTTGGTAGTGGACAACACATTCCAGTTAAGGGTTATGGTACCTCATACACACAACCTCCTCATCCACCCTTCTCCCTCAAAAACACCCTATATGCCCCACACATGATTAAGAACCTCATATCTGTCCGCCAATTTACTCGTAATAATTCTGTCTCTGTGGATTTTGACCCTTTTGGTTTTACTGTGAAGGATCTTCATACGGGGACACCTCTTACGAGATGTAATAGCACGGGGGATCTCTATCCATTCACTTCCAAATAACCCAAAATTGGCCAAACAAGACCCTAATTGGAATGCGACTATGTATGAGGAATTCAATGCTTTAACTAAATAGCACACGTGGGATCTAGTACCTAGACCTGAAGGGGTGAATGTCATTCGTTGTATGTGGCTATTTCGTCACAAGTTCAGAGACAATGGGGATCTTGAGAGGTATAAGGCCCGTCTTGTGGCTAATGGCACAAATCAGCAGGAGGGCATTGATTGTGGTGAGACCTTCAGCTCGATTGTCAAACTGGTTACCATCCGCACCGTTTTGAGCATTGCCATGGGCAAACACTGGCCGATCCATCAACTTGATGTGAAGAATGCATTCTTACATGGGGATCTGAGAGAGACAGTCTACATGCATCAGCCACCAGGGTTCACCCATCCAGCAGTTCCTCACTATGTGTGCCGTCTCCGTAAGTCACTATATGGCCTGAAGCAAGCCCCTCCTGCGTGGTATGATCGATTTGCTAGGTATATCTTGCAGATTGGGTTTGTATGCAGCAAGAGTGATTCATCACTTTTCATTTTTCATCGAGGTAGTAGCACTGCTTACTTATTACTTTACGTGGATGATATTGTTCTTACTGCCTCCTCCGACGGATTGAAAAATGAGATTATTGTCTTGCTCAAGTCCAAATTTGCAATGACTGATTTAGGGAAGCTGAGTTACTTTTTGGGGATATCAGTGACCAGGTCTGCCAATCATATGTTCTTGTGTCAGCGTAAGTATGCAGAAGAGATTGTGTACAGGGCTAAGATGGCGAACTGCAAAGAGGTGCCTACTCCAGTTGATTCCAAATCTAAGCTCAGTGCTATGGATGGTGCTCCAGTCTCTGATCCTACTCTGTATAGGAGCCTTGCAGGTGCACTTCAGTATCTCACATTCACCAGGCCAGACATAGCTTATGCTGTTCAGCATGTGTGTTTATTCATGCATGCCCCTAGGGAGTCTCATTTCACTGCTCTTAAGCGTATCATTCGATACATTAAGGGCACTTGCCCTCATGGTTTGCACCTATACCCCTCTGCACCAGACATGTTGCTTTCATATACGGATGCAGATTGGGCAGGGTGTCCGAACACGCGACGCTCCACCTCCGGCTTTTGTGTTTTCTTAGGGGATAATCTGATTTCTTGGTCTGCCAAGCGACAGGCTACCCTATCTCGCTCCAGTGTCGAGGCTGAGTACAGAGGCGTTGCAAATGTAGTAGCTGAGATTTGTTAGCTCAGAAATTTACTATTAGAACTTCAGTGTCCTTTGCGTCAGGCATCTATTGTGTATTGTGATAACATCTCTGCCATCTATCTTTCTCATAATCCGGTTCAACATCAGCGAACCAAGCATATTGAGATAGGCCTACACTTCGTTCGTGAGAAAGTTGCGTTAGGCCATGTCAGAGTGTTACATGTTCCATCATCCTATCAGTATGCATACATGTTTACCAAAGGACTTCCCAGACAGTTATTTCTTGACTTCAGATCCAGTCTTAGCGTCCGGCCTCCTCCTCCGGCCCGAAGGGTGTGTAAACGATGTAAATATAGTAGAGGTGGCGATGGGTGGGCTCGGTCCGCGGGGAGTCTGGCGGGGTCGGGTCGGGCGGAGACGGGAGAAGAGGCGGGTCAGATCTGGCCGGGCTCTGGCGGGGTCGGGTCTGGCGGGACTGGAGCTAGTCCCGTTCCGATCCCGATCCCGTCGGGCTCGGGTCGGGGTCGGCTCGGGTCGGGATACGGCGGGTTTTCCATTTTTTTTTAAATAACATATGTATAAAAAAAACTCAATAAACAAAACAAGATAGTGTAATAAAAACATCTCAAGGCTGTTTTTGTGCCTCTTATATTATTTAATAGACATATGATTTTTTTGTAATACAAATACAATTGTCTAAAATCTAAATTGCAACTTTGTGGTGTTGTCTTACATAATAAAATTACAATTAAAAAAATTACATTCTCAAAAAAATCTGTTCTAATTGCTTGATGATTTCATGTGGTTCTTCGATTGGAATTGGTATTTGTTGGTCAAATTGATCCACGTCGCTTCCACTACCTTCGGTTAAGATTTCGTTGTAGTTTTCATCATCTTCTTCGTTGATCTCCGGTTGACCGCACCTTCTCCGCTCCGCTCGTATCCAATCTCTGAATAATACTGCAATTTCCAAGTCGCTCTCCGCTAATGAGTGTCTGTGGTCTCCTATTTGATATCCGCTGCATAAAAGCGCTTCAGACGCAGCTTGACGACGCTTGAATGTTCAAAACATCTCGAGCCATCAATGAAAGTGTCGGAAAGGTCTTCTCATTCCCTCCGATGTTCAAAGAAGTCTTCATGTCCATCTTCATTGATAACTTCTTGATACTGCAGAACCCTGTAAAACAAAAATATCCAACTCGCTAATTTGGTTAGTAGTAGAGGTACGACCGCACATTCTATTTCTGAGGCTTTCAATACTAGCCGCAGAAACAGCATGTCTTTTGTGAGGTTGTATTGAAGATGAAGAAGATGATATGGAAGCTGGTAAGTTACTAGCATTTTCTTGTTGATAAAATCTATATATATTTTTGCATTGGTGTTCTACGCTAGACAATACTTCTTCTTTAGTTTGTTCAATAGGTGGTGGGTGATTTAGATTTTTGGGACTTGGAGATGGTAGTACTTCTATACAATCGTAAATAGTTTCAATTAGTGATTTAGTACCGTCTATTTTAATAGTAGGATTTAATACAGAACCAATAATATAAATAGAGGGAATAAAATATTTTTTTATTTTGAGAAACATTTTTTTAATAGCTGCCTTATAAGCTGGTTTTTCCATATATTCACTAAGTAATAAAAATATTCGAGTTATATAAAATAACATTGTTGAAATAGTAGGATAATATATACCGGAAAATTCTTTTGTTGCTTGAAAAAATTTCTCTAAAAATACAATAAGTTCGGAAATTTTTTCTCAATCACTATCTAAAATCATATCAGCTGGATTTTTATTATGAGAGTTAAAAAATAAAGTTATAGGTAATTTATAGTCATAAGCAACAAGTAGTTGCTCGTATAAAGAATTCCACCTAGTGGATACTTCTTGTGAAATTTTTCTAAAAGGTAGTCCACAATCGTGACAAATTTTTTTATATTCTTTTCTACGTTGTACTTTATTACTTTTAAAAATAAAGTTTATAGCAAATTGTATTTTACTAAGAATGTCTTCAAAAAGTGATAGTCCATCCTTTACAATTAAGTTATATGTATGGCACGCGCATTTTATATGAAAATGGTCTGGAAAAGATGGAGTTAGACTATTTTTTAAAATTGTAATTGCGTAATTGTTATTAGAAGCGTTATCTAATGTAATAGTCATAATTTTATCGGTAATTCCGTAATAATCGCACACTTGATAAATATTTTCTGCAATAAAAGTACCAGTGTGCCTATCATCTATATATCTATACGCTAAAATACGTTTTTGCATAGACCATTTATAATCTATCCAATGACAAGTTATAGTTAAATAATCATGGCCGTTAGTACTACGACCTATATCAGACGTGATAGATACTTTGCCATTAAAATGATATAATGAAAAACGTAAATATTGTTGATATTCATGCGCGAATTTAAATACATCTCTCTTAACAGTTGATCTAGGAAACCGTTAAAAGCGAGGATTATATATATCTCAAATTAAAAGAATAAAACCGGGAGATGAAGGAAGTGAAAAAGGCAAACCCTCCACAGCAACTAATTTTGATATTGCTTCCCTATCTCTATGTTTATTGTATTTAGAGCCTACAATTCCCCCCGTCATAGGGTTAATTTGACCTCAGACTTGGTCCGGGACGATGTCGGTATGTGAACCTTGTCCCGATGGAGCGGCGCGTTTGCACCGGTTTTGAAGCCTGGTATTGGGCATACCTAGCTGGATGAGCACTTACTACGTGTCTAATTAAACCCCCCGTCCCACCGTGACCTTTTCCAGTTTTAAATTTTAAAACATTTTTACAAATTTTACATATGGCTACTTGATTCTCTACGTCCCTATCAAAAAATGTCCATGCATCTAATTTTAATGGTCGTTTTGCCGGACCTCGTCTCATACTAGGGGGAATAGGAGGTATTTCAGTTGAAGGTGCACCAGTGGGTGTGTTGTCATCAACATTAGTAGGTATATCATATAGATCATCGTCTAAATTAAAGTCTTCTTGAGTTCCAGAAAATAGCTCCTGGTCTAAATCTAATGGTATTGTAGGAAAATGTTGAGTATCAACAAAATCATCCTGTGTATGAATTAGATGACTAGAAGAAGTACCCTTGCCCTGGTTGCCCCTACTAGAAGAAGGACCCTTGCCCTTACCCTTAAACATACCTTTTAATCCTTCCATTTTAATTATGATAATAAATAAATAAATAATTAAAGACAATAAAATTAAGTGATCTAAACTAAATAAACAGACAATAATAATTTAATGAAGGAACGAATGTACCAAACGCCGACGTAACGTCGACGTGTAATCGAGAGGTTGAAAATTGAAACTTTGCTCGATGGAAGATCCTCAAGCTAGTTGCCAACTTCACTACCAATTCCCAAATGAATAAATAAAATTGAATATTTAGCAAACAATGTAGACTTGTAGAGAGATATATTGAGAAATTAGAGAGATTGTAGGAAGATTTGTGAGAAAGATGAAGAGAGAATGAGTTATTTATAGTTGAAAAATTGGGTTAAAGTGTAAATATAATAACTTATGGGTTAAAAATAAATATTAAGAGGTAGGGGGGGCTAAAATGGCCGTTGACCAACGGCCATAATCTAAAATGGCCGTTGGTGCAACGGCCATTTTTGCAAAGGGGGGAAAAAGGCGGGGTCGGGGTCGGGGCGGGCTCGGGTCTCGCGGGCCTGGGGCGGGCTCGGGTCTCGCGGGACGAGACATCGTCCCGTCCCGAGTTCGAGTCCCGCCCCCGTTATTTTTTTTTTTTGGCGGGGTCGGGGCGGGCTCGGGCTATCCCGGCCCACTGGTCAGCCCTAAAATATAGGAAACAATATATTATCTACCCATAATTAAAATATTTCCATATATTGTGTAAATATAATTATGATAAGACTAGGATTCCTCTTTTGTATAGACTTAGAATTTCTATTGTATGAATATTGTACTCTATATATACCTTCATATTAATGAAAGACCCTCAAGAGAGATTAATTTCATCTAACAAGTACTGAACCTACACCAACAAAAATCATCAGTAGGAACTGAACCTACACCAACAAGAATCATCAGTAGGTACTGAACCTACACCAACAAGAATCATCAGTAGGAACTGAACCTACACCAACAAGAATCAGCAGTAGGTACTAAACCTACACCAACAAGAATCACCAGTAGGAACTGACCTACACCAATAAGAATCACCAGTAGGTACTGAACCTACACCAACAAGAATCACGAGTAGGAACTGGTACTGAACCTACAACAAGAATCAGAGTAGGAACTGAACCTACACCAATTATGAATTGGGCGACCATCATTCAGCCATGGATACTTGAGTATTAAAGCAAGATCTTTAAGCTGGTGTTGTGTTCTGTTTGTACAGGAATGCTCCAACATAAATAAGGAAGGCTTAAGCAAGACAGCATACATAAAAACATCTTATGTCACAGGTCATATTCTTCATTACATGCAACAAATAAGTACAGCGTTAAGTTAGTCAGCAGCTCTCTCACCTACAAAATACTACTCCATGTGAAAATACACTTACAGAAAACAAACGAAACACAGGAAGTGACCGTCTCATCTTAACTCACAGGATGATGACCTGAGGCCTCAACAAGATTAAATCCCATGACTGAAAACATTTCGTACTGCTAATTACTAATTGCTCATAGTTCTGTAGAGCCGGTTCTCATCTTCTTTCCTAGGTTGCCAGCAGCATCTGAAGCCTTCTCTTTAGCAGCTTCATACTTTTCCTTAGCTTGCTCAGTCATAGTATCCTTGGCGGATTTATAGGTTTCGTGAACCTTTGATTTTGCAGCTTCATATTCATCATATGTTTTATCTTTCCCTTTGGGCAATACATCCCTTGTCGAGTCTTTCGTATCAGTAGCCATTTTTATGGTGTCATAGGCGTTGGACGCTTTATTTTTCACCGTGTCTTTCGCATTAGCAGCACCATTAGAAGCCATGTCCATTGCTTGATTCATCTTATCGGATGCGTACCTGTAAGCATCATTGGCGCTGTCTTTGGCCTCGCCTGCCATGTCTGAAGCCTTGCCCATGGCTTGACCCGCTTTGTCAGTAGCGGAACCATACGTGTGGCTAGCTTTTTCTTGCATTTCCCCCTTGGAGTTGCTGCCCATTTGCGAAGCTGCAGTCATGCCATCATCCACTTTCTGAGAGGCAAAGTCATAGGCCTCGGAAGCTTTATGTTTGGCTCCTTCTTTGGCATCAGCTGCCATGTCGGAGGTCGTGTTCATCGCACTGCCTGCCTTATCGGAGGCAGAGTCATAAGCATCATGAACTTTCTCTTTTGCTTTATAGTTGGGGTCACCTGCCAAACCGGAGTCCACTACAATGTTATGCATATATAATGACGAAGTACAACATAGCTAAATATGAAATTCCCGTGGCTAAAGTGCATCAGTAGTCATGTTTATAATTGACATATGTTACCTGCTTTCTCCGATGCAAATTCATATGCACTGGATGCACTATATTTCCCTCTCTCTGAGGCACGGTGAGCCATCTCAGCTGCTGCATCCATAGCTTGATTTGCCTTCTCGGAAGCAACATTCTTCGCGTCACCTAATTTGTCGGATGCCATGTTTGCCATTCCGCTAGCCTTTTGAGAAGGCTCTGAAATCAAAACTGATCATTAGTACCTCTTGAGGTTTAGATGCTGAGAATTGCATTCCTTTGTGCTTCATCTCAATCCTCGTCGAGGAAATTAAAGGGGATTACCATACGCAGTAGAACTTATAGTCTCTCTAGCATCCGATGCTGCATCTTTCGCATCTTCTTGATACCTGAAAATTGCAGCAACTAAATCCCATAAATTTGAGACTCCCACACGATCTTGGAACCGCTGACATATCATTTAACAATTACGGGCATACTCATGTTACACTAAGAAGCTCAATATGAGTTGTTTTATCAAGATATCATACATTTCAACCATTGGTAGTCAACAAATTAAAGAGGGAACTTCCGTTAGCAAACAAGCAAATTGCATTTACTTGGTAAAACTTACAATCTTATAAGCAATTCTCTCTCACACAAAAAAGGAATTCTAAATCTCTCATCACCAAGTGCAATGTTCCTTTTTTTTAAGAACTTTCTTTTTATTCATTACAACGGAGTGAAGGAAGAACAATGTGGAGACTTCCACCAGTACTACCGAATCCAAAGTAGAATCTCTTGTAAGTTTGGGTTTCATACTTTTCAGGTATGTACAAGATGGCATAACAAAAAAAGGTTGTATCCATAGTTCTTCCGTAAGTAGGTATAACTTAGAAGAGCTTATGTTTTGTGCACCGGCCATGTAAATAATTTCCCCCCATCAAGTTAAGTTGACCTACTACAATAACTAACCAACCTCCAATCTAGGCTGGTGTTTGACCTATAAAATAAGGTAACTTGTAAAGCCAGTAAACTTACATAGATAAGGCAATCTTTTTAAGACGTTAAGAGTATATAATGTGAACGCATCTAGTCATCTTGGTAGGCATTTGACCATAGATTCCAAATATTTTTCATTTCATTTGAAATTTATAGAGTTCAAGTTCTAAATGGAGTTATGTTTGGTTATACTTTTTGCAAAAAAAAAATAATTGAAATAATGTTCATGCTTGAATATATTTAAATACAACTTCAAAAGTAAAAAGTGAGCTGAAAAACATGTAATAAGTTGTTTACAAATTTGGAATACTTCAACTTTGATTTGAATATTTTCATGGTCAAACAATGATTTTCAAATAAAGTGAAAAGTTATTCCAAAAGAAGTGAAATTTTTTTGGCCAAACAAGTCCTTAGTATTAGATCCACATATTACCTTCAAAGAAACTTTCTATTCTTTTATTTCTTAGACGAAAAAAGCCTATAGTGACAGAGTTGGGTGAATCACTACCCCTATATATTATTAATCAAACGGGGATAACAAGTTAACAATCTCTTTGATTCATTAGTTCTACCACATCTAAATAATAGGAACGGACAGTACATCTAAACAGAGTAAAGGTTCGCAAGTCCATTAATAAAACTAGGAAAGCAATTGCATCTTTTGCTATATTACTTGGATAAAACCAACTAGACTGACCTCGCGGATAAATTAGAAATACAGTAACAAAAACAACAATTTGACCAGAAAATGTGATTGCATAATAAGGTCTAAATTGAACAGATTGACCAAAGCTTGAATTGAGCTAACATGAAACCAACTAGGCGGACCCTCCTAAAAAATCTTCGCATCATCCAAAATGCACCTGAAAATGCATTTTCGGAGGATCCAACGCATTTTTTTTAAAATTAGAGTTAACATAAATTTGTACAGCTTTGTTTTATGTGCAATTGTAAGAACAAAGCACATAACCATCAGTTATCGTCCAGCGGTTAGGATATCTGGTTTTCACCAGGAGATTGTAACCAAATTTCTTTTTGTAGAAGTCCTTAACATTTTGATACTCTTTCTTTTGTGGACCTATTTAGGATATAATCAACTAACGTCTAACATTGAACAATTACTGCATGCAATTATTATTTTTTTAACTTAAAGAATCTTTACTATATCAACACACAAAATAAGACTTTAACAATTAACCAAAAAAAAAAACCACGGTACTACATGCAATCATTAGTTTTTAGCTTCAAAAAATAAATCGCCTACATTTTGATAATCTTTTTTTTTTCTCGAGGAGGATAATTAACTAACGTTTAATATAAACAGTTACTACATGTAATTAATTTTTTAGGTAAAAAATATTTTAGATAAACTAAAACTATAGTAACAATTAACAGACAAGTCGACAGTACTACTAGTAAATAAAACTGCAAGAATTGCTTACTTGGAGAATTTACCAGATGAACCCAATTCTTTAGCACTTTGCATTGCCTTTTCGCCTCTGATCTTCATCTCTCCAGTAGCCAAATTCGTTCTCTGTTTCGCATTCTCCACGGCTTCATCGCCCCAACACCAACAAACACATAACATCACCGCCACACATAGTACAAACAATGCTGTCCTCTTCACCATTTCTAGTACTATAATCCTAAAAAATATTACTAACGTAACTTCAAACAATATTTAAAACTAAAATTAGTAACAGCAAATGAAGAGATAGATTTTGTCGAATTTTTCGGATATTTATGTAATGAATTGCGAGAGAGTTGAGGTGAAAGAAGAAGATATATAAAAGTGGATTTTAGAAGTTTGAAAATTAAAAGGGCGGTTGGTTGGACACGTTGCATTATCTTGGGTGGTGTGTAACGTGTTGTTCTCTAATTTTGCCACGTATTGTCGGTTTGCCACGACGACTGACTGAGTCATTGCTACTGGATATGTTTTCTTTGTTCTTTTGTGTATGTAAATTCTTGAAGTTTTACACGCTGGCAAACCAACTTCCACTAACGTATTTATTTATTTTCGGACATTTCATATCAACGGGGGAGCTCAGCCCAACATTTTAATCTAAATTGATGGTTAATCGAGTAAACTATTCAAGTCCTTAAAAATACGTTGCGAGTATATGTGATTGACTTTGATAATTATTTAAATCAGATCTTTTTATTACCGGAGTTTGCATGCACCAACCGTTACCAGTCGAGCATTGAAATAGTTCCATTCAAGGCCTAATATGGGAAGAGGTATCATTCTCCGGTTGATTAGTTCGAGGCTTTTAAGATTAGGCAGTGGGGTACGAATTTATTGTGAGAGTCGCCGTACAATGTTAAGTTGATATCCAGCTTTTCGACTTACGCCAGACTACTCTTGATGATAGTAGTCCTGGTTCCTCAGCACTACTACCAGTAAATCGCGGGATGTGTCTGAATGACCATTGTTTGAGAATAGAGCAATTGATATCATCTACAAGGTCCTCTCAGAAAAGAGCAAATTGCTCTCACCAGAATTTGAACTCACGCGGCATGCTTCTAGCTGAATTTTAAGTTCTCCTTCTTTGCCATCCAGCTATGCTCGGAAGACGAATATTTATCTTTTTTCCATTAGCAATCCTTTTGTCTTAGTCCATATAAGAGAAATAGCACAAATATATATATCCGGAAAAAATTGGCTCTTTCTCCTATTTTTTCTTTTTATTTCCTTTTTCTCCATGTTTTTATGTGTTATGAAAAATTAAAGACTCATATCGATTTGTGACTGATTTGAATTGATTTGGTTCACGAAATTAGTTGAAAAATATCATTGTGTGAACTTTTGTTGAGTTTGATTGTTAAAGACTTCAGTTGAATTACTATTAAAATTTGTTAAGGTGGTATCCAAATGACAGATATTAAATTTAGAGCTGATTTTAATTAATTTAGATCAATTTTGAAGCAAAAACACATTGGAAAAAAATCTCAATTTTTTTCCAACATCATAGTATTTGCTAATAATTTGTTCCAAAATTATGATATAATGTATACAAACTCCGGTCAGTCATCAGAACTTGTAACAAACTCATTCATTAGAATTTCTAGTAATTCGTCAAATTTTTTGTACTAAATCCTGATGATCCCCCGTGAATTTGAAAAAATAATCTTCGAGTGATTTACCAGAAATTGAACTCTAACGTTTAGCATATAAATTATATCTGCACACAACTTCTTTTTAACAAAATCAAAAGTTAAAATAGCAGCGTCAAATGATCTTATTTGTATAAATTTAATTAAGTATGGTCCAAGAAGTATGCCGTACAGGCTTAACTATTGGAAATTAGATGTCCAGTTGCCCACATGAGATCCATTGAATGGTACTCTTGACTCGTTACACAAATAACCACTTTCATGACCTTGTGTAAAAAAGTTGACTGCATAAACATTTGGCGACATTCGCGCAAATGTTCCTCTTTAAGATGGTCTTTAATTTTTGACCCTTAAATTTGTAATATTTAATTTTTATTTTTTAATATTTTTTGGACAGACATAAATTGAATTTCGCAAGGCATAGTTTATGTTTAACTTTGGCATATGTATCATAACATCTACACAAATTATGTAGGACAGGGAAAAACTTTCAACACTCAACATAATCTAAAAAATGACATAATTTTAGATTTCGCTCGGTATAGTTTACGTTTAACTTCGGCATATGTATCATAACATCCACACAAATTATGCCTGATAAGGCAAAATTTTCAACACTCGACTTAATCTGAAAAATACTACTATAAAATTTATGCCGCATAACTTAATTCGTACAGAATTTTTGTCGGACGAGGCAAAAATACAATTTGCAAAAATAAAAATGTTACAGGAATTAAACCTTGCGAAACAAATCTGAATATTTTTATTAAATAAGTCACATACACAAATTAAAGACCAATGCGTTTGAAGAAATCCGTGCAAAAAATGGAAATTTTGAAGTAGTCACTAAATTTGGAGTTTAAAACTCAAAATTAATAGTATCCAGATTTAAATTTTTAAAAATTGGCCATCTTCTATATATATAAGGTCATAAAACTGATTACCTGGTATAAAGTATTGGAATCTAGTAGCTCAATTGGTTGTCTATCTGAATTTTCACCTTGTTGGTGAGGATTCAAATTTCACATTGTAATTTCCTTCCATTTCCCCTTCTTCTACCTCTATGGTAATACAAAAAAAAAATTAAAAATAAAATTGACTTTAAAAGTTAGGAAGTGCAGTAGTTAACTCGTTTGCAGTCGTGTCATTGCCTATTTTAGACATCTTTGATATGTGGGTCTCCATTGTTATTTGCATCTAATTAAAAGACGAGGAGTACAATACTAGACTATAACGTTTGAATAAGAATTCAAAATGTCTTTCAAATATGGGTTTAAGACTTTAAGTGATATATTTTGCTCTTACGAGTCGTTTGAACATGATTTGAAATTATGAAATGAAATCACGATTATTTGAAGTTGAAGTTGTTGTTGTGCCTGTGTTCAAAAATCAGGAAAAAACAGAAACCAAACGGAAAGACAAAAACCAGAAAAAACAGAAACTGGAAAAATAATACAGAAGTAAGAAAATATCCGAGACCACAGAATTCACTGTGTGTCCTTAAGGAATTTAATCCCCTCACTGTACCCGAGGTTATGGATTACTTCCTCCCATGATAAAACGGATATACCTGTCGCAGGAGTAGCGGTACGTCAAACGCCTTCGATTTCGACGAACTCAAAGTTGGCAACGAAACACAGTAAGACTCGATAGTTTTATTTGTGAAAAAGAATGCAGAATTTTAGATGCAGAAATTTTTGGTTTTTGGTATCTTTAAAATGAGGCATTGCCTTAGTTTATATAGCCTTGAAGGTGCCTCTTCTAATAGGTTGGTGATCGTTGGAAAGGTTGCCTTCCATTTCTCATTCACACCAACTTGGCTAGTTTTATTCATTAACTAGCTTTAACAATCCCCACATGAATGGGGAATGGTTATATGATGAAAAACATGCATGACAAAAACTGCGTGTGATTCGTAGCAAGGATTAATCGCATCTGGATAAGTAGATTTCTCTTTGAACTTTCCGTAGTGAACATATGTCGGATATACTCGGTCAATCGGTAGATGTGATATCCTTGAACCGTAGAGCTTTGGTGTATACCTAGACAACCACATGTCACACAATTAACCCTTTAACCGTCTTTGGTTCTCATTGTTTTGTTCGTTTGACCATGAACACTTTGCCTGGTTCATAAGTGCGTAGAGAATTGGCCTTACATAATTCTCCTTGAAGCGGCTTACACTTCACACTTACATAGGTGATTCCTAAATGTGTCATCCCGTAGATACACTATTTGATATACCCCGTACCAAACTTAGGAACCATTAAAAAGCCGCAATGCTTTATCCTGGTACTGAACATTGTCTCATCACGAGAATGGACCAAAGAGTTATTGTGACAATGTTGAACCGTCATTAATGACTTTGTTTGATCTCTTTGAACCTAGATCTCGGGATCTTCAGTCTTCTAGGTAGAGTTACCGTCACGATGACTTGTCCTCGGCCATAGTCCCATTCCCCTTGATGATCTTTCAACTACCTCTCTAGTTAGGCCTTTAGTTAGTGGATCCGACACATTATCTCTTGACTTAACATAGTCAATTGTGATAATTCCACTAGAAAGTAGTTGTCTAACGGTATTATGTCTTCGTCGTATGTGACGAGACTTTCCGTTGTACATAAGGCTCCCGGCTCTTCCTATTGCCGCTTGGCTATCGCAATGTATGCATATAGGAGCCAACGGTTTGGGCCAAAATGGAATATCTTCTAAGAAATTCCGGAGCCATTCAGCTTCTTCACCGGCTTTGTCTAAAGCTATGAACTCAGATTCCATTGTAGAGCGGGCGATACATGTCTGTTTGGATGACTTCCAAGACACTGCTCCTCCACCTATGGTAAAAACATATCCACTTGTGGATTTAGTTTCAGTTGAACCGGTGATCCAATTTGCATCACTGTATCCTTCAATAACTGCAGGATACCTGTTATAATGCAAAGCAAAGTTTTGAGTATGTTTTAAATACCCCAAAACTCGTTTCATTGCCAGCCAATGTTTTTGGTCGGGATTACTAGTGTAGCGACTTAGTTTACTTATAGCACATGCAATATCAGGTCGCGTACAGTTCATGATATACATCAAACTTTCCAACACTCTGGCATAATCCAATTGAGAATGACTTTCACCTTTATTCTTTGCAAGAGCAAGGTTCATATCAATTGGCGTCTTTGCAACTTTAAAGTCCAAATATTTGAACTTTTCAAGTACCGTTTCAATATAATGAGATTGAGACAATGCTAGACCTTGAGGAGTCTTATGGATTTTAATTCCCAGAATTAAATCGGCAACTCCTAAGTCTTTCATATCAAACTTACTCGCAAGCATGCGCTTAGTAGCATTTATGTTAGCAATGTCGTTACTCATTATCAACATATCATCCACGTACAAACAAACAATGACTACGTGGTTTGGAGTGTTCTTAATGTAGACACATTTATCACACTCATTTATCTTGAATCCATTTGACATTGTATGGTCAAATTTTGCATGCCACTGTTTGGGTGCTTGTTTTAGTTCGTAAAGAGACTTAACAAGTCGACACACCTTCTTCTCTTTCCTGGAACTACAAACCCCTCAAGTTGTTCCATGTAAATTTCTTCCTCTAACTCTCCATTTAAGAAAATTTGTTTTCACATCCATTTGATGGATTTCAAGACCGTACACGGCGGCTAACGCTACTAACACCCGAATGGATGTAATCCTCGTTACCGGCGAGTATGTATCAAAGTAATCAAGACCTTCTCGTTGTCTAAACCCTTTAACAACTAGTCTTGCCTTATATTTATCAATAGTACCATCAACTTTCATTTTCCGCTTAAAAATCCATTTGGAACCTAAAGGTTTATTCCCTGGAGGAAGGTCAACCAATTCCCAAGTATGGTTGTTTAATATGGATTCTATCTCACTATTGATTGCCTCTTTCCAAAATTGAGCTTCCGATGAAGACATAGCTTCGTTGAAGGTTCGAGGCTCATTCTCCAACAAAAATGTTAGAAATTCTGGTCCAAATGAAGTAGACGTCCTTTGACATTTGCTGCGTCTCGGTTTTTCCTCATCAGGAATATTCTCCTTTGTTTCTTCCCGAGGTCGTTTAGATTCTTTGCTAGACGACTCACATTCCTTTTTATACGGATATATGGTTTCAAAGAAGTCAAGATTATCCGATTCAATTACCGTATTTACTGAATGTCGGGATTTTCTTATTTGTGAACTAGAAATCGATATGCCTTACTATTTGTGGCATATCCTATGAAAACACAATCAATGGTTTTAGGTCCTATTTTTACCCTTTTGGGTTTAGGAACTTGCACCTTGGCCAAACACCCCACACTTTGAAGTATCCCAAATTGGGCTTCCTTCCTTTCCACTTTTCGTATGGAATAGATTTTGTTTTGCTATGGGGCACTCGATTGAGTATTCGGCTAGCTGTTAGAATGGCTTCCCCCCACAAGTTCTGGGGTAAACCATAACTTATTAACAGGGCATTCATCATTTCTTTCAGGGTTCTATTTTTCCTTTCCGCAATTCCGTTTGATTGTGGCGAGTAAGGGGCAGTTGTTTGATGAATAATGCCATATTCCAAACATATTTGTTCAAAAGGAGATTCATATTCACCGCCCCTATCACTCCTTATCATTTTAATCTTTTTGTTAAGTTGAGTCTCAACTTCAGTTTTGTATTGTCTGAATGCTTCAATTGCTTCATCTTTACTATTAAGTAAATAAACGTAGCAATACCGCGTACTTTCGTCAGTAAAAGTTATGAAATACTTCTTTCTACCGCGAGATGGGATTGACTTCATGTCACAAATATCTGTATGGATTAAGTCTAAAGGACTTGAATTCCTTTCAACTGACTTATAAGGATGTTTAACATACTTAGACTCAACACGTATTTGACATTTTGATTGATTGCATTCAAACTTAGGCAATACTTCCAAACTAATCATTTTTCGCAAGGTTACGTAATTGACATGTCCTAAACGTGAATGCCATAAATTATTTGACTCAAGTAAGTAAGACGAAGCGAAACTTTATTATTTTTGGCAACGACCATTGCATTCAGTTTGAAAAGGCCCTCTGTGAGGTAACCTTTTCCTATGTACATCTCGTTCTTACTTATTACAACCTTGTCAGAAACAAAAACACACTTAAAACCGTTCTTTACTAGAAGCCCGGTAGATACTAGATTTTTCCTAATTTCAGCAGGATGACAGACGTTATTAAGAGTCACCACCTAGCCAGATGCCATCTTCAGCAGTATCTTTCCATAACCTTCAATTTTGATTCTGCGAATTTCCCATATATATGGTATCGTCGGGCCCGGCGGGAGCATATGAAGCAAAGGCTTCTCTAACAGCACAAATGTGGCGAGTGGCGCCAGAGTCAATCCACCACTCTTTCGGATTTCCCACTAAGTTGCACTCAGACAACATAGCGCACAAGTCATCAACTTCCTCGTTTGTTTCAACCATATTAGCCTGAGCCTTCTTCTTTACCTTTTTCGGAGCACGACAGTCTGCAACTTTGTGTCCGATTTTTCCACAATTGTGGCAGTTTCCTTTGAATTTCTTCTTGTTGGGATAGCTCCTTGGTCCCGATGCATTTTTCCTCTTTTTCAGATTAGTTGGGGCAGCTTCAACAATATGTGCTCCCCCTATGGTTGATCTCACATTTGCCTTCTTCTCCGCTGCCTTGTTATCTTCCTCGATTCTCAAACGGACGATGAGATCCTCCAGTGTCATCTCCTTTCGCTTGTGTTTCAAGTAATTTTTGAAGTCCTTCCATGAAGGAGGCAGCTTCTCTATTACTGCCGCAACTTGAAACGCCCCACTAATCACCAAACCTTCAGCGAGTAGATCGTGGATGATAACCTGCAACTCTTGAACTTGAGTAACAACAGACTTGCCATCTACCATTTTGTAGTCCAGAAACTTGGCAGCGATAAATTTCTTTAATCCAAAGATCTTCTGTTTTATCTTTCTTCTCCAACGCATCTCATAGATCTTTTGATGTTTCCACATTACTATAGACGTTGTAAAGATCATCCTCCAGTCCGCTAACAGTATAAGTCTTGTACAAAAAATCTGAGTCCTGTCATGCGTCGAGTACAACAAAACGTTCATTCTCGGTGTTGATTCCTAAGCAAAATCGGAACGACCTCCTTAATAAACTTTTGGAGGTTTAAAGTAGTTAAATAGAAGAACATCTTTTGTTGCCATCGTTTGAAATCAATTCCTGAATTTTCCAGGCTTCTCTGCGAGCCGGTCTTTGGTGCGATCTGTTGGAGAGGGCCTTGACATTGCTCGTAGAACCAACCATGGGGGCAAGTGTGGCGATGGCGATAGCATTCAAATTTGGAGTCATGTCTCCCATTTCGCCGCAAACGAAGCAACAGAAAAAGTTTAATAAGCGGTGAAGACTTCAAACCGAATCGGTTTGACAATGCGGATGTAATACACAATGGTGAAGATTTTATTTCTTCAAACCGAATCAAGGTTACACAAACAGATTTAAAATCCTTGAAACGAAATGCAGGAAATTGTATGTTGTATACTTGATGAAGTTTTTATATCTTCAAATCAAGTACCCAAATGAGTAGAAAATTATAAAAACTTTAATCTCAACCGGAGTAAAAAATTCGAAGATTTTAGTCTCCAAACAACATATTAGTTCGTTACACCGAAACAACAAACACTTTTTTTTTCCAGTAAATTGTATGTTGTATACTTGATGAAGTTTTTATATCTTCAAATCAAGTACCCAACGGAGTAGAAAGTTATGGAAACTTTAATCTCAACCGGAGTAGAAAATCCGAAGATTTTAGTCTCCAAACAACATACAAGTTCGTTACATCGAAACAACAAACATACACCTTTTTTTTTTCCAGTAAATTGTATGTTGTATACTTGATGAAGTTTTTATATCTTCAAATCAAGTACCCAAAGGAGTAGAAAGTTATGAAAACTTTAATGTCAACCGGAGTAGAAAATCCGAAGATTTTAGTCTCCAAACAACATACACTTTTTTTTTTCCGACAACGTTCTGTAATTGTTAAACAAGAACAAATGAATACAGAAATAATGATTAAATTCCTTAAGCTTGTTGTTGTGCCTGTGTTCAAAAATCAGGAAAAAACAGAAACCAAACAGAAAGACAAAAACCAGAAAAAACAGAAACTGGAAAAATAATACAGAAGTAAGAAAATATCCGAGACCACAGAATTCACTGTGTGTCCTTAAGGAATTTAATCCCCTCACTGTACCCGAGGTTATGGATTACTTCCTCCCAGGATAAAAGGGATATACCTGTCGCAGGAGTAGCGGTACGTCAAACGCCTTCGACTTCGACGAACTCAAAGTTGGCAACGAAACACAGTAAGACTCGATAGTTTTATTTGTGAAAAAGAATGCAGAATTTTAGATGCATAAATTTTTGGTTTTTGGTATCTTTAAAATGAGGCATTGCCTTAGTTTATATAGCCTTGAAGGTGCCTCTTCGGAATAGGTTGGTGACTGTTCGGAAAGGTTGCCTTCCATTTCTCATTCACACCAACTTGGCTAGTTTTATTCATTAACTAGCTTTAACAGAAGTTTTGTTTGGAAAAAATAGTTGTTTAGAATAAGTAGTTATTAACTTATTACTGCTACAGTTTTCTAGAATAAGTAGTTGTTTAGTTACAGGAGGAGTCTAAAAGTTGATTTAGTATAATATTTAATTTTTTAATTTTAATAAGAGTCTACACTTTAGCTGTAGGAGTAGTATACTACTTTATTTTATGTGACTATATAAAGGCTTATGATTAGTAAATTTTAGATGAGACAACTTTCATTCATATTTTTTACCTTATTGTTTGCATCTCTCCAAAAAAATCACAACACAAAGTGATTGTGTTGAGTCCCACATCGACTATGAGAATGAAATTTAGACTCTTATATAATATCTTGGCAAATTCTCACCCCGTGAATTCACTATTGGAGTTGAATTAGATTTATTATTCATTAACATAATATCCGAGTCAAGCGTATCCCAAATTTATTATTTATTTCAATGTTGGTCCCAATCTTAATATTGTTCAACGTCAGCTATGGGGCGGAAACTTAGACTGTTTAATTATTTTATTTTCATTTATATTTGAACAATATAATCATACTATCGCCATAATTGAGGTATTTGTAGTTTCATGATCAATTACTATTAAGGTTAAAATGGAAAAAATATATATATTTTATTTTGAGCTTTTAAAACAACTAATAAGAGATAATTTAAAACGGCGAAAATACTAAATATAAAAAATATCATACTAACTGAGAAAGAAATATCACGTAGATTAAGATAAAGGGAGCACTAATTTTCTTCATAAAACGTGTGAGTGAAAGACAAAGATTCAAGGGAAAAGGGTCAAAAATATTCTTCTACTTTTATAAATTGGCTATTTTTACCATTCGTTACAAGTTGACATGAAATATACGTCTACCGTTAGTAAAATATTCAAAAATACCCCTCATTTTTAACATATTCTCACATAAGCAAGCCTAGTCAATGAAATTGGGTGACATGAGCACCAAATGACATTTAACTTATTCTATGTGGCGCCTACGTGATAATTTTTTCAAAAATAATATGAAAAATTGATTTTCCTAAAAACAAATATGGAAAATGGATTTTATTAAAAATCTATTTTTTTTTATTTTATAAAACCCATTTTTTTAAATTATTCATGAAGATTGGATTTTTATTAAAAAATCCGGAACATGATTCTTTTAATCTGGAAAACTGTAAAGTATTTTTGTTTAAAGAAGTTGTCTTAAATTTTTTTAAATCTGGAATATTTTCAAAAATAAAAACTGGTTTTTAAAAAAGAAATATATTGAAAACCGTTTTTATTTTTAAATATGCAAAAACAATTTTCCAAATTTATAAAATAATCCAGTTTTTTTCAAATTGAAAAAGATCCCTTTTTTCCAGATTTATAAAAAAGACAGTTTTCCAGATTAAAAAAATATTTTCCAACTATTTTAATAAAAAAATCCAATCCAATTTTCCAGAATTTTTTTTATAAAAACAGGTTTTATAATATAAAAAAATTCAGATTTTTATTAAAAGCAGTTTTTTCCAGATTTGTTTTTTTTTTTCAAAAAAATCAATTTTTCATATCTTTTTAAAGAAAAATTGTCACGTAGGTAGGTGTCATATAGAATAAGTTAAATGTCATGTGACCTCCATGTCACTCAATTCCAATGACTAGACTTATTTATGTAGAAATATATTAAAACTAAGAGATGTTTTTTGGAATACTTTACTAATAATGGGGTATATTGACCCCAACGTAAAAGAAAATTGATAGATTTGATCCCAATTTATAATGAAAAATAAAAATATTTAATTTATAAAAATAAAGAGATATTTTTAACCATTTTCCCAAAATTTAAATTAGAGTACAAAGAAAGGGTAGATAGGTTCTTTTTCAAATAAGATATCTTCTTTTTCACTTTGAGAACGTAAGCGTGAATAGAAAACAGAGAAAGGAAGGCGTAGGAGATTCTGTCTCAAGTCAAAGTCTATCTTCTTTCTTCCATTTGTCTTCTTTTGGGATCAAGTCATGAACAATTTTTATTATATTATATTAATATTTGTGGTAGTTGATTAACTTATTTCTTTGCTAATAGAAGCATTATTGAAAGAAATAATCTCTTTGATTATTTTCATTAATGAAAAAGTATATATATAATTTAAAATTTTTTTTATTTTTATTCTACTTCCAAACTCTATTCTAGTAGTACAAGAATCATATAATTATAGTAAGTGTACAATGTTAATTAATATAATTATTTACACTATAATTGAGATATAAAATCGTAATATATACTTAATTATGGGAAGTGTATATCACTGTACACTACTACACCAAACCGTGTATATTCTATATTTATCAATTATCTTATTCTCCATTTTAGAAGCCGCCTCCCTCCCTTTCTCCTCCCTCCAAAAAAAAAAAGAGAGAAAACGATTGCATCGGAATTGATAAAATAAGGTCTAGCCCCTCTTGTTTGAACTTCTCTTTTAACAATTAATTTTATTATTAATGAAAAGGCAACTAAACACACTGTCTAATGATATAAATTTATTTTGACAAAAAAAAGACCCCAAGATGTTGATATTTGCATAGCAAAGGGTAGGAAAGGGGTTTGGAATCTTCTACATGAGAATAAGAATCATCGAACGCAAAAACAGTGTTAAAATTTTAAATTTCAAAAAAATCTTCGAATTCATGATAAATGATTTATATATCCTAAGTAAATTCTTAACACAAATATAAAATTTATATAAAAAAAATTATTGTATTTTTCCGAACACATTAAAATGCTAGCTCCACCTAAAGCTTCTTACAATTAGGATAGGTGTCCATAAGTCTTTGTTGCGGAGTACCAGTAACTAAACTAACACATAATTATACATACAACGTAGAATATTAATGTTACAACATTATTTGCAACAAGATAACCCTGTAGGCATGTTAAAAGAATCTAAATTAAATAAGTGCAAATAATAAATTTTGAACGCAGTAAATCAAATGAATTATGATAGAATTTCAAACATAAACTCAAATAAAGTTTAAATATCGAATCAGTCTCTTGAAAACTATATATATACAACTGTTGGAAATTTGCCTTTGGCGGGGAGGTGCGTCCACCCATATTTAATGAATTAAACACTAGTGTTCCGCATGTTGGAGGCTTTGTCTCTTCTCACATGCATGATCTACGAAGTGAGTAGATGACCGTAGGGCCAAGAATCATCAAATTTCGTTGAGAAATGAAAGAGATATTGGTCCACGAAGTAAGGTGTTTGAGGCATGGAAATATGGTGTGGGACAAATCTACCACATCGGTGGGAATAAGAAGAATTGCTCTCTATATAAGTCTCTAATGTGGTAAAGGGTTTGGGACCCCAAGGGGTATCCCATGTGTTTAAAGGAGGGAGGACCTAGATGTGCTTGGGTTCAAGGCTAAGCCCACACGCGCGCCGTCCCGTCCGGTCCGGTGTGGACTGTGGGCTGTGGGGACTTTCTGATATTATCTTTTTGGATCCCAGATTGCTTAATATTTACAGTTTGGTCCCTAAAGTTTCTAGAAAGTTGATTTTGGGGTGACAGAACTTTCTACCTACCATTGAACTATTTTTTGGGGCATTAATCAGCCATTACTTGCCTGATTAACTCCTCCATAATCAGCCCTTCTTCAATGGCCATGAACAGTCCTTAAACCTGCCATTAATCTGCCTCCCTAATGGCCATTAACAACCCTCAATAATGGCTATTAACAGCCTTGTTTGTGGCTGTTGGGCAGCCTCCTCCTTGCTATATATTGAGCTATTTTGGCTCAATAACGTGAGAGATACAGACACAGAAAATAGCACAAACAGATCACGAAACAGTGAGCAAAACGGTGTTGAAAAACAGTGAGGAAAGACTCACATATACATAAGATATACACAACAGAGACACACTATATACACAGAGACAAAACAGAAGAGAAGATAGAAACTCTTCCTTCCTTTCCATTTCTTCAGCAAATCGATTCATATTTATTTTATTCGCCAGGCTCAACCTATTGACTTTGTAGCGTTGAGATTAAAGTGTTGTTTTATCTTGGAGACTATTGCCCTCTAACGTAAAAGCATATATACGGGACACTCTTGTCTTAAGGACAGAGTGCAATCACTTCGACTCAACACACAACGTTGTAACCATCCAGATTTAGTTGTTTCTTGATTTCAGGTTATCAAAATTCAAGACACAACAAGCTTGCGGCAGTTTTGAAGATTGACCATTTATTTATCATTTCGAACACTTGTAATAGTTATTTACTTCCCGTACTGCTTTATAAAGTACAATAGAGAACCAACAACAACAACAACAATAATAACAACATACTCAGTAAAATCTCACAACGTGGGGTCTGGGAAGGATAAAATGTACGCAGAAAACTATATATATGATTATGTTATATTGTTATTTATTGCATCATGTTTATTGTTTGACTAATCTAATTCTTAGCACTTATATCTCTAGTTATTTAATTTCCTCTACTTATGTTCATGCATATAGATCTATATATAATAGGAGTATTATTTTCTGAAAGAAAATTTAGCCTTTTCTAAATGCGTATTCCTGTTTAAGGGGATAACTTATGCGACTTTGTTACCTATTATTACCTAATAAAAACTTTTATAAAACCCTCATTAATGATTAATCAGTCTACATCACTGACTTTTCCCTAGTTTACTATACAAGCTCTAATCTATTAAGTGATGCACTGATGTGACAAAAATGAAATTAAAAATAAGAAATTAAGATTAAAGAGGAAAAGAGATTATCTTTTTATTTTATGGGTGAGCGGTTGGTGGCAGGGGTGAGCACGGGTACAGGGTACCCAGATACCCGATCGAAATCGACACTAACGGGTATGTTTCGAGTAGATATATTATAATAACGGGAAGGTTCCGGGTAGTAAAATTAGGAACCGATCAATGTCGGGTCCGATTCCGATTTCGGTAAATAGAGACAGGGTATTCAGACCAGGAACCGATACCCGGAACCTATGAAATATTAAATATTTTTACTTTTTTAATTTCACTCGCAGTCTCTTGCCCTCTTCATTTTCACATTTATCTCTCCACTCTGCACTCTCTTCCTCTCCAATCAAAGCAACAAATTCAATCTCTCCTCCATCGACACACACCACAGCAGGTACTATTTTCCCAACTTCCCTAACCTCTGCGAATTGAAAGTATTTGCCATTAATCGAGTTGTTGCTACCTGCGAATTGGAAGTGTTTGCCAACTTCCCTAACCCCTGCGATCGTGGTTTAACTTTTCATATTCGAGTTGCTACCTGCACTATCATTTCAATGTAATTTGAGAGGCTGAAACACTGGTTAGGTCACACACACTACACTCCAGTGCCCAACATGTGTTCGATAATTTGCCACACCGAATTTGGCCCTAATACAGCAAATTCAATTAGGTATTTTGATAAAATCTAATACAACTACAACTTAGGAAGCACTCTACAGGGTACCCGGGAACCTACCCAAAACCGCAAGGTCCGGGTAGATTTCGGGTAATGATTGCTACGAGTAGGTTCCGGATAGTAAATTTAGGAACCGATCTTTTACTGGGTAGGATTCGGATAGTTCAAAAAAGTTAGGATACCCGAACCCGCTCACCCCTAGTTGGTGGAGCTGATAAATTATTATACAAATTAAACGAGATGTCAACTTCCAAAATAATTGCAACACTGCGACCGCTACTTGCACAAGAAATACTTGAGCAAAGGCGGAATCAATTTTTTTTAATTTACGAATTTAAGATTATAATCTTTTTGCTTACTGTATTCTGAAAAAAAATTATATTAAATAATATTTTTAATATAAAATATAAAATTTGAGTAAAATTATTGAATTTTATCGAACCTTTAACTTTAAGGTTGACTCCGCCGTGGTACTTGAATTATAAACCAATCATGGCCAAAACCAAAACGCACATTGAAGAAAGCGATCGAGAAGAAATATGGAGGCGAATGGTCTAGTTTGTTGCGCTTGAGTGCAGTTAAATTCATTTTTATCGCATAAATTGTAGGGAAAATGTGGGTTGAATTTACTTTTTAGACTATTTGAAATTGAGTAATTTTGCCAATGGTTCAACTTTTGGTTTACTATTACTCTCATTCCGGTTATGAATAATTGTTTTCCCCTTGACCCCCTAATTGGAGCTTCAATATGAGGATAATTTAAAATAATAGGTAAAATTGAGGGGTAATATTTGGTGTTTTTTTTTTTAGAAATTTTTTAACACACGAAGTCCGTCAATTTCACATAGGCACTCTGTTAACTATAACTCTATAAGTACAAAAATGAGATAATTTGTTAACTGTAAATAATGTATAAATAGATCAAAAGTGTAACATATAAAAATTAACCAATTTCAAATAGTTTATGAATAAATTTAAACATTTTTCTTACAGTTAGTTACAAGTTACAATGAAAAAAGATTATAAAACTAAAAATATCTTACTGATTTTCTGAAAAAATGATTATAACAACAACAACAACAACATACCCAATGAAATTCCACAACGTGGGGTCTGGAGATGGTAGAGTATACGCAGACCTTACATTTACCTTGTTAGGTAGATCGGCTGTTTCCTAGAGACCATCGGCTCAAGATAAAGCATAAGCACAAGCAAAATCAAAAGTAAAGCAAGCAAGATCAACGATTAGGAAAAAATTAAAGCAGTATGAAAATTGCTGGTATCAAAATAGAATAAGTCATGATAGCGCATTCCGAAAAAGTATGCATTAACTAACGCAGGTAAATAAGCTAAACAATGTATATTAAATGACACATATCAGCAGAAAACCAGCTACAAATGACTATAAAACAATATTGTGCCTATTTGTATGATAGATTAAGCATGACTACAATAAAAATACTACCCCTACCAGTTTGCAAGTGTGAGTAGGACTACGCTCGACTACCTACTACCCTTCTACCATAATTCGTGTCTTCCACAACCCTCTATCTAAGGTCATGTCCTCAGAAAGTTGCATCTGCGTCACATCCTATCTAATCACATCTCCCCAATACTTCTTTGGTCTACATCTACCCCTTCTGAACCAGTCCATAGCCAACCTTGCACACCTCCGCACTGGAAAAAAATGATTATATAACTAAAAATAACAAGCATTAAAACATACTTGCATTGTGTACTATTCTTTTCCCCACGAGTAACAGCAATATATAAAAGAAAGATTGATGAAAGATACTAGTAAAAAAATTACCACAAGAATTTTTGTGAGTTTAGTTTTCAACAAAAAAAAGTATTTTTTGTTGGAAATTTGCTTTTGGCGGGGAGGTGCGTCCACCCATATTTAATGAATTAAACACTGGTGTTCCGCATGTTGGAGGCTTTGTCCCTTCTCACATGCATAATCTACTAAGTTAGTAGATGACCGTAGGGCCAAGAATCGTCAAATTTCGTTGAGAAATGAAAGAGATATTGGTCCACAAAGTAAGGTGTTTGAGGCATGAAAATATAGTGTGGGACAAATCTACCACATCGGTGGGAAAAAGAAGAATTGCTCTCTTTATAAGTCTCTAAAGTGGTAAAGGATTTGGGACCCCAAGGGGTATCCCATGTGTTTGAAGGATGGAGGACCTAGATGTGCTTTGGTTCAACGCTAAGCCCACACGCGCGCAGCCGCCGCCCTCCCGTCCCGTCCGGTCACGGGTCGTGGGCTGTGGGGACTTTCTGATATTATTTTTTTGGACCCCAAATTGCTTAATATTTACAGTTTGGTCCCTAGAGTTTCTGGAAAGTTGATTTTGGGAAAGACGGAAGGCAGAAACTTTCTGCCTACCGTTTGGACTAATTTTTGGAGCATTAACCAACCATTACTTCGTTGTTAACTCCTCCATAAACAGCCCTCCTTCATGACCATAAATCAGCCTCTCTAAATGGCCATTAACAACCTCTCTAATGCCATTAACAACTCTCCTAATGACTATTTACAACCATATTTGTGGCAGTTGAGGAGTCCCTCTTCCATGCTATATATTTATGCCTCTTTGGCTCAATAACGTGACTGAAAATCATCACATACATCACGAAAAACAGTGCACTTTCAGACAGAAAATAGCACAAAATAGTGAACAAAAATACCACAAAACGGTGACGAAAAACACTGCAAAAATAGTGTGGAAAAACAGTGAGCAAAGACCCTCATATACACAAGATATACACAACAGAGACACACTATATACACATAGACAAAACAGAAGAGGAATCAGAAACTCTTCCTTTTCCATATCTTCAGCAAGTCGATTCATATTTGTTTTCTTCGTCAGACTCAACCTATTGGCTTTGTAGTGTTGAGATTAAAGTGTTGTTTTATCTTGGGAGACTATTGCCCGCTAACGTAAGCATATATACGGGGCAATCTTGTCTTAAGGACAAAGTGCAATCACTCAACTCAACACACAACATTGTAACCATCCAGATTTAGTTGTTTCTTGATTTCAGGTTATCAAGATTCAAGACACAACAAGCTTGCAACAGTTTTGAAGATTGACCATTTATTTATCCTTTCAAACACTTGTAATAGTTATTTACTTCCCGTACTGCTTTATACAATAGAGTACCAATATTTTTTTGGTCAAACAAAAAAAGGATTTGTTGGCTGTAGGGACTGAGGGCCATTACTCGAAATAATTGGTCAAGATATTGATGTGATGTTGCTGAAAAGAACAACGAGGCTAATTGTGAGGGGCATATATTATTATTTCGAATAACAACAAGGCTAATTGTAGGTGACGGAAAAAGTGGATAGCATAAACATCCAAAGACCCTAAGATGTGAATACGAAGGATTCTTATTATGGAGAATTTTAAGGGGAGAATCATATGCTAACCCTTTGGTAGGAAGTATGTTAAGGAGGTGAGTAGCCATTTGTAGAGCATGATGCAAACAAAAAAAAAAGTTACTGAAGCATGAGCCAATAAAGTTCGGACAATATTATTAATGTTATGAATTTTCCGTTCGGCTTTTCCATTTTGTGAGGACGTATGAGGACACGAGAAATGAAAAATTATGCCATTAGCATCACAAAATTCCCGAAACATCCCATTATCATATTCTTTGTCATTATCACATTGAATATTTTTTATTTCCCCTTCGAATTGGGTACGAATGAATGCTCTAAATTGTACGAATGTGGAAAACACTTGAGATTTTTTCGCTAATAGAAAGGTCCATAAAAAATTAGAATAATCATCTAAAAATAAAACAGAATAACGATGGCCCAAAGAACTTAGAACGGGAGACGTCCATAAATCGCTATGAATAATGTCAAAAGGCATCAAAGTACGAGAAGTAGAGGCTACAAATGATAATCTAACATGTTTTCCTAACGGACAGGAATGACAAATTGGAGTACTATGCGTACCCTTGCAAGAAATAAAAAAAATATGCAAAGAAGAAACAATTGACGACCTAGGGTGACCCAAACGTGCATGCCACAAGGAAGGAGCTAGAGTTGCAAATGTCGATGGCATGGCTTAACGCGAGAAACTGGTGGCGGTCGTGAGTGGATAAAGATCTCCCCTACTATTGCATCTCATGAGAGGTATTCCTGTCTTGAAATCCTTCACAGAAAACCCAAATTGATCAAAATTAACAGAAACTCAATTATCAGTGGTGAATTTTTGGACGGAGAGGAGGTAATGTTGCACGGATTCTGAGAATGGACCTGAAAACTGAGGCAGCGGAAGAGAGGAAAATCGGTAGAAGCACCTAGACTTCTGATATCATGAAAGAAATATTTCCTTGATTATTTTCATTAATGAATGAGTATATATACAATTTACAATATCCATAATATGGAAAATCCTGTTTCTATTCTACTCCCAAAATTCTATTCTATTTGTACAAGAATTCTACAATTATAATAAGTGTACAATGCTAATTAAATACAAATAACATATTACCAAAATGAGATATACACGACTGTGTATACCGTGTATATTACGGTCTCCAACTTATATTGGGTTTCCGTGATATACACGGTATACACAAGGCATTGGATATGCCGTGTACATCGTGTATATCATGGTATACTTTCAACTGGGTATATTGTTGTTGTTGTATTTTTAATTAGAAAATTTGAGTTTGAGACCTGATATGAAAAAATATTTATTAGAAAGAGTTTTTTCCTTAAATGAACCTCATGAGTCATGAGGCGTAAATTAATAAATTCGGACTTCAAAACTAATACTCCTAACTTTAAATTAATTGGGCTTCAAAATAAATATAAAACAACTGCTGGAAAACAAACAAAATATTACATCAATATTTTCACTTTGAGAGATTTCAAAACCAACCAACGAACATAGTTGAATTGACATGATATGTTGTTTTTGAGAATTGAATTGACATGTATGTTTTTTTTTAGAATTGAATTGACATGATATATTTGAAACACCACACATAATGAGAAAAGAGAAGAAAACAAAAGAAAAGAAACGGAAGAATAGAGGATACTTCCTGTTGGCTGTTGTTGCTTTAGTAGGGCCCGTTTGGACATAAAATTTCATTTTGCTCTTTTTTTGTCTTTTTCAAAAACCTATTTAGTTAGTATATATTATGTCAATTTAGTTTTTTTTTTAAATAATTTCCACATCAGTATTTACGTACCGGAAATATCACATGAATTAGTTGAATGATTTTGTAGGTGAAATGACAATAGTTGAATGACTTTTCTATTACAAAGTAAAATTAAGTGACTTTTTGAGATAATTATCCTTAATTGATTGACTTTTATGTTACAAAACAAAATTGAGGTAACTTTCAGTTATAAAAATTGTCAGTTAAGTGAGTATTGAGAAATTTTCTCATAATTTTTGCATCATGTTTATTGTTTGAGTGTTCTAATTCTTAGCACTTATGGAAAGAAATAATCCATTGATTCTTTTTATTAATGAAAAAATATATATACAATTTACAATTTTTTATAATAGGAAAATCTTATTCTTATTCTACTCCTAAAAGCTTATTCTACTTGTACAATAACTATACAATTATGGTAAGTGTACAATTCTAATTACAACAAAACTTTACCTAAAATAAGCTACTAAACTGTGATATACACGGTATGTATACACCGTGTATATCACGGGTTTAATAGCCCAATTTTTTGAAGTCAGCATGTGATATACAATGTGTATATTCCGTGTATATCACGGGTATCTATCTGTAACATCCCGTATTTTTGGGTAACGGTTGAACACATAACGTAGGCAAGTAGATCCGGACCCGGAAAAGTTTATGTTGTACTTGCATATACTAATAAGAAAATTAGTATATAAAAGGACGTGATCCTGAAATAATTTTGGATTTAATAAGTGTGACAACGGTGTTTAATAATAATAATTGTGTATCCCCGAAGAGACTATAGACTGGTATTTCATTACAGGAATTAGGACATTAGGTATTAGAGGATATTATAAGTCGCCGAGATTTAAGTATTATGAGGTCGGAAATTTAATTGTGTGTATAATTAATTAATTATAAGTGGGGGCATTTTAGTGGGATATTACGTAGTCTAAAGCAAACCGAACGCTGCAGCTTCTGAGCTTCATAAAATCTCCAGGCAATTCATCTCCTGTCCTTTACTAAGCAAATCTTCATCTCTTTCAATTTCTTTTGTGAAATCTTTTCTTAAGAAGAGGCCTCTACACTTGAATTAGAAGGGGTAGAAATTTCTCAGCAACAACTCTCTAAAAATTCTCAGTCAAATTTGGGGATTTTCGTAAGCTTTCGCATAGACAAAAAAGGGGGAGAAATTCAAGGTGTTCTGGACTTTAATTCCAGTAGAATCGAAGCCTTACACAAGCCTAGAAACTCAGAAGCTAAACAAAAACCTTGGATGCGAAAGGATTCTGGCGCGAATCGATTTTGGGGTTCTGTTTTAGTTTGTCGGAAGCTGTTTGGGGTGACAGATTCGACGACACTCGTCACTGCGTCTAACAGAGGTAATCTTCCATGTTCTTAAAGTTTGTACAAGTTCTGAACTTGACTCTTGCTACTAGTTTTAAAGACGCTTATCGAAAATGATGGACTTGGGTTGGGTGTTGTCGGGGTTGCCGTAATTGTAAGTTACTGGGATTGCATGTGAAATCGTTGTATTGTTTTGGAGATTGTAGTAGTAAAAAGAAGGATTAAGAGGATTGGGTGTTTTGTTACATGTATATATTTCGATATAGAAGGAATATAGGTTCTATGCGTTCAAGGTGTTCGCTAGAATGTCTCTATGAATCTGTTTCTGATATATCGATTCGATTATGATTTAAAACATCCGTATGATGTAGATAATCATTCATAGAGCTAACAAGGACCCGCGAAACTTAGATAATTTCGACAACAAGGTATGCATGGCTCTTTCATTCTTTTGGCATAATTCTATGTGCGAAACGTAATCATCATGTTGCTACATAAATTACTCTACTCTTAAGTAGTTGAGAATGATCATGTTATTGACTCTTGTGTTAAAAGCCTGTTTTAAAATGTTTCTAAGTTCTTATTGAGACATGGAAAAGAGATTGTTGTTCACAGTATTAGCCAAAGATTCAAGGATATTGGGCCAGGATGTGTTATTGGCATTCATGCATTTTCATTTGCATTGCATTCGTATATTACCCTGGACCACTTGTGCTATGCATATTATTATATGGTAAATATTATATATATATATATATATATATATATATATATATGGAAATTGGGAAAAGGGAAAGGTGTTATATACGCACACCACCTGCATTTGGTACATACTATCACAAAAGAGCCCTAAGAGGCCAATATGATGTGATGATGTGATGCCTATATGGCTTGTTGGGACGGGTTGCACGATCCGCAATACTAACATATATTGGGACGGGTTGCACGATCAGCAATACTAACATATATTGGGACGGGTTGCACGATCCGCAACACTAACATATATATGATATATACCGCATTTGCATCATGCATACATTCATTAACCATCATATGGGATGAGGCCCACATAGGCTGTTACGGTAAGAAAGATGCTCGAAGAGGCTGATATATATGTATACTGCATTGTGCATAACATTTAGGCATGTGTGATAGGGCCCTCAGAGGTATTTACTGATGTCCAGTTATTTCTGTTTCAGACTATGATATGTCTCTGCTGTGTTATTTCTTATATCTGACATACTCAGTACATCAGTCGTACTGACGTCCCTTTTGTAGGGGACGCTGCATTTTATGCCCGCAGGTTCATATTAAGAGAGTGACGGTTCATACTAGTAGGTTGCTGGTTCAGCTGGTGTCCAGAGCACTCTATTTGTTTCGGAGTTGCGATTTGATCGTGGTATGTTTTTCTCTGTAAAGGCTTGTAGATAGGTGTCATGTGGTTAGTTGTCGTGTATGGCCTTGTCGGCCCTGGTATATAAATGTGTAAATTGGGGCTTTTGGGTTGGAACTTTGTTTAATCTATCACGACTCCGTCCTTGTCTAAATATGTTTTAAGGATGGAGTTATCTGTGGCGCCCGTTGGGTAGGATCCGGGTGCCCGTCGCGGTCCTCTGGGTTGGGTCGTGACACTATCTCAGTTGCATACTTCCTTTGTGATAAGAATAATCCACCTGCATGACGAGAAACAACAATCCCCAAAAAGTAACTCAAGGGCCCCAAGTCTTTCATAGCAAACTCAGAACTGAGCATGGTCATGATAGACTTGCGCAAAGCATCAGTAGAGGCAATAAAAATAATATCATCCACATATAATAGAATATAAGCCAGTGAAGTAACTCAAGGGAATTTTTCAAGACAAGTGGTGGATGGGGAGGAGATAAAGTTTTATGACCGTAACCACGAATTGGAATCGAATTGCCATTACCAATAATTATGCCACGATTAGTGCACAAAATGGAATAAGACGAGAGAGTACCTTGGTCGGACGTCATGTGAGAGGTTGCTCCGGTGTCCATATACCAATTTGCATCCAGGGGATTCAACTCAAGTGTGTGCATCGCGGCTTCAATATCAGTAGGAGTGGGACACGCTGCATGGTGGGCCTGCGGAGGCCGAGGCCCAAGCACACTTGCTTGATGTCCCGGCTCAGAACCTACTCTCGGGAACCACTGTGGCTAGGTAGAATTGGGCCTGGAAGCTGAAGCCGGAAATTGGGCACAATGCGAATGTCGGACATACGACAAAAAATAGGGGTTGTTGGGCCCAGGTCCACGGCCATGGGCCCCAGATATGTGGCCAATTGGCTTGCGGCCCACTGTCCCGAGGCCCATTGCCACTCCCGTTATTTCCACCTCAGTTCCCGCCACAGTTTTTGTCATTATTTTTGCGATTCTGACCCTTTTTGCCACCACCGTTGTTGCGGTTTTGGCCAAAATTGTTGGAGACAGATGGAGAAAAGTTGGACTCGGTCACCATGACAATAGAAGGGGCCCCAATGGCCGCTTTATTAGCCAAGCCGGCTTCTTCGAGTGTGAGCATGGAACGAGCCTAATAAAACTGCGGAAGAGGACTGCTCTGACGAAGAAGCGTACCGACGCCACTATAGGCCTTAGAGAGGCCTGCAACCATCTGAAGAACAAGGCGATCGTTGGTAACGGGCGTACCAATGTTGCGGAGTTGATCCGCCAATTCTTTCAACTTTTTGCAGCATGCTGAAATTTTGGAGAAATCTTCCATATTGACATGGGAGAATTCCTGCTCAAGGGTAACAACACGAGAATTTTGATTATCTTGGAATATATCACGCACTCTATTCCAAGCATCCATCATCGTAGCGTCTGGTTCGATAATCATTTGCAACAGGTCAGTAGATATAGTAGAGTAAATCCACTGAAAAACGGTAGCATCAAGAGTCGTCCATTGAGGATCATCCTTGGGTTTAGGGACCCCCGTATCCGCAGGAGCCGCGGGGATAATGTGATGGAGGACTTGATGCAAGCGTGCGTGAACTTTGAACAGTTCAGCCCACGTCGCGTATTGGACGTTTTCTATTTCAAGAATGATAGGGATGTGATTCTTGATGTTAGAAACAGTAAGGCCAGGGTGAAACATGTTCTTAGCCATAATAGCAACGAACAACATGATGAAGGGATTTGGAAAAAAATTTGGGAAGAGAAACAACAATATCGGGAACGAAAATCGAGAAGAAGGGCTCGGAAACCGATGTTTGTCGGTTGGAAATTTGGAGAGAAAATATAGAACCTAGACTTCTGATACCATGAAAGAAATAATCCATTGATTCTTTTCATTAATGAAAGAGTATATATACAATTTACAATTTTTCATAATAGTAAAATTCTATTCCTAAAACCTTATTCTACTTGTACAATAACTATACAATTATGGTAAGTGTACAATTCTAATTACAACAAAACTTTACCTAAAATAAGCCACTAAACCGTGATATACACGGTACATCACGGGTTTAATAGCCCAATTTTCTAAAGTCAGCCCGTGATATACACTATGTATATTTCGTGTATATCACGGGTATCTATCACTTATATCTCTAGTTATTTAATTTTTCTCTTCGTATATTTAGCCTTTTCTAAATGCGTATTCTTGTTTAATGGGATAGCTTATGCGACTTTGTTACCTGGTATTACATAATAAAAAGTAAGTTTTATAAAACCCTCATTAATGGATCAGTCTACAGTATACAGTACACACTACATCGATGACTTTTCCCTAATTTTCTATTCGTGCTCTTATCTTTTAAGTGATGCACTGACGTGACAAAAATAATATTAAAAAGAAGAAATTAAGATTAAAGTGGAAAAGAGCTTACTCCAGCTGTCCAATTACAATTGAAATTTCGCGATTCAAATTTCTAAACATTAACTGTGAATTCGGACACAGAAGTATTAAATTTTTTAAAATAAAATTTATATATTTAAAAACGATGTAAAAATACTATAAATCACAACAATTAACAACTTAAAATATTTAAAAGACGAAGAAATTCTGGTTAAAGAAAGTCTTGAGCCGAAGGTCTCTCGGAAATAGTCGATCTACCTACCAAGGTAGAGGTAAGGTCTGCGTACACTCTACCCTCCTCAGAACCCACGTTGTGAGATTTTACTAGGTATGTTGTTGTTGTAACTGTTGGTTTACAAAGGTTGCAGAAAACGAAAATTACAAGTAACTGATAATGTAAGAATTGAAATTACAATTTAACTAGAAAACTGAAAATTACAAAGATGTTGAACAAGAAAACTGGAAAGTGTTTTTGATTGCTGAGTCGAGTGTGGCACTCTGTCCTTAAGACAATATTGCCCCGTATGTATCCTTTATACGTCCTGGACAATTCGTCTCCCAAGATAAAACAGCAATGGAACAATTGAGCAAATGAAACTCAAGAGCTACCGTGAAGAATATTGAGTAACGAAATGATGCTTGGAAGTTGTACGAAGAAACTATTCTCTGCTTGTGTATTTTCGTGTAGTGTAAGTGTTTTTCAACAATGGTGCAATGAGTGTTTATATAGGTGAAGGAGGGGCTGTTTGACTGACTCCATAACAGTCATTATTGGCCAAATAATGACCATTATGGAGGTAGTAAAGTCACCAAATAAATGGTGAGAAAGACCAACGGATTGACCATTATAGGAGGAGTAATTCAGCCAAAATAAATGGCTGAATTGAGTGCTTGACGTTTCTGTTCTGACTGCCCAAATTCTAACTTTCTGAAAACTTCAGGGACCAAACTGTACATCTTGAAACTTCAGGGACCAAAATGTACATCTGAAAGAATTCTGGTCAACACTGTACATCTGAAACTTCTAGGATCAAACTGTACTTCTGGCAAAGTTCTCTGGCCCAAAAAAATAATATCAGAAGACCCACTCACACCTCGCGGACCCGTGAACCCTAACCCGAATCTGAGGCATGGCGCGCCAAGGCTGGCTTTCCTCGAACCGAAGCACATCTAGGTCCTCCCTCCTTTAAACACATGGGATACCCCTTGGGGTCCCAAACCCCAAACCAATTTCGAGTCTTATATACACAACAATTCTTTCTTCCTCTACCGATGAGGGAGAATTGATCACACTCCACACTTTTCCATGCTTCAAACACCTTACTTCGTGAACCAATATCTCTTTCATTTCTCAATGAAATTTGACGATTCTTGGCCCTACGGTTATCTACGTACTTAGTAGATCATGCATGTGTGAAGAACCAGATTCTCCAATATGCGTAACACTAGTGTTTAAGCCGTTAAAGTTGGTCGGTCGCAACTCCCGCCAAAGGCTAATTTCCAACAATCCCCTCTTGAAAGAGATTTTGGCGCACTCACATGGTGTCTTTTCATTTCCAGCAATATTTCAGCGGACTGATGTTGCATAAGGAGAGGTAGCTTCAGCTTTGAACCTTCCATAGTTGAATACAATCGGACTTACTTACTGCGCGGTGAATGTGATGTCTTGAACCGTCAGTGTTTAGTGTAAGCCAAGTCAATGGTACCAACATAACAAATTCCCTTACTCTCTTCTTCGTAATGTTTTGTCCGTTTTGGCCATGGACAACGTCTTGGATTCTTAAGTGCGTTCATTTGAGGCGGCCCGTCCTCGCACTTAAATAGGTGGTCTCCTACAAGGTATCCTGCTATACCCCACTTCACAAGTGTTAGAAACCATTAAAAGTTTCCCAAAACCTAACCTCAACTGTTGAGGATCATTACAGGTTTTGAAAACTTAACCTTTACCCATACTGTAGATAGCACTTAACGTCTATCTCGGGAATGACTTTGAATTTGGTGTTTCTTTTCAGAAATCACTATCCGAAGTGCTCATGCTTCCACTGAAGCGATCAACTGAACCTTTACAACTTAGTTTTCCCATTGAACCAAATTACTGAGATCTCCAGTTAGTAAGCTTGGGTTACCACTGTATTGGTCCTTATATTTTGGGTTTTAAGTCCATTCCCCTAGACATGCAAGCCATCTGATCTTTGGGTAAGCCCTTTGTCAATGGGTCTGCTATATTATCCTTTGACTTAATGTAATCAATGGATATTATACTCGTGGTGATCAGTTGCCTAACGGTCTTATGCCTCCGTCGAATATGATGAGACTTGCCGTTGTACATAGCATTATGTGCCCTTCCTAGAGCCGATTGACTGTCGCAGTGGATCATTACCGAAGGTACGTGTTTGTTCCAACACGGAACATCCTCTAAGAAGTCATGAAGCCACTCAGCTTCTTCTCTTGCTTTGTCTAAAGCGATAAACTCCGATTCCATCGTGGATCGGGCGATGCAAGTTTGCTTAGAATATTTTTAAGACACAACCCCGCCACCAATTGTAAATATATACCCACTGGTGGAATTGGTGTTCTCTATATCAGATATCCAGTTTGAATCACTGTACCATTATAGAGGTAGTAAAGCCACCAAATAAATGGTGAGAAAGACCAACGGATTGGCCATTATAGGAGGAGTAATTCAGCCAAAATAAATGGCTGAATTGAGTGCTTGACGTTTCTGTTCTGACTGCCCAAATTCTGACTTTCTAGAAACTTCAGGGACCAAACTGTACATCCAAACTGTACATCTGAAACTTCTGGGATCAAACTGTACTTCTGACAAAGTTCTCTGGCCCAAAAAGATAATATCAGAAGACCCACAGCACGTGACCCAGAACCGGACCGGACGGGACGGGCGGGCGGCGCGCGTGTGGGCTTTCCTCGAACCGAAGCACATCTAGGTCTTCCCTCCTTTAAACACATGGGATACCCCTTGGGGTCCCAAACCCCAAACCAATTTCGAGTCTTATATACACAACAATTCTTTCTCCCTCTACCGATGAGGGAGAATTGATCACACACCACACTTTTCCATGCTTCAAACACCTTACTTCGTGAACCAATATCTCTTTCATTTCTCAATGAAATTTGACGATTCTTGGCCCTACGGTTATCTACGTACTTAGTAGATCATGCATGTGTGAAGAACCAGATTCTCCAATATGCGTAACACTAGTGTTTAAGCCGTTAAAGTTGGTCGGTCGCAACTCCCGCCAAAGGCTAATTTCCAACAGTAACTGTGTCAGATGAATTGTGATGGAGGAATATCTTTTTTTTTTATATCCAGCTTCCTGACTTACGCCAGACTATTTCTGAAGATAGTAGTCCCGTTCCCTCATCACTATTACCGGTAAATCGCGGTATGTGTCTGAATGACCAAGGTTTGAGAACATAGCAACTGATATCACCTACAAGGTCATACACAGAAGAGAGTAAATTGATCTCACCAGGATTCGAACCCACGTTGCAGACCTCCAACTGGATTTTAACTTTTCCTCCTTTGTCATCCAGCTATGCCCGGGGACTGAATATCTTTTATTTTATGGGTGAGGGGTTGGTGGAAGTGATAAATTATTATACAGATTGAACGGGATGTCAACTTCCAAAAGGTATTTATTCTTGCATGTGTACACGGACGGAACCAAATAAATGCAAACATTGAGATTGCTTCTTAATTATACAAGGAAAATTTACTTTTTATACGATCTGAAATTGAGTAATTTGCCAATTGTTCGACTTTTACTTTACTATTACTCTCCTTTCGGTTATGAATATAGGAGTATAAGTTTTGGTTTTGCACTTGACTCCTAATGGAAATTCAATAGAAGTGTAGCTTTAAATTATAGCAAAAGTTGATGATAAATTTTGACATCTTCTTGGAAGATTTTGAACACGTGAAGTCCGTGAATTTCACGTTGGCGCTTTGTTAACTACAAATACAAATATGAGACGATTTTTTAACCATAAAGGTATAAATGAATTAAATGTGTAGCATATGAAATTAAGCAATTTCAAATAGTATTTGAATAAATCTGAACATTTCTCCTATGACTAGTTACAAGCAGTGGCGGATTATGGTAGGAGCGGAGGGGAGCTGTGGCCCCCCTTAAAAAAACTAAAAAAAAATATTTTTTATATATATATACTACTCACGATTTAAAAACCCTAAATTCCGTCACTTTCTCAACAGCACTAACGACACACGAATTCACACTCGCAGCACGGCTCCACACTCTCAAATCTATTTTTCTCCACTCCTCTCTCCATCTCTGGTAATACTTAACTGCAGAATATTTATTTATTAGAGTCTCTTTTTCTTTTACAAAACATAAATCTAGTATGCCTTTAATGCATAATTGCATCATAAGCAATTACAGGTTGTTTCCAATATACATGATATGTGTTTTAATGGGTAATTATTGATATGATTTCTTTTAATCAACAAAAGATTACAACTTTATGTGTGTTTCATCATATACGAGGCTATTTTGAGTTTATGGGAGTGGAATTAACAGATTAAGGCTTTAAAAGCCGAATGTCTCTGACTTAGTTCTATTTTCAGATTTAGATGTTATCTTTGATAATTTATTTATGTATTTTTTAGGAGTGGTACGATGGTCAAACTTAAGAAAATTGATGCATTTTTCAAAAGAAAAGCTTCCAACAAAGATGAAAATTGTATAGCTTCAACATCGACACTTGAAAAGCACCATTCCGATGATCAAACGGTTCAATTGGATGAGCAACCTTGCAAGATTCAAAAAGTCACTATGGATGAATTTGATGTCAATTGTTTAGAACGTGACCCCAGAAAGCGTCCCCAAATTTGGGAATATCCAGTGAATCAAAGAGATGAAGTTCGAAGAGCTTATATCAATTGGGTCCCTATCAATGTCAAGTTGAAAAGTATCCCTCAATAGAGATAGGCATCCAAGGCGATTTCAAACATCTTGGTTCAAAATTTTCCCTTCATGGCTAGAGTACTCACCGACTAATGATGCTGCTTATTGTTTACAAAGCATATGATATGGATGATATATGTGTTCTTGTAGAAAAATTCTATCCAGTGGATTTTAGTGAGCTCTAGAAAACAAATTTGAGATTTCAACTTCAACACTTTATTCTTGAAGCTGTTAGTCATCCAGAATTGAATAACTTGTCAACTATGTTTGAATTGTGTGAAGCTTTGAAAAAAACATGGAAGGCGAATACATATTACTTGATTGACCGGATAATCCGCATTATCTTAACTCTTCCAGTTTCTACGGTTACTACAGAAATATCATTTTCATCAATGAAGATAATCAAGATAAGGTTGCGTAATAAGATGGATGATGAATTTCTTGCTGACAATATGATGATTTATATTGAAAAAGAGATAGCTGAAAGCTTTAGCTCTAATTCAATTATTAATGATTTCAAGTCTTTAAAAGAATGAAGGACAACACTTTAATTCTAGGTACGTCTTTCCTTTTATATATTATATTTTTATTGTGTTGATGTTATTTTGAATCTTTTATAAAATTATATCTTGTTGTTATAAATTTCAATTATAATATTTTAGTTAGTAGTTACCGTTTCACTTAATATTTTGGGCAAGTTCCGTCACTGGTTACAAGTTAAGATGAATAAAAGAAATTGACATTACTGCAAATTTTAAATTTTATTTTATCAGTTCTGTGTATTATATCTTACCGATTTTCTGTGTAAAATGATCATACAACTTTAAAATAATAATTATAATAAGCACTGAAACATATTTGCACTTGTGTATTATTCTTTTCCCACGAGTAACAGCCCCGAAAATAAATATGATTAAAAAGAAAAGATCGAAGAAAGATGTAAATATTTTCCGCAAGTATTTTTGTGAGTTTTCGTTTTCAATCCAAAAAAGGTTTTGTTGGTTGTGGGGACTGAGGGCCATTCCTCGAAATAATAATTTCCCTCACTTTTTACTTTTTAGTCTTGTTTGTGCTTATCAGCAACATCACAATATCACATCAATTCTTTCACCTATTGAGATTCCACAACCAACCAATGAACGAAGTTGAATTGACACGAGCAAAGAGACCAACATGGATTGTATTGAGATCATTCCACTTTTAGTCATACGTTTCTGGTTTGAATTTTGGAAATGAATAAATTCTGCTGGAAGAGCTATTTCCCCAAAATAGTCCGGTAACGCGCAACTCAAATTTAGTCTAATTCCAATGTGAGTATCGAATACCAAAAAAAGATGTGAGAAAACAAAAGAAAAGTAAAAAAAAAATGAAGAAAAAGAGAGGAAACAAAGTGTTTGAAATAATAATTCAAAGTTGTAGGAAATCGAAATTGGTTAGGATTTGATATTTTAATTCATGTTTAAATAAAATTTATAGTTAGAAATCATATAGGAATAGATTTTTCTATTTTGAGTTAAAATAAGTTTCATACTATTATAAATAGGGGTGATACTAGCTATTTTCATAACAAGAGAAAATAATAGAGAACAAGAGATAATTGTAAAGATTCTTTGAGTTTATAAACAAACTATTTTCCTTCAAATTGGTGAAGCAAAGATATTCCGTTGCCGGCGGGCGGCACTAGTCAATGTGTGTCGCATGTCTGACAAAAAATAATGGTGGCAAACGACATGCCAATAATATATGCATGAAAAATAATCATGCTAAGAAGGACCGACAAAAATATCATGTCTAAAGAGGTGCAAGCAAATATAGCACAAGAGGAAAGAACGATCTTCTCTTAACAGTTAGAGAAGTGAGTTAAAACAATTGAATGTTGGAGAGAAGTGCTCCAACACAACCAAGAAAAAAATAATGAATGTTAGAGAGAAGTGTTCTAACTATTAGAAGTTGGAGAGAAGTGCTCCAACACAATCAAGAAAAATAATAATGGGAGTTGGAGAGAAGTGTTCCAACAATTGAAGGTTGCGTTGGTGAGAAAGTGCATCAACAAATTGAAATGTTAGAGAGAAAGTACTCTAATGATTGAAGGTTGAAGAGAAAATGTTTCAACAATGAAGCTTGATGAGAAAGTGCTCAACAAAATTGAAATGTTGGAGAGAAAGTGCTCCAACAATTGTGAAGGTTGAAGAGAAAGTGCTTCAACAATTAAAGGTTGGTGAAAAAATGCAACAACAAATTGAAATGTTGGAGAAAAAGTGCTCCAACGATTGAAGGTTGAAGAGAAAATGCTTCAAAAATTGGAAGATGCTGACAAGTGCATCAAAAATTAAATATACAACTTTGAATTACGGGAAAATGTTAGAAATAATAATTCAAAATTGTAGAAACCAAAATTGGTTAGGATTTAATATTTTAATTTATATTTAAATAAGATTTATAATCATATAGAAATATGTTTTCCTATTTTGAGTTAAAGTAAATTTTATATTATTATAAATAAAAATGATATTAGCTATTTTCATACCAAAAAAAAAAAAGAGAGAACAAAATATAATTGTAAAGATTCTTTGAGTTTATAAATAAAATATTTTCCTTTACAAAAAGTGAACAGAAAATGATTCTCTGCTTTAAGGTAAACGCCTAATGCTTCTATCCAAAAAGAATTCTTCCTGTCAACTGCTCTCTTTTTGACATTTCTTCATCCTTATTTCTTCTGCCTTTATTTTACTCTCGAATTGGACCAATTTCACTATATTCCTTAATTAAACAATTAAGAAATCGTTTAACTTGAAATCAGATTATTCCATGATTATAAATTTTTATTATAGTTTTTGGATTAGAACTATAACTTAGACAATTTATCCCACCTTTTGTACTTGATAAGTTATGTCGATTTTGGTTTGAAAATAACAGTATCAATTTTAGTTAATACCTCCAGCTAATTAAATATGAGATAATTTAATGTCAAATATTTTTTAAACTTGAATCGAAAGTGTCAAATACGAATACTTTATTTAAGGAACACTATTGTAATATGTTTGGGATTTTACGATTTATTGAGGCTAGTGTGTGTATAATTAAGAAGTGAAATATTGTAAGTGATTAACTTATAAATGTAATGGATGCTTGAGAATACCTGCAAAATATTTTAAAAGTTGAGTTGAAAATGTCAACTAAAAACACTTTACATGTGTTCAAGTGCTCAATCAAAATATAACATATTTTAAATATCTAAATAAAATTTATCTTGCTATTGATACTGTCTTTATTACTATCTTTTTACTACATACACTCTTACTTTCTCTAGATCCTATTTAATTGAATTTTACTGAATATGTTGTTGTTGTTTTCCTCTTAAAAAATGGAACAAGTGGTGACATAAATTTTACCAGCGCATTAGAGTTAGCTGTTGACTTACCCGTTTGTCCATAAGAATTATTCATTTTTTTTTGAAATTTTTTCATTTTAAAAAAAAATCAGTGTTTGGCCATGAAAATTACAAATACAACTTGAAGTTGTATTTGGATTGAAAAACAACCAAAATCTTGTTGAAAAAGTACATTTCAACAACAAAATACTATTTTAAAAAACTATGGCCAAACACAACTCCCATTCCAACTTCAAAAATTCCAAAAAAAGTGAAATTCATTTTGATTTCTATGGCCAAACGCCTACTAAGTTTGTGTGTTTACCTTAGTGCGGTCTTTGATTCACATTATAACTTTTTGTTTAGTGCGGTCTTTGATTCAGATTATAACTTTTTGTAGGACTCCTTTAACAAAAGAGATAATGATAAAAAATACAACTCAAGAATTACTTTTTTCTGAATTTCCTACTTGAACTATCATGTGTGGAAGTTTTTTACCTAAATTATCACTAATTAGTTTGTAAAACACATCTCAACTATCAGTTGTTCACTTTTAATGAAATGTGTTTTGCAAACTAGTAATTCAGATAGAAAAAGTAAATAACTAATAGTTAAGATGTGTTTTACACACTAATTAGCGTACAAAACTAAAAAAGAGTTGATACTTTATATGTTATTTTAACCCTTTTAACACCTTATAAAAGGGTCCTTTGATTCCTCACATGAATTCAGGAGAGTCTGCTACTTTTGTTCCTTACATTTTCCTCTCAACGACCCTATAAAGTTACTGCCTTTACAACACCAATGCACTAGTCAAAGCAGGTATTTTTCTGCTACTCTTGAAACCTCATTAAAATGCAAATGAGTGTGTTTCTTGATTGTGGGGTATCTCTTCTTGCCCACCAAGTGAATCAAGAATTTACTTACATTTCTGAACTGTGAGGAGAAAAATTTGGATCTTTTTAACAAAAATTATCTCTTTGAACAACAAAGTTCTGAAAATTTGCTGGAAATTTTATGAGAGTTTTCTGCTTAGTTTTGAAGTTTTGCAGAGAAGGGGTTCTGTATTTTTCTGCTCTGGGTAAGAATTCTTGAAATTTTTGTCAGCTTAGTTCTCGGGAATTATAGAAAATTATCTACTTCTTGAAAATTCTAAGTCTTAATGGTCATTTTGTTGTAATTTTTGTTTTCAGTTCTTCGAATGTTAACTCTGGAAAACTTGTTATGGTTAAAGATTTGGTTATGTATATGAGAATATCTTTAGTAATGGGCCAAATGTTAGATTTTATAGAAACTTTGAAATCTCAAATTTGAAGTTGAAACTCTAAGTCTTAATGGTCATTTTGTTGTAATTTTTGTTTTCAATCCTTGGAATGCTACCCTTGGAAAACTTGTTATGGACAGATTTGGTTACAGTTACCAGTTTCAAAAACAAAAAAAACTTGTAATGGATGTATTTGGTTATTATCTGAGAAATGAACGGTTCTGATAGTCTATATTTTGGAATTTTTTTTCATTTCTGGCCCGTCGACCAAAATTAATTGTTCTTTTTTTATTTTTTTTTATTTTTGACACATAGGCCAAAATTAATTACGGATACTAGTCAAAATATACAAAATCTATACACTAATTATGTATATTGTGTGTGTGTATATATATATGATAGACCCTTGTGGTCCAGTCCCTCCCCGAATTCCGCGCATAGCAAGAGCTTAGTGCACTGAGCTGCCCTTAATGTACAAAACATATACCTTTCCTAGCTATCATCCCTATATCTTCCCCCTCTCTGTAGATCAGCATTTTCAAAAGCGTTTTGAGGCGAGCTCCAGGGTGAGGCGTACCAAAAACGTTCCGGGCGCAAATGAAAGACGTAAATTCATAGGGCGTACGCCTTAGAATTTGGGGTGTAATCCCCGGACACAAAAGCGTAAGCCCCGGGCGTAAAGGCGTACCCCGGGCGTACAGACATACATCCCGGGCGGAAAGGCGTACCCCGGGTGTAAAGACATACGCCCCGGGCGTAAAGGCGTACCCCGGGTGTAAAGACATACGCCCCGGGCGTAAAGGCGTACGCCCCGGGCGTTAAATTTGTTTTTTATTTTTTTTAAAGTATTTTTATTATAGATTATGATTTTTATTATTGAAGGGAGCCTCAAAGTAACTGGTAAAGTTGCTGTCATGTGACCAGGAGTTCACGCGTTCAAGCCGCAGGAGAAACAACCTCTTGCAGAAATGTAAGGTAAGGATGTCCTTCCCCGGACCCCGTGCATAGCGGGAGCTTAGTGCAGTGTGATGCCCTTTTATTATGATTTTTATTATTGGTGTAATGATATTTGTACTTTATGTTTTCATTTTGTAGTGATTTTTTGTAAAATATATAAATAAATAAAGTAACTCTCATAGAAAATAACACTGTCATAAATAACTTTTTAGATGATTTTGTTTGAAATTGATATGATAGACATTTCATAACACTATGTTCCTGAAGCAACTTTATCCATTTTTTTATCAGTGCTCTTACACTTTTTGCCCTTCTCCTTTGAAATATATAAATAAAATCAATGCAAATATTAGTTGAGGTGGGAAGGACCAATAAATCTGGAGATTGATGATGAAGTGAATGAAGATTTCATGTTAAAGATTATCTAGGCTATTATCATTTTTGTGTTATTACCTTTCTCAATAATAATTATAATAAATTTTTAAATATTATTGGTGATTTATTTGCAGAATTTTAATGAAAATTTTACTTTTGCTTATTAATTTAGTAATAAAATTATAAAATTGAAGATACATGAGACATACGTCGCCCCGTGTTGTGTAAAACGCCTCGCCTCTCGCCCCCCGCTTCTTAAAATACTGCTCTAGATTAATTTGAAGAGTATTGGAAAAAATTAAGTTGAAGGACAGGAGACTACCCTTGTTCCAACAGAACATATGAGTTTGTTATTACCAAAAACTTGTCATCAGTATAAAATGAAGTTGAACTATGGCTACTGCAGCATGTATGTTAGAATTTGATACAGAATCATATGAGCCTAAACTTCTGTTTTTGATTTGGAGTTGAGAAGCATTTCTCTTTTTAGTTTCTTAGTCTCTTGGCCTTTGTATTTCTTTTTTCACTTTGTATTAACTTGCTGTTGATAATATTTAGTACTTTTAGTTTCTTGTTCTTCGATTCCTGTTATTTTTCCTGTAGTTTTTTGTTCTTCGATTTCTATTATTATTTATGTCTCTTGTTCTTCACTCCTCTTTCCTATTTAATTTGCTTTTTATTGCTTTATTCTGAGCCGACGATCTACCGGAAACAACCTCTCTACCTTTCGATTAGGGGTAAGGTCTGCGTATATTTCACAGGGTATGTTGTTATTGTTTATGTTAACTGCTAAAAAAAAGATTTAGTACTATACTAAATTTGACACACACTTTGCTGCTCTTTTTACCAGAAATTATCATGTTGATTGATGTTGCTGAAGTAAGTGAGACACCGCCGTCTCATCATGCTATTAAGGTGAGAGATTGGGAAAACAAATTCTCCTAGATTGCTTGTGTAATGAGAAGTTTTACTCTAAAGTAGGCTTGTCTTACTCTTGTCTTAGTACAAGTAGTTATTAATCCCTTTTCTTGGTTAATTACAAAGTTAAAAGAAGCGGCTTTTTCCAATAATTGGAGATTTCTTCAAAAAATTGTTCATTCTTAGCTTTCAATAGTCCTAGTTGGAATGGGTGAGATCTCAGGTTCAATTCCTAGTGGAGGCATCAATACTAGGTGATTTCTTTCCATTTTTTCTAGTTTTGGTGGACGAAGTTACCCGTTATTTATGCTGGTGGGAGATAGCATGTGTCTTGTAGAATTAGTCGAGATACGAACAAGCAGCTCCAGACATCACAGTTATAAAAAAAATAGTCCTAGTTAAAATGCCATGAAAGGAATTGAAAAATTATTACTCCAGTTTCAATTTGTTTGTCTTGATGCGGAGGATGAGGGTCAAACTAACTAATGTTCGGTGTGAATTCAGACATAAAATCTTCAATTTTCTTGAAATAAAATTTACATATTTAGAAACTATATAAAAAGTATTGTAAGCAAGAATAGTTGACAATTCAATTTATTTAAAAGGTATATAAAAAAATTATGGTCAAAGAAAATATCCTTCGACTATCCAAATAGTAACTAAGACAAACAAATTTAAACCGAGAGAGTAAAAACAAAAGGTTCATGCCTCTTTGGAAAATTCTGCTGGCTGAGATTTTTGTCGTTGAAACGTTGTTAGTTTTCTAAATGCAATGATGTATCTGTCAATTCCTGGATATTTTCCTTGTCATTTCTCCCATACTATGGTGCCGTTTGGTTTAAGCCTTAAACTTATATTTCCCTTTTTTGAATTAAGTTAACTCAATATCTTATCTCCTAATTGGTTATGATGATGACAGGTGCATCATGTAATGTGCATGGAACTAATTCAGTTTGTAAGTAGAGTTTCAGTATTACTTCCTGAAATTGAAGCAGCCCGTCCTGGATGCTCTTCCGGAAGAGAGGCACTTTGCCTGTTGAACCATATAATTGACAAAGCCAACACACTGCGTAAGCACTGCAGTGAATCTAGTAAGCTATACTTGGTATGCATTCTGGAACAAGCTAAGCCAACCATTTTTTTGTTAAATTTATCTCCCAAATAAGCTATACTTAACTGTTATTGTTAAATATCTCCCAAAGAATGGGAGATCTACTTGGTAAGCTGTACTTGGTGGGCAGCCAGCTAGTTTCAACTTAACTGTTTTTGTTAAATATGTCTCCCATGTAATGCTAGATTGACCCCATTCCTCATAAACTTAAAGGTGGGTTCTTGGAAAACAATCGAGTTTCTTATTTTTTTCCAGTATTTAGTAAGCAAGCAAGAAGGAGGGATGACAATACTATGTATATCGATATCATAAATACACATAATTACATAAACCGAAGAGTTGTGTTAGAAGTAGGGATGACAATACTATGAATGTGCCTCTACCATCCTACTCATCCAATAGCGGAGCCACATTGCGAGTTTGGTGAAACCCAATAGCTTTGGCTCAAATACTATATTTGTGCTAAGAAACTCATTTAATATATATAAATAATCTATTCAAAATTCTATAAGCAAAAAAATTGTGATCCATAACCCATAAATTGATTCCGCCTTTACACCCATCCCACATAGTCTTACACGCCCTTCCTTGGATTAGCCTAAGCTACTTGCCTCTATGGAAACATAAATAACATGGCATTAAGAAAAACTCCATGTATATATGATCTAGAATGGAAATTCCACCAGCTTGTTATATGTACTAGTTCAACTGTCTAAGGGTGTGTTTGGTATGGTGTCCACAGTTGCTATGCAAAATCCGATAATACCATCGCATTGAGCATCATCTTGCGACAAAACCCCCCAAAAGCTCGCCGGAAAATTCCCTGTCACGCACTCCCACGCGCCGACCAGAAGTAGACTTCCGGCGAGATATACTCCACGCGCTGGGCGCGTGAGCTTTTCCCAGCCGCTTTTTCGAGCAGTCCTTTTTCCAGTCAGGATCGCCTCTAGAATTCGAGCTCACCCATAAATTCCTTCAAATTCCGAACACTTTCACTTTTCCGGCGAGCTTCCCGACGACTGTTCCAGTTTTCGGTGACATTCCGACGCCTTCCAAAGCTGGTTCTCTATTCTTGGGGGTGCGTCTGGTGATTCCGACTCGACACCAACCGGAACAGTGTTTCCCGGAGTGAACAGTACTGTTTCTGATGTGAACAGTGTTTTCCAAACAATTTTTCAATTCTGACACCAGTAACTTTAGGATCTCTATTTTACAATACGCGGTTTTAGACAAAAGCTGTTTGTTTTCTGTGTCATATTCTCTTGAAGCTGTCCACTTAGAGATATCTTTTCAAGTCTAATGATTACTTCAAAACCCTTAACAAGAGAATTGGAAAATCGAATATCCCAGTCCACAGAGAATTGACGAAGAGGCTGCTTTGGAAGATCTCGACACAAGTGTAGTTATTATAATAGACTTGGATACACTCGTGAAGTATGCAGATCTCGACCTAAGTGTAGTTATGGTAATATGTTTGGACATGCTCGTGAAGTATGCTATTCTCTGTATGATCGACCACTCAAGAATACTCATATTGCTCAAACTGCCACTACAGGTAACCAACATGTTTATTTATCCGAAGAATATAACGAGTACTTTCAGTATCGAGCAAGTAAACATACATCTTCACAAGCAGCCTCTGTCGCACAATCTAATACCGCTGGATCGTGAGTTGTAGACTCTGGTGCTTATCATATTTCTGGTCATAAATTACTTTTGTTGGATATTAATTATTCACCGTCTCTTCCCTCTATTACTTTAGCCAATGAGATCCAAACAAAAGCAAAAGGAGTTGGACAAGCTAAACTCATATCTTTAGTCACTCTAAATTATGTTCTTTATGTCCATGGCTGTCATTTTAATCTTGCATCGTTCAGTCGTTTGACTCGTGCCTTAAATTGTGCCATACTATTTCTTGATGATTCTTTTATTATGAATGGCTACAGTACGGGACAAACGATTGACGTAGGATGTGAATCACAAGGTCTCTACTACCTTACATCTACTCCTAAATACTCCATAGCATGTCTAGTTACAGATCCTCCAGACTTAATCCATAAATGATTGAGACATCTGAGTCTGTTCAAGCTACAAAAGATGGTGCCTAGTTTGTCTAGTCTGTCCAAATTAGATTGAGTCGTATCAATTTGGGAAACACACTCGCACTACCTTTCCACGTAGTGCTGAGAGTCGTGCAGAGTATTTTTGTAATAGTTCATTATGATATTTGGGGCCCTAGTAGAGTCAGTTCACCTTTAGAATTTCGTTATTTTGTTAGTTTCATTGACGATTTTTTCAGATGCACTTGGTTATTCTGAATGAAAGATCGTTCCGAGTTATTCTCTATATTCAAGATTTTTTGTGCTGAAATACAAAATCAATTTGGTGTTTCTATTCGTACTTTTCGTAGTGATAATGCCTTAGAATACAATTCCTCCTAGTTTCAGCAGTTTATGACTCACCATGGAATTATTCATCAAATATCTTGTCTGTATACCCCTCAGCAGAACGGGGTAGCAGAAAGGAAAAATAGACATCTCATTGAGACCGCTCGCACTCTTCTCATTGAATCCCATGTTCCGCTGCGTTTTTGGCGCGATGCAGTCCTCACAGTTTGTCATTTAATTAATCGAATGCCCTCATCTTCTATTCAGAATAAGATTCCATATTTCATAGTATATCCTCAGTCATCTCTATACTCGTGTTTTTTGGAGTACATGTTTTGTGCATAACCTAGCTCCGAGGATAGATAAATTAGCCCCCCGCTCTCTTAAATGTGTCTTTCTTGGTTATTCTCGAGTTCAAAAGGGGTATCGTTGCTTCTCACCTTATCTTCGTCGATATCTTGTGTCAGTCAATATCACATTTTTTGAGTCTCAACCTTACTTTAGGTCTCCTTCTGATCATCCTGATATTTCTGAGGTCTTACTTATACCTCAGGTTTTACCGACATTGACCTTTGAGGAATCTACAGTTACTTCTACATCTCCAGTCACAGTGCCACCACTTCTGACTTATCATCGTCGACCGCGTCCAGTCTCAAACCCAACATCAGGTCCAGATGATTCATGTCTTGCGTTGGACCCTGCACCTACTGTGGACTTGTCTCTTTTTGATCAGCCGATTGCACTTCGGAAATGTAAACGGTTCACTTGTACTACTAATCCACATTATACCCTTTTAAGTTATCATCGTCTATCATCATCCCATTATGCCTTTGTATCATCATTTTCCTCTGTCCCCATTCTTAAGTCTACTAGTGAAGTCCTTTCTCATCCCGGATGGTGACAGTCTATGATTGATGAGATGTTTGCTTTACACACGAGTGTTACTTGGGATCTTATTCCTCTTCCTTCAGGTAAATCTACTATTGGTTGTCATTGTGTTTATGCAGTCAAAGTTGGTCAGGACGGTCAAGTTAACCGGCTTAAGGCTCGCCTTGTTGCGAAAGGGTATACACAGATATTTGGACTTGATTACAGTGATACTTTCTCTTCCGTGACTAAAATAGCATATGTCCGTCTCTTTCTATCCATGGCTGCTATCCGCCATTGGCCTCTTATAAGTTGGACATTAAGAATGCTTTTCTCCATGGTGATCTTAAGGAGGAAGTTTATATGGAGCAACCACCTGATTTTGTTGCTCAAAGAGAGTCTAATATAGTTTGTCGATTGCGTCAGTCACTTTATGGTTTAAAACAGTCTCCTCGAGCTTGGTTTGGTAAATTCAGCACAGTAATCCAGGAGTTTGGCATGACTCGCAGTGAAGTAGATTATTATGTGTTTTATCGACATTCTGTTCCAGATTTGAGTATTTATTTGGTGGTTTATGTTGACGATATTGTTATACCTGACAATGATCAAGAGAGTATCACTAATTTAAAGCAACATCTCTTTCAGCTTTTTAAGACTAAGGATCTCGGCAGACTGGAGTATTTTTTAGGTATTGAGGTTGCCCAATCCACGTCAGGTATTGTTATTTCACAATGCAAGTATGCCTTAGACATTTTTGAGGAGAGATGAATGATGAGATATAGACCCATTGACACTCTTATGGATCCGAATACTAAACTCCTGACAGGTCAGGGGGAGCCACTCAGTGATCCTAGAAGATATAGGCGGTTGGTTGGTAAGTTGAATTATCTCACAGTGACTAGACCTGACATTTCGTTTCCTGGGAGTGTTGTAAGTCAGTTTATGGATTCTCCTTGTGATAGTCATTGGGATGCAATTATCCGCATTTTGCGATATATTAAGTCAGCTCCAGGTAAAGAACTGTTTTTTGAAGATCGAGGCCATGAGCAGATTGTTGGATATACAGACGGTGATTATGCAGGATCACCCTCTAATAGACGTTCTACATCCGGATGTTGTGTGTTAATAGGAGGTAATTTAGTGTAGAGTGTCGTTGCTCGATCTAGTGCTGAATCAAAATATCGAGCAATGGCTGAAGCAACTTGTGAGCTAGTTTGGATTAAGCAGTTGCTCAGAGAACTAAAATTTAGAGAAATTAGTCAAATGAAACTTGTGTGTGATAACAAAGCGGCCCTTCATATCGCATCAAATCCGGTATTTCATGAGAGGACTAAGAATTATCTCCGGAGATATTATTACAAAATTTTTGAAGTCGAGCGATTAGCTTGCAGATATTTTCACCAAGCCTCTCATTGATTCTCGTATTAATTACATCAGTAACAAGCTCGGTACATATGACTTGTATGCACCAGCTTGAGGGGGAGTGTTAGAATAGGAATAAGATTTCATATATAGTATCCTACTAGAAAAATAATTGTAATGTAGTGTCTATAAATAGGGTTCAATGTAATCATGTAGATACAACAATTCAATAATAATATTTTCTCCCATATTTTCTCACAACTTCTAAACATGTCTATTGTCCTCATTCATGAACAACAATCTGTATTATGTTGTCAGGCACTTACAGGAAATTCTATACTTTTACGATGTAAGAAATCAAGAGACTTGCTTGAGCAAACCTTAAGCCAGGTGCAATATATGGTTCCAGTATTGCTGGCTGAAGAGGTCAGTCAGAAAACATTCCTTTGAGAGATTCATGATCTATGCATATTTTGTATTCTAGTGGTCTTGATTGCATAATTGTTGACGTGTTTCAGTTATAATGTATATTCAAGCCTGTGGTGCATTATAGCCTGTTTGGCCAGACTTCTAGGAAGCCAAAAGTGCTCATTTAGAAAATTAAGATGTTTGGTCAAGCTTTTAGGGAAAAAATAAGTGATTTTGAGTAATAACATAAGTTGTTTTTCAGAAGCTAAAAATAATACATTTTCTCCAAAAACACTTTTTGAATATTGGCCAAGCACAAGGTACTGTTCTAGTATTGACAAAAGTGTTTTTCAAATTAATTAGCCAAACACAAACTGTTTCTCTCTAAAAGTATTTTTCGAAAAAAACACTTTTCAAAATAAGCAGATTTTAAAACCTTGTCAAAACAGGCTTAATAGATTTTTCAACAAAATGACAAAGTCTGTAATGCTCATTTGGCTGCATATACGTTACATAGAATTTAATTTCTCCATATCCATAGTGCATTTTTTTCATTTATGTTGTCTCTTCATATCTTTGCTTTCTTTTACCATGAGGCTGCTTCTTTCTCCATGGTTTTTCCTTCTTTTTGCAACTATATTTTCTTTAATAAAAAATACTGGCTGCAGATTTCACAACTGATTTCTGAACTGAGGGGTGCGGTATTCAGCTTGGACCCATCTGAAGAGGAGGCAGGGAAGGTTATAAATGAATTACTTCGTTGTTACATAAATACAGCCGAAGAACATGCCTTCGAGGCAATTCAAGTTGCTATGTGGAAGCTTCATATCACATCTCTAAATGATCTTTTAATAGAGAAAAGATCCATAAAAAAACTGCTGGATAGAGTTGGTGAGGGTGACTCAACAAAAAGGAAGATATTATCGTTATTTCTGAAGCTTCTTAGTAAGCATGGAAAATCAATCGTGACAGAGCAAACAGAGAATGTCAACCAATGTGAAGCGATGAGATGTCGACTTGATGATGCTGAAGTGGACGTTCTGAGGAGCTCTCTACCACCGGACGAGTTTAAATGTCCTTTGTCTTTGAGATTGATGTATGATCCTGTTGTAATTGTGTCCGGAGAAACATATGAAAGATTTCAGATTCAGAAGTGGTTTGCCGAAGGTAACGATACATGTCCAATGACTAGAAGGAAATTGGCTAACTTGTCTTTGACCCCGAATCACACAATGAAGGACCTAATATCAAGGTGGAGTGCAACACATGGAGTCAGTGTTCCGGACCCCAACATGGAGGCTACAGGTAGGGGTGTCAAATGGGCGGGTTGGGCTGAATTTGGGTGGATTAAAAAAATGGGCTGAGCTAATAAATGGGCGGGGTCATTGGCGGGTTAGTGGGATCATGTTTTCATGGGCTAATTTTGCCACCTCTTGTTGCAGGGGCTCACTTATTGGAATCTTGTTCTTATTCAATTGCTAGCTTGAGCAGCTCAATGAATAATCTACGAAACGACTTCGATGCGATCTCGGAGGCAAGCAATGACAGTTTCCACAAAGTTCAATGTCAAGATATGGACCTGAATCCTTTAACCAGGCTCAGTTCACTTTCTTGGGAGTCACAGTGCAACTTGGTTGGAAAAATTTGTAACGTTTTCAAATATAACGATCAAGCTTGCAATTGGATGTCATCCCAGGATTTTGTTCCAGCAATGATTAGATTTCTGAAAGATGCACATGATTCAAATGATCTAAATTCCCAAATACTCGGATGTCAATCGTTGTCAACAGTTTTGCAGAAATGCAGGTAAAACCTTTACTCCACTCTGCTCTCTCTGTGTGTGTTTGTGTTTGTGTTATTAATTTGCAGAATTTTCATAAATAGCACTATTTATGCCCCTAAAGTTTTCAAAACATAGTACTAACAGTTTTTTTTCAAAACATATCATACATACACACATACATAGCGGTACATACATACAGTCATATATGCATGCATACATGCATATCATATACTAGCCTTCTTACATACATACATACACCGGCCGTCATGCAGGCATGCATACATACATACAGTAACAATCCGTGATAAAATGAAAAATCTAGCTATTTTTTGTAATAATTTAAAAGGATTGCTAAAACGGATAATTAGTGGGCCTAAGTTTTTATATCACGTAATGTTTCCTATTAATTTCCTCGCACACTACAAAAGAAACTGAAATTACAACTTCGTCACTAATCCGTTGCTAAATTGCTCGTATCTAGATATTTATTTTGATAATCCATTGTTAATCCGTTGCTAGATATGATTACCAATGGATTTTGCTGTTTAGCTGCTGAATTTGTCTATCGCAAATTCCTATTTTTTTAGTAGTGACACTAATCCTACACGGGTTCACTTGTATCAGGAGCAGTTTGCCATATTTGAATGATGATACTTTTGCACTTTTGCTATCATTTCTTGGAACAGAGGTTTCCAAAGAAGCCCTTTCCGTACTAAAGGTGTTGTCCTGCCACCAATATTGTCAACAAAAGATCACGGAATTCATTCCCAAGTTGATCCCTTTGCTAGAAGATACAGCTCTAGCAAAAGACACTCTTATTATTTTGAAAAATCTGTGCATCACCAAAGATGCTACAGATTCCGTAGCTGAGACCGATGGATGCATTCCTTCAGTTGTGAAACTACTCGACAGTGAAAGTCTCGAGGATCAGGAGCATGCGGTGGCTCTCCTTCTATCTTTGTGCACTCAATGCATTCAGTACTGTCGGCTGGTCATCCACTCCGATGAACGGGTATTTTGTGATCTCGTCAATATATCTCTCAACGGAAATAGCAAAGGGAAGGCAATGGCTTTGGAGTTACTGAGCCTGTTTAATAATAACGGCGAATCTTCAGGTGCAGATGTTGACATATCTAAAGGCTCTACTATTGACGACTATACTAAGCAGAAATCTAGTAGTTCAAAGGCACCTGGATTATTTCGGAAGTTATTCTCGAAACAAGGTTCTTCTGCTAAAAGAAAAAAATAGATATGCTTAAACTCTTTGTAGTGTGCTGTTTTTTTTTGTAAATATATATGTATAGGATTGCTTGATGTGAAGTGTAAAATATCGCTACTTGCTCTAGTTTTTGTTAGCATTGAGAAGGAAGATTTTCACTTAGTCTTTTGTAGCTTTATAGTATCTTCCAATGCAGTTTCTTTACTATATAAGAGATGTCGTTACCACTCTTTTTTGGGGTACTTAGACTGTCCAACATTATATTAATCGAGCACATGTCCGATAGTTAAATAATATGTATTTTCATTTTAATTTGTAACTCTTCCAGTTGACAGATTCGCGATTGGACACCCTTTCATAACTGGGGTTGTTGAAACCTTCTGAGCATCCAACTCAAAATTTAAGGTAGTTGCTCGAGATTGGACACCCTTTCATAACTATCAAAGGATAAGTGTATTTTTCTAACACCATCCGCATGTGTAATTGATATCCCCTGTCCCAATTTATATCACACACTTTTCCTTTTTAGTGAATCTAAAAAAGAATGATATATTTTCTTATTTGACAACAATTTAACTATAAACTTTACCTTTTACGCTTATTGAGATGGTCTATAACCACACAAATATCTTTTGACTTATTTTAGATAACGATATTCAAAAGTCTTCATTTATTTCTTAAACTCTGTGTTCGGTCAAACTATATCATATAAATTGAGACCGAGGGAATATGAGACAAGTGTACTATGCTTATTTTTAAAAGATTGAAGAGAGAAATTAGGCTCAATAGGCTAAGGAATGGACGGACTGAAGTAAAGTTTTGTTGCTCAATGGGCTGAGTTGATAGAGAAGAGGCCCACAGCAGCTCAATGGGCTTGAGTTGAGAGAAAGAAACGGGAAATTCACACAAATGGCCCTTTCACGATGGTCTTTAATTTTTTTTCAAATTTTTGTTCTTTAATTTTTGACTTTCATCATTTTTGGTGCGGCATAATTTAGATCTCGCAGGCATATTTTACGTTTAACTTCGGCATATGTATCATAACATCCACACATATTATGTCTGACAAGATAAAACTTTCAACACTTAACATAATCTGAAAAATAACATAATTTTAGATTTCGCTCGGCATAATTTACGTTTAACTTCGGCATATGTATCATAACATCCACATGAATTATGTCGAATAAGATAAAACTTTCAACACTCAATATAATCCGAAAAATACTATAAAACTTATGTTACATAACTTAATTTCTACAGAACTCATGTCGAGCGAGGCAAAAGTAATGTTACAGAAATTATTCTTTGCGAAGGAGGTCTGAATATTTTCATTAAGTAAGTAGTAAAGGAAAAAATTAAAGAACATAAATATGAGGGACAAATTCTTTTAGAGTTTGGACACGCCTACACAATCAACGAGCAACAAGTATATTTTAACAAGGGAGAAATGAGTGTTGAAATTGGAAATTGAAGTCAAAGACAAACTTTAAAAATAGTATACGTAATACTAATGAAATGTGCGTAAATCTGCTTATCCTTCTTAATGAATGAATGGAACAAAAACTAACGAAAGAGAAAAAAACTAAGAAGGTTTTCTTCACACATTTTACATAGTTAATAAAGAAGTAAGAGACATTTAATTTGGCAATAGTGACCACTAGACAATTGTAATTTGATCCCGTGACAACAAATAATAACATATTCAATAAAATCTCACAATGTAGAAAAGATATTCCGTTACATGGAATTTCTTAATTCGGTGACAATAAAGCTTAAATCATTACTCCTTGGTCACTAAGTTATCCTCCTGAAAGTAAAATCTTACCTCGCAAAAGTTTAGTCTATTTGGTCTAAGCTTTTGAGAGTTTTTATTATTACTCCCTCTGTTCAAATTTATGTGATACATTTTTTTTAGTTCGTTCCAAAAGAATGAAATATTTTCTTATTTGACAACAATTTAAATTTAAATTTTATTTTTTACGTTTAACGAGATGATCTATAACCACACAAATATCTTTGATTTGTTTTAAATCACATGATTTAAAAATCTTCTTTTAATCCTTAAATTCCGTGTCCAGTCAAACTATATCACATAAATTGATACGGAGAAAGTATTATTTTTAAGAAGTACTTACTTTAAGAGTTAAGGTAAGTGTTTTTGAATAGTAACGGGAGCTATTTTTGAGAAGTTGAAAAAATTGTCTTTTCCTAAAAGTACTTTTGAAATTCTGTCTAAGCACAAATTACTGCTCTAATATAAAAAAAATGTTTTTCAAATGTTTAACCAAAAACAAATTGCTACTATTAAAATTTAAAAGTATTTTTTTGGAACACTTTTAATCAAAAATACTTTTCAAGATGAGCATATTAAAATAGCTTCGCCAAACTGTCTATAATTTTGTCTCAACCCACTTTAGTATTTTCTTTAATTTTATAGCCGTTTTGCCTCGCTAGGCATGTACTTCCATTCTCTTTAAGCTTACAGACTTGTTAGTTTTTATTTAACCTGCCTCTTGGCCCCTGCAATTAATTTAAAAAATATATATATTAACCCGTCCCGCCTAAGAGCTACCCTCCTTGTTCTGGCCCACGCTGCACGGCTGCACCTGTCCCGCCCTGTTGCCATCTCTACAACTGTATAAAAGAAAGTTAGGAACAGTAACTTAGCAATCAATTAGGCCTACTTGAAGGTTGTAATCATACAATATTCAGTTGGTCTTCAGGTGCAATGGATCATTTGTGTGTGTGGGGACTGTGGAGGGCCAAAACATAGCTGTTTGGGGCAGTTGTGTAAGGCCTTTACAGCAATGAAAATAGGTCCCAACATTCAGGGGGCGGGGACACAGTTTTAATTACGGGCTGGTCAGAACTTAGTAATTTTAGTTCAAAATTTATATATTTATTAAAAATTTTATTATATATATATATATATATATATATATATATATATATATATATATAATCTATTTAAAATCTTGACTTTGACTCTACCAAATTTACAAGATTCATACCCCTATTTTGTAATGTAATTAAATTTCTAGATGATGAACGTATGAAGAGTGAGTTTAATTTCTTTGGTTTTAATTTTATGAAAATTTGGCTACTGGTTTTGTATGACACGCAAATATTCTGTCCCTCTTGTGCTCTCAACTTTTTAGTGGCATCCACTCAAATATTAGATAGAAATAATTCTGTAGGGTCTAATTAAGGTCTGTCCCCTTGCTCTATGAGAACTAAGCGCAAGTCCCACACATAGATTTAAAATTTAAATTTGATTATATTTTTCGATAAAAATAATTTTAATAAAAATACAATTAGAAATTTGTGTATAAGGATTTAAAGACAAGTATGTCGTTTCTAATCCGGAGACCCTCTTAAACGAGTCTGGAATGACTGATTAGATTACGGATATGTGAGAACAATGTGCAAGTGAAATGCGATAATAAGCAAGTAAAATGAATTAATAAGTTAATCTAAAAATGAGTTATGAATCAAGCAAGAGTCGAAGCTGAGAATGGTGTATTAGCTTGAGAGAGTTCTTGGTTACAAGTGTGAGCTTAGAGAGAATACAATGTGTTTTTCCTTCTCTTCCAAGTCTTGCATATATAGGACAAAGCTTAGACTATTATGACCCAGAAAGTTGTGACGACGTGAGCCTAATGACATCACCGTGCCCACGCTTGCGCGACACTCTGATCTAGGGAGGCTGATGTGACGGAAGTTGTTGGGAATGGAGGACAGCTGTGAAGATCCTTTGGGAACATTGAGATTTTCGGAACCATTAAACTTTTTGTATACGCTTAACGTCTCCGGATGCATTTCTACCCAATACAGATAGTCCCCCACTTTTCGAGACCCTTGAACTCATAGGACCGGGAAGTGGGAGAGTCTACGCGCCTTTTCAAAAAAACCTTTTCGAGGGAACCAAAACGTCACATCCTTTCCCTCAATCAGACGTTTCGTCAGGCGATCATTGAATACACACAATTACTCATTCGACGACGCCCTTCTAAGACACCGATTGACATTCGCTGATCAGGCACGCCTCTTCGATTTCCAAGAGTAATGATTGTTCTCTTGGCTATACTAAATCAGTGACCTGGATCACTTTTCCTCACTTTCATCTTTAACCTTCCTTTTCTAGCAACTTCAGTTTTCTGCCCTTTCACTACCTATCCACAAAAAAGTCTACTTCCTCTTCATCTTCTTTTAGAACTTCTGGTGGTCTGACTCTTGGACCCGCCGCAGAACTAGGTCCACCCCGCTGTCGTCCGTCATCACCCAGTGTCACCCGGGGCTATGGACCTGGGTTCTACAACTTTTGAAATTATCCCTTCTAACTTCCACTTTGAGAGGGACTTTTGGGTAAACCTCCGCTACGAGTCTGTAGAGGAAATGACCTCATTGATTGACAACTCGGTTATCCCTCAAGTCCGCATCAACTGCTGGTGAGGCCGGATATGGATGTTTTTCCTCCTCTGTCAAATGCTAGTATTACTCAGTACATCCCGGGGATGTCTCTTATTTACATCTATCATTTCACCATCGAATTCATCTTTCTGATCCTTCAGGTAATTGAGTCCTTTTGTCGTTGCTATAGCGTTTGTCCGGGGCAGTTGGCCTCGTAGATATAGAGAATAGTTTGCTGCTTACATCACTTGACAGATCTCGTCCATCTTTCATTTACTCTAGATCACCTCATCCATTTCTATTCCCCTCGGGTGCTCCGTGGGGGAATAATCAATTTAGCTTTTCAGGGCTCTAAAGCCCTGATTACAAATGCTGAGGACGATCATGACCGAGGATGGTGTGATTATTTTGTAATGATTCCTACCCACCGCCTTCAGGGCACCAATTTCGGTCTTCTTCCGGAGTATTAGAACAACGCTCGTAAGTAATCTTTTTCTGCTTCTCTCTTATTTTTTCTAGTTTTTTCTTGACTACCTTGCCATTGTTTTTGTAGTGGCCCCCGTTGTTCCCCAACCCCTACCAGATGCCTTTGGCTGGGTGATGAGCATGCTCCGTGCCTCTCACAGCACCGAGCAAACGTGGAGAGCCATTCCACTGATAAGTGGAATGGCAAAAGTCATAGTGAGTCTTTCCTCTTTTGCCGACTCTTCATCTTCACCTATTACATGTTGATGTGTCGCTTTGACTTTACTTCTCATCCTTTTCCCTAAAGGGCTCCCCGCTCGAGGGGGTTCAGCCATGAAGGTGTCATCTCAAGATGAAGCCCAGGAATGCATCGCTAAGGCCGCCGCGGACACTAGGGAGAACAGGAAGCGAAGGCTTTCAGATAATGCTAGAGAGTCTACCTCTGGGATCGGCTCACGTGTGAGAACACACAATCTCTTTGGCGAGCCTGAGATGGAGGATGGGTAGAAGGTGGTCCTTGTAGAGGACGATGGATAAGTAAATGCAACATCCAGGGGTGCGGGGGCCTCTTCAACAGAATCCATCAGAGAGCCGGGAGTAAGCGAAGGACAACCCAAAAACGTGGGAGGCTGTGATTCAAGCGCAGGCCCTTCGGCTCCTCCCCCACCCATTATTGGTTCTGACTCGGCCTCAAAGCCTCCTTGGCCCACCTTGCAGATATCTTTCTTCATGTAATTTTGATTTTTTTCCATCACACCTTTTACTTCCAACTAGAGTGTATAAGCTGAGTTTATTTTATCTATTTTCTCTTTCAGGGGCATGTTGTCGTTTCCTCCGTGTGCATGTTATTTACTTCATTCTATGACTTGGCCGGGAACTCATTCAATCTTTCTTTTAATTTTCTCAAAGCGTCTGAACTATCGGCGTTCAAACCGTCAGTGAATGCTGCAGCAACCCTAGCTTTGAAGATCGCAGGCAAAATCATCATCTCCAGTTAGAAGCGTTCCATAAAGTTGTGAAGTAACTCATCCTTCCTTTGCTTTACGATAAAGATATCCTTCTTGTGGGTTTCGACCCTCTGGACCCCAACATAGGCCTTAACGAATGCATCTGTAAGAGCAATAAAATAATCAATAGAATTTTCAGGTAATAGAGTATACCAAGAGAGTGCTCCCTTATGAGCGTTTGGCTGAACCTTTTCAGCAGGACAAATTCAATTTGGTGCTGCTGCAGGTGATGCCCGGTGATCGCGACCTCGAAATTCACGATGTGTTCGTACGGGTTTGTTGTGCCATCATACTTGGATATGTCAGACATTCTGAACTTCTTCATGATGGGATCTGGAGTTGCTTCTTCCTTGTAGGGTATCTTCCCGTACTTTCTCGCTCCAACCCCTTTTAGCACTTGGGGACCCCTAGAATCTGGCTCATAAGATCATAGAGCTTTTTTTCTAGCACAGCAAGTCTCGCTAGGTCTATCTCTGGCACTACAGACTTTGCTCATGCATTTGCTACGGATGCATCAGCCGCTCCCGTGTCTTCCGCGTCGTCTACCGGGTGACTATCCAGCATTTCCCCAGATAAGGAGTTCAAATTTTTTTTCCATGCGTTCCATTATGGCGTTGTTCACTGCCAAGGTCGTGACTAGCGTGGCTTCTGAGAACGTGCCCTCTTCTTTGAACATCCCCTCCACTTTAGAGTGCGGTCGTCTTTTTATTTTCTTGGGGTAGCGCTCCTTGGATCGCGCCTCACGACTCTCCGCTGAATGGACGTCTTCATCTATATATTCATTTGCTTTCGGAGGGTTGTTGTTTCCTCTGATTTCGTCCGTGATGTTTCGGACTGCTCTTTCAGGTCCTGATGCTCAATGGACACTTGTGTCTCTCCAAGTTCCTTCGATCTGTGAGCCATGCTTTCTTCACCTGACATGTTCTAAGTGTAGAGCTTTTTGTTTAGAGTTTTTTCAAGAAGATCATCTACAGATCGAGACAACTCCACCACAGTCTATCCCCATAGACGGCGCCAAACTGTTTTTCGGTAAAAATGATTTTAACCAAAAATACAGTTAGATATTTGTATATAAATGTTTAAAGACAAGTAGGTCGTATTCGATCTGGAGACCCTCTTAAATGAGTCTGAAATAGTTGATTAGATTACTGGTATGTGAGAACAACGTGCAAGTCAAATACGATAATAAGCAAGTAAAATGAATCAATAAGTTAAATCTAAAAATGAGTTATGAATCAAGCAAGAGCCGAACTGAGAATGATGTATTAGCTTGAGAGAGATCTTGGTTACAAGTGTGAGGTTATAGAGAATATAATGTGTCTTTCCTTCTCTTCTAAGTCTTGCATATATAGGACAAAGTTTAGACTATTATGACCCCAGAAAGTTGTGACGACGTGAGCCTAATGACGTCACCGTGCCCATGCGCGCCACGCCTCTCTAATCTAGGGAGACTGATGTGACGGAAGTTGTTGCGAATGGAGGACATCTGTGAAGATCCTTTGGGAACGTTGGGCTTTCCGGAACCATTAAATTTCTTATATACGCTTAACGTCTCCGGATGCATTTCTACCTAATACAGATCAATTCAAGATTTAAGTTTTATTATTGAATTAGTTGTACATTTAAAATTATGAATTCAGAATCTAATATTTATTAAAATGTTACTAATTTTCTTGTATATTTGTACTTCATGTTGAAATTATTAGATTCATTTGAATTTTTTTTACTAATTTTCATATAAGCTTGCATCCACCTCTGAAAATGAATAGAATCTAACTATAATAGTTAAGTGATAATGTTTAAAACATACACCGTCTGTCTTTATTTATTGATTTGTTGTAAACACTCCACGTAAGTTCTTATCCTTCTCATATAAAAGGATAATTTGGTGCATGAAGCACTCCCCATTCACGCAGAGTCTAGGGAAGGATTCTCACTCCAAAGGGAGTGTGATGTAGGCAGACTGCCCTGACGCATACATCAATAATTAGTTTCACAGCTCAAACACATGATCTATAGGTCGTAGGAAAATAATTTTATGATTGTGCTGATGTTTTTTCAATCCTTTCCATATATACTACCAATAATTAAGATAGAGACGACCTTAGGAATGTAGGACATGGTCTTGTGAAGAAAATAAAGTTTGAAATGGTGAGCTAATTTCCAGGCTTCCAGCTATTCAACTCACTTTACATCCTTCAAAAGTTAAAAAGGTTATGATTTAGTCCATTTTTGGAAAAAAAGTATCATATTGGTTCATTGTCTTTGTTCTAAATTTTGGATCTCCTACTAGAAAGAGCAAAAAAAAGATCATCATTGGTATGTATATATATTAAATAAGATTTGGAAACATTGCATCTTTGACCATTCATATCACATCAGAATTATTCCAATTACCAAAAGATGCATGGATAATTCAATCGGTTGACTTGCTTGGACACTTATTCTTTATCCTTTTCAAAAAATCATATTAGAATTGAGTGGAAGATAAATACTTATAGTCAAGTCAAGTCAAATTAGTATAATTATTTTTATCTCATAAGTCACGTGCTCGATAAACATTAAAAGTGTTTATAAATTAAATACTTACAAGTAAAATATTACAAATAAGTATAATATTATTGATTTGATCAAGATTTTTATTATTTATCTCTAATAGAAACCTTAATCTCTCTATTTCATTTTCATCATTCGTTCTTTTCCTTGTAAAGATATTTTTACTTTATATTTCTAAATAACTTTATGGACATCGTACATAATTTAAAATACAAAGTATTCATCACCAATATATCAACTACAACTAGTCTGTTTAGCTAAATTTCTGAAAAGTCAAAGTGCTTAATTTTTTAATGCACTTATTTAGAGAAAGAAGTTGTCTGACTAAGCTTTTGGTGAAGAAATAAGTATTTTGAGTAATGGATTTTTAAAATTTTAAGTAGAAGTTGAAAAAATAACTTCTTCAAAAAAATAAGTATTTTTTATTTTTCGTAATTTACGCTTAAAAGCACTTTTTGAAAATATAGTCTTAACACAAATTACTAACCACAACTCTTCTCAAACAATTTATTGACACAAACTACTAACCACACAAAACACTTTTTCAAAAGGACTTTTAATTTTTTAAAATAGATTGATTTTAACAGCTTGGCCAAATACGTTATAGGTTGTACTATTCATTATCAAGTCTAACGTACACTTAAATTTTTCTAAACGCATAATTACTTATTGATAAAATTAATTTTAATAGTTAAAAATACTTTTAATAATTAATACATTATCAACATTTTATATTTGAATATTAATGATGGGTTGTTTGGGAAATAATATAATGCAGGGTTGGGACAATGGATTGGTCTGACAATTAATTAGGTAAAGAAGGTGGATCATGATGAGCCAATGAAGGGTGGATACTAGGGTTGGGGTTGGTGGGGGACATCCCATATGAAGGTAAATGAAGATCCATTCAACTAATGCTCTAACCTTAGACATGACAATGGTTTCTCATTCTCAATCATTCTAAAAAGATGGTTTATCCTATTAGACTTGTTTGGTAGGTGGATAAGAGCTTATAATTTCAAAATAAATTATAAATTATTTTATTCTATATTTGGTATAGGTTTTTATTTTGGAATTAGTAGTTCTGAATTATTTGTGTCCAGTCAAATTACAACAACAACATACCAAGTGAAATCTGGAGAGAGTAATGTGTATGCAAACCTTACCCCTATATTGGAAGTTATTAAAGAGATTATTTCCGGTAGACCCCCGAAATAAGGATAAATAAGTCAAAGAAGTATAAAAACGACTTATTTGGTATAAGTTTTCATTTTGGAATTAATAGTTCCAAATTATTTGTGTCCAATCAAATTAAGACAAATACATTAAAACAGAGAGAATATTATTTTATGACTTGCCAATTGAAGGACAACTCTCAATCAAGAATGAACCATGATTTTGGGTTTAAATCATTTTGGCTAAGCTATATATTTAGTACGGAAAAGGGTTAGATTTGTTCTTGTACTCTCACATATAAGCTATATTTATTCTTCATTATATTTTTTGATATATTTGTTCTTCTTCATCCAATTTTCGGGCCATATTTGCCCCTGTACTCTAAAAAAAATATCATATTTACCCTTACTTCATTAAATATCATTTCCACCTTAGAATATAAGGGCGAATATGACCCAAAAGTTGGACAAGGACAAATCTATTAAAAAGTGTCACGAAGAATAAATAGGCTTATTCGTGAGAGTACAAGGGCAAACCTGATCCTTCTCCATATTTAGTACTCCATCTGTCCCAATTTATATGACACATTTTCTTTTTTAGTCAGTAAAAAAAAATAACACATTTTTTTATTTGACAATAATTTAATTTTAAATTTTACCTCTTACGCATAACGATATGATCTATATAACCACATAAATATATTTGGTTTATTTTAGACCACAAGATTAAAAAATCTTCCTTTATTTCTAAAAGTCCGTGCCGAGTCAAACTACATCAAGTAAATTGGGACGGAGGGAGTATTGAATATTCTTACTATTTTCTTAATTGTTTACTTTAATTTTAGCTAATCTCATATCTCACTGCTGTTTCTGTTTAACATTTTGCTGTAAGTAGCAGTACTTGTTATGAGTTGTCTCAATCAACAACGAGAGATGACTGTTGGCTAAGTTTGTCTCTAGCTGCTTTTTAGTTTGTCTTTTTTCAAGTATGTTATATTTGGAAACTTACAGAGAATGCAGCAAAGTTTATCTTGGATTCACTGTCATCGATTGAATTCATTATCTTTGATCCAGATTTCATATTTATTTAGAAAAGTTCGTTGAATATTTATTAATTTAAAATTCAATAATTTTAAAAGACTAAAATTTTGAATTTATAAACTTCAAATTTTGATTTCGCCTCTGACATTTCTTGTCTCAAAAATCAATGTCTTACAGAGTCAGATCTAGAATTTCTAAAAATATGGGTATACTTCTAATGAAAGGAGAAAAAAGAATGTATTAGGTAAGAATTGATCTTTGTTCCTTTAGATAAATAACTTATCATTCAATCAAGTACACCATTCATCTTTTGGAACATGAGTGATAATAGACGATATTAGATCAATTTTAAAAATAATATGTACATAAAATACTTAATTTATCCGAGAGATCAGATACCATGAATTTACATGCACCCACAGTTTCCAGTATAAATTCTGTTGGAGCAAAGTGCTCTCACACACCGAGAAATAAAACTTAGCTATTGCACAAAGAAAGTAAAACAGTAAGCTAGTTCTAAGAAGAAATAAATCAAGCAGTTGATGATCAAAGAAAAGATTAAGTTGTGATACTGCAAGTGGATACTTTTATTCTTCACCAGAGAAGCCTTTAAATAGGCATTACATCTCAACTAAAATGCACCAGATATGGAGAAAGTATTGGCACTAAATCTGTCGTGCATTACAACTGAAAGCAAAAACTTAAGGACCAAATAAAAACTAACTTAGACTAAGTCAAAATACAGTAAAAATACTAAGAAAGCTGCAGTAACGTTTTTCTCTCTTTTTGAATCACTTATTCAACAAATTCGCCCCTGTGCCTTACTGTTTTGGATAATATTTGTAGCATCTCTCAGTTTATTAGTTAAACCTCGTACATAAAAGGATGTTCTGTAGGATGCATTAAAAGAAAATAATATATGTATTAATTTTGTGTATTATCAATATCTTGTTTGATATCTTTTTTCAACTTATGTATAACTACATCCTATTTGATATTATCCTATGTATAACTAAAAAAAAAAGGGCGGTCCGGTGCACTAATACTTGTATTAGTTATACATCCCATTTTTTATGCATAACTAATGCATAGAAAATCATGATATTAGCAATGCAATGATTTGTAATACATGCATAAGGATGGCTAAAGATACAATTGGCCCTCAAATCCATCACATAGTATAATATATATGGAGGATATTTTTATAAATAACCAATTTTTTTAGAACTTATGCAATGTATGTTATTTTTAATATACCAAACCAAAAAGTGGATAAGAAATAATTATTGCATAACTAATGCCACCATTACTTATAACACACTCAATTCAGCATTATTCTTATACATCCCATCAAACGACCGCTTAATTCATGTGCGTTTTAAGTCTTATAACTATATATATATATATATAGAGAGAGAGAGAGAGAGAGTCAAATTTCATAATAACCGTGATGTTTATTCAGATATTCTTATTATTATTATAGTGAAATGTTATTAGAGAACATATAATATAGTATAACATAAAATAGATTTTAAAAAAAAACTTAATTATTTTAGTGAAATGTTATTATACATGATAGCTATTATAGAGAGGTTTAAAGGGCAGTCCGGTACACTAAGCTGTCGTTATGCGCGGGGTCCGGGGAAGGACCGGACCACTAGGATCTATTGTACGCAATCTTAATGTCCATTTCTGCAAGAGGCTATTTTCACTGCTTGAACGCGTGACCTCCTAGTCACATGACAACAATTTTACCAATTACTCCAATGTGCTTTATTGCAGAGATTGTCTTTTTTATTTTCTAGCTAGGTAACTCGTTTCACTTATTATGATAGTTATTTGTGGTTTTGAGCAGATAGTGTAATTTTGTTTTTACATTTTTAGCGTATATAAAAGTAACAAGCCATTTTAGAATACTAAAATTTTAGAATCCAATTCGGTGTTTGATATCTATTTTAGAATTCGATTAATTAAAATTTAGAGTGAGAAATGTCATTTTGAGAAAAAAATGCTCTCTACTAAAGATAATTTTATATTCAATTCTAAAATTCAAAATCTCTTATTAAGATTAAAAAGTATTTACCACCGTGCGACATATTTTTGCGATTACGTTACACTGTTAGTGATGATTATTTTGAATATGAGAATATTCTCTCTCACACGTAGCCATAATATTGCATGTGAAAATTAGAGTCCTTTCAATTTTTGTTTACTTTGTGATACTGACAACCTGCTATACGTGTGCCAAGCATTTCTGTCTCATTCCTGTGAGGGGAAAAGTCCCGAAGGCGAAACCCCCCACCTGTACCAGAGGCCTCTTGGCCAGGTAGGATATAAATTAAGGAATATGTGTCAGTGGCAGCCCTGCAAGGGAGGGGACCAATGGGACACGAACCCAGCAACAACCCTTGCAATATTTCAGCAAAGACTGTCACCACACGGATTCGAACCCGTGAAGTCGGAGTGGTTGTACCCAATCACCTTGCCACTTACCAACTCGCATGTGCCCGGGGGCTCATTTCTGTCTCATTCTTTATCCACGCAGAGACAAAATTAAAGTAATCCCTTTTGTAAATTATGCGAATGCATGAAACAGTATCAGGATAATATCAAGACAATTATTACCTCCAATTTGCATTGCATAAAAGTTTTTTAAAGTTGCTTCATGTTGAAAAGAAAGTTGTTTATTAAAGCATACTTTCCTGTTTTAATCTATGTGGTAAATTTTAAATAGATACAGGATTAAAAAATAAAATATATTTAAAAAAAAATTGTAATCATAAACATGTCATAATATACATAAGATTTTTGAAACATGTAATCTTAACTATTCCATGACATTTGTATTGCTAAAAGCCGTCCACTAAGGGTAAAATGAAAAGTTTAAATTAAAGTGTTTTTAAATTAAAAAAACTTTTATTCTCTCGGGAACTGATTAAAAATGAAATGGTTAATAGTATATTTGATATATGATTAAGAATATTTAACCTTCAACTAATTTAAATTTACACTTTTGATCCCTTTGCTTATAAATGTTCATAAATTTATCAGAATTTTATTAAATCTTCCACCATTTAATGATCCATATGTTATGTCAAGTTTATAGTGTTACTCTATATCTAAAGGAATATAATTTTAACAGTAATCTAAATATAACATATTTTTTATATTAAGGGATCAATAAACACATCAAGTTAATGCAAGGTAAAATGTGCTAAACCAATATTGAAAGGAACAAAATCAGAATTTATCAATAACTCAAAGATGAAAGGTGCTATTATCCTGAAAATATTGCCACATAAACCACTATAAGCAGAGTGTAATTTGTCTCAATTTATATGTAACCACGCATATTTCTTTAAACTATTATCAGTTCAGCATATACAGTGTCATTTCATGCAAAGATGATTTGAATCACAAAATTCTTTTTTGTTTTGTTTCAAATATGGGAGGATCTACTGAAGACAATGGACACAGACACACTACTAACTACTCCATTTCCATTTAAATTATATAACGAGGGATCGTTTGATAGTTAGTTATGTTGGAATTATCGATGAAAAAGATGAAATCTCATCGGAGAAGAAGCCCAATTTTGGGTCGACGAAACTAAAAAAAATTGCGTGAATTTCCTTCATACGGGCTGATCTTTAATTTTTGTCCCTCAATTCGATGGTCATTAATTTTTGTTTCTATTTCTCATCGAATAAAAATTTATCGGCCAAAATACTCTTTATTCGCGGGACTATTAAATCAGAGATTCTGAGTTCGAATTCCAGCAGAGGCAAAAAAAGAAAAAAAAACGCAAGGCAAAATTTTCGTTATGCATATTCAGCCAAAGTTATATAGAGACTATGCCCGTTGGGACATAGTTTCTATGTAATTAGCCGGACAAGGCATAATCTTAATTTTTTCAACGAAACTTTGAGTTCAGGCATATTTACATAGAAACTATGCCCCTTCTTAATCTCTATACGACTTTGGCCGAATAAGCATAATTTCTATGAAATCTTGCCTTGTGATTTTTTTTTTTTTTTACTCTGCTGGAATTCGAACCCACAACCTTAGAGATTTTTTTGAAGGCATAATTACATAGAAACTATGCCCCTTAAGGTATAATTTCTATACAACTTTGACCGAATAGACATATTTTCATATGAAATCTTGTCTTGCGATTTTTTTCTTTTTGACTCTGAGACTTAAACCCATAAATTCAAAGATATTTTCAATCATTTTTTAGGCGAAGGGTAATATTAAAGACCACCAATTTGAGGGGGGGGGGGGGAATTAAAGACCACCCTAAAATAGAGGCAACCGGGCAAATTGCCCGACGAAAATTGGTAGTGTGAGTATAGAATTTGGGCTTATACGGACAAAGAGCAAAGAGGAATTTGGGCTTATGCAGACAATGAGTTAAATGGGCTTTTAATTATTCAATGCTCAAAGAGCCACGTGCCAAGTAATTCCGGAACTTTCCATGGGATTTCTTTATGTAAATAATTAACTTTTATTTTTCTGATTTTATAATTGTAATTATTAGTTTGTTACACAGCAACAAATTAGAATAGGACAGCTGAATAGTTTGTTAGGCTAGATTACAACAACAACATATGAAATGAAATCCCACAATGAGGGGTCTGGAGGGTAGAGTGTACGCAAACCTTACATCTACATTGATAGGTAGAACTGTTGTTTTCGAGAGACCCTCGGCTCAAGACAAAGCACAAGAAAAGTAAGACAAATAAAAAGTCTAAGCCATGATAACTACTTTTGAAAAAGAAGCAATAACTAATGCAGGTAAATAAGACAAACAAATTACACATAGCAACATAATTCAAACAACAGTGGACTATATCCCGTCTAATCACCTATCTAAGGTCATGTCCTCAGTGAGTTTCACCTGCGCCATATCCCGTCTAATCACCTCTCTCTAATACTTCTTTGGTCTACCTCTACCCCTCTTGTACCCGTTCATAGCCAAACTCTCACACTTCCGCACTGGGGCATTTGTGTCTCTTCTCTAAACATGCCCGGACCATCTCAACCTCGCTTCGCACATCTTATCCTCCACCGAGGCACTCCTACTCTGTCCCGGGTATCATCATTTCTAATTCTATCCCTCTTTGTATCCTCACACATCCATCTTAGCATCTTCATATCCACAACTTTCATCTTTTGGGTGTGCGGAGTCTTGACCGGCCAACACTCCGCCCCATACAACATAGTCGGACTAACCACCACCCTATAGAACTTGCCTTTAAGTTTTTGTGGCATCTTTTTATCGCACAAGATTCTAGATGCGAGCCTCCATTTCATCCACCCTGCCCCAATACGATATGTGATATCGTCATCAATCTCTTAATTTCCTTGGATAATGGACCCGAAGTACTTGAAGCTTCCTTTCTTTGGAATGACCTGAGTACCAAGTCTCACATCCACGCCTGTCTCAAGGTCGCTCCCGTTATTGAACTTGCACTCCAAGTATTCTGTCTTAGTCCTACTCAGCCTGAACCATTTAGACTCCAGAGTTTGTATCCAAACCTCCAGCTTAGTGTTCACTCCGCTGCGAGTCTCATCAATCAGGACTATGTCATCTGCAAATAACATACACCATGACACCTCTCCTTGAATTTATCGTGTCAATCTATCCATCACCAAGGCAAATAGGAATGGGTTAACAGCTGATCCCTGGTGCATCCCCTCATCACTGGAAAGTGCTCCGAGTCTTCTCCTACTGTCCATACCCTGGTCTTGGCTCCATCATACATATCTTTGATTGCCATAGTGTACGCCACAAGTACACCTCTAACCTCCAAACATCTCCATAGAACCTCCCTAGGGACTTTGTCGTATGCCTTCTCGAGGTCGATGAAAATCATATGTAAGTCTTTTTTCCTCTCCATATACTACTCCACCAACCTCCTAATAAGATGAATGGCTTCTGTAGTCGAATGCCCCGACATGAATCCAAACTGGTTCCCGGAGATAGACACACCTCTTCTCACCCTCATCTCCACGACTCTTTCCTAAACTTTCATAGTGTGACTTAGCACCTTGATACCCCTATAGTTGTTGTAACTCTGGATATCACCTTTGTTCTTGTAAAAAGGAATCATTGTACTCCGCCTCTATTCTTCGGGCATTCTCGCCATCTTAAAAATGACGTTAAACAACCCCGTCAGCCACTCCAAATTTGTCATGCCCGCGCTCTTCCAAAATACAACTGGGATCTAATTAGGCCCTCCTCAACCTTAATGCTTCCACAATATCCAAAATCACGGTACCTACCAAATTGCTCCAGATCTCCCAGCACAATGTCTTTATCTTCTTTTTCGTTCAAAAGTTTATGGAAGTAGGACTGCCACCTCCGCCTAATATGCTCGTCCTCCACCAGTACTTTTCCGTCCTCTTCCTTGATGTACCTCACGTGATCCAAGTCCCGGGCCATCCTCTCGCTCACATTGGCTAGTCTGTACAGCTTCTTATCCCCGCATTTTTCCTCTAATTCCACATACATACGTTCAAAAGCCCTCATTTTTGTCGCCGTAACCGCTAGCTTTTCCTCCTTCCTCGCCATCTTATACAATTCCCTATTCGTCCACTTCTCCACCTCATCCTTGCTTTCTACCAATTTCGCATATGCCATTTTTTTCTCTTCCACCTTCTCTTGAACTTTACCATTCCACCACCAGTCCCCTCGATGCCCAGCATGGCTACCCCGCGAGACCCCTAACACTTCTCTAGCAACCTTCCTAATGCAACTGGCTGTCCTGTCCCACATACCGGTCGCATCCCCACTACTCCCCAAGCCCCATTGGCCATCAACCTCTCCCACATCTCTTTTGCACTAGCCATGGTCAAACTCTCCCATTTAATTCTTAACATGTCATCCACAACCCTCCTCTTCTTCTCAATCTTGATTTCCAAATCTATCACCAAAAGCTTATGACGGGTTGTAAAATACTCTCTCGGAATAACCTTGCAGTCTTTACAAAGACGGTTGTCAACCTTCTAAGGAGAAAAAAGTCTATCTGAGTCTTAGCCACCGAACTACGGAAAGTCACCAAATGCTCCCCCTTTTTCAGGAACCTCGAATTGGCTATCACCATCCCAAAAGCTTTAGCAAACTTCAAAAGCGATACGCCTCCCCCGTTCCTGTCCCCGAGGCCAAAGCCTCCATGCACGTCATCATAATCCCCCGGAAGTGCCCCGATATGTCCTTTGTTAGGCTAGATTATTCCTTGTAATTGTTATATATATGCACATTGTACAAAGGAGAAAACACAAAGAAAATTTTATCTCAATTTGCTTTGCCTTTTACCCTTTTAGGATGTATTTTATCCGTCTATGCAATTCTACGTAAGTAATATTATCATGTTTGGTAGCTGGTAATTAGGAGGTAAATTATTCATGTATAAAATTAATAAGGTGTTTGATTTGCAATTTGGAAACCCGCAAAACTAATACATGTACAAGTGATGAAAGAATCTATGTATTATTTTGTAGAATGTGGAATAACTAATACATGTGAAAGAGTTGGTTTGAACAATGTGATAGTAAATCATATGTGCCAATATACTTGCCTAGCAAGTGAATTTGGAGAGCAAGTAAAATTAGTGGAGGATAAATTTTGTATTTATTTTTCCTTTTCTATTTTTGTGCTTGGAGCCCAAGTTTGGTCATCTATAAAATAATGACCATTCTTCATTGTTGAATCATCTCAAAGAAAACCATACAATCCATTATAGTGAGTGCAGAGTTGAGAGAGCAATTCTTTTAGGTATAACTGAAAAATCTCCCCTTTCTTTGTTAATAATATAAAGATAGTTGTTCTCTGGTAGACGTAGGATCACTTTGATCCGAATCACGTCAAATCTTGTGTTCTTTCTTTTACGTTTCCGCTAACAATTGATATCAGAGTGTTAGGACTCTTTGAAGATTCAAGGAGGAAACAAGTAAAGATGAGTGTCATGAAGTTTGAAATTGATAGATTCAGTGGGTGCAACAACTTCAATATTTGAAAGATACAGATGATGACGTTATTACGGAGAAAAGGTTCAATCCATGCTATTGACGGAAAGTATCCGGATGATACATCGGCTTCCGATAATGAGAAGATTGAATAAGATGCATTGAGTGTACTCTAACTGTCCCTTGCACCTAACGTGCTTTGTGAAGTGAGTACAAGTACCAAAGATACGACCAAACAACCAAGCTGCAAGGGCTTTACCAGGACCGATCGGTGACAACAAGAATGTTGTTACAATGGTGTCATCACATATAAGATGGGGTCAGGTAATTTGTTACAATATCATTTAGACGCGTTCAATAAACTTGTTATGGACTTACAGACTGCAAGAATTAAAAAGGACGAGGAGACGCTTGCATGTGCTATGCTATTTTCATTAACTTCAAGATATCATGCTATTGAGAATTCAATGATGTATAGAAAGGAGCTTATCAAGCTTGAGCAAGTGTGGTAGACACTTAACTCTAGTGGTGTACACAAGTGTTTTAAAGGAGATAAAGATAATCAGGCAAGTAGGCTCTTTGTGAGAGGCCGGACTAGCCAACAGGATAGGAGCGAATCAAAGCACATATCAAAGTCTCATATGAACAAGAATGATGCAGATTGTTGGGGCTGCGGTAAGAAGGAGCACTTTGAACGAGATCGCACAACGTCAAAGTCCAAGAAAAAAGCGAGTGCATCTACAGTTGAACAGGTGCATGACTCTGATAATGATTATGTACTTACAACATCGTGTAATAATGGAAGTTATGAAAATAAATGGGTGTTAGACTCTACTTGTACTGTGCATATGACGTTCCAAAGAGACTAGTTTAGCAACTATGTGAAAAGTGGATGAACTATAGTAATGAGCAATAATGCAACTTGCGCAATAGTTGACATTGGCTCAGTTTAAATTCGCTGCCATGATAAGGCCGTGAGAACTATTACACAAGTTCGCCATGTTCCTAGTGTGAAGAAGAATTTGATTTCTCTGGGTACTCTGGATGAATAAGGCTACAAGTATATTAGCGAAGGAGGAAGAGCTATGCAGATGACTAAAAGTTCTTTAGTAATGCTGAAAGGCCAGTTGGAGGATGGCCTTTACATATTGGCAGGAAGCACAGTTGTTGGCTCTGTAAAAGTATCTATAGTGCAGTTATCTAATGATGACAAGGTAGATTATGACACATGAGACTGCGTCATATGAGCGCTCGTGGACTGGAGACGTTGAGCAACCGTAACCTTTTGATAGGTGAGAAGATCAACACATTTGAATTTTGTGAGCACGCGTTCTAGGGATGCAGAAGAAGGCCAACTTCAGCACTGACATGCACAAGACAGGAGGGGTGCTCGACTATATCCATTCAAATTTATAGGGTCCCTCTAAACTTCCACCGAAGGGCGGAAAGAGGTATCTTCTCACTTTTATTAACGATTTCTCATGAAAGGTTTGGGTCATTTTCTGAGGGCAAATTGTGATGCTTTTGAAGCATTTAAAAAGTGGAAGATTTTGGTTGAGAATCAAATAAAGCAAAAAATTAAGTATATTCGCGCAGACAATGGATTGGAGTTTTGCAGTGAAGAGTTCAATGATTTCTGCAAGGTTCATCAAATCTCAAGACACATGACTGTCATGCACACCCCACAACAGAATGGAGTTACCGAGAGGATTTCAATATGTATACGTGCAAGCCTGTAAGGACACTGTTAGATCCTCATTTTAAACTTTTAGAGTTACAAATATTTCAGTCTGAGGATAAGGTAGAGCATATGTCAAAGGTTCTTTATGCCAGCGCAATTGATAGCATTATGTATGCTATGGTGTGTACACGTCCAGATATTGCTCAATCTGTAAGTGTAGTAAGCAGATACATGGCCAACCCAAGAAAGAGGCATTGTAAATATGTCAAGTGAATATTGAGATATCTCAAGGGAGCTTCTGATGTTGTTTTGACCTTTCGAGAAGGTGATTGAGGTATTTTAGTTCTAGGTTATGTGGATTTTGACTATACAGGGGATCTTGACAGATATTTACTCTTATTGGCAGTGACATTAGCTGAAAATTAACTCTGCAGTCAATTATCGCTTTCTACGACAGAAGTAGAATACATGACAGCAACGGATGCAGTAAAAAAAGCTATCTAGTTAAAAGGTTTGATGGTAGAATTGAGTTTGGTTCAGCATGAATCAACTTTTAGATGTGATAGTCAGAGTGGTATTCATCTAATTAAAAATCATAGATTTCATGAGCGCACTAAACACATCGATGTCAGATTTCACTTTATTCGAGATGTTGTTGAAGAGGGAACTATCAAGGTCGTGAAGGTTATCATAGAAGATAATGTTGCAGACATGTTGATCAAGATAGAACCTCTCGCTAAGTTTGCACACTACAAGGACTTGGCAGGAGTACGCATCAGCTGATGCAACTCTGAAGAGAACAGTTATTATGTAAAGGTTGTATGTTCAATAAGGGTTTGATTCTTCTTGTTTCTTACAACGGGGTTGCCCAATAAGCTTAGAAGTTTTGTCCAGAGTTGTTCATACGCATGCTCGTGACACAAATCAAGGTGGAGATTTAAAGATGGTTTGGACAATGTGATAGTAAATCACATGTGCCAATATACTTGGCTAGCAAGTGAACTTGGAGAGCAAGTAAAATTAGTGGAGGATAAAAATAGGATTTATTTTTCTTTTTGTGCTTGGGTCCAAGTGTGGTCATCTATAAAATGATGACCATTCTTCAATGTTGAATCATCCCAAAAAAAAATTATACAATCCATTGTAGTGAGTAGAGAGAATAATTATCTTAGGTGTAATTGAGAAATCTCCTATTTCTTTGTTAATAATATAAATGTAGTTGTTCTCTGGTGAACGTAGGATCACTTTAATCCGAACCACGTTAAATCTTATGTTTTTTTTTTACGTTTCCGCTAACAACATGAATAACTAAATTCTGCATAATTAATTTATATATAAAATAATACATAAATTTTCGCATAACTAATTCATGTATTATTAACACTCGCATAGTTCTAATCAACTATCAAACAACCCCTAAGTGCATCAGAAAAGATTGTCATAATAATAATAATAATAAAAACAAAATAGAATATGTATAAATTATAATGGCTTTTGAAGTAAGGGAGGAGTTGGATGTCCACTCTTTAAACCCCACCATTTTCATTATCAGCACATTCTTGATTTCCGTCGATTTTATGGCCATCCCCCCTGCCGGCAGCCCCACCTCCCCTCTCTATCTGTCGCTCTCTCTTTATCCAAATGTATAGCTGCAGTTTAATATTTTACTGACTAATGCTATAATTAAGTGAACTAATATATTTTAACTAGTTAACTTATAGCGCCCAAGTGCATATGTAAAATTTGGGTCAGGAGTGAAAAAATTAACTTAAATAGCTACCTACCCAATTACTTAAACTAAAAATAGTTGATAAATGTATAATATATGTATAATTCATATATAATATATATATAATTATGAAATCAATACATAATCTATATATACCGACTCAAAAAAATAAAATGTGAATCCGATCGGCTATTTATAGAAAGATCCCTTATCTATATCGAAATAGCTTATAATTGTGATCTATATAAATCTCCTCTCCATCTTTTCAACGTTCACAGGACCATAAGTTCACATTTCCACTCCTACAATACAAATTCCCACTGACAAAAATATCATTCCCAACATGTTAGGCCGTGTGCAGTCTTCATCTGAAAATCACATTGAGCAAATTAGCGTTCTTGAAAAACAAAGAGCCATTTTCGAACGTCTGTACCAGTGCCAACAACAACTTTCTTCTTTGCCAAATCAAAATTTTGATCAATTCAACAATTTGATCAGTGAACATACAATGGACTTACGTCAATTTCAGAATTTTCCCATCAAGATTGACTCACAAATAGAATTTACCAATAATTCTTTAGAATTGGCTCGTCAATCTTTCTCTGCAGTCTCGAATTCATCGATCACAAGAATGTCAAGCAAGAAGAGAAAATCAGAGGTTTGTAAATGTTGCTCTCTCACTACAAAAAAAGAAACAAATACGACTAAGCTATGAATTCTGTTGCTAAATCGCTCATAGCTAACAATATTTTTAGATAATCCGTTCTAAATAAGATTAGCGATAGGTTTGTTGTTTAGCTACAAAATTTGTCCATCGATAATTCCTAATATTTAATTGTATCTATTTTTCTTTAATAATGCTTGCATCCAAGCTAGCTTCCATGCACCTAGATTATTTCACTAATTAAGTAGTAGTAGTAGTTAAACATGTATAGATCGGACATCTCTATAACAATTATTTCCTTTTAACATCATTTCACTATAACTGTCAATTTTTTCTTTAAATTGATTTTTCATGTCATGTTATATAATGTGTTCTCTTTAACAGTATTTCACTATAGCAGTCAAAAAATTATCGGGATAAATTGTGTCGTTATAGAGAGGTTTTGACGGTATTTAATATCTCTGCTCATCAAAATTTAAACAAATGGGAAGAAATCATCGGACTGAAACCTTTGCCAGTAGAGACTGATTTCAAAATGTTGTTTGTTGTTGAGTATAATTCACTTTATCTGAATATTGATCAGTAAAGTTGTAAAGCTGTTTTTGTTTTGTTTATTATTTTGTAGTTTTATGAGGAAGATGATTGTAAAGCTGAGAACCATGAAGGAGAAGCAGGGGAAGTGAAATCAGAGATCATAGTGAAAAGTGAAAAAGGGAACAATTCAAAGGAGAATTTAGAGGTAAAAAAAAATGATTATATTCATGTCAGAGCACGCCGTGGACAAGCTACAGATAGCCACAGCTTATCAGAAAGAGTAAGTATTGTTACTACAAAAATATTACTGTACTATCTTTTTATAATCAAAGCGGTAAAGTTATTTTTGTGTGATCTATAAGTTACGGGTCTGAACCGTGCAATCAACTACTAACGCTTGCATTAGAATAATTGCCTACATTACACCCCTTTGAGGTGCGATTCTTAACCAAATTTGGGTGAATGTTGAATGCTTCATCCACCGAGTTCCCCCTTTTTAGTGTATCTAAGTTGTTATAGCTGTGGCTATCAATGAATTTATATTTTAAGTTGTTGTGTAAGGGAACCTTGAAAGAACAGTAAAATTATCTCCGTGTAACCTATAAATTAAGGTTCAAACAGTGGAATCAACTAGTAATGCTTGCATCAAGTAGACTGTTTACACTTACTCCCCTTCGTGTTGTGACCCTTCTCGGAATCCTGCATGAACGTGAGATGCTTCGTGCATTGGACTACCACTTTTTAGTGTATTTTAACCTGTTGTAGGATGGCTATTGGTGAATTTACATCACCTCTCGAGCTAGTCGGGAACGAAACGTGTTGATTTTGATAGGAATTGGCCAAGTTAAATCAATCAATTTGCAGCCACTGATGCTTGTATCATGGTAAACTGCCTACATTACATCTCTTGGGGTGAGACCCTTTTCTCGGATGCTGGGTGAACGCAAGATATTTCATCCTCCTAGTTGTCCCTTTCTTGCGTATTTTAACCTGTTGTAGCGATATATAGCGTACCCGAGCTAGTTCAGAATGAAATATGTTGATTTTGATAGGAATTGGCTAAGTTTTATCAATCAATTTTTGCAGGCAAGAAGGGAGAAAATAAGCAAGAAGATGAAATGTTTACAAGATTTAGTCCCAGGTTGCAACAAAGTGATTGGCAAGGCAGGGATGCTTGATGAAATTATCAATTATGTTCAATCTCTACAGAAACAAGTCGAATTCCTCTCCATCAAACTTGCTTCTTCCAATTTGAACACATATAACTTATTTGCCAAGGAGTTTCCTAGTCCAGCATGTTTGCAAAACAACCTTGTACAACAGCAACAAGGAAACAATATTGGTGTTGCCACAGATGTTACACAAATGTTACCACAAAGAAGAGAAAATTGTTTGATGTCATCATTCCCAGAAGCTTTTCTTGATGCTTCACATGTTCCGGTACGTTGAAACATAACATAATTAAGTAATTAAATGTGTTCTCTATAACAACAAAGCTTTTAGATGAGGTAGTCACAAAATTTGACATGAAAACTGACGTCACCGCTACCCAAAAAAATGAAAAATATTTCCACATTTGGCCTATGAAAAAAATTAGAGAACACATGAGGGGGGCGGGGGGGGGGGGGGCGTGTTGATAGATAATATAATTAAGTAATTAAAAGTATGTTCATATTTACTTGTATCTGAAGTGGAATTGTTTCATTGCAGGCACTACAACATCTACCAAATTTTGAAACTGATCTGCAATGCCTTTTCGGTGTACGTTTTCAGTAGTAAAGGAAGACCAAATTATTTAATTTAAGGTTTGACTAGTTAAATTGATGTTAAAAGTCAAAAGTTTATTCTTCTTCATATTTTACATTATTTTTGTTTATGATTTTTGCAGGTGCAGGAATGACAAATTGCAATTATATTGGATATGGTGCAGGAATGCCAAATTGCTCCTGCAGTGCTATTTCATAGCCTTGTAGTTGAGTCCACAAATTTTGATATTAGCAACTACATATAAATTTTCTTTGTATCTTCTAGTAATACATTTATTGTTGGGCATATAAGAATATGTTCACATGTATAGCCAATGTTGCAACAGTCTATTTGGATGTAATAATAGATTGATTTTGTCATCTATGTAACTCTTCCTCCTGTGTTAGATCCAAACATAGTGGCTTTTATATGCTTTTATGAAAATATACTGATAGTGCAAGAACTTTTGCACTAAGGGATAATTCGGTTTATGCACTAATAAAATGATTCCAAATCAAATTTCCATAAATAATCCTCCAATATTTGGTGGATATTTAACGTTTGGTTGACCTTATTAACCTCCTTATTGGTAATACCCATGTACGTGTTGGAAATTTGCCTTTGGTGGGGAGGTTGCGTCCACCTATGTTTAATGACTTAAACACTAGGGTTCCACACGTTGGAGGTTTTGTCTCTTCACACGTGCATAATCTACTAAGTGAGTAGATGACTGTAGGGCCAAGGATTGTCAAATTTCGTTAAGAAATGAAAGAGATATTGGTCCACGAAGTAAGGTGTTTGAGACATGGAAATATGGTGTGGGACAAATCTACCACATCGGTGGGAAAATGAAGAATTGTTCTCTTTATAAGCCTAAAAATGGATAAGGGTTTGGGACCCCAAGGGGTAACCCATGTGTTTGAAGGAAGGAGTACCTAGGTGTGCTTGGGTTCAAGACTAAGCCCACGCGCGCCGCCGCCCGCTCGGGTCGTGGGTCGAAAGCTTTGGGTTTCTGGGCTACTTCTGATATTATTTTTTTGGACCCCAAACTGTAAACAGTTTGGTCCCTGGAGTTTCAAGAAGTAGCCAGAAAGCCAACAGTTTTGGCATTAAACTTCTGAAACGTTTTGTAGTCACACCTCTTAAAGGGCCTCTTAATCACCTCTCCTCCTCCTAAACACTACATAAACTTCTGAAACAGATTTGAGGTACATAATATAGAGAAGAGAGAGGACAAAAAACAAGTCAAAATCTGTCCAAAAACTGATCAACAGAAACAAAAACTATTCCTTCCTTTTTCCTCTAAATCAGCAAGTCGTTTCGTGTTCGTTTTCTTCGTCAGAATCAACCTATTTGTTTTGTAGTGTTGATTAGTTGTTGTTTTATCTTGGGAGACTATTGCCCGCTAACGTAAAAGCATATATACTAGGCAATCTTGTCTTAAAGACAGAGAGTCATTTCTCGACTCAGCCACAATTGTAACAATCCAGATTTAGTGTTTCTTGATTTTAGGTTATCAAGATTCAAGACTCAACAAGTTTGCGGCAGCTCTCAATTTTGGTTGTTTGTTCATCCTTTCGAACACTTGTAATATTTATTTACTTCCCGTACTGCTTTACATATCCAACAATAGGTTATATATTATTTTATACGGGAAACATGATGAATAAGAATATGTGTATTAACAATCTATGATAGCAATAACTAAAGACAAAAGATCCTTAAAGAAAGCAACTCTCTATGTCATTATTCATTACTTGAACCGTCGGGATGTCGATCGAATGCTCAGAACAAGACATCCGACACATAGGAGAAGCTGACCCAAGTAATACCTGAATCTGTAGCTGCAGCAAGTGGAGATGCACTGGCTGTCATAATAGAGCAGCTACACATAGTATGCCCCTTGATTTTGTCATAATGGAGAAATGCGCTTATCATTTATACTTTTTTGAGTAAATACATTACTAAGCACTGCAAGGCAGTGACATTGCCTGAGCTCTACCTCTACGATGAGGATTTTTTGTAGCAAAATTTCTTACAATGGAGGACCGGAATGAGATACTATGATACTTAAGGAATGGACTCTTGAATATGATTTCCAACAGGAATTCCGTAGAACAATGCCAATTTGGGTTAGATTGACTAACGTACCATTATACTGCTGGGGACCAAAGATATTGAGTAAAATTTCTAGTCGGCTTGGAAAACCTATCTTTGCAGACGAATGCACCACAAATCAAGCACGACTATCATATGCAAGGGTGTTGGTGGATATGGATGTCACTCAAGATATGCCTGAGTATTTGATCAATAGTGGAATATGATTGGATGCCTCAATTCTGCAAGAAATGCATTAGATTTGGGCATGTTTGCCGCGAGAATGAAACTAGAAATGTTGAACCAGAAGCACATGTTCTACAACCCAAACCAGTTGCTCAACCAATTGCTCGTCTCTGTTGCGAAAATCGCTCTATGAAACTGTTTTTCAGAAGCTGAGAAAAATAATTTTCTCCAAAAATACTTCTTTGAAAAGCACTTTTAAGAAAAATTTATTTAGAAACATTTTTTGAAAGTTTGATCAAACACTAATTACTGTTTAAAGGTGCTTTTAAAATTAATTAGCCAAACATCAATATGTTTCTTACCAAAAGTGTTATTTTCAAAATTACTTTTGATAAAAACACTTTTCAATATAAGCTTGATTAAACGTGCTATAAGCTGTATTAAAAATACTAGAATGATAGTGAATTTATCCAAGAAAGATTCAGAAGATCCTGATCAACCTATTTTACCAAACAATTAAATGCAAATTGGATTGACCTGAATTTGATACATTTCCTATCCAAATTTCAAACAAGGATTACATCAAAATCTTTTCCTGATCTTCAAGTCCCAAAATACCAAGAATAGATTTATTTGCCAGCAAAAGTATTACATTATAGAACTTACAGAAAAGATGATTCTATCTTAGCAGCTACCTGTTACTGTTAGTTACATAACTGCACATAACTGATATTCTCATCAATAAATATTGCATGCATTGAGAACTTTTCAGAGAGAATAAACATCAATTCACAACATTGTGCAGCAACCCGAAACGATAATTGTCAAGATTTACAATCCGGCATGAAATCATTCACAGGCTGGTTTCGTGTCGAAGCTGCTCAAGCATATTGCAAAAGCTTGGAAGGCGGAAAGCGGGTAGCAGTAATCCATGGTGAACATATCTTTTCCGATTTTTCCGAATTGCAAAATTGTTGTTTCTTGTGCTGCAGCTGGTATATTGTGTTGAGAAGGATCAACTGCTGCCACTAGCTGAAAGTTTTTTACGGACGCCACTGTAACACGACCTTTAAAATTTAGGCACCAGCACTGCAATTGTTCGTGCCACCTAGGCGCCTTGTTTTTTAGAACAAGTGGCTCTCGAGAGCTGATGTTTACAGCTGGCTCCTTCAATTTGGAGACAGCTGGCTCATCAAAAGATTGCGGGAATGATGTCGGTGTTGGGGCACTGCCTCCCTCTTGGATAGACGAGAAAGGGATAGAATGCATGATGCAATGCATTCTCCTTGGTCCTCGTGTACGAAGGACATTGAGTTCATATGAAACGGTGGCTATACTGTAGCTGCAAGCGGATACTGTGGGGGAAACTTGCTTCGCACTGAATCGTCGGCTAAGTCGACCACAGTGTTGATGAATAGCTGCATCACTTGGAGGTTGGCTATCATATATGGTGAACTTGGTTCCGAGAAAGTTAGATCTGGTCAAATTGTTCAAAAATTGTTAAAGCGAAATGAAAAGATGGTGATGGTTTCGCTATAAAAATAAGGGATAATTACATTTTTGGACCGCTCAAAAATCACAGCAAGCAAATGTATAGGTTTTGTCTATTAAGTATAAATATACATATAATATACATGTTGCATACATAAATATACATATAATATGCAAAATCAGTGTATGATTTGTATATTTTGGCTAGCGCCCGTGATTATTTTCGGCCGATGGGCCAAAAATGAAAGAAGCCCTAAAAATAATTAGCAGTTTGTGGGAACTTGCCTCAGTTTTCCAATATATTTACTGCTAGCTCGAGAAAAATCATCAGAAACCAATGATATTATGAAGTCTGTGCTCGTTGCCCTTCTGATTCTTTTGGCAGCTAGCAATAGTTTATCACTGTCATCCTCAGCTGTCATTAAGTAACATATCAGATGTGTACTTGTCAGTGACTAAAAAAATTAGACCTAACACTTTTCAGTGACTAAGAAGATTAGACCTCTAACACTATGAAGCTATAAAAAGCTCTTCAATTCTGGTGTGGTCCTGTGTTATATAACTTGACGGGTACCTTCCATCAAACTAAGTATGATCTTCGGTCAAAGAAGAATTTATAGAAACTTATAAAACGAACTTCATTCACTAACTAAATACACAAGGTAGGCCATGAAGTTGATACTAAGGGTGTGTCTGGTATGGAGGAGAACATTTTCTACTGATACTAAGGGTGTGGTGTGTTTGGTATGGAAGAAAACAATTTCCAGAAAATATATTTCAATTTTCCCATGTTTGGTTGGTCAAAATGTTTTGGAAAACATTTTCTCTAGGAAAACAAGTTCCTTAAAAATGCGGAAAATGACTTCCCTAATGGAAGTAAGGGAAAATAAGTTTCATTAGTGGCATTCCTAGTTCATTGTCTCCTCCACGCCCACCCAATACCCCCACCCCCATAGTGTTTTGCTAGATTACATATAAATGCTCTTCGAATAATATTATTTTGCTTACCTACCAAATACTAGAAAATAAGCAAGAAATTCACTTATTTTTCAAGAACACATTTTCCTTCCTACCAAACACACCCTAAGGCAACACAATCATGGAAAATCATCTCCAACGGATAACTCAAGTGTCAAAACATGAAAAGAACAATCTCACAAATTTAGATAGATCTTAAAGCTGATTACAAGACACAAAATAATTTAGCTGATCTGGTAATTCAAGTGTCAAGAAGAAAAGAAGTAAGGTCAACAGCAAAGTGTGACTTACATGGAGTCAAGCCAAAGTAGAGGCTATAAACTGAATTAGCTCTGTCCCGTTTGATAAAGCAATGAATTGGGGATTCACGGGGACCCGGCTGGTTCAAAGCAGAAACGTAAAAAGAATGAGATAATTTTTGGACTGCTCAAAAGATAATAGTCAGCAAATGTATAGGTTTTGTATATAAAGTATAAATAGACATATTGTATACATAAATATACATATAATATGTATATTTTGGCTACCGCTCGTAATTAATTTCGGCCGAGAGGCCAAAAATGAAAAAATCTCAAAAGAATGGTCTCTCAGTTTTTCCTTCTTTTTTGGTGATTGGCAAGAAGAATAAGATAATAACAATAATAGAACAGATCAAGGAGAAACCTGTTTTAGTGAAATGGGGAAGGTAAGCCTACCACATGCTTCAGGAGTCTTGACGATCTCTTTCGTAACTTCCCTCCATGACTTGCAAGCACATGCACAAAAGACTACCGATGTCCGAGCAGGCCATGATGTCTCACTCTCTTCAACCCTACGGATAATATCCAAAAGCAGTTCTGGTGGTAAGTTTGCCCATTGGCCCTGTTGATTGGGATCAAAAGGAACTACATCAGGAGCTATATGTGACCGGGTTCTGTTTCTCCAATGCCTTCCTTCCGCTTCCCCCCTTCTTGATATACTCCCTCCTATCCCGTCTTTCATTTCCTTCAGCTCACGGACAATGCCCTTGAACGACATTTGTATTGATCACATCAACAAGCTTTTCCTACAATGGGATGGCAAATAATTTAGAAGAATCGAAAAGCATTTGAAACAACGAAAATAATCAAATGCAGAGAAAGTTGGTGCAATCAGTCACTCAAATACCGGATGAAAATAATCAAATGCAGCATGATCCACAGCAGATTGCAGAAGTATTTGTAAGGTATTATAGGCAACTGTTGAGTGAGAAAGGGTATACTAGAAGAAAAGCCTGGACTGATTTCTTAGTCAGGGAGCAATAACTTGGTTTGCTCAAGGAGTTCACTGCAGATGAGGTGAAGAGGGCAATGTTTAGTATTAGCATAAATAAAATTCCTGACCAGATGTATTGCCTAGTATTGTGAAGCTGTGCTTGAATTTTTACACAGTGGGAAGATGCTTAAGCAGCTGAATGCCACCATGATCACCCTTATTCCTAAGACTTCCAACCCTGTATCTCCAAGTCAATATAGGCCTATATCATGTTGCAATGTCCAGTACAAATGTATTTCTAAGATACTATGTGCTAGATTATCAGAAGTATTGCCTAGTACTGTGAATGATACTCAGGCTGCTTTTGTTCAGGGAATATCTTTGGTGCATAACATTCTTATATGTCAGGATTTACTCAGACACTATGGTAGAAAGATTACTCCTAGATGTCTAATGAAAATTGACTTGAGGAAAGCTTATGATATGGTGCAATGGGACTTTATAGAGGAGATGCTGATAGGATATAGCTTCCTGGGAAATTTATACAGTTGATTTTGGCTTGTGTTACCATCATAGGTTCTCAGTCAAAGTCAATGGTGAAGGATAGGGGTATTTTGAGGGGAGGAGGGGGTTGAGACAGGGGGATCCCATCTCACCTCTACTCTTTGTTATGGTAATGGAATACTTATCAAGGGTATTGGATAAAATGGCACAACTACCAGACTTTAGATATCACCCATTGTGCAAAAATCAGAAACTAACACATTTGACTTTTACTGATGACTTAATGGTGTTTAGTAAAGGGACTAAGGCTTCAGTTAGAAGAATAATGCAAGCACTCACTCTTTTCTCAGTTGTTACAGGACTAGTGGCTAATTCAGATAAATCTAATATGTTCATAGCTGGGGTGGAAGATGAACTAAGATATAGTTTGCTGAGGCTTACAGGATTCAGTCTTGGGACATTCCCTATGAAATACTTAGGGTAACCACTGTCTTCAAAGAAGTGGAACAAGTTGGATTGTCATCAACTGTGTGTGAAGATTACAGAGAAGATCAAAGCAGTCTCTACTAGGCATTTGTCTTATGCTGGGAGATTGCAAGTTATAAACTGTGCTGTTTTCAGTGCATAACTTCTGGAGGGCTGTATTTATTCTTCCTTAGCGTGTTGAAGGAGGTTGACAGGAAGTGTAGGGAATTCCTTTGGGGGGGGGGGGGGTGTCCACAGATAAGAAAAAAACTCCTTTAGTAGCTTGGGATACTATATGTTGCCCTAAGATATATGGTGGACTTAATATCAAAAACTGCAGAATCTGGAATAAGGCTTCTGTAGGAAAATTGTTGTGGGTGCTATGAGTTAAGTGGGTGCATGAAATTTATATGAAAACAGATACTGATATTTGGTCACATGTTCCTCCTCAGGATAGTGCATGGTATTGGAGGAAACTGCATGGACTCAAAGTAGAAATGCAACCATGGTATCTTAATGGAAGGTACTGCCTTACAGCTACTGGGAAGTACTCTATAGGGTATGAAGCTTTAGTTAGTGGGGGCAAGACCAAGATGCTGCAATGCTGGACTGATTTGGAACAGGATAATGCAACCAAAACACAGGTTCTTGGTGTGGCTAGCTGAACAGAGAAAGCTGCTTATCAAGGATAGAATGGTAAGGATGGGGTTGAACTGTGATAGTATGGATTGTGTGTTGTGTGAAGGGGATAATTCAGAGGACATTCAGCACCTGTTTCTAAAGTGTGCATGAGCTACAAGACTTGCAGATGTGGACAGGAGTGCAGCTAATATCAAACAGCATTGGCATTACATTGCAAAGGATCAGGCAGAAGCATTGGTGCAAGTTCAAGAAGGAGCTCATACCTGCTGTATTTGGAGTTGGACTGTACCAGATATGGTATACAAGGAACCAGAAAATCTTCAAAGGCTCTACTGTAAATAGAGATTTTGACATACAACAGATAAAAATAGTTATCAGGGAGGGCATTCAAATGTGTAGAGGCTCTAAGTATGCTAGAAAGTGTATAGATTTGCACACCCCTTAAGGAAATACTAACTTAGTCAAAAAGAGTGTACACTTAGTCATTTGCACACCCCTTAAGAGTGTCCACTTAGTCACTGTTCCCAGTTCAAAAATTGAGCAACAATACTCCGTCCCTATCAAAAAGAGTGTTCACTTAGTCATTTGCACGCCCCTTAAGGAAATACTAACTTCTAGGCAAAAATAGATAATTTGATTAAAATGTCCCTAATTAAATAAGTATGGGAATTTAGCCACCTAACACTTAATAAGGGAAAATCTGAAAAATAAGGTTAATTCTTTCCTGATTTGGTAAATGGACACTCTTTTCTACTTAAAAAAAAAAAAGCTTAGTGGACACTCTTTTTGAGCAGGAGGGAGTAATACACCCACAATTTAAATACCCATTTCCAGATAGGCAAATAGATATTTGCACAATTTCTAGCACAACTCAAGAATTTAAAAAAATCAAAACTTTATTAGGAATTTTCACAATTTCCTGCACAGTTCAAGAATAAAAAGATCAAAATAAATCAGCAACACAATAGGTATATTTACAATTTCTAGCACAACTCAAGAATAGAAAAATAAAGCTCGGATCTTTGACATGAAATGAAAAGAGAGAACAAAAAGAATGAAAAAATGAGAACTTTTAAATCTGAAAAAAAAAATTCATTGAGATTAAAATAATTTGGGGGTGGGTGGATAGAAAACAAAGCTAAACATTAAATTTTTTTTACACAATTTCTAGCACAGTTCAAGAATTATGCTAGAAATGAAAACCTTTAAGTCTGTAAAAAAAAAAAGACAATTCATAGAGAAACCAGGAAATAAACCCCAAAATAAGAAAACAAAAAATGTGTCTTAAAATAGAGAAAAGATAAGAAAGAAACCTGAGGAAAAAAAACTCCGGCGATAATAACCGGTAGCACCACCAACTCCGCCGTATACTCCGCCACCACCACCAAGTTGAAGGATTAAATAAAAAATAGTTTTCCGACGTGTATGTATCGAAAGTACCTACCACCAAATGTTAATTTTCTTTCTTTCTTTTTGTTTTCCTTTTATTAATGTCTTTCCAGTTCCACCAAATGTTTTCACTAGACGTTCACCAAATTTTATATTTAAGCTAGATTTTGGGCCTAGGGAGTAGGGACTCCCTTCACTATTATTCTCTCAAATCCATTCATTTTGAATGTTTATGCAATAAAAAATAATTATATTTTTTAATATTACGTTTTAGATTAATTAAGAAAACATATTTCTATATTCAGCATAGACATATGTTGCATAGCTCTAGGTAGACAATTCATAAGTTATAAATTTATATCATCAATCATACACAATATGCATTTACTCCGGACTTAATTCTAAAACAGCATACCTTATTAAATTAATTTAAAATTTGTAATAATAATTTAATCCTCAAATCAAACGAGTCCCAAGTGTGGTAATTCAAGGATTGTCACGTATATTACAAATGTGGATCCTTGGACTTGGACGGAAGGGAATTTCAAGAATACTAAAACCAAACGTACGTGACTATTTTTAGAAAGTGTTCCAAAGGCAAAGGCTCGAGGAAGTCTTGGTGTAAGCATTGATCAACTTGTGGTCGTAGTTAAGTCGAAGGAGCTATGGTCGACGTGTGATCATAGCAAGTGAAGATCTTCTTTATTTGTTTTTTAAATGACGTAGCTAGAGAAGTGTTAGGGGTCTCGCGAGGTAGTCGTGGTGGGCATCGAGGGGAATGGTGGTAGAATGGTAAAGTTCAAGATAAGGTGGAAGCAAAGAAAGTGGCGTATGCGAAATTGGTAGAAAGCAAGGATGAGGTGGAGAAGTGGACGAATAGAGAATTATATAAGATGGAGAGGAAAGAGGCAAAGCTAGCGGTTACGACAGCGAAGACGACGGCTTTTGAACACATGTATGTGGAATTAAAGGGAAAAGGCGGGGATAAGAAGTTGTACAGACTAGCCAAAGCGAGGGAGATGAGGACCCGTGACTTGGATCACGTGAGGTGCATCAAGGACGAGGACGGCAAAGTACTGGTGGAGGACGCGCGTATTAGACGGAGGTGGCAGTCTTACTTTCATAAACTCTTGAACGAAGAAGGAGATAAAGACATTGTGCTGGGAGATCTGGAGCAATCCGGAAGGTATCAGGATTTTGGATATTGTACAAGTATTAAGGTTGAAGAGGTTAAGGGTGTTGTTTGCATGATGCGCAGGGGACGAGCGACCGAGCCTGATGAGATCCCAGTTGAATTTTGAAATAGCGCAGACAAGGCAGGTTTAAAGTGGTTGACTGAGTTGTTTAATGTCATTTTAAGACGGCAAGAATGCACGAAAAATGGAGGTGGAGTACAATGATTCCTTTGTACAAGAACAAAGGTAACATCTAGAGTTGCAACAATTATAGGGGTATCAAGCTGCTAAGCCACACTATAAAAGTTTGGGAAAGGATCGTGGAGATGATGGTAAGAAGAGGCGTGTTTATTTTCGAGAACCAATTTAGATTCATTCCGGGGCATTCGACTACAGAAGTCCTTCATCTTATTAGGAGGTTGGTGGAGTAGTATAAGAAAAGGAAGATAGACTTACATATAGTTTTCATCGACCTCAAGAAGGAATACGACAAAGTCCCTAGAGAGGTTATATGGAGATGTTTGGAGGTTAGAGATGTACCTGTGGCGTATACTATGGCGATCAAGGATATGTATTATGGAGCCAAGACAATGGTACCGACAGTAGGAGGAGACTTGGAGCACTTTCCAGTGATGATGGGGCTGCACCAGGGATCAACTCTTAGCCCATTCTTATTTGCCTCGGTGATGGATGGATTGACGCGATAAATTCAAGGGGAGGTGTCATGGTGTATGTTATTCACAGATGACATAGTCCTAATTGATGAGACTCGCAGCGGAGTGAACGCTAAGCTTGAGGTTTGGAGACAGACTCTGGAGTCTAAAGGGTTCAGGCTGAGTAGGACCAAGACAGAATACTTGGAGTGCAAGTTCAGTAACGGGAGCGACCATAAGACATGCGTGGAGGTAAGGCTTGGTACCCAGGTCATTCCAAAGAAATGAAGCTTCAAGTATCTTGGGTCTATTATCCAAGAGGATGGAGAGATTGATGATGATATCACACGTCGTATTGGTGCAGGGTGGATGAAATTGAGGCTCACATCTGGAGTCTTGTGCGATAAAAAGGTGCCACCAAAACTTAAAGGCAAGTCTATAGGGTGGTGGTTAGATCGACTATATTGTATGGGGCGGAGTGTTGTCCAGTCAAGACTTCGCAAATCCAAAAGATGAAAGTTACGGAGATGAGAATGCTGAGATGGATGTGTGGGCATAAAAGATAGGATGGGATTAGAAATGATGATATCCGAGACAGAGTGGGAGTGGCATCAGTGGAGGATAAAATACGGAAAATGAGGTTGAGATGGTTCGGGGATGTGCAGATGAGAGGCACAAATACCCTAGTGCGGAGGTGTGAGAGGTTGTCTATGGACGGGTTCATGAGGGGTACATGTAGGCCGAATAAGTATTAGGGAGAGGTGATTAGACGATATATGGCATAGGTGCAACTTACTGAGGACGTGACCTTAGATAGGGGGTTGTGGAGGACACGGATTAGGGTAGGAGGGTAGTGAGTAGTTGAGCGTAGTCGTACTTACGCTTACATACTGGTAGTTGTTGACACCCAATTTTGACCCATCTTTTCTGATTTTATTTGCAATTTTAAATATTTTTGACACCTTAAAATAATTTTAAAATATAGGCATATATATGTATATATATCATCATTATTATTATTATTTGCATTTTTTATTTGTCATTTATATTTTTTATATATCAAAATCATATTTTTATCCTAATATTATATGTTATTTTATCTTTTGACAAAACTACATCGCATTTTTATTTTTTATTTAAGCATCAAGCATTTCACAAATATTATATTTTATCATATTATCATCTTTACAATTTATAAATTTTGCAAAGCTTTCTTTTTATATAATAAAATCTCTTTTTTATATTTTAAACCCATAACCCATTTATTTCCAATCCAACATAAACACCCATTTTAAAAGGGGCAGCCCATTAGGCCACCCCCATTTTAATTCAGCCCAGTCGAACACCCAACCGACCAGGCCCAATTAGCCCAACTCACCCTTTTATTTTTCATACCCATTCATCTCCAACACCCTAATTTCTTATTTCCTAATTCCCTAACCAAACCAACCCCCCAAGCCCAATACCCCTTATTCCCTTCCACTTTATTTCCCCAACCCAACCGGCCACCCCCTAAATCGGCCCAAGCCCTTTATTTTCGGCCCAACCGACTCCACACCCTCTTATCCCCCTAAACCTAAAAATAAAATCAAAAAACAAACTCTTTCTCTTCAACCTCCATCAACCGCGACCCCACACCCCCATACCAGCGACCCCACGTCGCCGGTCACCTCACCCGACACCACCACCAAACCCCTCTGCCCCTGACACCCGACACACCCCATACCCCTATCCCCTAAAATCCGCAACCCATACCCCAAAATCCGCTTCCAAAATTAGATTTTTTTAAACCTTTTATTCGAGTTTCAAACTCGTTCTTGGGGGGGTTAAGCCATCTATAAATACCCCATGTCGTTCTTCATTTGGGGGGGGGGATTTGGAGATCCGAAAATCTAGTTTTTAAGTTTTGAAATCCGAAATCTTCTTAAGGCTGTTTTGTTCTTCTTTGCATGTGTTCTTCGTCTGAAAGAGTCCGAAAATATAAGTTAAAATTATTGGGGTTTTGGTATTGAATAATCTAAATTTTTTGCTATTCTTCACTGTTTTTGGATTCCGGGTCGGATCGGATTTCCGGGTCGGGTCACTGTTCCGGTCGGGCCAGAATCCGGGTCAGGTAAATTTTTAGATTTTTGTATTTGATAATTTGTTGTTGGCTATCTGAAAATCTAAGAAAAAAACTGATCCGGGTCGGTCACTATTTCGGGTCGACCCAATTTGGACAAATTTCCAGATTTTTGTATTTATATATTTTGCTGTTGGTTATCTGAAATTTGGAAAGAAATCTGTTCGGGTTGAAAAATTCGATTCGGGTCACTGACCCGGTTCGGGTCGACCCCGTTTGAATAAATTTCCAGATTTATATGTTTTATATCATGTTGTTGGTTATCTGAAAAATAAATTTTTAAAAAATGTGTTTGAATCCGGGTCGGGTCGACCCGGAATCCGTGCCGGATCACTGTTCTGTCTCGGGCCGAATTTCAGAAGCAGATTCGAATCCTGCTTCGGTCCGAAAATTTCAGAATTCGGGTCGGACGTTTTAATTGCAAACTGTTGGTTTATTTTGGCATTTAAACATCCGTGCACGGATATCTTAATGTTTTACTACTTTGAATAAATACTGCAAATCGATAATATGCAATTGATTTTATTTCAGTATCTTCGTGTAAGGAAGAAATTATATCATGCTCATAGTTATAGCAAGATAAATAAATGTATCAATTGAACAAATATATGGTACTTCAGAACCAATCTAATTTTCTCATTTCAACTTCTTTTAACGTGTAGTCTACTGCTTTTCGAAAACTTTTCAAAATCTCCAATCATATTCAAGTCAGCAACTTGCACAACCTTATGAAATATTATGAATATCGTAAAGGGATAAGGATAAACAGAGTCATCTTTGTACCCCTCATCAATAAATATTTATTAAGGTGATTTCAGTACATCAACCTTAGTTCATTTAATCCATTTGTGGATTACAAATAAGTTTTCAATACTTATATATGCTTCAGGCATTTTGAATCCTTTAAAAAAATCATATAATTTTTATCCCGGCAGTGGGCCTGCTGGTCCAACACTAGAAGCGGGACCTGAAACAGTGGCAGGGGCAGAACTAGGCTGGATATGCGGCCCAGTTGCTGGACCCGTGATGGAAGAAATAGGCAGAGGCGACGAGACAGGAGGTCCAGCGGACAATGAGCCCGCTGGTGAATTTTGGATGCGGGAAAAGTTTGATAAATGGTGGATAATATACGGGGAGACCTAGTCATCTAAAAAACTATACAAACTAGGCACATGACTACTCACTTTAGAAAACGAAAATTGGGTTTCATAAAAAACAACATGGAGACTAATGATGATTTTATTAGATGATAAATCAAAACATTTGTAACCACGATGATTAGATGGATAACTCAAAAACACACAAGTGGTAGAACAGGCTTGATGTTTGTTAATAGTAATTGACGGAAAAAGCGGATAGCATAAACACCCAAAGACCCTAAGATGTGAATACGAATGATCTTTATTATAGAGGACTTTAAGAGGAGACGCATTTGTCAACCCTTTGGTAGGAAGTATGTTAAGAAGATAGGTAGCCATTTGTAGAGCATGATGCCAAAAGGAATGGGATACGGAAGCATGTACCAATATAGTTCGGACAATATTATTAATGGTATGAATTTTTCGTTCGGCTTTCCCATTTTGTGAGGACGTTTGAGGACAAGAGAAATGAAAAACTATGCCATTATTTTCACAAATTTCCCGAAACAACCCATTATCATATTCTTTGTCATTATCACATTGAATATCTTTGATTTCCCGTTCGAATTGGGTACGGATGAATGCTCGAAAAGTTAAGAATGTGGAAAAAACTTAAGATTTTTACGCTAACAGAAAAGTCCATAAAAATTAGAATAATCATCCAAAAATAGAACATAATAACGATGGCCCACGGAACTTAAAAGGGAGATGTCCATAGATCGCTATGAATAATATCAAATGACATTAAAGTACGAGAAGTAGATGCTACAAATGGTAATCTAACATATTTTTCTAATGGACATGATTGACAAATTGGAGTACTACGCGTACCCTTACAAGAAATAAAATTATTTTTATGTAAGGAAGAAACAATGGACGACCCAGGGTGACCCAAACGTGCATGCCACAAGGAAGGAGCTAGAGCTGCAAAAGTAGATGGCAAGACTTGACTCGAGACACTAGATGCGGGCGTGATAGGATAAAGATCTCCCCTACTATTACATCTCATGAGAGGTATCCCCGTCTTGAAATCCTTCACAGAAAACCCAAAATGATCAAAATCAACAGAAACCCAATTATCAGTGGTGAATTTATGGACATACACTAACTTTTTAATTAAGTTAGAGGCATGAAATACATTTTTCAAGACAAGAGGTGGATGGGGGGAGACAAAGTTTTATGACCGTAACCACGAATTGAAATTGAGGTGTCATTGCCAATAATTATGCCACGAATTTTGCTCAAATTGGAATAAGACGAGAGAGTACCTTGGTCGGACGTCATGTGAGAAGTGGCACCAGTGTCCATGTACCAATTCGCGTATGGAGGATTCAATCCAAGTGTATGCATGTCGGCTTCAATGTCGATCGGAATGGGGGCCGCAGTATGGTGGGATTGTGGAGGCCGAGGCCCAAGCATACCTACTTGCTGTCCCATTCCAGAACTGTGTCTCGGGTATCCCTGCTGGACCAAAAAACTGGGCATGTTGGTGTTGGGAAACTAGGCTCAGTTCGGGTAGGCAGTGGGCTAGTAGTAGGGGTTGTTGGGCATAGGGTCACTGGCCCAATTCCACGGCCAAGGTGCCCAAGGTTGGGACCAGACAGCCTGTGGCCCACTGCCACTGTATCGAGGCCCACCCCCACTGTGGTTACTGTTGCCGCCGGTAGTGCCACCGTTTCGTCCACCACCATTGTTGCCGCCGCGATTTTTGCCATTGTTTTTACGGTTCCGACCCTTCTTGCCTCCACCGTTGTTACGGTTTTGGCCCGAATTGTCAACAAACTCATGAGAATTACCAGAGGACATCATCATTGCTACGGAACTGGCGCCGGTAGCCGCCTTTTTTGCCAAGCCGGCCTCTTCCAAAGTGAGCATTGAACGAGCTTGATAAAAATGGAGAAGTGGATTGCTTTGTCGTAGGAGAGTCCCAACGCCATTATAGGACTCAGATAGGCCCACAACCATTTGTAGAATAGGACGATTATTGGTAACAAGAGCTCCGACATTACAGAGTTGGTCTGCTAATTCTTTGAGCCATTTACAATAAGATGAAATATTCGGGAAATCTTCCATGCTGACTTGGGAAAATTCCTTGTCAATGGTGACAGTACGAGAATGTTGGTTATCCTGAAATATATCATGCATTTTATTCTATGTAGCCATAGCCGTAGTGTCTGGCTCAATAATCGTCTATAAAAGGTCGGTAGAAATAGTGGAATAAATCCACTGAAAGACGGTAGCATCAAGAGTAATCCATAACTGAGGATCCTCCGCGGGAGTAGGGGTAGCGGGAGGAATTATGTGATGGAGAACTTGATGTGAGATGGCGTGAATTTTGAACAACTCCGCCCACATCGCGTATTGGACGTTTTCCATCTCAAGAACAATAGGGATGTGGTTCTTGATGTTGGAAATAGTAAGGGCAGGATGAAATACGTTCTTTGATGTAGACATAACGAAAGCAATAGGGGATTTTGAGGGATTTGAAAGAAAATTTGGGAAGAAATGAGGAAGAACTCGGCATGGAAAACCGATGAAGGACTCGGATTTCGAGGAGGCCGAGACAAGCGGAAGCTGTTGGAGAAGCAGGTATGTGAAACCTAGACTTCTGATACCATGAAAGAAATAATCCCTTTGTTATTTTCATTAATGAAGGAGTATATATACAATTTATAATTTCCATAATATGGAAAATTTTATTCCTATTATATTCCTAAAACCTTATTCTACTTATACAGTAATTCTACAATTACGATAAGTGTACAATGCTAAGTAAATACAATTATGATTACTAAAATATGCTCCAAACCGTGATATACACAATTGTATATGCCGTGTATATCACGGCTGAAACTGCCCTCGGTTTGCCATGTATTACCGTGATATACACGGTATACACAAGACATTGTATATGTTGTGTATATCGTGTATACCACGGTATATTCTGTCACTACTGTTTGCTATAAATCAGTCGGGATCAATCAATAAAAATTACTCTTTATCTTTTTATTATCTTTTCTTGATTATTTACCTTGTTAGCATTATTATGTTATATCAATAATTTTTACATTATCTAATGATCAACCGAATTTGGTTCAATCATATTGCTTGGGCCTTAATCTCTCGTAAATTTAAGCTTAACGTAATAACCAAATTTTAGGTTAAATAGATGGTATAATTCTTTTTACACCATTAATATTATTAATTTAACTTATATTAATAAGTTAATAATTCATTTTTATCACATTATCAAATCGTACAAATATTTCTTACAAGTAGTAATAGAACTTAAAGTAATCTCTGAGCTTGGCAACAAATTGAGCCAAACAAATAGTCAAACACTAAGATCTAAGCAGGCAAAGTTTCATTGTCCCGAAGGTGGTTGCCTTTTTAGGTCACAGAGACATATGTCCATGAGCGTGTGCGACGTCCTTGTCTGTTTTCTGCTCCTTCCGGTTCAATTTAATGTGAATATCATCACATTTAATCATGCACTAAATTTTAAAAGAAATGAAACACTCCCTCCGTCTCAAATTAGTTGTCAATATTTGCTAAAAATCAATATTTCACTTCTAGAGATTCAATTTAACGAATCTTTGAAGCTAAATTGGATTGAATCAACTCAATATTTTGTAATTAAATATTCAAAACTGATACGAAAAATATTATAAATTACAATTTTTCTCATGTCAATTTGATGAAGAAATATTCATTTAATTTGACTCTCATAAGTGCAACATAACAACAAGTTTGGTGTGGAGGGAGTATATATTCTGAATTTGAAGTTATAAATACGTCATAATAGTTTCCTGATTATGAGGTTTTTGAAACTTATTGTCGTAAATGTACCAAGGGTGCTTTGGATGGCCGAATCCGCTCGGACTCAAGTAACTCTTTGAGTTGCTTCCTCAACACTTTTAATACCGGGGGTTGAAAAGATTTTTCAATATTTTTTTATGATGACCTGGTTGAGAGAGTACGATACATGCATCGGTGTAGCAAGCTACAAGCCTTAGAAACTATTTTTTTGCGGACCTTATTTTTTTAAAGAAAAATGCACCGAAAAAAATAAGACATTAAGTTGTTACGCTCGCTAGAGCTACCATGGAGCATTCACTTCATCTGGATGTGAATGAGTCGAATTATTTATCATTCGCTCCAATACTGGACCATCTCTCCAGAGTTTATGAAAGATATTCTGTCACATCAGTTTTCGCTACTTCAAGAGTTTACTGAGCTTATTGTAGATCAATATCACTACTCTTCTCCACATCATTTGTTGTTAATATTAAAGATTCTCATTAAAAATTAAATGAAAACTTTATATTCGAATGTTTTCAATTTTAAAAAAATATTTATTTGATATAGACTAAATAAAATAAAATTATATAAACTGAATCGGAGGTTGTACTACTTTCCCCAACCTTTCTTCCCGTGCACGAACTCTTGAAACTTGTGGCTTTGGAAAAGATATTTTCTTGTTTAGTTTCTAAAACCAAATTATTGCGTTTGAATAATGTTTTTCACAAAATTGGTGTAGTAGTTAATATTCTAATATAATCGTGTGAATTGGATGTTCTTTATAGATAAAATATTCACTAGCTATAATAGTCAAGTTTTTGTGGAATCCATTTTTAATATTATGTTACATTATATATTTTTTATAATAATAATAATAATAATAATAATAATTTATTATACCAATCTTAAAATATTTGAAGAAAAGTTTGAATGTAATCGTTGTCATTCACCCATTATATTGTTTTCTAGCTAGAACTAAAATCTTTAACTTAGTTTGCAAGGGAACAAGAGGTAGAACCAAAACGACAAACACCTAAACAAGGCATTAACAACGGGTAGGGTATGTTCATTATCATGAATAGGAAAGGTATACTGTGTACACTTTGGGCCAAGATTTGTTTATCCATTGACGTGACATCTTTGTACTGTTAAAAATAATTAAGTAAAAAACAACAATAACAATAACATACTCCTTGTAATTTCACAAGTGGAATCTGAAAAAGGTAGAGTGCAAAAAATATATATATATGTTTTTTTCTAATAAAGATATAATTTTATGCTTTTAGATAACATAATTACACGCTTCAATATAATAAATATAATTAATTATTAAAAAGACCTTTCACGTGTTTAGTCATAAAAAAAAAGTAAACGAAGCCAGCAGGTGAGTGCACGTGTTGAAGAAATTAAGTGAATAATAGTGAGTTCTTTTACATTATTACTGAAGTTAATTACCCTGTGATACTAGGCAAGTTATCAATTTTATCAGATTACTAATTTTATCAAAATATTTACCTATATTTACTTAATAAGTGTGTGACTTGATTATATAAATATTATTTTATCTATATTCACTACTACAAACAAATAGTTTTTTCACCGACATTTAATGAAAAATTTATGCTATAATACATAATTTTTTTACTTCATTCTCACCGAATCAGTTCATTGAAAAACACATAGTAAAAAACATATTCTCATTGAAACACTTAAAAACTTTATAATTTTTTCATGTCAAAACACTATTATTTAGATTTTTCTCACTTACATTCGGTGAGAAATAATCCCTCAATATTTTTCAATAAAAAATCAGAAAAAAATAGAAATTCTTTATTAGTGGTTTCTCATTTTCTGCTGTGGACTTTTGGCAAAGCTTGGGACGTAGTATTTAGATGGAATTAACGTTGTTGCCATTTTGGTACTTGGGGGAAGTGACCTCCCTCAGCCCCAGCAAAGCAAGTGTTAACTAAAAACAAATAGAAAAAAGACACATTAATTGAGAGGTTGATTGATTGTCAGACTTTGAATTAACACATAACAATCTTCGGCAATACATCAAATCTGTTACTACAATTGTTTCAGATTTTGTCTGTTCGTATTATCTCTTTCATAATTTTAAAGTACCAATAATATTTCTTATACATACCTTAGGAATATTTTCCTCAATATTTAATTTTTAATAATATGAAATTATATCACTATTACACGCTAGAATGCTAGTAATATGATATGATGAGCCTAGAATAATGCTATCTAATTTATCAATATTAAGAACTAGAATCATGCTATCAATATTAAGACTAATCTATCTACCATATACAAATGATATTACAATAATTACAATAATAATTATTAATAACAATATTAATAATTATTCTATCACATACAAAAAATCTTCATTGTTACAAATATGAGATCTGAAAATAATACACGACGAGAGAAATTTGTAAAGATAGTTTTTTTTATTTAAATTGTAAGTGATTATAAAAGATCATTTTTTCTTCTAGAAGGAAACATATAGGTTCTTTTGACCAATAATTTTACATATAAACTATTCAACAACAAGTTTTCCTCCGAAGTGTTTGCCATTTTATCGGCTGACGCAATCGGATGACAAATTGATTCCTTAACTAAACTATTTGTGTCGGAAGCGGAACTCTAACTTCCAGCAATGGGTTCCCCAACTACTCCAGAAAGAATTAGGATGGTGATTGAGTAAACTAAGTGGTAAGAAACATAAATACAGCTAGAGTGCAATAAATGCAATAAAGATAGAATGAAGATATGTAAAAATCAGTTTTTTGATTGATTGTGTTGTGTTATTCTATACAAGTGATCTTACATTTATAGTACAAGAAAAATAAACGTGACCCCCTATGTTATCCATCGAACTACCCACGAAATCCACTAGCCAACTATGAGGAGGTGGTGTCGATTTTTTCGCCTGGACCTCTAGCACGATCGACGACACTCCCTTCAGGTTGTTGCTGGTTGCTACCTTTTCTAGAAGGTCCTTTGACTTGGTCTTCGAGGCGTCTGAGTATGTGTGGGTCTCAGCCGTTCCTCGAAAATATGACTCGGCCAGACTACTGTAATAACCGATGATGTTTTTCTAGCCGAGGGTAGGGACTAACGGATTCGGCTATGATTCCGCTCAGTACCGCTGACAATGCCTTTATTTTCCCTTGGAAAATGATAACCCCTATACTGCTTGATGTGACGGCGATACTTGGCGTTCCGATTCCGGGAGCCGAGGCCCCCGTCCTAAGCGATATAGATGTTGCCAATTTAGGAATCAAAGTCTCAAAGACTTCTTCAAACTACGGCCAGCTTATAACCAACAACCGCCGAATATCGCCTCTTCCATTCGATGATGCCGAGCATCGTGCTTTTCTGCTCTTTTGGTTTAGCTGATACTTTGTATGTATGGGCTCTTGTGCAGTTGTGAAAGAGCTGAAAAGTTATGCGGCGTTAGCCATTTCTAAGAAGGATGTCAGTTGGGCATCTCTCTTCTTGACCTATCTTTACATGGCTCTGGTGATGCCCAGGTGAGGTTAAGGAATTCCAAAAACCTGGATACCTTAGTCGGTCCCCTGTGGTTTCTTCAGTTGCGGATCACCCTCTATTTTCCTGAGTTTATCCCTGATAAATTTGATGAAATCGGCAGTACGGTTTTCCAAAACAAGTCTCATTCGGCGAACCTCTTGGGTTTAACATGTTTATTGTATGCTTTAGCCATTTTTCGTTTGCCGGGTTTGATTCTCTCTAGGGCCATCAATCGATCTTCATCTAGCTGATCTAACTCAATTAGCATGGCATGCTGATATCCTTCCAAGCTTAACGAATTCTGTTTGGCCACCCGTAATGACTTAACATTAATTTCTAGGGGTAACACTGCATCTTGCCATAGGTTAGCCGATAAGGTGTTATCCCCGTAGCGGTAGACTTAGAGTTTCTGATTTCCCAAATAGCTTCATCTAGAGTGAGATGACATACTGCCAGTTTATCCTCTACATTTTTACTGATTATGTCCACAATAAGCTTGTTAGTTGTCTCAGCTTGTCCATACACTTTTGCGTAATAAGACGAAGATGTGATCATTTTGATCCCAAACTTTTCAGCAAAGGTTGCCACCTTAGAACCAATGAACATCGTCCCTTGATCAGTTGTAATTGACTCAGGAATACAATAACTATATATGATTTGGTGTTGGATGAACTTAATGACATATGTTTGATGACTCATCTTCATCGGCCATGTCGCTACCCATTTAGTGAAGTAATCGGTAGCCACAATAATAAAATTATGTGCTTTAGCCGATTGTGGGTGAATCTTGCCGATGAGGTTAATAGCCCTCCTCTGAAAGACCAAGGCTTCACGATCGGGTGCAATACCTCGGCTGGTACCCGTTGGATTGGTCCATGTCTCTGACACTCTTCACAACCTTTTGCATATTGAAAACAATCGGCCGTGATGGTAGGCCAATAATAGCCATGGCGATAAATCAACCACTTCATCATTGGCCCGGCTCGGTGTGATCCGCAGATTCCTTCATGAACTTCTCCCATGACTCTTAAGGCCTCTGCTTTATCAATGCACTTGAGTAGTACCTCATTTAGACTCTTTTTGTAAAGATCATCATCAATGAGCGCATACTTCAAGGCCCTCCTCTTAACCTTAAGGTCCTTGTACGTGGAATGATCTTTTAAGTACCCGATTAATGCCTTCTTCCACGAGTCGATCTGGTCCATGGCTAACACTTCGGCTAGCAGCTCATCATACTCTAGAGTGAGTAGAGACTTCCTAAAGCCAGAAGTTTCTGTGCTAAATCGTTAGCCTCAACATTCATGCCCGTAGGAACATGACTTAACGTAGATGATGCGAACCTACTAAGCAACCTGCTAGCCATTTCGTAACGGGCCAACAAATTTGGATCCTTGCAGTCATATTCCCCGGCCAGCTGCTTGATAACCAACTGAGAGTCTCCGAGAATCTTGATGTACTTTGCTTTCATAGAGACTATGAGTTTGAGTCCTACGATGAAAGCATTGTATTCAGTTTGGTTATTTGTCAAGTCAGAATCTAACCGATAAGAGAACCTCCACGTTTCGTCTATATGATCGGTTATTGTTATCCCAGTTTTGACTCCCTTCTGGGTTCTTCACCCATCAAAAGTCAGCGTCCAAGGGACGACGTCCATACATGCAGTAGAGGGGGCGCATGGGTCCTCCATATCTACTGTAGATTCACTTGGTCGAGTGGCATAGCTTTCCCCCAGTGTTTGGTGGCAACCATACAATAGAGTGGTGACCAAGTGACTGGGTTTGTGCTCCTATGTGTGCTATCAGTTGTACATGAGTAGGTACTGACTGATACACATTCAGCTTAGAAACAACACCTGGAGTCACAGTTGTATGCTTCTCCTGAATGCAGTCGATTAGCTTCCAGTTCTCTCGCCTGCTGAACTTCATTACGCACCATTGGCTTGACAATGTCAGCCAATTATTTGAAAACCTGGTACATAATGTCGTGGATGCCCAAGTCAATCTGATGTCTAATGAATGACGTGGTCATAACAGTTGGACCCTCAGATTGACTAGGTTCACCAACAACTTGTGTTGATGGAGGAAGTGGAGGGGTATCAACTGATGTAGGCATACCTGAAGAAGATGGTGGCTCGTTGTTCTTTCAGGAAGGATTCTGTTTTGAATGTGGACTGGACTCTTGGTTCATTTTCTTATCAGACCTTAGGCGCATACGCCAAGTGTGATCCTGACCTGGAGAATCAAACTTTGCTATGAGATCACCTATGGTCCCACTGGGCGTGCCAAATTTGTTTCCCTTCGACGTGTTTGTCATTTTATCGGATGAAAAATTAATTCCTTAACTAAGCTATTTGTGCCGGAAGTGAAACTCTAACTTCCAACAATGGGTTCACCAACTACTCCAGAAAGCGTTAGGATGGTGATTGAGTAAAGTAAGTGATTAGAAACATAAATACAGCTAGAGTGTAATAAAGGCGATAAAGATAGAATGAAGATATGTAAAAATAAGTTTTTTGATTAATTGTGTTGTGTTATTCTGTACACGTGATCTTACATTTATAGTACAAGAAAAATAAACGTGAACCTCTATGTTAGCCATCGAACTACCCACGAAATCCACTAGCCAACTATGAGGAGGTAGTGCCGATTTTTTCGCCTGGACCCCCAACACGATCGACGACACTCCCTTCAGGTTGTTGTTGGTTGCTACCTTTTCTAGAAGGTCCTTTGACTTGAAGGTCTTCGAGGCGTCCGAGTATGTGTGGGTCTCAGCCGTTCCTCGGAATTATGACTCGGCCAGACTATTGTAATAGCTGATGATGCTTTTCTAGCCGAGGGTAGGGACTAACATATTCAGCTATGATTCGGCTCAGTTACCGATTTAGAATTCTTTTTCACCTTCGGCTGTCACTTGATTCGGCTAAACATTTTTGAGTGTTAACAAACAATAAGTGTATATACTACTAGAAATTCACCAAATTCAAATAGAGTATCCCGACGTAAGTCTGTCGGAAATAAAAGAATAACCTTTTTTATGTTTTGATATTTTCGACTAAATGTTGGTGCCAATTACTATATAGTTGTTTTCCCATCTGTCAACAAATTCAACGTAAAAAAACATTACATAATACAAAAACAATTTTTTCGACGAATTTCAAGATTTAAACTTTATGAATTCAAGTTCGGAACCACAATGCACTTGATTTTACTGGGTCAAAATCCATTATCCGTACTAATTTTAGTGAATTTTTAACATATATAAATATTTGAGCCAAAATAATTAAATTCAAATAAACACATAAATTACACACTAGATCTGTCCAGATGGTCAAGTGTCTAAAATATCACATAGTCAATTTAACCATCACACAACCCCCTATTATGTACAACTTTTATATAATGTTATTAGGCTACACCTAGGAATTGTAGGGGTTGATCCATCTTTTTGGCAGAGCCAAGAATACACTCGTTACTTTCGTCTTTCGATTCCATAGTACATGCCCGTCTTCAATCTTTATATTCGCTAACTTAATAATTTGAAATTCATCTCTAAAATTAGTAAGACAAAATTTATCTGAGTTGCGTAAAATTAATTTGCTCTCTTGTTCGACTGGAATAAGTTATTGCAATATGTTGGACCGCCATTGCCGCTCATTGTTAAGATTTTTTGCACGATTTACGAAGGAAAAAGAATATATTCAAACAAAAAATGATTTTTGAGAAGTGTATATTGAGAGATATTTTGGTAAAGATATCTGGAGAAGACGGTTGGAAGAGATAGTTGACTAGTTTTTCAATTCTTTCTTCTTGAAATGACAAATTGGGTTATTGCCGAAATGCTAGGTGGCGCCAAATTTGAAGAAATTGCACGGTTTGACCCTCAAAGGTCATTTGCACTTTGACTCCCTATTTGTGCTGGTCTTAAATTTTTTTCCATTCAAATGGGATGATTTTTAATTTTTTCTCTTGAAAATTGAACTTATGCCTATAGCGGCATACGTTACGTAATAATATCTAAAAGTTATATAAAGAACTTATGTCCTTATAGAAATAAGGATAATTTTGAATGAAAAAAATTAAAGACAAACGCATTGGAAGGACAAAAATTAAAGACCAGCTCATTTGAAGGGACAACGTGCAATTACTTGGCCCTTCAAATGGGTTGATCTTCAATTTTGCACTTCAAATAAGTTGGTTTTTAGTTTTGGGGAATGAACATCAATGTCTATTACACACAAAATAATTACATTTTCATGTCCCTCTTACTTTTATACACTCAAAACTATTTACCATTTATACTAATTGTAGCTTTAGTAGGTAATTATCTCTTTTTTTCTTCTTTTGTTTTTTATTTCTCTACTTCTTTTTATTTCTCTTTTTCTTCTTTTCTTTTTTCTCCTTTTTTGTTCATTTTTTTTTCTTTCAAATCATACTATTTTTTATTTTCTTTTCCCCATAATCTGATTGCATATTGCATTGCATACACACTAGTCTAACATTCCCTCAAATGTGTGAACTCAGCTCATGTGTGGAACATGATTCTCACGTGGCAGGGTGTTTCAAGGAGTGCACTGGGTTGGAATGAGGAAATTAATTGGGCTGTACAATATGCAAAACGGAGAAGCTCCACAGCAACTCTGTATAGAATGGTGTTGGCAGTAACTGTTTATCACTTGTGGCTGGAGAGAAACCAGAGAATTTTTCAGAAAAAAGTACTATCTTCGTTCTAATTTAAGTGTCTTACTTTATTTTTTTTTGATTTGTCCCAAAAAGAGTGTTTCGTTATATATTAAGTTTTTCAATTTCATGAAAAGTTTAAGATTACAAGATTTAAAAGACTCACACATCTTTAATTTAAGATCACATGATTTAAAAATCTCTCTTTATTTTTTAAATTCGTATCAAGTTAAACTAAGACTTAAATTGGAACGGAGGGGTAGACATATGAAGCTTTGAGCAAGAGGATTATCCAAGATGTGCATTGCCGAGGAAGTTTGTGGCCAAGATTAGCTAGCCTGTTGCAGTCTCTTAATTATTATCCCTAGTGCAGTTGCTAAGTCTATGCAAGTTCTGTCCCAAAATATTTGTCTCATTACACTTTTTAAGAGTTAAATTATATGAGTTTTGATCAACAATTTAAGCTATATTTTTTTCATCATATTAATATGAGAAAAATTGTAACTTATAGTACCTTTCGTATAGTTTCCAAATATTTAAATTATAATTTTAAAATATTTAATTAATTCTAATTTAATTTTATTTTAAAATTTAATCAAATTAATTTTTAAAGAAAAAAATATGATAAATATTTTAGAACAGAAGGAGTAGTATTAATACCGCCGAATTTTGACTTTGAAGGTGGGAATTGTCCACTTCATAAGTTCAGCAATACCTGTACATATTTTCCAATGGTAATAAAAATCCTTTCCGTTACGAAAAGAAAATCTGATTGCATATTTAATTCTAGCTCCTTTTTTTAAAATTTTTTAATTTTTTTTTATTTCTTGTTTCTTTTTAATTTTTTTTTAAAATTTTCATAATTTAATTTCATTCACCTTTTTTGATATTTTTTTTATTTCTGATGATTTTCATTTACTTTTTTCTCCTTTTTTTCATTTTTTAAAATTGTTTTTTCTTTATTTTCTTTTTTTTCATAATCTAATTTTACAATCCTTTTGGTTCTTTTATTTTTATTTTTATTTTTATATCAATAAAAAGGATGACTATATATTATCTTTTTTTATTTTTTCTATATTTCAAAAAATAATTTATTCTAGCATATAGTATGTCAAATTAGTAGCAGTTGAAGTATACTGTTGCAGTATATTATGATACTCACATGATATATATCATATACTGATAGGGTATCGTACATGACTATTCCTTCAAGAAAAACACTCAGTCCTCTGTGATACCAACCTGATATATATCATATACTCACAGAGTATCATAGAGGATTAATTCATATCTTCAAGAAAACACAACTCAATCCTCTATGATACATATATGGTATACATCATATACTGACAGGGTATCATAGAAGATTGATTCATTCCTTAAAAAATACTACTCATCCTCTACGATACCCACATGGTATATATCATATACTGATATGGTATCATAAAAGATTAGATCATTTCTTCAAAAATACTACTCAACCCAATATGATACCCAAATTGTATATCATATACTGACATAGTATCAATATACCATGTGGGTATCATATGGGATATATTTTAACATATAATATATCAAATCAATAGCAGTTGAAGTATATTATTGCAGTATACTATGATACCCACGTGATATATCATATAATGATAGAGTATTATAAAAGATTAGATCATTTCTTTAAAAAATACTACTCAGTCCTCTATGATACCCAAATGGTATATCATATACTGACAACCACATGATATCAATATACCATGTGGGCATCATAGGAGACTGTCATTCCTTCAAGAAAAATACTTTGTCATTTATGATACCCATATGGTATATGATGTATTGATAAGGTATCATAGAAGATTGGATCATTCCTTCAAAATATACTACTTAGTATTCTATGATACTCACATTGTATATTATATATTGACATAGTATCATACAAGAGTAGCAGTTCATTTCTTCAAGAAAAACACTCAGTCCTCAATGATATCAACTTAGTATATATCATACATTTATAGGGTATCATAGATAGCAGATTCTTCCAACACTAATCAGTCATTTATGATGTCCACATGATGTATATCATATATTGAAAGGGTATCATAGATGAATGATTCGTTTATTCAAGAAAAACACTATTCAATCCTCATGATACTCACATAGTCAATATCATATACTGGCAAGGTATCATAGATGACTGATTCATTCATTCAAGAAAAACACAACAGAATCCTTTATGATACCTTAATGGTATATATCATATACTGATAGCGTTTCATGGATGATCAACCCTCTATGATATCAACTTGATATATATCATATACTGAATGTGTATGATAGAGGACTGATTCATTCCTTCAAAAAGGGCTCAACCCTCTATAGTACATAATCTATCATATACTAACAAAATATCATAGATGCATGATTCATTTTGATATTTTAATTTTTATATCAGTTTTAGCAAGTTGTACTTGTGAAAAAATTATAAAAAATAGACTCATATTTCATATATAATTTTTTTTTGCATGTGCAAAAATTAAATTATATAATATGTTTGTATTAACTTATATTTTAATAAGTAATCTAGTGACTTTAGTATTTTTTCTAATTACTTTTTATGTACTTAACTTATTTATTTTTATATTTGTATTAGTATTAGTAAAAATAATTAATTAGTATTTTTATCTTAAAAATAAAAATAGAAAAGGACAAAAAATAAATAAAAAGAAGACAAAGTAACTAAAAAAGGAAAAAGAAATTAAGAGAAAAATAGTTTGCTACTATATTATTTTTATATCTTTTTAAAAAAAGGACAAAAACTACAAGAAGACAACAAGGAAAAGAAAACAAACAAGAGCATGTTTGAGTGTAAGCTGACGTGAGCACATGTGGTGAGAATGTCGGCTTTGGCCAATTGCAAATGAGAGCGGGCATTCTAGGGTAAAATGTTTCATCCGTTTGGGTGTTTTGATAATTAGTTAGTAGCATTTGATGGACAGTTTATGTACTTTTTCCTTTAGTTTTTGCTTTTAGCAATCGAATTTATGAGTAACGGGGTGGGTAAGTTCTTTAAGAATACGGGGTTTAACTTATGAAATATTACGATGTAAAAATATAAATTTATATTTTATAAAAAAGTTATTTATTTTGAAGGACAAAAATTAAAAACCAACACAAAATAGGGCCAAAAGTGCTAATGACTTGCCAAACTTCCTTTTCTATGTTATAACAGTTTAGGGACAATATGTCAATCATTTTAGGAAAAAGGACATGTGTGGTTATCAACAAAAAAAAGAGGTCAAAAGGTTCAATTTTAAGCAAATGACCCGAAATAACACTTAAGTATAAAATAAAGAAAAATTATTGTCAAAACCTAAAATTTCACTATACACTCTTTCTCCCATTTTTCCGCCGTCTCGCCGATGACAACAATGGAAGAAATCTTGGTTCACTGTGTCGCTTTGCTGCCCTTTTATCGGGAGAATCAAAATTGAAATTGAACAAAGCTCTAGTTGTTCAGATACAACAAATTGAACTTTCTGAAGTGGCCTTCTTCTAATGATTCCAGAATTTTATTTATTTGAAAGAATTAAAAATCTGAATCTACTTGGCTTGTGTTTACTTGTAATCGTGTTCTCTGTGTTGGGGAATCTTAAAGGGAAATAGAAAATACTTTTTCATCTTGGTTAGATGGATGTCCGTTGATGGAGATGGGGGCTGGGTTCGTTGTGGCGTGAAGCAAGGTCGTCGGAGATTGAACTGTGTTTCTTCCCAAAATATCTCTAAAACATGTATAATAATTGTATTATTAGTGAGTATACTTTGATTATACATTTATTATACACAAATTATACAATAATGATATATTTTCTATCCACATACTATAGGGATACATATTCTATACAACAATGATACAATTTTTATACGCATGATACATTTCTATAGTCCATACATATACAATAGTGATATATTTTCTATATAACAATAACATAATTTCTATACATATGCTGGAATTAGTTGAAAAAGGCTACGAAATGAAATTATTTTAAAAAGATTAAAATATCTTTTAAGCTTCTTGGGCCATCTGGCGTCAATAGTTTTATCCGGATGACCATACATGTCTTTGTCCCACCGTTTTATTCCAAACTCAAAGGGCTACATGAGTGGGCCTAGTATATCATCCTAATTTCAAACTCGATTGTTTGATCTTGCTTGCCTCATGGGCAAACTTCAAGTATAACAAGTTTTGATTTGACCTTGAAGGTTTGCCTATATGGCAAGCGGGAGTCGAGCCTCAAAAGTTTAAGATCACCCATTCCAGAAGTCATTGAGTGTAATTTCTTGATTTAAAAGACCTCAATATTGTTATATTTTATCACTTGCGTAAACACACTTGCCTAGAGTGATTTAGTTCTTATACATATTCTGTTCTCAATGAAACCTTAGACTAGGGAAGTGCACGATTGAGCTCGAAAACGTTTTTGCAAGTGGATAATGAATTGATAATTAAAGGAGTCTAAACATTTGTTTCAATAATCATTACCAAGATATGAAAGATGGAGTTCTGGAGCTAATTAATCTTTTGTGCAAATACCAGGACCAACCATGTCCATGTGTGGCTAATTTATTAATGTGGAGTATAAAGGGAATTCTTTTGTGCAAATACCAAGACAAAGCATGTAAAGTGAGATTTAAGGCTTGGGTATGGCCAAGAATTAAAGTTGCATAACTTGATCCTCCTCCCATCACAAATAATTGTCACTTTAGCTTAAAAAACTTGTTCCAAAATAAACACTTTAAAATTCTTGATTAAAATTAACACTTGTTTTCAAGTAAAAGTGCTTATAACTTAATTTGGCTTATAATAATCACTTTAGTATTTATCTCAAACGCGTAAATAAACTAAAATATACTTATAAGCTACTAGTTTGATCAACTTATAAGGTTAGCCCAACACCAACTTGTTGACTTTGGTATGAATACAAATTTATCATGTGAAATGTAATCTTAAATTGTCCACATAACTTGGCAATGTATTAATTTTCCTGAGGTGGAAAGCAAGTGGTCTTTTATATGGAATATCATAGTGAGACTTGAGTAGGAACTTTCTTTGAAGTCGTTATATTTACAATATTTATCCACTAAACGTGCCTCTCAGGCATGTTCTAGCATTTAGTCAGACCTCAAAAAGTCGTCTATTGAACAACATTTTTTATTCATCACTTCTGCCTAGCAGCAATATATATTGAATTTTATGTCAAAAATTAATTTCTAACATGTTCATCTAGCAGGTCAATGACCCAACTATCAACTGAGTAATATTATCAGGGAATGGATACCCATATTTTAATTTGCTTACCTAGCTTGAATTTTTCCTATATAAATCCCACACTAATATCAGCCATTTCATACTCAAAACTTGATTTCTATTTTAGTTTCTAATCCCTCCACCTTAAGCCCAATCTGTTTTTTTTAGGTATAACCATCTTGTATCCGGTATTGGCTGATCTGGCTTTAAAATTTACGTTGTGAAAGACGCATTAAAATAGGAATCGCTCCCTATCAAGAATTTCTTCATTTTTAGAGCAAGTTCGAACCCGCCAAGACCCAAGCTATTTTTTTCTTCTCTTAGTAGTAGAATGAAAGACAAAAGCAAGATCTTGATAATTGGAGGCACAGGGTATATAGGAAAATACCTTGTGGAAGAAAGTGTAAAATCTGGGCATCCAACTTTCATTTTGGTCAGAGAAAGCACACTTGCAAACCCTGAAAAGTCAAAACTCATAGACACGTTCAAGAGTAATGGTGTTACACTATTTTATGTATGTACTTACAAACTACCCTTTTTAATTTCCACAGTATCTTATCTTAAATTTTTGCATAATCAGCGAATTTTCGCCCGTTCTAATTGGTAACGTGTCTATTTTCTAAATTACTAATATTATTATCAATAATTATTTTTAGGTGACTTGATAGTGAAATATTACCATCACTTTCTGTCTGATATTTCAAATTTCTGATAATTAGGGAGATATATCAAATCAAGAAAGCTTGATCAAGGCAATTAAGCAGGTTGATGTAGTGATATCCACTGTTGGGGGACAACAATTTGCCGAGCAAGTGAACATTATCAAAGCAATTAAAGAAGCTGGAACTATCAAGGTAAAGAAATAGCTTCTTGATATATACATTTTGGTGTGTTGTATGCAGCAAAACATTTGTTTAGAAAAAAGTTACAGAACGTTTTCACGTTTGGTTGGTCAAATATTTTGAAAAACATTTTCTTAGTAAAAACAAGTTTCTTAAAAATAAGAAAATTAAATTGACTTCCATGATGGAGTAGGAAAAACAAGTTATATAAGTGGTATTCCAAATTGATTGTGGTCTCCTATGTAGGGTTTTTGTTGGGTGGTTGTACGCATCGGATATTGAAAACGTGTTTCAAACCCAACAAACGTAGAACTGTTTGACTATAGGGTAATTTAAAACCGTTAACATAAGACTTGAATGATACTTACATGTTTACAATATCTGAAATCTTTATCAACTGTGGGTGCGCACGCGAATGCCCTTTCGATTGCAAGCTCCAAGCTTCAATGTATTCCTCCTTTGGAAAGCTAGAAAATCCGGCAGAGGTTCGAGAGACTGTTTTGATTCTGAGTCTCTAAGACTTAGAATAATGATATGAAAATCAAGTGTCATGAATAGTGAAGTGTAGGTCTGTATTTATAGGTAAAAAATTAGGTCAAACCGGATTAGGGTTTGACCTTGGGCCTGGCCCAAAATTCGAGACAAATTAGGTCATGGCACCGCGGCGCTGACGTGGCCCTACACTGTTTCATTTTATTTTCCGCACATTCTTAATTAAATTAAGGTCTACGCGGAACTCCTAGACGGCGCCGCAAGACGAACACAATATGTGAAGTACGTTTACACGAATCCAGTAAACTTAACCTCTATGTGGTAAGATAAAACCCTTTCATTCACGACCCACTCGATTAAGCTTACGATTTGTCAAGTGTCTATCCAAATGGCTTAATCATTGTATCTCATCTATATTAGTTGACAACTAGACCATATTCTAAATATGTCTATTGCGTTGGCCAACGACTTAGTCAACATAATATCATTGAGAATCTGAGTGTTCTCTCGAATATACATTTGAGGAATGAATTCTAATCTTTGCTCAACTACCACCTTTAATCCACATTGTAATGTACCCAATACAAGCCGTATCTTAACCTATAAGACATTTGAGCTTAGGACATGATCAAAGTATATTACTCTGTAGACAAGGTGCGCATTGACCTCAAGTCTAAGGACTTCTATCTCCCACACGCTGATTATACTTTAGACAAATATAACAAACAATATATCAACATGGTATACCAATACTTCCAAAATATCCATGTGTCCATCACGAGTAGCCATTACTCGTAGCAGGTGAGACATATTACATCCTCTAAGGATGTGATGCAGACCACATGTCGACTTATCACATATCATCGATATTCCATTCTCGATGATCATTAGTCGAGACTATTTTAAGAGTTACGTTATAATATTAATATCTCACATTATTAATAACAACATAACCTCTAGGGATGCATATTATAGAATATTATAAACAATCAACTAATAATTCAATAATTGCAGATGCCAAAATATCAATCTCCATTAATAATAGTACGAACATGTATAAAGTACATTTGTGCTAATACGGATTGTCTCTAGGACATACATATACTTTCATCCTCAGCCCTGTTGAGAATATAATTAAATATTAAAAAATGTGCTCTCTCTAACAATTTAGGCTTTTGTTTAGAAAAAGCCACCAATGTTTTTTTGTCAAGCCTAATTGTGATGGTAGTTGTAGAGACGGTATAAGTGAAGGTGGTGGCGTTGCCAGAGATAGTACGAGTGCTCTAATTAGTTATATGTGATCAACTGAGCTTATTTCTTTCTGCTCGTACTATATTTACATGTAACAAGAAGATTTAAAATGTATAGACACAATAAGATTACATTCATGTTGAATTTACTGATTCTTTATTTTAGATTTTGAATTTGCATCTGCGTATGAAATTTTGTGAGCTATTGCAGAGATTTCTTCCTTCAGAATTTGGATTCGATGTGAATCACATTCATGCAGTTGAGCCAGCTGCTTCACATTTTGCTCTCAAGGCCAAAATCAGGAGGATGATAGAGGCACAAGAAATTCCCTACACATATGTGATTTCCAACTGGTTTGCTGACTTCTTCTTGCCCAACTTAGGGAACTTACAAGCCAAGAGTCCTCCTAGAGACAAAGTGGTCATTTTTGGCAATGGAAATCCCAAAGGTAATTAGTTAATTAGAGTAGAGTTTATGTCATGTGTGCTGACAGTGTAACGAACTTTTACAATAATTATAAGATTAAGTTGATTTACAACAACACATAACTTTTTGTATCATGCTTGATATATTTAACTAGAAAATAGAGTAATCACTTATTATACACAGGCATGTTAAAATTATACTGTATATTAAAGGTGAAAATATATATATATCATTACATCGGTTAAATGGTAATTCAAAACATTGATAAGTAATCTAAAATAAATGGTAAATATACTGCAACATGTTAAATTACATATATATAACTTAAAATCTTAACTCGAGTTCATTGCAAATAGTTTATGTTATGCGCATTTAGAGGAGGATCTAGGATTTCTAGAACATGGGTGTACCACTAAAAAAAGAGAAAAAAGAATGTTTTAAGCTAGAATTGATCATTATTCCACTAGATAAATAGCTCAACATTCAACCTTTTTGGAGCATGAGCGACATCATATAATATTAGATCAATTCTTGAAATTATGTACATATAATACCTAGTTTGACGGAGAGACCATGAGTTCACGTGCACCACTATTTGTAGAGAAAATACGCCCATGTGGGCAATGACAGAAATTCATTAAGCTATCAGGTTAAGTTGACTTGCAACAACAGTGACTCTCTCCGTATCATGTTTGATATGCTAAACTTTGAAAATTAAAATAGAATAATAATATGTTATACCGACTTTATTACACCAAGGGGTCGTTTGATAGGATATATAAGAATAATGTTGAATAGACTGTATTAAAAATGTTGGGATTCAGTGCCCTCTGACTGTATTTCATTCTATTTCACAATGCAAGCAATATATGTCAAGGAAGAAGACATAGCCACATACACTATCAAAGCAGTAGATGATCCACGAACTTTCAATAGAACTCTTTATATGAGACCTCCTGCCAATATTTTGTCCTTCAACGAGATAGTGTCCTTGTGGGAGAAAAAAATTGGCAAGACCCTCGACAAGTTGTATTTGTCAGAGGAAGACATTCTCCAGATTATACAAGGTAATTCAACAAGCTAAGTATCCCTTCCCTTTCAATTTATATGACATTGTAAAGATCATAATATGTCACTATATACAAAAAAAAATTAAATTGACTATGAATTTCGTTGCTAATCTATCGTTAAAATTGCTCGTAGCTAACAAAATTTTATGATAATCTATTAGAGAGGGATTTTGTGTTGGAAATTTACTAAATGTGGAAATAAGTATATCCTATTAATTTATGACTCGAACAATTGGGCCCGCATGTCGGAAACGTCGTTTCCACACACGTGCACACTTAGTGCCAAGTATTGCAAATTTCATTAGTGAAAGAGATATTGGTACGTATGTAATACGTTTGAGACATAGAATTATGGATGGTTATTGGCCAAATGACAAAGTATTCCACGTTGGTAAATGAAGGAAGAAGTGTACAAAATGTAAAATGAAACGAGTCGGAAATCGCCGCGGAGCCGTGAAGGGCAACGACGCAAATTGGTTGGTCAGTCACTGGAGCCGCGGCGCTTCGGAGGCAGAATTCTGCGACGGGAAGTTGAAAAAATATGACGTTTGGGCTGATTTTGGAGCATTGATTCTCCATTACTTGCCACATGAATTCAGCCATTATTTGGTTGAATGTAACCCCTCAATCAAGTGCAATTACATGGCTATTGAAGGCCATTAGTTGGCTAGTTGAGGGGTCTTCTACTTACACTATAAATTGAGGCATTTGGCTCAATTGAAACACAACACTCAATACTTAGAAAATTCTCCAGATTTTTTTATTTCATATTCTTCCTCTCTAGCAAAGTCACTATACTCAAAGTTCTCTTCTTTCAAAACCAGTTGTTTAATTTCTGTTGAATTCCAAGCAATATATGGTTCTCCTTCTATGTAAACAACTGGTTTTTGTGGTACAACTTGGGTATTGACTAGCAAAATAAGCTTCAGCATATTTGCATAGTTTGGATTCAACAAGTTGTTTGGGTTGGTGTTTGGTTCTGGGTTTGTATTATTTGTGTCATTAGGAGTACTATTTTGAGGCTCAGTGGATATTGATGGTATATCGGGTGTAGCGGTAATAGGCAAAACATTAGGTTTACTGGAGTTTTGTATACTAGATTTAGATTGGTAGGCTTCAGATTTCCTTTGCTCACTTGTTAAAGTTGCTGTTGTATCTTGGGAGACTATTGCTCAATACCGTATACGGGGCAATCTTGTCTTAAAGACAGAGTGCCATCACTCGACTCAGCAAATCACACAACCAATTTGTTAAAGTTTTGATTTCCAGTTTTATTGTAATAGTTTGTTTATCCTTTCTACTATTGTAATAGTTACTTACTTTCCGTTCCCTACAACAATTGTATCACAACATTTTGCTGTTTAACATGAAATTTGTCCGTCGCTAATTTCTGTGTTTTTACTTTTTAGTAGTGTTTGTCTGCCTACAAAATTTTCAAAATTTACACTAATTTTAAATACCTGTACTGATAACATCCATCTTGTGATTCTTTTTCAACTTGTTTTGCAGAGGGACCTCTAGGATTAAGAGTCAATTTGGCCATATGCCATTCAGTTTTTATTAAAGGAGATTCTACAAACTTTGAGGTTGATTCTTCTATAGGTGTCGAAGCAACCGAGCTTTATCCGGATGTGAAATACACAACTGTAAACGAGTACTACAATAAATTTGTCTAGGTAGTGAATGTTAAGTTTGTGGGCTGATCAAATGTGGGGTTGCAGGGACGACACCCCTGCGATGGACGACGAAGCAAGGGGTCGAAGGCCACGGCGAGGGTATTTAGGGTCTTTCAATTTCGGTTGTATTTAGGATCTTTCGCAGCCTATATATACATGATTTTTTCGCATAATTGTGTATTCTATAAAAACATCTTTCATTGAACAATAAAAGCTGGTAACAGTCGTGGTTTTCTTTCCCTTGTGAGTTTACACGTTAACATTGTGTGCTCTTCTTTGTCGTTATCATTGTTTAAATTATCATTATGTCATAACAATGGAGACTTCAATCTACTATGAACAACGATATAAATAATATTTAAAAAAAAAAGGAATATAGCAAAAGATGGAAAATTACCCATACAGTCATCTTGTTAGCATATATAAAATCCAAGTCACTCCAATTGGTCTCATCATAGACAAGTTTTTGGTGTTCTTGAATGTCCACTGTTCCAGCAGATGAAGTGAAAATTAGCCCCTTCACTGTTTTGCCTTAGCACATGATTCTATACTTACTTCAACCTTATAGTATTTCAGACAAAAAAAAAATAGGAAGCGGAAAAAATTACTTGGCACATCAAGCCTGACGTACCCAGAATTTTGTGTAAGTGATGTCAGTGTAGTATCACAATTCAATTTATAAGTCTATTTGCGTTCGGAATTATGATGATTTTAAAGTTTAATTAGCTCGCGTCTCAATTAGATATTTATTTTGTATTATTTTCAAGTGATATATCTAGAACTAGTGTATACAGTAAAACATCTATAAATTAATAAACTCTCTAAAATAATAAAATCTTCCGGTCCCAACTTGGGCCTTTGTAAAAAATCATCAAATTCGATAAGATAATAAGATAATAATTTTTCGGAAAACTCCTTTATAAATATTAGGTCCCATTAAAACTCTAAATTAATAATTCATAAATATTACAATTATAAATATTATGGTAATTTGCTAAAATATGAATCTATTGTTACTTGATTTTTCTTAAAATTTAAATCTAATTGGATTTCATCCCTAACTTTTTTAATTGCAGCCAAGAGTTCCGGTGTCGAGTTCTCTAGCTGCAACAAAAAATTTTGAAGAGTTATTGTCGCGCTCAAAGCCTCCTTTCTCGTGACTGGTTCCAACGGTATTGAATCATCTTCAGCTTCATCATTAGTAGGATCTTCAATAATATCAGCAACAATTTCCTCTAAACTTTGAACCATTGAACATTCATCATTTTCACCCGGATAGTCCACCAATTTGTTGACGTCCATTTCATTGCGATAACCAATATCCTTGACCATATTCTCAAGCTCATGTAGGCTTTCTTCAAAGTTTGTCTCACTTGAGATTTCTTCATTTGAACGGATTTTGCAGTGCCGAAAGCAATTTGCTATTGACACTTGAGAAACATTGGTTGTCCAAGCAATTTGCTATTGACACTAAATTTACTGAATTTAAAAAGTCTCTCTGTTAATTAATAAAATATTAATTTATCGATATATTAATATCTCTCTAAATTAATAAAATTTCATGGTCCCAAGGTTATTAATTTATAGAGGTTTTACTGTATATGCATATTATTTTCAGAATTATTTTACACAATTCTATTTAGTTCAGGTAGTATTCTATTTTCACACACTGATATTAAAGATTCTGAGTTTTTTTATTCTCAACGCCATCCTTTATCAAAAAAAGAATTAGGCTTGCGTTTGAGAGGGTGTGTATTGAAGATATGATTAGTTAAATAAGAAGTATGTTTTATCTAAAAATTTAATTACTCCTTTTGTTTCAATTTATATACTATGTAGCATCATTCGAATTTCAAGAGTCAAACGTGTTTTTTTACTGCAATTTTTCACATGCCTTTCAAGTATATATTTTGAATTGTTAATTATTATGACTTATATTACTTTTTATCTAATTAGAAATATATAAATTTAATTTCAAACTAACAAGTTTGACTCGCAAACTCTAAACTTATACGATATAAATTGAGACCTAAAAAAAATAAAGTTTCAATTAGATAATCACACAACTTCAATACTCCTTGGCACCCTTTTATGGCTTCATCAAAGCTTCCTTCTTCTCTCAAGTCTCCTTTCCACAACTTTAGGTTTGCATCAGCTTTTGGCAACTCCAAAAGATGTTTCACCTTCTTCTTGTTCTCTACAATTAGTATCATCTTTATATGTCAAACAATTAACTCAGTTATGTTACATGTAGACTTTTCATGGGATTTTTTCATTTTTGGTCGGTCGGTCAAAATTAATTACATGCACTAGTTAAAATATACAAAATATATACACTAATTATGTATATTTATGTATATTATATGTATATTTTTACTTAATGTATATAAGATATATATTTGCTGGCTATTTTGTAAATTAGATCATTGAAAGACATTGGACTGTAAAGTCTACGCCTCTGCACGTAAGAATTGATCAATGGGTATTAAAAAGGATTTACTCTCTCCATTTCTATTTATGTGAACTTATTTGATTGTGGTTTTAAACATATCATAATAATTGTTTGGATATACTACTTTTGAAACTAATGATCTTAAACATGTCATAATATTATTTATGTGGCTATAAAAATTTCTCACTAAAGATAACACGAGACGTTTAAATTTAGATTGTTTACAAATTTAGAAACAGGCCATTTTTTTGGGAACAAATTAAAAAGAGAATAATTTCACATAAACTGAAAAGGATGAGTAATATAACTTATATACACTCATGTGTAAACAATTTTTACAATTGTGTCTTGACGTGTAATTTCACTTTCTATAAACAATTCCGTGTATTATCTTTGAAATGACTTCAAAAATCTTTTATACTGTTAGCGTATACAAGTTAAACCTTAAAGGATGAAAAATTCGAATACCAGGATTGCGAACAGTAGCATGAACATTATAACCATGTTCAAGGAGTTTCATGACAGGCCAAGAACCAATAAATCCAGCAGCTCCAGTCACACAAACTATTGCATGATCACCAAAAATATTTGCCATTTTTTCTGAGAAAAGATAAAAGATTAAGAAAAGAATTAGTTTTTTTTTTTACTTTAGCTACTCACATGCAGAAATGTGATCTATTTATGCTTATATTTTCAGTGTAAAGTAGGTAAAGATTGGTAATAATATGATATTAGTTGGTAAAGCACGTGATTTTGTGAAACTACTAAAAATCGACTAGTAGGTAAGTGCATGTAATGATGTAAATGTGTTAAGAGTTTTACATCGGAAATTGAATGGAAACATTGACTCCTTATATGAACTTGGACAATCCCACACTATAAGCTAGCTTTTGAGATTGAGTTATGTCCATGATCCATTAGTTACATGGTATCAGAGTCAGACTCATTCCAATTCTTTGTTCACCGATGTTGGTATTAGCGAATATTCTCCGAATATTCACAGAATATTTTGTAATTATGATAGATGTTTATTTAAGGTAACTTATGATTCTTATTGTATTAGGAATCAACCATTTAAGGTAAGTTAGAATTTTTATCGTATTAGGAATCACCTCTGTACAACTATATATATTATGATTAATGAAAGGAATCCCCAAGGGAAATTACTCCAATAAACTATTGGTGTTCATAGAAGCGCCCCTGAACTATCAAGCAGGGATATGAAATGGTACGTGAATGCTACACTCCAAGAGCTCCTCCAAATAGTTTCAAGATGCAGTACACTGGAAAAACATTGAGTAAATAGGTTAACCCTTCCCCCACCCTCCTTAAACTATCACCATTTTGCTAGTTATCTAAATTATTGGGTGTTCACATTAATATGAACTCATCATGTCATGTGGACTTAAAAAGTTTTTTTCATCTCTAACGCGCCAATAAGTTATGCCAAATATTTTGCTACTTATTCAATCTGAAATTTTTTAATCTAAAGGGAGTAATAATCCGGCGGTAATAGAAAATACCCAATAGTTTGAGTATGAAACTTACACAATGTTGATAGTTTAGGAGGTTTGACTTGTTCACTTAAATTTTAAACCGTAATCTAATGTTGTCTCATAAAAAAATAATTTACTTTAAAATGATTTTTACACAATGATTTAAAACGGTTCAAATTATAGAATAAAAAATTATTTACTAAATAATCATCCAAAAAACAAAAAAAATATAACAGACGAAAATCTCTGTTCAATCTATCCTAGTGCTGACATTGGGAAGAAGGGGCCTTTTTTGAGTAAATGGAAAGTGAGAACTGTTGTGGACACATTTGAATACGGTAAAGGCTAACTTTGCTTCAGCTAAAGTCCATACTGCCACAAATTTTGCTGTGCCTGCTAAGTCCAGAGTATCTAGCAGGAGACCTAGCAATATGGCCACTGTGCTACGATTTCTCTTATGGGTAACAATTACAAGTGAATTACCATTAAGGATTATGATAGAACGGATAGAATTTTAGATTTTTTTTATCTTTAATTATAAGTCTCGGAATTTAGTGTTTGATATAGAAAATTCTGGTAGGAAGTGTTTTTTAACAGATTTTATAGATCGTGAATTTAAATTAATCGAAATTCAAAGAAGATACCAACTATCGAAATAAAAACAACTATCGGTCGCATACACCCTATGGACATCATCTATTACTCTGTCCATCCTAATATCTCTATATATATATATATATATAGATATAACTTTACAATTTTTATTTATCCTAATATTTCTTAAATTTTGCATCTAATCAAATTTTCTTGAATCGATGATTTATCGGAACCAGTATCTCTACCTCCCGAGATTGAGATAAGGTTCGTGTACAATCTACCGTCTATACACCTCACTTCTGAAATTACACCGGATATGCTTTTATTGTTGCATCTCATCAAATAACAGGACCCTGTCTTAACAGCAAGCATTGACTTCAATTTCATCCTAAATCCCACGACACAATTAGCGGTGTTTCGTCTTCATCATAGTATAATTCTTTTTCATCATCAATGATGATAATGTCTCTTCCTTTTGCCCGCGGCAAAATGCAAAGACATTGATTTCATAGTACAAAGAGCAATAGCCAATTTATAGGGCGACAAAGACCTATTTGGTAGGGCATTATATTCATATGCCACGTGGCAACCCCAAATGATTCGTTGCTTTATTTGAGTAGGCTAATGGTTAGACACCGTGCAATTCTTTGAGTCATCGTAGTGTTGGAAAAGTGATTTATACAAAAGTGTGGGACCAAAGTATGAAAATTTATGCTACTGATGAAATATGTTAGAAGTTCAACGAGTATTAGCTGCATCCGCCTCTAATTAACATAATCTACTAGTATAATTCTTCTTCCTCATCGATCATGATAGTAAATTGATAATGTCTCTTTCTTTTGCCCAAGGCAAATGCAGAAACATTGATTTCGAAGTACAAGAGCACATGCAATATATAGGTAAAAGTATTAATTGTACCGAGTGTTTATATATATATACACTCAATGTCTAATATACGCATGGGAGCTCAAATATCTTCGGATTCGCGTTGCGTAGGGCTCATTGGAGAGAAGCGTTGCGTACCAAGAATTTTTTCATGGTATATATATATATATATATTAGTTTCCTAACCAGTGTATAATACACTAATTGGAGCCCAACTATCTCCGAATTCCCGCCGTGTAGGGCCCATTGACGAGAAACGCTGCCTACTAAGAATTTTTTTCATGGGGTAGTTACCCATCTATACAGGCTGCTCATCTAATTTGCATCCGTCATAGCCCACTTCATATTTACAAAAGAAATGGCAGCTCACATACTTAAAAAGTTTTAAACAGCTACCTACCCCTTAATTAAAATCATTTTCCATGTTTTAAGCAACTAATAGCATGCTTGAAATCACTGAAGTACACTGAAATTCAATAAAGATATCTTCTTTTTTCAAAGTTTAAAAAAGGTCCACTGAAAATTTTAAAAATAGTAATAAATATGTACTATATTATTTTTTTCATAGTACAAACTCCAGTTATGTGGTACCATCGATGTATAGATAATGTATATATACTGTATAACTATCTATAATCTATATATAATGTATATATTTGTATAATTATGTATACACACGAAACAAACTTAAATTACAGTGTATAAATAATGTATAGCTACATAAAAGTTACTTAACTTCTTTTATAACTTTACATATACATCCTTATACACTATATATAATGTATTAATAATTTATATATTTTGTATAATAATGCATATATATAATGTATTAATAATTTATATACTTTGTATAATAATGCATATACATTGTATAATTATGTATAAACAACGTATTCTCTTGAGGAATAAAATTTTAGATCGACTGCCAGAAAATCCATTCTAGAAGTAATCAGATCCACCGGCCAGAAATCTTCTCCGCCTCCTTTCAACTCCAAAGTCACCAGCCACACTTCCACCGCCTATGCTGATTCTCAGTCAAAAATTCTGATTAACAAAAAATTAGAACCCAATTGCATAAATCGAAAAAGAATGAGAACCCAGTTGAATTTTTATAATTATTTATCTTATCTCCTTGCTTTTCGTTTCTGATCAAGGATAGAAAAAAAGTATACACAGTTGGCATGTTGAGTTCCCTCATTTTGTTTGTTGATATTCAGCTTTTCGGCTTACGTCAGACTATTCCTGGAGATAGTAGTCCCGGTCCTTCAACACTACTACCAGTAAATCGCGTAATGTGCCTGAATGACCAGAGTTTGAGAACAGAACAACTGATATCACCTACAAGGTCCTACTCCAGAAGAGAGCAAATTGCTCTTATCAGGTTCGAACCCACACTGCAGGCCTCCAGCTGGATTTTTAAATTCCCCTCCTTTGTCATCCAATTATGCCCGGGGACATGTTGAGTTCCCTCATTGATAGGGATGTAAATTGTTTTGTTCTATAAAATTTTGATTTTTCACTTCATAAGCTAGCTTTGAGAATACATCTCATATCTCTCTTATTATGGTATTAGGTCATGTCCATTTCAATTTATGATTTATCCCGATTAAAAATCTTTCTATAAAAATTATGAATCGGAATTTGAAGAAGGGAAAACTATGACGTCCTTGGAACTTTCGATTTGATTGTATCTGAATGCCCATTGAACTGGGATTTCCCAATTGGTCCACGTTCCAGTGTTCAGTTCTAAGCGTGCCTAGGGCGTTGAATTATCACATCGATATAGATATAAATTATTTATCTTCATATATGATCTTGAGTAATTCTCATCTTATAAGTTAGTTTTTGTGATTTAGTTAGTCATAAGGTCCATTTCTTATCAAGAATTAGCACAACTCTTAGCTCATTAATCTTTGTCAAGTGTGGATGCAACTAGCTGCGAATTCATCTGAACTCAGTACTTTGACGTGGAATATAAGTTTATATGTAAAAATCTATACTAATAGCGACAAATAATAGGTAATTCGTAATTTTTAAAATATAATGTATTCAATGCTAAGAATCTTAAAGATATTAAATCTATAGAGCTTAAATCCTAAATCTCTGAGCTTTATAGGTTCTTCTTTTTCAGTTTAAACTATAAGTGGTCAATGGATATCATTTCTCTAAAATTGAGGTGAAGATGTGTATTTATTAACAATACAGAATGTGGACAAGTTTCTTTCCAAAATGTAACAAAAATTATCTGTGTACTAGCTAGAATTTTCATTTCAAATGATCCTTCCTCTTATGATAAAATTGCTAATAAATCAGTGATGTAATTGACTAATTGTCAGTAAACAAATGTACTTCTAAATCAAACTGGGTTCCAAACTTCCAATCTTTTAAGATAAATTAAATGAACAATCAATTGATGGTAAGTTAATTTATTTGTTTACATCTCTTTATTGCAAGCTGCAAGAGAAGGGACAATTTAATGTTGTTAAAAAATGGTGCTCCATTTCAAAAGACTTGTCTTTTTACTGTCACTGTTGATCTGAAGTAAACTATTGATTGTACCATTCAGAGGGTTCTGAGTTCTGAGAATCTGGTTTCTTTCTTCAGTAGCTCAAATCAGTAAAAAGCTTTAAAAGAAAAAAGATTTGGATATAATAAGGGATAATTTGATTCGAAATTAAATTATACACATATTATAATGTAGGAATTAGTTATATAAAGATTAATAATATAAAATTTATTTTCGTTGGGTGTTTGATTTTATTGGACTGAAATTGGATTTATAAGATATCAATTAAAATATTTATTTTTCAAATTAAAATAATAATATATCCTTGGATGTTTGATTTTCATTGGCTTCTAGGTAAAAGACAAAGGTAATTTTGTCATTTGGAAACTCTATCCATATATAAATTATACTCCATATGAACTAGTTATTTTATGTTGGCCGTATAAAATAGTACGCCAATTGATATATTAATTATACATAATTTAAATTACAAATTAAATATTAAATAAAGTTATACTAAATTTATATATCATAATTATTTTTCTTATATATCATCCCAAACGACCCCTAAGCGGGAGAAGGTGAAGGAGGAGTTGTTGCAGAGTTCAACTCATTGCTCACAACAATTAATTGCTCCCTTCCCGTATATCATTCCTAAGGTAATATAATAGTAGTAGCAATAGTAATATAATACTACTAAGTAGCCACCAAATAGAAGGATAGTGGAAATTGGAGAATAATTGCCCAAAAAAAATTCTAAGGACATATTTTTAATGTCTCAATTTATGTAATAATGTTCAGCTCAACATGGAATTTTAAAAAGAAAGATAGATATCATAATTTTATGATATAAATATGCCATATGTAGGGATTTGTTGGGTTTGTAAGTACATCGGAAGTTTAAAATTTTACTTACCCAACAATGATTCTGACATGGCTTATACGATAATCATACAAAGTGTTCAAAACACTACAAAAGAAAACTTACATGCTTTCGTATGCTGGATTCAAAATATGGTATCCACGCGAGTTGTTCCTCCGATTGCAAGTTCCAACTCCAGTGTATTTATCTAATGAAGAACGCTAGGAATTCTTTTGTTAAAAGAGAGAAAGTAATTCAAGGCTCTAAGTCTTGAATCCCTTGTTTTGTCTGACTGACTAACTTCATAATTATGGGGTTTGTGTTGTTTATATAAGACTTCAGGACTAAACCTAAGCAGATTTAAAACATAAAAACCTGGCCCATTTTAATGTTCAGTGGGCTGGTCCACTTCACACGTTGTCACGCCCCGACTTTTCTCAAGTCTTTCTTTAGGACGTGATGGCACCTGGACAACTATCCCTTTCCAGGCGAACCATTTACTTCATTTTCTTCCTAAATTAGACAGGTATTTGCAAAAATAATATATATAATAAACAATTTGAAGTTTACGAAGAACAATCTCATGTGGGGCATTCCCCGAGTTAATAAAACTTAATTCTTTAAACAAACTTAGTCTAGAGTAACTTTCACCAAATCCGAAATAATGGATTGGTGGTACGATGAGGTCATGACGATCGCTAGCCCTCTTGCGGAGCTTTTCCTCTATCGCGCCTTCCTGAAATATGTTAAATAAAAGAGTCAGCCCTACCATCCGGAGCTGAGTGGGAATCTCACCTTACAGTCCAAAGTAACCTCACAATATTTTTAATTACAATCACATTATAAGAAAATAGTAAGCATGTTGAAATAAACAGATTACAACCCTTTTATTAAATAAATCAATAAATATTCACGAGCAAAAATTTTTCCCCACTCGTCTTAAAAAAAAACTTAGTTTAATCAGTACTCCTGCTTTTTCCCATATAACATATCATACATTTGTTGCGGTGCGTACAACCCGATCCAGTGCATTTATATATTTGTTGCGGTACGTGCAACCCGATCCAATGCATTTATATATATATATATATATATATATATATATATATATATATGTTGCGGTCCGTGCAACCCGATCCAATGCATTTATGTATTTGTTGCGGTCCGTGCAATCCGATCCAATGCGCTTATTTGTTGCGGTCCGTGCAACCCGATCCAATGCACTTATTTATTTGTTTAAAAATGTCATATGTTCAAAAGGCTCAAATAATATTTCTTTCCTTCATTATTTAGCCCTTTTCACTTGTAAGGGTTACAACTTTCAAACCGTAAGTCAGATTTATCCCCGTAAAGTCTTAAACTGTCAAGGACAGAGTAATCTATAACTTTTATTCAGCACAATATTTCATATGCTTTACCTATTTGTACAGTTTTGACGTTATACATTCTGCCCTTCCAGACTTCGGTTGATCCGAGGCAGAATGTTTAAACAGCGATAACTCTCAAACCGTAAGTCGGATTTATCCCCGTAAAGTCTCAAACTGCCCGTAACAGAAAGATGTACAACTCTGTAAACTTTCATCCATTTCTAACAAGTATATCCCAGTATAACAGATTACAATTGCACAATCCAAACTAGTTATTAAACAATCATAAATTTCATGCTCATTCTTTCAATAACCGGATTATATTCTAACATGTATTGCAACTTAAAAATAAAGGATTTTACTAAGAACTTTGAGTGAGAAAACTCACCTTTGTTGCTTCGTAACCGCGAATAAAAACCTCAACTCCAACTTATCTTTCAACCAAACCTTTTTGGGACTCCTTAATTACTCTCATTAATTTTTTTCCTCTCTGTGTTTTTGTGTATATCAGCTCTCTGTATTTCTTTTGTTCTCTAAGTTCAGTTCCTTCCCTTTTCAAAGTGTGCAGTGCATGGACATATGTTTGTGTTGTGTGTCATGTGTGCCTAAAACTAGGGGATGGGGGAATATTGGTGAGGTTTTTAAGGGGAAGAGGTGTATTATTATAGGTGTATGTGTGTGTTGTGTTGCAGAATTTTAGGAACGTGAGGGAGTGGTCTGTTATGTGTGTGTGTGTGTGTTTTTTCCAGGACTTTACATTCTCCCCTCCTTAAACAACATTCGTCCTCTAATGTGAGTAAGGTCGTAACCTATGCACATAGACATGCAAACTGCACACACATGAAACACAACTTCCAAGACTTTGCACCCGTCCAAGTGGACGGCCAAGGTGTCGATTATAGGCCAGTAATTTCTGGCCCAATTGCTTTCATGTATTTGTCCGAGTACCCATATAATATATCCAATACATTTAATTAAATTCGAAATCCAATTCGACTTAATTAAATAATTTCTATCAAATAGAAATATTCTATAATTATTATAAATTAAATATCTCGATTTTCTAAATCGAATATTTAATATTTTCTCAATACATTCTTAGATCGAAGAAACAATCGCATATAGTGTGACCCTATAGGCCTTTACATATCGACATTAATCTAATTAAGGTCCATACGAAACTCCTAGACTGCATCGTATGACGAACTCAATATGTGAAGTACGTTTACATGAATCCAGCAAACTTAACCTTTATGCGGAACTATAAATTCCTTTCATTGGCGACACACTCGATTAAGCTTAGAATTTGCCAAGTGTCTATCCAAATGACTTAATCACTTTATCTCACATTTATTAGTTGACAACTAGACCATATTCTAAATATGTCTCTTGCACTGGCCAGTGACTTTAGTCAACCTAATAACATTGAGAACTTGAGTGCTCTCTCGAATTTCCAATCGAGGAATGAATCATATTCTTGGCTCAACTACCACCTTGATTTACATCCTGATGCACCCAACATAAGCCGTATCTTATCCAGAAGGAGTTTAAGCTTAGAACTTGGTCAAAGTACATCATTCTGCAAACAAGGTGTGTATTGACCTCAAGTCAAATGACCTTTATATTCCACACGCCGATAACACTATAGATATGTATAACAAATAGTTTATCGGCAGGGTATACCAATACTTCTCCAAAGTATCCATGTGTCCATCACAAGTAACCATTACTCACAATTGTGAGAAATACTACATTCTCCAAGAATGTGATGCAGACCACATGTCGACTTATAACATATCATCGATATCCCATTCTCGATGATCATTAGTCTAGGCTATTTTGAGAGTTACGTTCTATCATTAATATCTCACTCTATTAATGACAACGTAAGCTCAAGGGATGCACATATATGAATAATTGCAAACATTCAAATAATAATTCAATAATTGCAAATGTCATAAATATTAATCTTATTAATAATATGAATGTGTTCAAGTACATTATGTCCCTAATATAGATTGTCTCTAGGACATATATATTTTCACCATAATATTTATAGTGATAAATTATTACATTACAATAAAATAAGAAATTTAAAATAATTTCTTTCAAATATAAAAAACATTACTACTTATTATTTCTTTCAAATACTCGAGTCAATGGTCTTTCGAAAATAACCTCTCTACTTCTATGAGGTAAAAATAAGATTTATGTACACTCTACCCTCCTAGATTCTACTTGTGGAATAATATTGGGTATGTTATTGTTGTTATATTATTATTATTCAAATAAATTTAAAAAAATTAAAGCCTGTTACATAAAATGAAACAAAATAGAACTTTTTTTTGTAGCATTATTAGTATATTTTCTATTTTATTAGCAATAAGCAACTCACACAAAACCCAATTAAGCCGACCAAATTCCATGGATATTGGAAGATAGTGCTACTTTGCAAGTCAGTCAGCACTCGGGACTCGGGAGGCAGTGACATTTTTTTTTGATATCCAGCTTCATGGTTTACGCCAGACTATTCCTGAAGATAATAGTACCGGTCTTTTAATACTATTATCAGTAAATCGCAGGATGTGTCTGAATAACCAGAGTTTGAAAACAGAGCAATTGATATCACCTATATGACATTTCTTTCTTTTATTAAACTCCTGTTCCACATTGTTTGTTTCATACTCCATTTATTTTTCTAAGTTTGTGCTCTTGGTTTCGAAGATTAAGATTACGAGTTTAATTTTAGTAATGAGTTAAATTGTATTCACGTCATAAAAATGATATAAATCGTTATATACTTTAAATTCATAGTAATATAGTTATTCATTGTTTTAAGATTGGATTGAATATATACCATGGAGATTGGAGGGACAGAGCTTACATTTACTAGATTCAATCGAGTACAATATTTTTATACGGTAAAATTGTTGTCATGTGATCAGAAGATCACGTGTTCAAGCGGTGGAAACAATCACTTGTAGAAATTCTGGATAAGGCTGCGTACAATAGACCCTTATGGTCGGCCTTTCCCCGGACTCTGCACATAGTGGGAGCTTAGTGCACCGGGATTTCCATTTTTCTTAAATATTAAGAATTTATAAAATTTAAGATATTGAGTTAATAAAATACTAAAAAGTAAGAATTAGTGATTGACATAAAATTATGACTATTACATGAGATAATGCTAATTCTAATGATTATGCTATAAGACTTTTAAAAGTTCGATTAACTCCATCTTTTCCTGATCATTTTCATATAAGATGTATGTGTCATATTTATAACTTAGTTGTAAAGGTGCACAAAATATTCATGAAATTTGTGATTATTATGGAATAATTAATAAAATTATGACTATTACATGAGATAATGCTAATTCTAATGATTATGCTATAAGACTTTTAAAAGTTCGATTAACTCCATCTTTTCCTGATCATTTTCATATAAGATGTGTGTGTCATATTTATAACTTAGTTGTAAAGGATGACCTAAAACTTTTTGAAAACATTCTTGATAAAATATAATTTGCTATAAACTTTATTTTAAAAGATAATAAAATACAAAGACGCAAATAGTATAAAAAAACTTGTCACGATTGTGGATTACCTTATAGAAAAATTCATGAAGAAGTAGCGACCATGTGGAATTCTCTATATGAACAACTACTTGTTACTTACGATTATATAAGACCTATAACTTTATTATTTAACGCCCATAATAAAAATTCAAGGGATATGCTTGTAGATAATGATTGAGAATTTTTTTAGAACTTATTGGATTTTTAGAGAAAAATTTTCAAGCTACTAAAGAATTTTCTGATATTTATTATCCTACTATTTCAATTATGTTACTTTATATAGCTCTAATATTTTTGTTACTTAATGAATTTATGGAAAAACAAACTTATAAGGCATCTATTGAAAAAAAAATCTATTCCCACTATTTATATTATTGGTGTTGTATTAAATCCGACTACTAAAGTAGACGGTTGTAAAACACTTGTTGAAACGATTTATGATTGTATAGAAGTACTTCCAATAGACTCAACTGAAGAACCAACTCACGAACCAACTAAAGAACAAGAAAGTGCAAATAATCTATCGGCTTCTGTACCATCTTCTACTACTTCGCTGCAACCTTCTAAAAAACATGCGGTTTCTGCTGCTAGTATTCAAGACCTTAAAATAAAATGTTTAGTGGTTCAACTTCTTCACAAGTTAGCGAATTTGATGTTTATGTTTTGCAGGGTATTGTACAGTACAAATTAATTGTCAATGAAGAAGGACATGAAGACTTGCAGAAATACTTGAGGGACAGTGAGAAGACATTTCCGACACTAGCAAAGATGGTCCGAGATGTGTTGAACATTCAAGCGTCATCAACAGCGTCTGAAAGCGTTTCTTCTACGGGAAGATTTCAAATAGGAGAGCACATACATTCATTGGCGGGAGACACATTGGAGATTGCATTTCTATTCAGAGATTGGATTCGAGCAGAGCGTAGAAGGTGCGGTCAACTGGAGATCAACGAAGATCTTCAAGACATTGTGAGAAAATTAGAAAAAGTATGGTTAACTATGTAATTTTTTTAATTGCAATTTTACTATGTGATTTGCAACTTTTATTTGAACAACACCACAAAGTTGCAATTTTGAAATTGTATTATAAAAAAATCACATTCTATTAAATAATATAAGAGACACAAAAACAGTCTTGTGATATTTTTATTATATTATCTTGTTCAATTATTGAAGTATTTATATATATTATTTTTTAAAATTAAGTGTCTAAAAAAACCTAAATCCCCCTACCGAGCTGACCCCGACTCGCCCCGTCCCCAAACACCAATCTCCTTTTCCTACGGGATGTGGAACGGGACCGGACATCTGTCTGTCCCACTAATCCAGTCGGGACCTGCCCCGGCCCACTGACCACCCCTGGTTATGATACGAATATGATACTCCTTTTTCATGCGTGAATGGTATACAGATTAAAGGATTTTAAAATAGTAGCCTAGAAAAGCTACTCATAACTTGCTAGTCGAACTTGATATATAGGTCAACGTGTTCGTGTATTAAAGACTATATACATAACATTATTGATGTTTCATAGTGGACCAAAATATCATTGAATTCTTTCTTTCCCCAATTGATCAAGAAATACATTTTAGTTTTAGATCCTTTTCATATTCTTAAGGCCGTTTGAAACGATGTGAAGATGAACTGCACTAGTCCAATTTTCCTTGATTAGAGGAATGCTATAGAACCTCAAAATGGTGTAGATTAACACCCAAAAAAATATTTAACACCATAGTGTAAGATTTTTCTCTTGGATATTTAACAAACATTCCATGTTGCTATACTTGCGTACTCCAATGGTAAACTAAATATTTCACAATATTCAACATGATTAGGTTATGAAAATGAACCATAGTTACTCGTGTCGCATTTTCACATATTTTAGCACTCGTAGGCCTCATTTATTTTCACTCAACGAGGGTTTGAATCTGGATTATTCATATCTTAGTTCATTAAGTGAATTTGTTTTTCTTAAAATTTTTCCATTTATTGGGTCTGAAAACATCTGATTCACTCAGATCTGTTAAGGAGTCGTAAAACTATTCAGACCTCAAGTACACTTTGTTAAACTCATCTCTTCGACAATTTCCATCAACTCGAAGCACACAGTCAAATATGGTACTCTGTTTCGTCGGACTCGAGAATTTCAATCTCTTCCATCTGTTCTTCCAGTGAATCTTTCATCTGTTCTTCTAGTAAAGAAGCCTTTTTTTTTGTGGATTGCCATTGAAGGACTCATTTATAACTCTTTTATATAAATTTGATATGTAATGATTTTAAAATAAATATAAATTAACCTATTCAGATGTCAAAAAAATAAATAAATTTAATTGTTCAGTATTCAAATCTTAATGAAATATTTTAATATTCAAATGTGCATTCAGATTCAGACATTTTAATCTTAATAAAAATAAATGAAGTGGTAGTGTTAGTTACTATTAATAACATGATGAGATGGTTAGAATTCTTCCACTTTTGGTTTTGAGTTCGAGCCTAAGTGGTACTTCTATTTCCAGAGTAAAAATTGCGGCTCAAATAAAGGTCATGAAACAAGTAACTGATTAATTAAATTAAAAATAGAACTAACTAGAAAAATTCATAGAATTAGAATCTTTGTACTATTATTTGCTTATGATTTCGACAAAGCTCCTCAGAATTGATTGACAAGAGATCAAATGCTTTGATATCATTGGAAAAGTAATTTTGATCACGTGCATCTAGTAATAGTAGCGCAAAAATAACTCTTTCACATAACTGAAAGTAAAAAAAGATTATAATTTATCGCTAATCGCTTAGAGAACTCGATAGGAAATAATCTATATCAATAGAAGACTTATTCGAGGCAAATCAAAATTAGTGAATATAGAATACCAAATGGTTAGACATTTATACCAAATGGTTAGACAAAATTATTCTCACTTTATCAAGGTTTCCAAAGGCGTTTTCGGAGCGAGCTATGAGGGAGTATCAAAAATGTTGTGGGCCTAAATGAAAGGTGTAAAGGCGTATGTCTTGGACGTTAACTTTGACTTTTATTGTTTTAAAAGTATTTTTTGCTATACATTATGATTTTTATTATTGGTATAATAATATTTATACTTTATGTTACCATGAGTGATTTTTTTCTAAAATATATACATAAATAAAGCAACTCTCATAGAAAATAAAACTGTCATAAATAATTTTTTTAGATTATTATGTCTGAAATTGATATGATAAAGATTTCATAGCACTATTTTGCTGAAATAACTTTATCCATTTTTTGTCATTACTCTTACACTTTTTGTCCTTCTACTTCTTTGAATATATTGAAGATTGATGATAAAGTGAATGAAGATTTAATGTTAAAGATTATTTAGGTTATTATTATTTTTTATGTTGGTATCTTTTTCAAATAATAATTATAAGCACTTTTTTATATTATTGATTATCTATTTAAATTTATTTATAAAATTTTTATTAAAATTTTACGTCTCGCCTCTCGGCTCTAGCTCCAGCCTCTTAAAAGTTAAAACACCGCTACGTATTATTCCTTATTCCTCATTTGACTGGTATTACTATATAAGAAAACGCCAAAACCTATTCTTTTGAAACGCTTCCTCCGTACTTTTCCTCGTCTTTCACTAATAAACCAAAAAACATCATATCCAATATAGCTCTGCTTTTCCCTTTCCTTTCGAGTTTTCTCGGAAAACTCAGTATTTGATATTCAAATTCTAGATTCTTCAGCTTCATCACAATGCAATGATGCTATATTTCCTCGAAATTTCAATTTTTCTACGGTAATTTTATCGGAGAATCGTATTTTTGAAATTCTAGTTCTAGATTATTCGATTTTGCTCGCATTTTCGTAGTTTTTCAATGGATGTTTGTGATTTTGGCGGTGTGAAAGCGGAGGATAATGCAGCGATACTGAAACTCCGCAGTTTCAAATGCGTTGCGAAGGTTTTTCGATTTGTTGAGTTTTGCTTTGTGCTTTTTCTGTTGCTTTGGATTTTCACTAGTTTGCCTTTCGCGGTGAGGATTTCCGGCGAGTATTTCCGTCAAATCGTCGGTGTAGTACTTAGTCCTGTATTCATTTTCATCCTATGCAACTTCATCGTCCTCACTCTCCTCTTCAATACCGGCCACCTCTCCGGCGACAACTCTTCGACATTCCGCAATGACTCGCTTCTCGAAAATGTCGAGTTTTCAACTGATTTCAATGCGGAAAAGGAAGATCGAGAGATTATTGTGTATGAAGATAAACAGATGATGTTTGAAGAGAACACAGTGAAAAATCAGGAATTCTTCGGTAACAATGCGTTGATGAAACCGCAATTAGTTCCGATGAGAACTCAATCGGAGAAACTGAATAAGGAAAACGTTGAGGAAATCTCCGTAAACCCCCGGAGATCGGAGACGGAAACGGTTACAAATAGTGCGTTAATGAAATCGGAAGCTCCGAGGAGAACTCAATCGGAGAAGCTGAATAAGGAAAACGTTGAGGAAATCTCCGTCAAGTTCCGGCAATCGGAGACGGAGAAATGCCGGCCGGAAGTCACAAATTCCGGCGACAACTTGTCGGAGACGGCGGAAAAAGTAGATGAATTAAGCAATGAGGAGTTTCAGAAAGCAATAGAAAACTTCATTGCTAAGCAAATCAAATTTCATCAACAAGAAAAATTAGCTATTGTTCTTCATAGCCAAGCTTAACAACTTTGATTTGCAGAAAAAAAAAAGATGCAGATGCAGATCAAATTTAGTGAGAATAGTATTAGTTTTAGTCATAAGTAATAGGAGCCGTAGATTTGGTATTGAAGCAGGGGGTGCTGGTTGATCTGAGCCGTTGATAATTGCAGAGGATGAAGATTCTAGAAGTTCCATATTAACATGCATGCAGTGGTTACGTTTTTTAGCTTTAGAAATTAATTAGAAAGTAGTATTGGTTAGTATTTTTCTACGTTTGTATTGAAGGATATGGTAATAGAGAATTATTCTCAAATTCTCTTTAGCTATTGACAAAAGAGAAATTTTATTTTACTATGGTGATTGGCTTTTGAGGCATGATGAGAGAAATCTTCTATATTAAACTTGAATTAATAGAATGATAAACCAACGAGAGATTATTTTCTATGATAAAAAATACATTTTAAAATATTAGTTAACGTTTACATAATTTAAATTTTGAAGTAAAAAATATCACATAAATTATATTAGACGGAGAATATATTGTGCATACCCTGTATATACTGTTTCGAGAAAACCTTTCCTGTAATGGGATATGAAAGTGATTTGGTAAAAAGATCTTCTCCCTTTAACCTTTTCCAATTTGGATGACAGAGATGACTTTGGAAAACATCACATTAAAATATGTCATGCCATGAAAATATATCATGCCATACATCACATGAAGTAATAACAAACTTATACTCCCTCGGTCCCAAGAATAACTCACTTTCCTTTTTATTTCATAAAAAAATAACATATTTTTTTATTTAATAATAATTTAACTTTAAATTTTACATGTTATGCAAATTAAAATAATATATAACTACACAAATATCTTTCGCTTATTTTAGATCATAAAATTAAAAAATCTTCATTTATTTTTAAAATACATGTCAAATGAAAGTATATCACATAAATTAGGACGGGAGAAATAATAATTTTCAATCAGATTAAGACATGACATTTCCTTTGTTTTACCACTATAATTAGAATTGTATGATGTAAGTAATAACAAACTCAAGTTCATTCTTGCTATTAAAGACTCATCATTGCCAAAAGGTAATCTTTCCTTTCTCGATCATTCCCCCTTATGTGGCGAATTTAATTTGACATGATATTTATCAAATAAAGAATCTTTTAAAATAAATATGCGATGTTAAACTTGTTATAATATTTGTGTAACACTAAAAGCATGTCATTACGAGTAAAATAAAAAAGAATTATTTTCAAAAATAAATTATTATTCCTTTTAAAACAAAGTAATAAAAGAGTGTCATATAAATTAAAAAGTATATATAAATGATCCTTTAAACTTAGTAGTATATTTTATTTAGACACTTATATTGCGATGTGTTACAATTTATATATAAACACATGATAAAGTGTTCCTATTAGATACTTTCAACTCAAATTCAGGAAAAAGCTTCTGTGTGGGTTCTCAAACGTAAATTACATAGATAAGTTTATCATTTAAAATATATCATTTTTTAAAAATTGTATGCATTGACTTCAATATGCTGTAAAATCGCATGTCTGTTTCAATTTGAAGCTAATGCATATAATTAAAGAATATGATATATTTTAAATGATTAACTTATCTACGTAATGGACGTTTGAGAACACTCACAAAAACTTGCTCCTAAGTCCTAAAGTTGAGCCGGAGCCCGAAAGTCCTAATAAGAATGTTTTATCATATATTCAGGTGCTCAATTAAAATAAATTATAATTCGAAACTGAAATATTTAAAAGGCTATCGATAATTAATCAAATGCTATTAATATACCAGGACTTTCATCCATATGTGCTTTTAACTTTTTCAAAAAAACGATTCCACAACAAAGGAAAAAGAAAAAGAGAAACAAAATGTCAATGGTGTTTCTACTTTCTAGTGGATAAAAAGATATAACCGAAATGCTAATAGAAATCCACGCATGATATCTCTTTACTTTCACTATGTCTAATCGCCAAGAAGAATTCATTCACTTTTAATTCGAAAAGTTATGTATTAAAGTTAAAGTCTCATGGTTACAACTTACAATTTTATTGGATATCTCAATATATGATTTCTGACTTAGGCGAATATTTGAAAGAAATAATTTTTTGATTATTTTCATTAATTAAAAGAGTATATATACATTTTATATTTTTTCATAATAGTAGAATTTTATTCTTATTCTACTCCTAAAACCTTATTCTACTTGGACACTAACTATACAATTATGGTAAATATACAATACTAATTACACTCAAATATCACCTACTCAATATGTACAGCAACACGGACACGGTAATATACATATGATATATTGTATATCATATGTATATTTAACACCCCCCGCATGCATAGCGGGCGGTCTTCGGATGCTGAGACTGTCTCGAAAATCTTCAAAAAGGATCGAGGGAAGACCCTTTGTAAAGATGTCGGCAATTTGATACCTGGAAGGGACATGACAGACGCGTACTTGACCACGAACAACCTTTTCGCGAACAAAGTGAATGTCCATCTCGATATGTTTAGTGCGCTGGTGCCGAACCGGATTACCAAAAAGGTAGATAATACTAACATTATCACAATAAATCAAGGTCGCTTTCTGAATAGGACAATGAAGTTCTAACATCAAATTATGTAACCAACATGATTCAGAGACCACATTAGCTACCCTTCGATACTCGGCCTCGGCACTGGAGCGGGACAAAGTCGACTGACATTTCGCAGACCATGAGACCAAGTTATGACAAACAAACATACAATAGCCAGACGTAGACCGTCTGGTGTCCGACAGTCACCCCAATCAGCATCTGTATACGAGACAAGTGTGGACGTCGATGAATGATATAAATGCAAGCCATAGTCAAGTGTACCCTGAATATACCGAATGATGCGTTTGAGCGCATTCATGTGCTCAACCCTTGGATCATGTATAAACAAACACACCTGTTGTATGGCATACATAATATATAGTCTTGTGAATGTAAGATATTGAAGGGCCCCTGCAAGACTGTGATAGTGGGTCGTATCCTCGTATGGTGCGTCAGCCGCAGCTCCAAGCTTGGGCTTAGTATCAACTGGAGTAGAAGTGGACTTACAGGACGACATCCCAGCCCTCTCAATGATCTCAACTGCATACTTCCTTTGAGATAAGAGCACCCCACCGGCATGACGAGTGACAACAATCACCAAAAAATAACTCAATTGCCTCAAGTCTTTCATAGCAAACTCAGAACTGAGCATTGTCATGATAGACTGGCGTAAGGCATCGAAAGAGGAAGTCAAGATAATATCATCCACATATAATAGTATATAAGCCAATGAAGAACCACGACGATATATGAACAAGGAATTATCCGACCTGCTGTGAGTGAACCCAATAGTTGAAACATAGTCGGCAAACCTCTTATACCAGGCCCGTGGAGACTGCTTAAGCCCATATAAGGACTCTTTCAACAAACAGACATGATGAGGATATTTGGGATCCCTAAACCCCAAGGGCTGATGCATATAGACTGTTTACTTGAGATCACCATGTAAGAAAACATTCTTTACATCTAACTGATGAATGGACCATGATTTCGAAAGAGCCAAGCTGAGCACAGTGCGAATGGTAGCCGGCTTGACCACCGGACTAAACGTCTCACCACAATCCACACCAACCTGCTGAGTCTTACCATCACCCACAAGCCGAGCCTTATGCTTTGCAAACGAACCGTCTGAATTTTCCTAATGAGCAAAAATCCACATAGATCGAATAATATTAATACCAGATGGACGGGGCACCAACTCCCACGTCTTATTATCAATAAGAGCATTATATTCATCGGTCATAGCAAATTTCCAATTCGGGTCATTTAACGCAGACACAAGATTATGGGGTAAGGGTGATTTAAGAACATTAGAATGTAAATTAAAATGCCTTTTTGGTTTAAAAACACCCCGTTGACTACGAGTGACCGGTCTATGACTCGGGGAAGAATTGGACGGATTTTGGAAATTTTCTGGACTCATGATGGACTGGCCAGCAAATTTTTGGATTAGTTACCCAACGTCAGAAAATAAATAAAAAAATCACTTATTTTCAAAAAAATATTTTCCGTGGAAACAAATCCCTTAGTAACTAACACGTCCAATGTTTCTCTCCTCTTCCAATTCCTCCTTTAATTTATTTTTTTGTCTCTTGTTTTGGAGGGAAAACACCATCATTGTAATTCCACTAAGGCAACAATCGAGATTGAGGATTTTCTTTTCAAGCATTTAAAATAGCTATTATCCCTTCCGAACTAAAGGGGTCTACTTGTCTTTCGGTTTGCATAGTTGCAATCATATTGTTTTAGGGGTCGTGCCTAACACTTTCCCTTCTCTATTTGCCCTGTTTTCTCTCTCTTTATCTTGTTTTTTTCCATCTGTTTTCCAGGGAAGAAATGAATGTAATATATTTACCCCTACTCCTTTTTTAGTATTATTATCTAGGTACCACATAGTTCCTTACTCTTCAGTGTGTATTATTATTTATTGCTTCATCTGTTTTGTATCTTGATATTTTACTGTTTTATTTTCCTTACGATCCTGCATTGATTACATGTCTTTTGAGCCGAGAGTATATCAGAAACAACCTCTTTACACCACAAAGATAGGGATAAGTCTGTGTACATCCTACCCTCCTCAGACCCCACTTGTGTGAAAATACACGGGACATGTTATTGTTGTAGTAACCAAGACATATTATCCTGTCCAATTCTTCCTCTTTTTATTCCTTTAGGGAAAATGGTTAAATTTATTTTGCTGCACAATCCAAAATTGAGTAACTTTATTTTTATTTTCTGTCAGATTTGTTCGTCTATTGCTCATACTGTTAGGAAAAAGTCTAGTTTCGACATTTACTCCTTAACGACACTGTAACCTAAGGATAATTGTTTAGCAGAATCAAAAGTTTACGGATAAAATTGAATCAGAAAGACTGAGAACATCTTCACACTATTGATAAGCCCAGTTAGTATATCCCAGCAAGGAGGACACCAGTTCAATAGTGCTTGCATGGGCAAGTAATAACAATAGCAGTACAAAAATAAAGCAAAGTGGCTTCAATGGAGCAAATACGACAGACAACTGCCTCCAAATTTCTATGCAACTTCAGTTGATAATATACGCTCTATACTCATTAGTTGTAAGACCAAAACAAGCGCAAAAATCCTATAATTAACTGTACCAATCTAGGAAGAGGATTGAAAATGTAAGTACAAACAGAAAGAGCAAAAGAAAAGTTCTGCTACTGCTGTTCCGTTGAATGGCTTGTGACAGTTCTTTGTTACCAAGTTCCACATTTTGGGTAGCTTCAACTGCCTGAAATGAGAAAACCATAAATTCACACCAACTGAACCTCAAAACTAATTACAGAAGACATAGACTTCACCAAGAACTTCCGTGAAGTATACATTCATCAAAAGAAGACGATGAACTTACAAATACAGCATATACAGTATATTGTGACATGATCTGCCAATGGAAGAATATCATACTAAATTATTTTTAGTGCAATTCAAAGAAGCGGAAGAATTTCATTCCAAATTATGTTTGGTGCAATTCAAAGAAAAACGTAACCTGGTCGATCACTTTTGGTTTACAGCCACTTCTTCTATTATTTCATTCTTTCTTCTTTTCTTGTCATGCATGCATGTCAATCGCTGACAAGGCGAGGATTGCATTGGAACCTTGATATGCTTCGAAATGTTTAATGAACTGCATTGGAACACTTGATATGCTTCTAAATGCTTAATGAACAAAATAAAATATAACAGAGACTAGCTAGATATACATTGATGAAAGATCTGTAGATTGTGATGTTTGTTAGTTTCAACAGGGAAATGGTTACAAATGGCAAAAATGTAAAGATTGAAAAGTAGACAAGTGTACAGATTGCCTGAATTTATTTACACAAAAGAGAGAGAAAACGACCTTCTAGCCATGTTGCAAGACAGAAGAGAAAACTACCATCTGATGACATTTGGAAAGACTTGTATCTAGATGTTGTGGTTGCCTTAGACCCCAAAAGGATACCATGCACCATTCCTTCATAAATGGGGAGCTAGCAGTAAAGATATGGAAATCTTTTGGTGCCCCATTGGGGAATAGATGGGAGGATGGTCCTATCATATCTATGCTTATGAAATGGTGGAGCATCAAGCCTGTAAATACAGTACACAAAGAGATCCTTAAAAGTCGCACCTGTTATCATTTGGGAGCTATGGAAAGCTAGATGGCTTCTAAGTATGGTGGGAAGAGGATTTATATGACCAGGATATACTATCAAGTTCTGCACCAGCTCAGATGGATCATGTCCAAATACAATTTGGATTTTAACTGGAATGCTATATGTGATCCTTTTTGTCCATACAGGATGAGGTTAAGTGCACTATTGTTAAGTGGGAAAGACCTGAGCTAAACTGGGTGAAACTAAATACGGATGGGAGTAAGCAGGTTGATGGACAGACGGACAGAGCGCATTGTCAGGGATAACAGAGGTAACATGGTGATGGCTTTTGCTAGAGCTTTAGACCTAAGCAGCCACAACTATGCAGCAGCTACTGCTATCATTGGCCTCAAATGGTTTCTGTCTAAAGGTTATGACAGTGTGATCCTAGAATGTGATTCCATGGTAACAGTGGAAATGCTTAAATCAAATAGCAAAGTACCATGCCAGTTGTATCATATAATTGAGGACACAAAACAGATTACTTCACAAGTCAATGTTGTGATACAACACTGCTATAGAGAAGGGAATCAAGTGGAGCACTAGAGGACAAGATGTGATTATCCACAACGGCAATTACCTACCAAAAGAAGCTATGGGAGCTTATAGACACAACAAATTCAAATGCCATCTTTCAGGCACAAACAGTTGAAGAAGGTTTTCAGACGGTCGGGCCCAAACTTTGTTAATTACCTTGTATAGAGCTGATACTTTAGCTACAAATGCTTCCTCATATGTACATGGGATGTGTTTTCCTTTAGGAGTAGCATTTTGGAAAGGGGTACAATTTTTTTGTGTGCTATGTATGAATATTGTAATCATTCATTCCAAAGGTGTATCTGGAACAGTAGTAGCTCAGCTCCCCTTGTTTATTTTTGTAATACATTCATATATGTAACGGATCGCTACCATAAGGCAAAATTTGGAAGATAAAAAACACAATATCACTAACCTGCTCGTATAAAAGCTCTATCTGTTGGGTCTGTTGCAGAACATGAGTAGACATAAGATGGTTTAACGCAGACATTTCCACCATCTTTGTTTCTGTTTCTTGAACAGAATCCAGGAGACTGTTCAACTCTACCTGCATCATGTGAGTAATCATAGTAGGTAAGGATACAGGAACAGAGTACATTGTGATTTTATCTTTCACAAGTTACTTGTTTGCCAGAACTAATAGCCTGTTTGGCCAAGCTTCTAGAATTTTTTTGTTTTGTAAAGTACTTTGTATCATAAGTGATTTTCAAAAAAGTACTTTTGAAGAGTATTATATTGTGTTTGGTTAATCAATTTCAAAAGCATGCTTGTCAGTATTAGAGCAGTAATTTGTGTGTGGTCAATATTCCAAAAGTACTTCCGGGGAAAAACTTACTTTTTTTAGCTTCTGAAAAACTTCTGCTACTACTCAAAAGTAATTATATTTTGCTCCTAAAAGCTTGGTCAAACACCTCAACTCTCTAAAATAAGCACTTTTTTTTTAAAAAAAATAGCACTTTTAGCTTCCCAGAATCTTGGCCAAACAGGCTATAACTCCTCTATCATCAAACTTCCCACTTACCTGGAGGGCACGTGTTTCATCGTCCAAAAGTTGTTCTTGGACTCTTACAGGCGCTGCTTGTGATACATCAGGGTCCCAGACCTCGGAGTCCCTTTTCATGTCGGGGTTCACACTACTAGAAGAAGAGGTCTCTGCAGCATTTGATTTGGTAGTGCTCTTACGCTTCCTTCTTGGTGTCACTCGGTTAATAGCATCTTGAAAGCGTATTGCCCGCAACTGGTCAAACTGTGATGTGACAGAGTGAAGCTTTTCACTTAAAATTAAAACCTACATATAAAAGCAAACAATGAATATGGGGATATGTATCAACACTCCAAGAATGACAAACACAGCAGTCCGCACCATTAGGTGTATAAATTATTATTTTTTTTGATGAGGAAAAACTATATATATATACATACATATATACATATATTACTAAAGGATTTTCTCCTACTGAGGGTCTAATGATAAACCAGAAGAAATATCCTTTCAAATGCCTTGGCACTATTCTCTAAAAGATCTTTTTTTTCTTCTTACATCATCAGCTTCACTCTTAGTGGAACCACAAGAGGTGGTTTGAAAACAAGTAGAAGAAACAGCTTTAGACCTACTTCCATCGATTACAGACTCTAGCTTAGGTTTGAAAACTATATTTACTTCATCAAGAGGTACTAAAAGCACCACAATCTAGTGATCTCACTTACTACATCTCACTTGCAAGAGCATGGCAATACAACTCACTGATATGTTGTGCACATCACATAACAACCACATAACATATCCGCTTTCCAAGAAGCAAAATTCAGGGGAAGAAAATCTGTGGTTGTAAGGATCCATATTTAAAATGGAACCTCTCCTAATAGAATCATAACAAAGAAAACTACACTAAACATCAACTTTCCAAATAGAAAAATGAAACTAAATCTTAAGTCGAAGTATCTAACATAAGCACATGGACCCCGTTATTAAAAAAACATCCACATGGATACAAGAGCATTCTATGAACGGAGTCACATCAAAGGCAAGAACACAACATAATTCCTCTAATCACGGGACATTTAATAATATCTTTAATTCAAACAGTATCGATAAAGTCACTTTAGAATTTCCAAATACCAGCAGAAAGTGGGAAGAGATGCATCAGGAAGCAGTCCTAACCAATCATGAGAATATTTAATGACTATATTATATGAAGCAACCATACCACTCCATGCTTGTGCGCTACAGTATCAGCATTCAAATTGTCGCCCTTGAGTCCAAGCCATCCCTTTGAATGTGCATCTTCCTCATTTATACTATTTCTGAGAACATCTATCTGTTCTTTGCATGATTTTACAAAAATAGTAACCTGCAGAAAGTTGTGTTAGTAAGATCCCTCCAAATTTTTCTTAATTCTAACTTCACAATCTCAATTAATTGCATTAGCATTCAAAACAAAGCTGCACAAGAAGCCGTCAACCACAAAAGTGGACAAGGATCCCTTTCTCCAGACTCAAAAGTTAACAAAGACATCAAACTTGACACAGCAGGAAAATAAGAAAAATTTATCAAATATTTCAAGGGAGTAAACAAAGATGTAGTTTTCAACATTTCACAATAAATTGACTATAGTATAAGGCAGGAAAATAAATCAAATGGAGCACCTTGATTCAGAAGTGTCAATTCAGTAGGTCATAGTTTATAGTCAAACTTGGAGCTAAGAGTACTCTACCACCAATTCAACGTCCATTGGCTTTCATCCTTCAAGTTTCTTAGTTAGTTCCCGAGATTTTATATTATTGCCTGGACTGAACTTAATATTGTTTATAGAATATAAAAAATTAGTTAAGCAATACAAAATAAAAAAAATCATTACTATATACAAGATCGAACTTGAGAAAAATGTTCAAGATGTGTATCAGGACCAATTTATTCTACCATACACCCGGTTCTTCTCCTGGTTATAAAAATCACAAATGTGGGCTAATCCTAAAACACTTAGTAGAGCAGTGAGCTACTTAATACTTATTCAAGGTCCAGGAGGAGGAGTTTGAGGATTATGATTCCACGAAATGAGAATAGCGGACCAGGACTCACTTTCCCCGTCCATTACCCTTAGTCGTCCCTGTCACCCGAACCAAAAAAATGGACTGGTATTATGTTAAATTTACTCTTTTTACTAGACCTGTACCTAAAACCCATAATGTCCCTTAAAAGACAATTGTTTTAATTATTAGAATAAAATGGATCCAAATATAGCGGAATATATATAAAAGATTCCTATAGCCATCCCAACTTGTTTAAAATTGAAAGATGATTGATATTTTGTTAAATATAAAATTGCAAATCACCACCTAATAGAGGCAAAACAGTATAATTGTCTTGAATATGTAATCCCAACTCCAAACTCACCCTTGTGATATGGCTAATTCTATTTGCAAACTGAAACAAGGGGGTGTTTCATCAACAAATATTCGATAAGAGAGCATCATGCAACAACAACAACAACATACCCAGTAAAATCCCACAACGTGGGGTCTGGGGAGGATAGAGTGTACGCAGACCTTACCTCTACCTCTGGTAGGTAGAGCGGTTGTTTCTGAAAGACCCTAAGAGAGCATCATGCAGCAAGAATAAAATATATCTATGTGCATCAACATAGCAGCACGAAGAAGATAGTCTAGCTAACCGTCCTGTTCTGAAATCCATACAGAAAAAGAAGGAAAAAAGGTACAGAAAAGGAAGAAAGTAAACAGATGCCAAAGTATGTAATCTTACTTCATGTTCAATGCTATCCCTCTCTTGTTCAGTTGTACGGTGCAAATCAACATAATCCTTCTTGTGTTTCATCAAAAATTGCTCCAGAGTCCCAATGCTCTCTAGCTGACAAATGAAATTTATGAAAAGGATTTTTGATTTGAGATTATTTATGAACAAAAGGATATAAAATCCAAAGCACAAGAAACATAACAAAAGAAGATAAGCATGAGGTGTAAAAAATATACCGTTTTAAGCGCAGCTTCGGTGAATCCTGACCTTTGCCGAGGTTTATGCATGATAAAAGATGCCAATAAGGCAGCTATTTTAGACTGTCAGCAAAGATCAAAGTTCAGAGGACATATAAACTACGATCTGATGGTAGTATGCCATAGGCTTAAAAAAAAAAAGGGGGGGGGGGGGTAGAGAGTGTTGAAGTTCAATTACACGAAATACTAATTTTCTCATGCAAACAAGAGAATGATAAATCATCTCAATGAAAACAAATTGCTAGACATTTGCAACCACACAAATTCATGATCAGTTTAATTACAAAACCAAGCATCTGATCCAGGGACAGTATGAACGATTAATACATAAGGAGATTGCTGAAGCTATATGCACGATCAGATTCTACAACATAGGCAAAGGAATGTAGGGTTCATATGAGTATGAAGATTCTTCAAGACATTTCACAACACGCTACATAACTCTTTTGACCAAAAATAGAGAAAAGAAATGAACTGAATAAGCTAATGTACCTCATCATATCCCAAAGACAATGCTGATCTATGTGCAACATCTTTAAAATCTTCCGTTCTGTCTCTAACTTTTGACATTCCTTCAAGTTGCAAGAGAAAACCGAAGATACTATTTCTCCCGCATAAAACTCTACAAGAAAATGAAATTAGCAAGTTCCAATTCATCAACTACAATCTCATCTTTAACAACTTAGAATCAGAAAACAGAAACCATACCATTAGTTAGAGGTATTAGGTGTCACTTTCTCTAATATACTAATCCTCATTCTTTTCTAAGAAATGATATTAACCTTACTCGTGCCCATTGTGGATGGATTGATTTGGTTTCGGATTTAATGGATATTTCAAATGCTTAGATCCTGGACGATCAGAGAATTAAATTGATTTCCTTGAATTGTTACAAAAGATTAGAAAAGCAATGAATCAACTACGTCTCAATACAAGATGCAATTTAGGTTGGCTATACAGAAACACTTAACATGACTTCAAATTTAAGTCTTTCATGCCAAGCACTAAAACCTCAATATATAGAATGATAAACCATACTAATAGTTGGTGATTTTAGTTGTCAAGTTCTCTTATATACTAATCCTTATTTTTTTTAAAACATGATACTAACCTTAATCGTGGCCGGTGTGAATATATTTATTTTAAATTAAGGGATATTTCAACTTAACAGATTTCAAATGCTTAGATCGATTGCTTTGTATTGTTAGAAACGATTAGAAAATAGATAAATCAACTAAAACCTCAATATATAGAACGATAATACTAAACTCTCTTTTATTCTTACTGAATTTTCGTTCTTCTCTAGTAAAAGTTTCGAAATTTAATTACTATTACTCAAAAATCAAAACTACAAACCTAAAAATCGGTCATTTATGATCTTTCAAAAATCGCACAGACAATTAGAAATTGAAGCTAGGTCTATCATTAGACAGTGAAACAGAATTAAAATCATTGTAACCTAATTAATATAGATCATATAAGATCGAGTTCCAGGTAAAAATTTACCTTAATCAAAATCAGTTGGCCGGAAAATCAATGTTGAAGAATTTGCTCAGAAACTTTAGCGAAATCAAATCGCCTGTCGCCAACCCGACCCGACAGAAAAGTCCTCGACAATCTCGAGGACTGGCGGTGGTGATGCTGTGGTTATCGGTCGGGGTGGGGGGGGGGGCTGACGGAGATCCCGTCCTATTTACCCTGTGTAGTGTTTTAGCGTACTGAACGAGCGTCGGAGTAACTCGTAATGACATGTGATCAATACGTCATGGTTCCAAATGCAAGATAAAGCTGGTACAATTCGGCCCTTTGTCGAATCCCACTCCGCGTAGCGAAGCTTATTGCAGCTCTTAGTGTTTTAGCGTACTGATTTTAGAGGTTGTTTGGTAGCTGATTCCAGTTTAGTAATATTGAGATTAATTATGCAGATATTAACAATATAGAATTAATTATGGAAATATTGATAATGTAGAAATTAGCTATGTAAAATTTAGTTATATATATATATATATATATATATATATATATATGTGCATGTTTTTAAATTGCAAATTTAAATATTGTATTAGGTTTGTTGAATTTCATTCATAGCAAAAGAATGCTACTAAATATGGCAGTATTATGTCACACTCCAAAACGGAGGGGCACGATTGGCACCCGGACCATACTTACCGAGCACCAATGTGTCTGACTCAATCATATATCTTAACAAACAAACTGGCCGTCAATGACGTCATAATAGACTGAAATGAAACCAAGAAGCTAAATACAGCTATCAGAACCAACATGAGATGCATACATATAGACATATGGGCTGACGAGGCCAGTATAACAGTCTGTACATTAAAATATATGCCGACGAGGCATTACACAACATGTATACATAAGACGTACGTTTACAAGCTTCTAAGAGTCTGTCGGGACAGAATTCCGCCATATCCATAAACATATACAAAAGATCATACTGACTCAACACAACAACTCCAGAACAAATGAACACCATGTTGAACTGAGGGCCTACTGAGGAAGATCGTCGGTTCATCTACATGAACCTGCGCGCATGAAATGCAAGCGCCCCGACAAAGGGGCGTAAGTACGAATAAGGTACTGAATATGTAAGGTAAGTAAAAGTATAAGTAAGAACGTCAAGTAAAAGATAGATAATGAGTATCAACCTGTAATTCTGGAAGTGCCACTGTGGGTCATGATATGCATATGTATATTGTATAAGCGTATATAACGTTGTCGTACATATATATATATGCGTATATAATGCCATCTAGCCTCTGTGGGCATCATCAACATCATCATTATCATAATCAACTGATCAGTGGTACTATATATCATATGCGTATATTATGGACATTCTAAGCTTGTCAGAGTGACGTAAAATCATTACACCTCCGACTATCATTATGAAACTAACTTACTATCAGATGTCGTGAAACCGATAAACAACACAGGATATCACATAAGAGGAGATAATCTAGAATGTGAAAGGTACTCCCAGCATTGGACAAGCAAGAGTCAATTAACATTTCAATAGAATGAAAACATTAGCATCTCTAATCTTAATAATAGAGTCATTTTGGAAGGGATATTTATTCACGTTTCATCTTCGTTCGAATCATGCCAATAGAATAAAAATATAAGCCTTACATACCTTGTCGTCTATACAACCCATACGATGTCGACTTAATCCGTTGGTACCTCAATCTACAACAAGCGAATAAGAACCATTTTAAGCTACAAAAGCTATAAATCGATACAAAAGAGCGATAAACTCGTTCTATGACAATTCGGACAACACCTCCCCAAATCCTTTCACTTTCTTCATATCTCATACAACAAGCTCAACACAACCAGCACACAGCTGAACATCTACATAACAATATCTATTCTTATAGTCATCACAACTACCTCAATATATAGCCCAATAAGGTATATTAATAACACAACTTCTCCAAGTGCTTATCTAGCATTATCTCATCCATATAACTTAAATAGGACTTAGACATGCTCAAATCTATGGAGAAGAGAAAGAACTCACCTTAATACAATAAGTAAAAGCTCTGGAACAATTCTCCTTAAATTTGGAACAATCCACAACTTAGCAATAACATCAACTTGGTGATCTTCTTAACATCTACCACTCTTTTAATGAAAGACTTGAATTATTTGACTTAGGATTAGCTTAGAAACCTTTAGGAAATATCTTGGGAGAGTTTAGGGTGTAGGAGCTCTGTTTTGATCGAATGATGAAAATGAAGGAACACCGCTTAAATAGCCAAGAATGGTCGGCCACCGCATTGGATCTGCGGCTGGTTCTGCCACATATCACCATCTACGGCCGCATATGCCATCGCATCTCCAAGTAGTGTCTGGGAGATTTCTAGGCCAATTCTGCGAGCCCATCTGCGAGGCATAAGCCATTCTGCAGGGCAGAATGCTCCACAAACCACACTAACGACGTCGAGTTTCGTCGAAACTTACTTCCTTTGATCTGATTAGTCCCTAACTTCCCCAAATTTACTTAACATTCTGATAAACCTTTTCTAATCTTGTGGAGGGTCTCACTCTCTCCGAACCTACGTCGGCTAATTTAAGACGACAACAACATCCAAAGTATGGGATGTAACATATTACTTATGCAAGATTTAATATATGAATAACTTAGCTCCTACCTAGCTACCAAACGACTCCTTAGGAATTTTAGATTCCCCTCCCGCCCCGCCCCGCCCCGCCCCGCCTCACTTATTTTATTTTGAAAACAAATTTGAATTCACCCCACCCGGCCCTACCAATTTTTAATAAAAATATATATTGCCGCTCTTGCCACTTTGCGAAAGCTCGAACCTACACTGCCCCGCTAATATTGTAACCCGCCCCGCTCGCCTCGCGGCGTTTCCATCCCAAAGAGCAGCATAAACCTCGGGGCACGAATTTAAGCTCCATGAATATTTAACGTTTAATATCTTATAAATTCAAATAAAATATAAATAACAAAAAAAATATTACTTCAAAATTGTAAAGTTTAAGAAAATTATAAAATTGATAAGAAATGTATGTCTCTATATAAAAGTGTTAACACGTGCACAAATATATAAATCTTTTCTTATTTGAAAAAGGTGAAAGACTTAAAGATATAAAACTTATAAAAAATAATTCTCGTGCGGATCTTTTCATGTATATTAATAAAGTTTTATCTAAGTTTATCAAATAATAAGCATGTAGTAAGGAAACATATAGTATTAACTCAAAATTTATTTTTTATATAAAAGTCTATAATCTTTAATCAATATGAACATCATAACTGCAGAGTTTAACACTTATCAAAATCATAATTAAAAATATATAGTCTAAAAACCGTACCTATTAGTAGAATTTCAGATCACCGGAGATCTCGACCCACCCTGGCTCTCAGCTCCCTTTTCTTCACTGAATTAAAGGGATAAATGGCCTAGGTGCTTGGGAGTTTCTCAACAGACTCTTTCTGAGATTCCTATAAAGATGTAGGTTTATGGACTAATATGGTTCTAATAATAATCTTTCCAAGTGATTTATCTTTGGTATTATGATATTATAATTGATCTGGATTATAGACTAAGGAGGGGGTTTAGCTAGACATAGAGAGTTTTTCAATCAAAGTTTTGTATTGGAATTTTTTGGATGATCAAAATGTTTACAAGAGGCTCTTTATATAGATAACATCGGCTGATACATGATTATAAAATGACAAAATACTTTTTCAAAAGTCATAAAGTAAACAGTAACAACTTTTTCAAAAATCTAAAGTGCTACAGTTCTTTGTCTGCTATGATTGCCGATTTTTCCAAAGTTTTTTGTCTTGTAATCTTTTTCAAAGCTGTCTCTTTCTCTTTTTGATTCCTTTGTTTGGTTACTTTTGCTAAATGCTTTCCAAGTGTTCTTCTTGATAATATCTTCTTGGTATTCTTTGATATCTCCATCAGATTTCTTGCTAATGTCTTCCTTGTCATTTTGTTGACAATGTATTTTGTCTTTGAGTGATATGATTTGTAATACGTAGTAATACATGGTAATACATTGGGCTCCAAGTAATAAAATTACATGGTCCCTGCCAGAGTAGTAAATTGGGCTGCAAGTAGTAAAACTACATGCTCCCTACCAGTGTAGTAGATTGGGCTTCAAGTAGTAAAAACTATATGATCCCTATCAGTTTATTATTTTTTTACATCCTTACGCAAAAGGATCAAAACTTCCTTTTTTTAATTGTACTGGTAGTAGTAGAATTTTTTAGTTTTTAGTACAAACCTTTTTGTTTGTCCAATTGACCTCTGGAATTGGTCAATAGTCTCATTTGCATGTTTGTGCTTTAAATTTATGATCCTGTCATGTAAACCTATTAGTTCCATAGTATCTTGTGATTGGATGTCATTGTCATAGTACAACATAATAATTTCTTCCACTTCTCCTCCTTTAGAGCTCCCAATAATTGATGCTTTTCTGGCTCGTAGCATGTCTTCTATCATGTTTTTCAATGTTAATAATCCAAATGTTCTTTTTGTACTGAGCCACTCTTGGAATTTCTCCAAGGTGCATGATATTTTCATGTTCAAATTCCCATCATCTCCACTGATATTACTATTTCTTCCAGTTTTGAATATCTGGCATATCATAATGGATTTTCCTATTAAGTCGATTGATGCATCAAATACCTGTATTTCATAAACTCCTTTTTAAAATGATTTCATCATGAGTGTTGTAGATTCGGTAATAATACTTGGTAATCTGGCAATGTTGTACATGTTCTCATCCACTATTAGTTTATCAATAAAACCATAAATGAATAATTTTGATACTATGTCCGGGTTAGCCTGTTCACTGCACAAGAATCTGGGATACTTGCTCAGTTTAGCACTGCGTAAAATATGAGGGTTAGTCTTATAATCATAAAATTTATTAATCTTCTCATAAGCATTGATATATTCTGGTGTATATTTCAGTTTGTCAGCCATTGATATTGTTGATGAAGATGATGGTATTGAGGATGACATAGTTGCAAGTTTTGATACAAAATGTGCTAAAGTTTTAGTAGAGTTGTTTGGCTTTTCAGTTATAGGTGATCTAGACTGGGTTTCATTTTGTAAGATTCTCAGGGTTTTTAAATCTTGTATGGCTTCTCTGAGTTGATTTATAAGCTGTGTATTTTCTTGTAATATGGATATTAAAGTTTCATTGGTTTGTATAATAGAATCTACGGCATTGATAATATATTCTTCAAGGTTATCATTGCTGATCGACATTGTTATATATGCTAAGAAAATCATCTAAAATATTTTTAGTTCCAGATATATTCTTAACAATAAAATCATAACAACAAAAGAATGATTGTCATTTCCTCCTTTTATTCAATTATGATAAATGATCTATCTTGTTTGTAATAAAAGCTTTTACCTGTGTGTTGTCAGTTCTAACAACAAATTTTACTGTTAATAAGTGGTAATGAAATCTTTTTATTCCAAATTTTACTGCTAATAATTTTTTTTCATTAATATAATAATTTTTCTCATTTGGTTTTCATGTTCCACCTCCATATCCACAAATTAGTGATTTCTCTTTATTTATATCATTTTTATCATATGCTGTGAGGACTGCTCCCCATCCTATATCACTAGCATCAATAAAAAGTTCTAGTTGATCTTTTTCCGTTGGTATTCTATGTTTTGGTAATGCTTTTACTTTTTCCTTGATTTCTTTTATAGCTTTAGTATATTCTTCTTTCCATTCAAAGGTTATGTTTTTCCTTGTTAATTCTTGTAATGGTTTTCTTAGGAGTGATAAATCTTTTATATGGTCTGAAGCATAATTTATTACTACTAAGAATTGTTGTACTTCTTTTTTACTTTCTAGTTTTTCTTTGAAATTCTTTATCTTCGTTACTATGTGTTCTTGTAGTTGTAATCCTTCATTATCTATAATATATCCTAAATATTTGATATTGTTTTTAAAGATTTCAGATTTCTTTTCAGATAATAATATTCAGTGTTGTCTTACATTTTTTTTATAAATTCTTCTTATTTTATATGATTGTCTAGATTATCACTAAATATTAATATGTCGTCAACATATACTATACAAAATTCTGTTAATTTTCTGAACACTTGGTCCATTCTTCTTTGAAATATTTGTGGTGCATTCTTTAATCCAAAAGGTAGTACATTCCATTCATAGTGTCCTTGAGGGGCACTAAAGGCTGTTAAATATTTTGATTCCTTTGTTAGTTTTCTTGCCAAAATCCACTTTTACAATCAAACTTACTAAACCATTTTTTATTTCCTAATCTGTTAATAAGGTTTCTTTTATATGATAAAAAATATCCATCAAATATTGTCTTTTTATTTAGTTCTCTATAATCAATTACCATTCTAGCTTTTCCTCTTTTTTGTTAACTATGTTTCCTTACTAAAAAGGCTGGGTTACTATGTGAGCTTTTACTTTCTTGTATCATTTTTATTTCTATTAATTCTTTTATTTGAGTTTCAAATTCTTTTTGATCTGTTGGACTATATCTAATAGGTTTGGATCTAACTATATTATTGAGATTTATTAACTTAATTTCTGCATATATTTTTTCTTTTTCCCATAGTTGAATTGGATTTTCTCCAAAGTTCATTTTTAGTATATTAAGATATTTTTCTTTTAATAGTTGTAGGTTATTATTCCTATCGGTTTTTATAGTACATAATCTTAATGTATGTATTGGTAATATTCTTTTTAATACTATCCATTTATTACAAGGTGTTTGTAAGCTAAATGTATTGTTATCTATAACTTGTGTTTTAAAGTGATCTAAGAAATTGTTTCCTAATAATACATGTTGTTTCATATTATCTAATTGATATATTATTGGTAATCTGAATATTGTCTTTCCTAATACAATTCTCATGTTTTCTCCTACTATATCTAATTCTTTTGATTGTTCATTAAATCCTGATACTCTTGATCTATGTGATCTGGTTCTTTTTCATCTATGTGATTCTAATACATTTTTTCTAGCTAAACATAAATTTGTTCCGCTATCAATTTTTTTTTTATCATTTTGTTACTTATATTCTATATGGGCTTCTATGTAGATTGCTACCATTTTATTAGGTATTAGTATTTTGTCTGATATCCATTTCCCTTAATCTTTGTTGGAGATTTTCATCTTGTTCTAATTCTCTTGCCTCTTGGCGAATGTTTTCATCTTCCATTATTTCTTCTATACTCCTTCTTATTCTAATAAGTTGCCAATTTATCTCACTTAATCTTTCTCTTATTCTACTAAGGTTTTTAGTAACCTTGTTATATCTATCATTATAATATTTATTTCATGTTTCGCTTGTAGTTGTAGTTGTAACAAGCTTATAGTGAACATGTCGTTCACATTGTATCCAATAATTTCTTTCTTCTAATAATTTTCTTTTTTCTTTTTCTTGTACGTTCTTTTTTACTCAGAACTACTTTCACTATCTGAGTGTTGGTTAACAAAGTTAACATTTTCTAATTCCGATTCACTTTCTTCATCAGTTTGACTGACATAAAAGTCTTCGTATTCATACCATTTATCATTATCTTCTCTAATTTATTGTAAACTCATTATAAATTGTGTCATATTTATATATTTTATTCCTTTTTTCTTTAGCTTTGGGCATTTATTAGTATAATGTCCTTTTTCATTACAATTCCAGCATTTACATTCTTTAACTTTTTCTGCTTCTACGAGTTTTACATATTTTCTTTTTCTAAATTTTCTCTTGTATCTAAATTTCTTCTTGGTTTCAGGGGTATTTTTATATCTTTTAAATCTTTTTCCTATAGGGTTTGTAATAAGGTTGTTTGTTATTATAATTTTTATAATTATTATTTCTCCTATATTTCTTTGTTTGATATCTTTTATTATTTTTCTTATATTTCCTTTCTTTTCTTTTCTTTTATCATCACATCCAAATACTAGTCTTCTTTATGTGAATCCACATATTTCTCTTAATCCTAATTTTTTTTTTATCTTTTTAATCTTTTGTTGCATTCTAAATTCTTCACATTTTTCCATTAAGTATGCTCTCAGTACTCTTATTCTTTCTCTTAATGTGTTTTCTTTTGGTTCTAATTGGGTATATTATTTTGATACTTCAATATTATAAGGTGTTGACAAGTGGTCATAATAAAGTTGTTGATAGATTAAACATTCTTGTGGTAAGAATCTTGCTTCATAAAAGAACTTACTAAAACTAATTGTATATTCTGGTAATTTATTAATCTTGCAACATTTCATATTATTCAAATTCATTATTATTTCAGTTTTTCTTTCTGCAAGTACGTTTTCTCTAGCTACTAACCACATTTCTCATAAAAATTCTCTTTTTAGTATAATATCAAATATTATTAACATATATTTTCAATCTGTTGCATGACTAAGTATTTCTCCTCTTAATTGGTATGCTATAGATTCTATCCAATATGCTACTTTTCCAATTAATGTTTTAGATATTAAGTCATACATGTATTCTAGATTTTCTGTTTGTGTAGAGTTCATTAATGCTATATACATTCCAAGATTCCAATCAGTTATCCTTCTTCCTATTTCTTGTTCATCATAAACATTATCTAGGTCTAAAGAATATCTATTGTAGTTTACTCCTTGTGCCATTGATCCTACAAATTCTTTAAATTCAGCTTGTTGTCCTACTGGTATGTGGTTTGGTAATCTAGTTCGTTTTCTTGTTATTATTTCTAAATTAGGGTCTACTAATTCTTCTTTAGGATAATCATTTGCATCTTCATTTATTACATCATCTGTTTCTATTTCTGTTTCTATAGGTCTATTAAATTCACCTTCTACATCACTTTCAGGTTCTTCTTCTATGATTGTATTTACTCTTTTCATTTTTTGTAAAACTTCTATTATTTGGTTGTTTTCTTTTACTATTTCTAAGTTTTCTTCGTTCTCTACTTCTTCTATAAATTCTACTACTTGTATTTCTTGGTTAGCTAATTTATCGTTGCTATTTTTGTCTGAGTCACTATCAGTTTTTTCGTTACTACTAGTTGTACTTTCATCACTTGTTTCTTTTTTCCTTTTAATCTTCTTATCTGTTCTCTAAGGATTTGTATTTCTTCCTTTAATTCGTCTAATTCTTGTTTTACCTCATTTAATTCTTCTTTTGTTTGTTTTAATTCTACCTTGGTTTCCTTTAATGTTTTCTTCGTATCTTTAAATTTGTGTTTATATTTTTTTATATTTATCATACAATTCTTCGTTATTATGTGATCTCAATTTTGTATTCTCTGTTTTTAACTCACATATTTGTTGTTCTTGTTTATCTAGTTTTAGGTTTAAATATTCATAGGTTGTTTTTTCTGTGTCTTTTAAGTAGATGTTTTCTTCTTTTGAATTTTTATCTTCTTGTGGTGTCTTTGTCCTTATAAGTTCATACTTGTATCTTTCTTTTTCTATTATATTTTTTCCATGATTTTTTAAAAACGTAAGTACACTGGGTACACTAGGTTCTTATTTTTCCATTAAAATTGTCCCTTTTTATTTAATATCGCTAGACTATCCAATGTTTTTCTACTTCTGTGGATAATTTTGGTTTTATTTTACTAATATCTATCATTATAGGTTCTTTACTTCTCCTCCACACATCTATTGGTATGATTTTATGTTATTTTAAGTGAAGTCTATTTTCCTTAAAAGGAAAGCTCATGCAGTATATAATTTTTGATCAAGAAGGTCCAAAGCTTATTGTATAAGACAATGCTATGATGCACCTTCTTTCATTCATCCTGATAACTCTTTCTTGATTTTCCTTTTTGATGACGATGTTTCTTGACTTTCCTAAATAACCAACACAGTTATCTATGCCTCACATTTTGGTAGTAGTTTAACTCTATACGATAAATTGTTTTCAACTCTTCTTATGATATGTCAATCTAGATGTAAGTTTTTCAATTTGTAAAGGAGTATTTTGTGCTTTCTCTATTTTCTAATCTGTAAAAGAAATAATATGCGTTTTCTCCGTTTGTGGCTTTAATATGGAAATAACATTTGAAAGTATTACATGTTTTACTTTCTAATATGATGTTGGAAGTGATATTCTGCTTTTTATTCTTTGAAAATAGACCTATCAGCATCAGCACAATAAGCAGATGAGCTGTCCAGCTATGGTCAATGAAGGTAACAAACTATGGGAGGATGCTGTGTCAAGGTTTTATTTGTATACATGGCTGAAAAGAAACTTATTCTTAAATTCTCGTAGGAAAGGGCTGTGTTTTTACATACGATGTTGTTGGTTCCTATGAGAGGGTTGGGTATAGTTCTCAAGGTTCAGGTGCAACTTTGATCATGCCTTTCCTGGACAACCAATTAAAGTCTCCTTGCCCTCTATTGCTGCCTGCCAAGGTCTGGTTCATACTTCTATTTTGCCAAATTTTCTTTCGAGTATATGAAGTACCTAGTGCTGTCAAACTCATCTAAGAATTGCGAGAAAGAAAAACATGATTTATTGCTAATGAAGTTCCCATGACCTGCACAGGATGCTGTAACTCCACTTTCTGAATCAGAAGCCATTGACTTGGTGAAGACATGTTTTGCTTCAGCAACAGAAAGGGATATATACGAATACGCGTATACGCGTTTTGTGAGTTAAAATTTCTGGGGTTATCCTTGCCTATTGATCTGGTATTCAATGGATGATTTAGTTTTATAAGTGCTGCAGGGTGATGTTTTATAGAAGGTTAAGCTATTATCATCATCTTGTTTTTCTGAGCGCGTTGCTATCATATTGCAGGGCGACAGTCTTGAAATAGTCGTGTTGAATGCCGATGGTGTTTACAGGGAAGAAATGGATCTCAGGAGAGATTGATTTCTTTTGTGCCGGGTTCCTGTGATTCGATTTATGTTTGGTTAGTTCGGAAGGCTTGAGTCAATGCATATGGACAGTGAAATCCCAGGACGACCCTTTCTATGGCTGTATCCACAGCAGTTATTAATTTGTTGATCACATCTGTGTATGTACTGTAAACTGCAGTTCCTGGAAATGCTTTGCTGAATTATAAAGGAACTGATTGTTTCAACTTGTTTAGTTGAAAACCTTAATCTTTAGATGGATTTACTGATTGAACTAGATTTACTAGCCTTTTTCACCCAAGTGAATGCTACCGATCTCCAGATGGATTTACTGATTGAATTAGATTTACTAGCCTTTTTCACCCAAGTGAATGCTACCGATCTCCAAAAGCATACCTATGTGACAAATTTTTTGCTAATATATGTAAGTAGTAGCATCTAAATTAATAACTAGGGAAACAAAATTTAGATGAATTCCATTCGATCCCCCTTTATCACTCACAATAATAACTCTAACAATATAGTGATAAAAAAAGAAAATAGAAAATCATGCCACAGAAATTTAAGAAACCCTTTCCCATTTTTTTTTTTTGGTTCTTACCCTTTCCCAATTTGGAACAACCCGTTGGCCATAAATAAACAAAACACCCACAAGTAAAAATAATGAATAAAAATATCATCACTTTTTGTAGAGATACCAAAAAAAGGGAACCTTTTATAGGTTTCGCTGCATAACTCAGAACCTTCCAAATCATAAAACAAGTGCTGTATAAGCGCATTTGTCCCTGGCCTACTGGCAACCGCCATTGCGACTACAGGCAGGCGACAGAGTGACCGACGAGCAAGCAAGAAAGAGACCAGAGCTGATGTATCTGTCGGCTCGTATTGTTTGTTGATCATAAGAATTAAGTCTTTTTTAATTTTCCTTTCCTTGTCTAACCTAGCAAAAAGAAAAGACTCAATAGAAAGCCACCCTTTTTCAAAGACTTTACATAGCACTTCACTCGTTAGGGGATGGAATTCATTCACTTGCATTCCTGCTAGCACTACAAAAAGCTCCAGTCTTAACGCCCCTACTATTGCTGTGCAGCCTTTCCTCGGGTTCGTAGAGTCGGGTTTCCCGTTTACCCACAACGGATGAGCCGCTCCCACCAGGCAGGTGGCCACGGGTCATAACGCACTCTTCGCACAACAAATCCACTTTGAAATTGACTTATTCGCTCGGCCAATCGTCGGAATGTGTACGAGATACCATAAGGGCCCAATATCTCAATAGCACCTTTGTCTAAAGCTTCGAAGGAGACTTCATATCCTTATTTTAGATTTTTTGAATTAAGTTTAAGTTTAAAAGAAAATGTCTCTTAAAAATTATTGATAAGTATGTTTTCTTAAAATGCTAGACTTGTGATCTCGAAACTAAACAAGTTACTTGCTATAAGCTAAAGATAACTTGATGGTATAAAAATTCTTTACACTAACTAACGGTATATACAACTTAAAACACTTTTGAATTTTATATTAGATTGAAAGACTCATCCTACTTTTTTATTTCCTTCAGTAGGCACTTACAATTCTATATAATGGTTCTCCATTACTATTACAAACCTCTTCCTCTTCTCCTTCCTCTCCAATACTTTGATATTTTCATTCTTCATATCTTCCATAATATCTACCTCACTTTCCTCTCCCTATTTCATTTTTTTCTTCTAGACTCTACTAAGATACTGCTCCATGATTTTCACCGTAACGCGTACATGTTTTACTTTGGTTCTTGATGTTTAGGATCCATGTCTCCGGTAATAAGTGAAGTCCTTCTTTCTGGTTTTACCATAAACTCAACCCTTCGTCGTGGTACCCATTTAGTCCAATCCTTCTCTGTGTTCTTCCTTTACTGGTTCTATGTGTTCTCATGAAAAAAAAAACCTTCCTTGATTCTCATTTAGCTATTACTATAGTATTTATAACCTTTCATTTCTAGTTACAACACCATCTTTTTTCGTGTATTCGGAACTCAATAGTCCGATTAATCCATATTGTGTCGCATAGGACCCACTAAAGGTGATTTAACCATTCAATATCCAAATTCACTAGTTCGACTAATATAAATTCGCGTTGCACAAGCCCATTAGAGGGGGTTTAACCATCCATTATCCAGAATCCACAAGTCCGATTAATTCAGATTTGCATCGCATAGGATCCATTAAAGGTGATTTAACCATCCTCTATCTTGAAAGCACATGCCTTACCAATCCAGATTCGTGTTGTATATGACCCATTAAAAGATATTTAACCAACCTCTGTCTGTAATTCACAAGTCTGACCAATCCAGATTCGCGATGCATAGGACCTAAAGGTGATTCAACCATCTGGTATTCAAAACAAGCCGACTGACTCGACTAATTCAAATTGACACTCGTAGGGTCCATCAATTAATTCTTGAAGAGTTTTTTTTCTTGAGAGTTATGGCTTCATTTAGTGGAACTACTTCAGGGTTAAGCCAAGAAGATCTCCAACAACTAATGGACCAAAGGAAACGCAAAAGAATGATATCAAACAGGGAATCAGCAAGAAAATCAAGGATGAGGAAGCAAAAACATTGTGATGATTTAATGGCTCAAGTAAATCAACTTAAGGAAGAAAACAACCAAATTGTAACAAATATAAACACGGTGACACAACTTTTCTTGAATGTGGAAGCAGAAAACTCAATTCTCAGAGCTCAAATGGCTGAATTGAACCACAGGCTGCAATCTTTAAACGAGATAATAAACTCCATGAACTCAGCAAACTCTGCATATTCGTATCGGGGACTCGAAAAATGTACTATTTTTGAAGGATCTGACAAGTACGCAAATATATTTTTACAAGGTCCGAGCAGCATATCTGCTAATTATCATCATGAACTAGATGATGATTTCTTGAACCCTTGGAATTTGCTCAATGTAAATCAGCCAATTATGTCTTCTTCTGATTTCCTCATGTACTGAATTGGTCATTTGGTCCTTGTAACAAAAAAAAAGAACACTAATTGAAAATGTCGTGGCCTGTGTGTCGTGGCCTGTGTGGATTTTTAGCTTGGCTTTCCATGAAGGTATTTGGTTAGGTTCAAAAGAAATAAATGGTTGTCTCTTATGTTATTTTAAAGAGATAATGCAATTTCCATTATTGTGTGTGCTACCTCTATTCGTTTTTAGTTTAATGTCTATTGTCAATATTGTTGGGATGTATCATACTTCTCAATTTTTTTGTTTGTAATAGTGGTTTTTTGGTGGGATTGCACGTTCTTTAATTATTGCATCTAGTGTCTGTTATCTTTTATCGTGGCAAACATCAAATAATTTTGTTCATCAAGACTTAAAGCAAAAAAAAAAAAGAATCACTTGATACTTTTTGTCACTATTAGAAAATGTTTCTTTTTAAACTAGTTTTGTTAGCATGTTCAAGATTAGTCTTCAATTTTTGAACATAAACTAATATGTTCAAATAATATAAGTAGTCATTCCTACATTTTTCTTTAGGTTCTTTCCTACTTGGTTTTTGCCTATACAATGATACACATCATTGCACTTCGATGAATGGGAAATATTATAGTCCAAAAATGTAAATGCTTGCTGGAAGGTTGTAGCAACCCAACTTCTGTTAGTATATCTGTGTTCAAAATAGTAAATTAAAAATTTGCAGATAATTGAAAAACAAAAAATGCAGAAACATAAAATATCCGAGATCACAAAATCCATTGTGTGTTTTAAGAAATTTAATCCCCTCACTGTACCCGAGGTGTTGAGTTACTTCTTCTCAGGATAAAATAGATATACCTGTCGCAGGAGTAATTGTACCTCAAACGCCTACGACTTCATCGAATTCAAAGGCAGTAACAAATCACATAATGACTCAATTTTTGTTCGTAAGAAAAAATGCAGAAATAATTCGAAAATACGATGCAGAAACTGAGAGAATGCCTCTCTATTTATAGCTAGAAGTTTGAGTTCAAATGGTGTGAAATCCGCTAGTTCGGAAATGGTGTCTGTCTGTAAGAGGCTCTGTGGCTTTTCAGAAATTACGTTACCTTTGGAATATTTTTTCGCGAATTGTAAAATTAAATTTTGGGCGGTAATAATATTAGAAAATGGGAAAAGAAATAACATAAATGGAAAATAAATTTGGTCCAAAAGTTTATCAATCAATTCATTTGATCGAAGCCGAGCGATGATGACAACGCGAGGGAGACTCTCTTCTCAACTCCTAATGAGCTAGAAAATGTGTTTTTATATATAAGCACACTAGTCTTCCTTTCCACCATCCACGAGGGACAAAGTTCCTTCAAAAACGTCTTTACTCAAATTTTCATCCCCTCATTTCTCATTCACACCAACTTAAACCCAACAACTTCTTATACTATAGTTTTGTATTTCATATTGTGTTTTGACTGTGCTTATAGGTTGATATTATGAATTATGACTTATTGGTATGATTCGAGTTGAGTCTTGAAATGATCGGACATGTTTTGAATCAGTTTTGGAATTAAAATTACTGTTGGTCCATATTATTTGGTACGCTTGAAGTAAGGGGCCTAGTTTGGTGCACTAGTTTTGTCTCCGAAAACCTAATACTTAATGGGTGGAATTGGAATTTTTAGCCCTAAGTAAAAGTATAAAATGTTAAGGTTTAGCAACCTAAATGAACTCTGATTGGGAACCTAATTGTATATTTGGACTCTACAACTTGTGGTGAGGTTTAATCATATTGATCGGGATTTGAGTTTTTGGGTGGACTTTAACTTTCGAGCTTTAAATTATGAATATTAGTCTAATGGATCGGTTTAACACTATTAAGTACTTTATATGCATAGATCGGAGTCATTTAGCTCGGATAGACGTAAATTAAGACTTTTACCTCTTAGAGGATTTTCCAATCAGAAAAAAGATAAAAAGAGAAAGAACGATTTAAATCATATTGTATACACACTATGTATATAAAGTTAATGTGTATATGAGGTGACGAGCGTATAATGATGAGGAACCGGGTAATAATACGGAGTTATAGTAGTGCTACTTTCATTTATCGTGGATGATGTATCATACATGTCATTATATGCATATTGTATGTGCAAGTATAATATTATGTGCATTTGGTATATGCTAGACTAACATTATGCATTTTATATATTGTAGTGATACACATGCTTAGTTTGGATTATTGTGACAAACGTTGGATGTTTATTGGGGGAGGTCCCCCACCACAATAAATCCTTTATTTAATTGAAGGGTTCAAGACCTCTTGGACGTCCTGGAAAAGGATTAAAAATATGGCAGAGTATGGGCTTGAATTATTGGCAAATTAAAAACAAATTATGGAGATAATACAACAAAGTGACAGACTAGGCCTAACATTTATAGATCACTTCAATTGTTATACAACCATGAACGTCCAAACTGGTTTGCCCTTTCTCAAGCGAAAAATATATAATAAGGTGAGTGACAAGATATTAACAATTTTAAAAGGGAGTAATCCAAGGTTTCAATTATTTTATTTTCTTTTTATAATGGGATTAATGGGCTGTGCTCAAGAAACTTGCAAATTTTGAAATAGATGACCTCAGCCTCACAACACAAGCATTATTTTATAATGTCTTCTATCATGCATCATCCAGAAAATGATATCTCACTCTATGCAGCATCATTATGGTACCTTTTTTTTTTTTTGGTTTTCACCCGGTATCCGATATTTGCAGTGGAGCCGACTAAATGTAGATCGCGTGTTGCAGAGCCATTTTGGAGGCAGCACTTCCGACATGATTTTTTTCATTTTCAAAGATCGAATTCGAGATCTCTGATTAAAGATAGAATCCTGAACCATCCCACCACAACTATGTCAGTTGATACCTTTTATATTCGTTTGACATATTTTAATTTATCGTTTACAACTTGGAATTAGATATAAGGATCAAATTTATAGGTTAGGGGGATGTCTCCTATTTAAATATGCAAGTTGTCAAAACATCAAGAGTTGCACTTTAGTAATATCGATCAGAGTTTTTTCATTTGGATCATTTTCCTCCTCTTTCCTATTTCCCTATTTTACTTTATTAAAAAGTTTCAAAAAGGTTAGAAAATTCAAGAGACTATTGAGGATAGCCTTGATGTATAACATATTTAGTTATTTACACAATCAAATAAACAACCTATCAAATAATTTTGTCCAAAGAGAAAAATGAACAATGGTTAATTGTTTAATTTCCTTTTAAGTTATGTTGGATATATAAGTATTGTACATATATTATTAACTGCTAAAAGTTATGATGGAGTGATAAGTATTTCTTTATCCTTATCAGATGTTTCGGGTTTGAGTGCTGAAATGTAGTCACCTTTAGTAAGCAACATGACTTTACTCGAAAAGTGAGTTTTTCAGCGCAAACTCAGTTAGTCGAGCTCCAAAGCGAATATCAGACACCGCATGAGCAACCAAACACAACATAGTCATTTTTAACTGCTTACTAAAATTATCCAAGGAACACAAGGGTTTGGAAAATAAATTGTCATCTATTTCTTCTCCTCCCTCCTTTCTCCCTTTGCCACTTCCCTTCATCCATGTTTCATTTTTTCCTAATTATTTTTTCTTGGGTGACGGATTTGGTTGGAAAATAGAGACTGTTTAAGTTAAAGTTGTTAAGATCATTTCAATTAATTTGCCAATCATCTTAGTTTGGTTTAAAATATTGATGGTGACATTATTAATTTATTATAAGGATGTCATGTATAATTATGCTATTAAAAATTAGGTCTTGGTTATCACTTGAGAGATATCAAACAGATAAATTATTGAGTAAAGTAGTTGATTACCTTATAACTACAACTTCCATGTGATTGTGATGCATAGGCACTGAATCATGTGATTATTTTTGTGAACTAATTAAAGTAATCTTACATATGCAAAGTCCATTATAGAAAATTCTTGCGATGCTAATTTTTTATTTATTTATTCTTGTGAGGCTAATTTTTTATTTATTTATTACAATTAAACTTGTCCGCCCCTTTTGCAATTTCTTTATTCTTTCTCCTTAAAATAGAATTAAAGATAAAAATCATTTACAGATCAATCTGTCCTATGACATGCAGTTTTCTATAGAATAAAGTAAAAAATTGAGTTAAGGCCTCACATTTAATATTTTTTAAATTAAATTAATCATTACTTTAGAAAAATGACACAACTTGCACAGCGTGTGATGGTATCGTTTAAATGGCTTGCTCTCCCTTCCTAAATTCATTTAAAAAAAAAATTTATTTGTTATATATTTTTAATTTACTGGTAAGCTAATTATTGAGCTTGGCGCCGCATAAAGTCCTTCTTAAAAGAAATGCAAAATTGAATCTTGTATAATATAATCGTAGTTCTGTCAAAAGACAAAAGAGACTAAGTAAAGAGAGTGTTTGAACATATAAGACAAATTCTACAGAATGTAGACTACCACCTCCATCAGCCTCACCTGCGGCAAATACTAAGGTGCCATAAGTGATCTCCCTTGTTGTTGCAAATGACTACTGTGAATAACACCAAGTTTAGTTGTCGCACTGAAGTTAGTCCAATATTGTTGGCAACTTAGCCAGTCCTGATGTAAGCAAAATAATTTTGTTAGATATTATTAAAGGAGAAGGTCATTTGGTAATAGAACAAATACAATTACCATGTTCACCCTAAGGAATATATCCGATGTAGTCTTAGCATGCGTGATTGCATTCGACATGTATTGCTGTACACACAAACCATTTTGCAACTCAATGGACGATTATATTATTTCATTAGAGATCTGTCATGTAGAAAAAGAGAAACTAAGAATCCACCTGTTTCCATTAATCAATTGAACAACAAATAGGTAAAAAAATAAATTAAAATACATTGGTCACCAAGAAGCTAGTCATAGAAACGAGGATATTGTCAAGTTTAACTCTTTTATGTCATAATGATTTACCAAACCAAATTACCAATAAAAATGACTTTGAAAATCATCTTAGCTTCCCTTCTTAAAAAATCATATTAGCTTCTTAAAATAATATTGATCTTAAAAGATTAGTACTTGGACCATAGGTATCAAAATGAATAAATAAACATAGTAACTCATTCTCAGTATTTCTCATATAAGGATGTATTTATCCTGAGACCAGAGGCATCATTAATCTGGCAAGTGGCAACATACTAAACTTGCAACTGCATGTCCAATTGGAAGAAAAGAAGATAAGCTTATTTTTACTGTCCACATTCCAACAGGTAGAAAAAATATATAGAATAATTACTCTTCTGTCTATAGGCCAATGGCACATGCAATAGTTGCAGTTCAAAAGGACAATCTTGCATACTACTATAAATCTTAGCTTTAAAACTCATAATTCTCACCTAAGAATCTTAAAAATATAGTAAACCACAAAATCAATAAATGTAAGCACATATAAACAGAAGTATCAGCATGAAAATAACAGTAAATAGAATGATTACCTACTTCAAGAGTAGACCGATAACAGTAAAATTAATCTTGAAAAGACGAATTTCTAACTCCTCTGTAATTAACATCTGATCATTAGAACCGTTTTAATCAGAAGTATGTCCTCAGGCAGTAAAAACTGAAGAAACAACTTACCTATTGAAAAAATCATTTGGCCCTCTAAAATCAAAGTTAAAATTGCAAGCATGATGAAATTTGTACGTCCTCGGTGATGAAGATGAGAAACTCACAAACAATAATAAACAAACACGGTATACAACTTTCAAAATACATAAACAATAGCTTTCCACAAAACACAACAGCAAGAGAATATAACAGAAAATACAGCTGCAAAGTTTCTTCGAAATCAACAGTAACCAAAATACTGATAGAATATATGAAAATATATTCTTTTGATATCATTAGTGATCTTTTGTATTTTTAATTATTATAGTAATCTTTTGTATTAGTTACGTGTATATTTGATTTCCGTAATTATAGTCTAGGATGACTATAAAGCTAATTACACTAATGAAATCGTCAAAGAATTATTCTCTTTCATGGTATCAGAAGCCTGGGGCAAATTTTCTCCTCCCTCCTCACTACACTTCCGTCGTGCCCTACTCGGTATCATCCCTTCCGCCGCCCAATTCCCCCCCCCTCAGTCATGTCTAACACAAAGAATACCTTCCATCTTGCTCTTGCAGTCTCCAACATCAAGAAAAACATCCTTATCGTCTTTGAAATGTAAAACGTTCAATACGCGACGTGGGTGGAACTTTTTAAAATTCACACAGGGTCTCATAGAGTCCTCCATCACATCGTCAAACGGGAAAAAGGCAAGGAGAAGGTGCCTTCCACCGATGATGAAATGGAGTTATGGGCAACTCTTGATGCTACGGTCCTCCAATGAATTTATTCCACCATCTCTACAGACCTCTTGCATACAATTATCGAACCTGATGCCACATCAATGGAAGCTTGGAATAGATTGCGTGATATATTCCAAGATAACAAAAATTCTCGTGCTGTAACCCTTGAGCAAGAATTCTCTCACACAACTATGGAGGATTTTCCGAATGACTTTGTATATGGTCAAAGGCTCAAGGAATTGTCGGATCAACTCAACGTCGGAGCACCGGTCACGAATGACCGTCTCGTCCTTCAAATGGTTGCAGGCCTCTCCGAAGCATATAATGGGGTTGGAACTCTCCTTCGTCAAAACAATCCTATCCCACCTTTCTACCAAGCACGTTTCATGCTAACTTTAGAAGAGGCGGGTTTGGATAAAAAGGCCGCAACTGGAGCACATTCTGCCATGATGGAGGCCATGTCCCGAGACACCGATGACTCTCAATCATTCTCTGAAAATTATAGTCAAAATCGTGACAACAGTGGTGGAAAAAGGGTTAAAACCACAACCACGGTGGCAAGAAACACGGCGGTGGCAAGAGTGGTGGTCGTGGTGGCAGTGGAGGACGTAGTGGCAGTGGAGGGATCTGGGCCACAACAGCCTTGGGCCAGTGGGCAGTGGCCTTGGGACTGGCCTTGGGTTAGTGGGCAGTGGCCCATCCCGCCTTGCCCTTACCCAACATAACATTGGGCCAGGCCCACCAACCGGCAGAAGTAGACAACCCAGTTTGGGCCTCGATAATAATAGGCCTTCGCTGCAACAAGCCCAACAACCTTCCCGACCCACACAGATATGGAGGCAACGATGCATACACTTGGGCTAAATTTTCCAGATACAAATTGGTACATGGACACCGGTGCTACTTCTCATATGACATCCGCGCAAGATAATCTCTTGTCTTATTTTAATTTGAGCAAAAATCATAGCATAATTGTTGGTAATGGTCATTCAATTCCAATTAGTGGTTATGGTTACACAAATTTGCAGCTTTAGCGCCTTCTTTATGGCATGAACGTTTGGGTTATCCGGGCGCATCTGTTTTTAACTCACTTAAAAACTCTAAATTTATTGAGTGTAATCGCACTCGTAGTTTTAATGTTTGTCATTCTTGTCCTCTTGGAAAATATGTTAAATTGCCTTTTGTTGCATCTAATTCTATTACTATGTTACCTTTTGATATTATCCATAGTGATCTTTGGACATTTTCTGTTTTGAGCTCTTCGGGCCACCGTTATTATGTTTTGTTATTGGATGATTACTCTATTTTTTATGGACATTTCCGTTATCTAAAAAGTTTCAAGTGTATTTCATATTTATATCATTTAGAGCATTTATCCGTTCGTAATTTGAACGGGATGTTAAAAACATTCAATGTGATAATGAAATGGAATTTGATAATGGGCCATTTCGGGAATTTTGTAAGGCTAATGGTGTATCTTTTCGATTCTCATGTCCACATACTTCATCACAAAATGGAAAAACTGAGAGAAAAATCCGCACCATTAATAATATTGTTCGTACATTACTAACCCATGCCTCATTACCACCTTCATTTTGGCATAATGCATTACAAATGACAACTTACCTTCTAAACATCCTCCCTAGAAAAGGATTAGCCTACCAATCTCTATTCACAATTCTTTATCAAAAAGACCCGTCTTATTCTCATCTTCGAGTGTTTGGGTGTTTATGTTATCCTCTCTTTCCCTCCACTCCCATAAATAAACTTCAAGCCCGTTCTACTGCTTGTGTCCCTTTGGGTTACCCATCTAATCATCATGGTTACAAATTCTATGATTTATCCTTTAACAAAATCATCATTTGTCGTCATGTCATTTTCGATGAAACCCAATTTCCGTTTGCTAAGTTGCATAGTTCAACGTCCCGTTCATATGATTTTTTGGATGATGGGATTTCACTTTATGTGGTCCATCACTTGGCCAAGCCCACACCATGGTACATGGACCAGTTGGCCCAATCCAGCGGCAGTCAGTCACTGCCATGACTGGACCTCGGCCCACGTCGCCAGGCCCAGCCAGAGGCAGTCCACTGCCAGCTGGATCCGTCCCTTTTCCGTCGGGTCGTGGGCCAAGTAAGTCCAGCCGGGAACCGGACCAGACCACAACCCACGACCCACACCCAAATCCAACCCATTCCTATTCCGACTTCACGACCAGTTACTCATAGCCAACGACTAATTTTTAAACTAAAGCAACCATTTAATCTCAACTCTAATGGTACTAAATCCCCTCTACCGCATAATCCCGTGTCTGCCTTTCGTGACCCGAATTGGAAAATGGCTATGGATGATGAATATAATGCTCTTATTGAAAATAAGACGTGAGAGTTGGTGCCTCATCCACATAATGTTAATATGATTCGTTCTATGTGGATTTTTACTCATAAAGAAAAATTTGATGGGTGTTTTGAGAGGCATAAGGCCCGTCTTGTAGGTGATGGCAAAACTCAATAGGTTGGCGTGGATTGTAGAGAGACGTTTAGTCTGATGGTCAAACCAGCAACTATTCGCACTATTCTCAGTCTAGCACTCTCAAAAGCATGGCCCATTTATCAGCTAGATGTGAAAAATACATTCTTACACGGAGAACTCAAGGAAATGGTATACATGCATCATCCATTGGGTTTTAGGGACCCCGCTCATCCAAATCATGTGTGCTTACTGAAGAAATCTTTGTATGGGCTAAAACAGGCTCCCCGGGCCTGGTACAAGAGATTTGCAGATTACGTTTCTACCTTGGCTTTTCTTATAGCAAGTCTGATCATTCTCTATTCATATACCTTACCAATCCAGATTCGTGTTGTATATGACCCATTAAAAGATATTTAACCAACCTCTGTCTGTAATTCACAAGTCTGACCAATCCAGATTCGCGATGCATAGGACCTAAAGGTGATTCAACCATCTGGTATTCAAAACAAGCCGACTGACTCGACTAATTCAAATTGACACTCGTAGGGTCCATCAATTAATTCTTGAAGAGTTTTTTTTCTTGAGAGTTATGGCTTCATTTAGTGGAACTACTTCAGGGTTAAGCCAAGAAGATCTCCAACAACTAATGGACCAAAGGAAACGCAAAAGAATGATATCAAACAGGGAATCAGCAAGAAAATCAAGGATGAGGAAGCAAAAACATTGTGATGATTTAATGGCTCAAGTAAATCAACTTAAGGAAGAAAACAACCAAATTGTAACAAATATAAACACGGTGACACAACTTTTCTTGAATGTGGAAGCAGAAAACTCAATTCTCAGAGCTCAAATGGCTGAATTGAACCACAGGCTGCAATCTTTAAACGAGATAATAAACTCCATGAACTCAGCAAACTCTGCATATTCGTATCGGGGACTCGAAAAATGTACTATTTTTGAAGGATCTGACAAATGCATAAATATATTTTTACAAGGTCCGAGCAGCATATCTGCTAATTATCATCATGAACTAGATGATGATTTCTTGAACCCTTGGAATTTGCTCAATGTAAATCAGCCAATTATGTCTTCTTCTGATTTCCTCATGTACTGAATTGGTCATTTGGTCCTTGTAACAAAAAAAGAACACTAATTGAAAATGTCGTGGCCTGTGTGTCGTGGCCTGTGTGGATTTTTAGCTTGGCTTTCCATGAAGGTATTTGGTTAGGTTCAAAAGAAATAAATGGTTGTCTCTTATGTTATTTTAAAGAGATAATGCAATTTCCATTATTGTGTGTGCTACCTCTATTCGTTTTTAGTTTAATGTCTATTGTCAATATTGTTGGGATGTATCATACTTCTCAATTTTTTTGTTTGTAATAGTGGTTTTTTGGTGGGATTGCACGTTCTTTAATTATTGCATCTAGTGTCTGTTATCTTTTATCGTGGCAAACATCAAATAATTTTGTTCATCAAGACTTAAAGCAAAAAAAAAAAAGAATCACTTGATACTTTTTGTCACTATTAGAAAATGTTTCTTTTTAAACTAGTTTTGTTAGCATGTTCAAGATTAGTCTTCAATTTTTGAACATAAACTAATATGTTCAAATAATATAAGTAGTCATTCCTACATTTTTCTTTAGGTTCTTTCCTACTTGGTTTTTGCCTATACAATGATACACATCATTGCACTTCGATGAATGGGAAATATTATAGTCCAAAAATGTAAATGCTTGCTGGAAGGTTGTAGCAACCCAACTTCTGTTAGTATATCTGTGTTCAAAATAGTAAATTAAAAATTTGCAGATAATTGAAAAACAAAAAATGCAGAAACATAAAATATCCGAGATCACAAAATCCATTGTGTGTTTTAAGAAATTTAATCCCCTCACTGTACCCGAGGTGTTGAGTTACTTCTTCTCAGGATAAAATAGATATACCTGTCGCAGGAGTAATTGTACCTCAAACGCCTACGACTTCATCGAATTCAAAGGCAGTAACAAATCACATAATGACTCAATTTTTGTTCGTAAGAAAATGCAGAAATAATTCGAAAATACGATGCAGAAACTGAGAGAATGCCTCTCTATTTATAGCTAGAAGTTTGAGTTCAAATGGTGTGAAATCCGCTAGTTCGGAAATGGTGTCTGTCTGTAAGAGGCTCTGTGGCTTTTCAGAAATTACGTTACCTTTGGAATATTTTTTCGCGAATTGTAAAATTAAATTTTGGGCGGTAATAATATTAGAAAATGGGAAAAGAAATAACATAAATGGAAAATAAATTTGGTCCAAAAGTTTATCAATCAATTCATTTGATCGAAGCCGAGCGATGATGACAACGCGAGGGAGACTCTCTTCTCAACTCCTAATGAGCTAGAAAATGTGTTTTTATATATAAGCACACTAGTCTTCCTTTCCACCATCCACGAGGGACAAAGTTCCTTCAAAAACGTCTTTACTCAAATTTTCATCCCCCCCCCTCATTTCTCATTCACACCAACTTAAACCCAACAACTTCTTATACTATAGTTTTGTATTTCATATTGTGTTTTGACTGTGCTTATAGGTTGATATTATGAATTATGACTTATTGGTATGATTCGAGTTGAGTCTTGAAATGATCGGACATGTTTTGAATCAGTTTTGGAATTAAAATTACTGTTGGTCCATATTATTTGGTACGCTTGAAGTAAGGGGCCTAGTTTGGTGCACTAGTTTTGTCTCCGAAAACCTAATACTTAATGGGTGGAATTGGAATTTTTAGCCCTAAGTAAAAGTATAAAATGTTAAGGTTTAGCAACCTAAATGAACTCTGATTGGGAACCTAATTGTATATTTGGACTCTACAACTTGTGGTGAGGTTTAATCATATTGATCGGGATTTGAGTTTTTGGGTGGACTTTAACTTTCGAGCTTTAAATTATGAATATTAGTCTAATGGATCAGTTTAACACTATTAAGTACTTTATATGCATAGATCGGAGTCATTTAGCTCGGATAGACGTAAATTAAGACTTTTACCTCTTAGAGGATTTTCCAATCAGAAAAAGATAAAAAGAGAAAGAACGATTTAAATCATATTGTATACACACTATGTATATAAAGTTAATGTGTATATGAGGTGACGAGCGTATAATGATGAGGAACCGGGTAATAATACGGAGTTATAGTAGTGCTACTTTCATTTATCGTGGATGATGTATCATACATGTCATTATATGCATATTGTATGTGCAAGTATAATATTATGTGCATTTGGTATATGCTAGACTAACATTATGCATTTTATATATTGTAGTGATACACATGCTTAGTTTGGATTATTGTGACAAACGTTGGATGTTTATTGGAGGAGGTCCTCCACCACAATAAATCCTTTATTTAATTGAAGGGTTCAAGACCTCTTGGACGTCCTGGAAAAGGATTAAAAATATGGCAGAGTATGGGCTTGAATTATTGGCAAATTAAAAACAAATTATGGAGATAATACAACAAAGTGACAGACTAGGCCTAACATTTATAGATCACTTCAATTGTTATACAACCATGAACGTCCAAACTGGTTTGCCCTTTCTCAAGCGAAAAATATATAATAAGGTGAGTGACAAGATATTAACAATTTTAAAAGGGAGTAATCCAAGGTTTCAATTATTTTATTTTCTTTTTATAATGGGATTAATGGGCTGTGCTCAAGAAACTTGCAAATTTTGAAATAGATGACCTCAGCCTCACAACACAAGCATTATTTTATAATGTCTTCTATCATGCATCATCCAGAAAATGATATCTCACTCTATGCAGCATCATTATGGTACCTTTTTTTTTTTTTTTGGTTTTCACCTGGTATCCGATATTTGCAGTGGAGCCGACTAAATGTAGATCGCGTGTTGCAGAGCCATTTTGGAGGCAGCGCTTCTGACATGATTTTTTTCATTTTCAAAGATCTAATTCGAGATCTCTGATTAAAGATAGAATCCTGAACCATCCCACCACAACTATGTCAGTTGATACCTTTTAAATTCGTTTGACATATTTTAATTTATCGTTTACAACTTGGAATTAGATATAAGGATCAAATTTATAGGTTAGGGGGATGTCCCCTATTTAAATATGCAAGTTGTCAAAACATCAAGAGTTGCACTTTAGTAATATCGATCAGAGTTTTTTCATTTGGATCATTTTCCTCCTCTTTCCTATTTCCCTATTTTACTTTATTAAAAAGTTTCAAAAAGGTTAGAAAATTCAAGAGACTATTGAGGATAGCCTTGATGTATAACATATTTAGTTATTTACACAATCAAATAAACAACCTATCAAATAATTTTGTCCAAAGAGAAAAATGAACAATGGTTAATTGTTTAATTTCCTTTTAAGTTATGTTGGATATATAAGTATTGTACATATATTATTAACTGTTAAAAGTTATGATGGAGTGATAAGTATTCCTTTATCCTCATCAGATGTTTCGGGTTTGAGTGTTGAAATGTAGTCGCCTTTAGTAAGCAACATGACTTTACTCGAAAAGTGAGTTTTTCAGCGCAAACTCAATTAGTCGAGCTCCAAAGCGAATACCAGACACCACATCAGCAACCAAACACAACATAGTCATTTTTAACTGCTTACTAAAATTATCCAAGGAACACAAGGGTTTGGAAAATAAATTGTCATCTATTTCTTCTCCTCCCTCCTTTCTCCCTTTGCCACTTCCCTTCATCCATGTTTCATTTTTTCCTAATTATTTTTTCTTGGGTGACAGATTTGGTTGGAAAATAGAGACTGTTTAAGTTAAAGTTGTTAAGATCATTTCAATTAATTTGCCAATCATCTTAGTTTGGTTTAAAATATTGATGGTGACATTATTAATTTATTATAAGGATGTCATGTATAATTATGCTATTAAAAATTAGGTCTTGGTTATCACTTGAGAGATATCAAACAGATAAATTATTGAGTAAAGTAGTTGATTACCTTATAACTACAACTTCCATGTGATTGTGATGCATAGGCACTGAATCATGTGATTATTTTTGTGAACTAATTAAAGTAATCTTACATATGCAAAGTCCATTATAGAAAATTCTTGCGATGCTAATTTTTTATTTATTTATTCTTGTGAGGCTAATTTTTTATTTATTTATTACAATTAAACTTGTCCGCCCCTTTTGCAATTTCTTTATTCTTTCTCCTTAAAATAGATTAAAGATAAAAATCATTTACAGATCAATCTGTCCTATGACATGCAGTTTTCTATAGAATAAAGTAAAAATTTGAGTTAAGGCCTCACATTTAATATTTTTTAAATTAAATTAATCATTACTTTAGAAAAATGACACAACTTGCACAGCGTGTGATGGTATCGTTTAAATGGCTTGCTCTCCCTTCCTAAATTCATTTTAAAAAAAAATTATTTGTTATATATTTCTAATTTACTGGTAAGCTAATTATTGAGCTTCGCGCCGCATAAAGTCCTTCTTAAAAGAAATGCAAAATTGAATCTTGTATAATATAATCGTAGTTCTGTCAAAAGACAAAAGAGACTAAATAAAGAGAGTGCTTGAGCATATAAGACAAATTCTACAGAATGTAGACTACCCCTCCATCAGCCTCACCTGCGGCAAGTACTAAGGTGCCATAAGTGATCTCCCTTGTTGTTGCAAATGACCACTGTGAATAACACCAAGTTTAGTTGTCGCACCGAAGTTAGTCCAATATTGTTGGCAACTTAGCCAGTCCTGATGTAAGCAAAATAATTTTGTTAGATATTATTAAAGGAGAAGGTCATTTGGTAATAGAACAAATACAATTACCATGTTCACCCTAAGGAATATATCCGATGTAGTCTTAGCATGCGTGATTGCATTCGACATGTATTGCTGTACACACAAACCATTTTGCACCTCAATGGACGATTTTATTATTTCATTAGAGATCTGTCATGTAGAAAAAGAGAAACTAAGAATCCACCTGTTTCCATTAATCAATTGAACAACAAATAGGTAAAAAAATAAATTAAAATACATTGGTCACCAAGAAGCTAGTCATAGAAACGAGGATATTGTCAAGCTAATGATTTACCAAACCAAATTACCAATAAAAATGACTTTGAAAATCATCTTAGCTTCCCTTCTTAAAAAATCATATTAGCTTCTTAAAATAATATTGATCTTAAAAGATTAGTACTTGGACCATAGGTATCAAAATGAATAAATAAACATAGTAACTCATTCTCAGTATTTCTCATATAAGGATGTATTTATCCTGAGACCAGAGGCATCATTAATCTGGCAAGTGGCAACATAGTAAACTTGCAACTGCATGTCCAATTGGAAGAAAAGAAGATAAGCTTATTTTTACTGTCCACATTCCAACAGGTAGAAAAAATATATAGAATAATTACTCTTCTGTCTATAGGCCAATGGCACATGCAATAGTTGCAGTTCAAAAGGACAATCTTGCATACTACTATAAATCTTAGCTTTAAAACTCATAATTCTCACCTAAGAATCTTAAAAATATAGTAAACCACAAAATCAATAAATGTAAGCACATATAAACAGAAGTATCAGCATGAAAATAACAGTAAATAGAATGATTACCTACTTCAAGAGTAGACCGATAACAGTAAAATTAATCTTGAAAAGACGAATTTCTAACTCCTCTGTAATTAACATCTGATCATTAGAACCGTTTTAATCAGAAGTATGTCCTCAGGCAGTAAAAACTGAAGAAACTGATAGAATTCATGAAAGTCTTTTATTCATAACATGAATTCTTACAAAGCAATAACAAGATAATAAAATAATATTATTCTTGAGAGCTAAAAGTGCAAGTAAAAGAAAAGCAAGTAAAGCCCTTTATATAGGGTCTATTACATGGGATACAAATATGTTTTTCCAATGTGGGACAAAAGAAGCAAATGCTAATATCTCCTCTCAAACTCGCGATGGTGTAGACAGAAGCATCGAGAGTTTGCCAAGAAAGAACCGGTGACGCTTTAAGGTATGCGCCTTTGTGAAGAAATCGCAAGTTGCATCGAAGATGAGACAAATGGCAAGGATAGAGTCTTATTTCTTGAAGATGATATCGAATAATATGACAATCAATCTCAATATGCTTGGTACGTTCATGAAAGACTGTGTTGTGCGCAATCTGAATAGAACTCTTATTATCACAATACATCGGTGTTGGTGAAGAGAGACAGACACCCATATCAACCAATAACCGACGTAACCATACAATCTCACACGTAGTAGAAGCCATAGCACGATACTGCCTCGGTTGAAGAGCGAGAAACCACATCTTGTTTCTTACTTTTCCATGAGATGAGTGAATCTCCTAAAAATACACAATAACCGTAGTTGATTTCCGATCGGTTAGGTCACTGTACCCAATCTGCATCGGAAAATGCACGAAGCTCAAGGATGAGGTCGATGGAAACAAGAGACTACGATAAATCGTTCCTCGAAGATAGCGAAGAATACGCATAACTGCGACCCAATGTACAGATGTAGGAGAGCAAACAAACCGATCGACAATGTGAACAAAGATATGCAATGTCGTATGCGAGTAATGGTGAGGTACACCGGACTCCCTACAATCGAGCGATATAAAGTGGGATCGGAAGAGGATCCCGTCAAGAGGTGTATATCGAACATTAACCTCAAGAGGAGAGTCAACTATCACGAGTATCCGTGAGACGGGCCGCTCAAGAATATCTGCAGTGTACTTAGATTGAGAGAGAAGATATCCCTTCTCAGAATAAGCTACCTCAATGCCTAAAAAGTAACGTAGATGACCTAAATCTTTCATCTCAAAACGGTGAGATAAAGTAGATTTTAGGTTTGCAATACCATCAATATCATCACCTGTAATGATCATGTCATCAACATACAACAAAAGCAAAATACAACCTGCAGGGGATGATTTAACAAATAACGCTGAATCATGAAAGTTGGAAATAAACCCAAGAGATGATACTACAGTGGAGAACTTGTCGAACCAAGCTCTTGGAGCTTGTTTGAGACCATACAGAGCTTTCTTAAGCCTGCACACTTGTCCTGGACTATGTGAAACACCAGGTGGAGGGACCATGTAGATTTCTTCTTGAAGATCCCCATTTAAAAAAGCATTTTTAACATCCATTTGTGAAATATGCCAATGACGAACAGAGGCCACTGCAATAAGAACCCGGACAGATGTCATCTTTGCAACGGGTGCAAAAGTCTCTTCATAATCCATACCATATTCTTGAGCAAAACCCTTTGCAACCAAACGAGATTTATATCGCTCAATAGAACCATCAGACTTTGTCTTAATCTTGTACACCCATCGAGAACCAATAGTTTTCTTACCAGTCGGTAGAGAAACCAAATCCCAAGTACCAGTTTTGTTCAAAGCAACCAGTTCCTCATTCATAGCCTCTTGCCAAAGAGGATCACGAGCTGCCTTAGAGTAGGATGTAGGCTCACAGAGAGAATTAATAGAAACTAGAAAGGAAGCGAATGATGGAGCATAGCAAGAATAATCAAAATCGGATACCTGAGTAGATCGCAGAGTGCGTTTAGGATAGCGAGGTGGATCTGGATCTGCAACCACAAGAGGTTCTGAAATAGGCGTAGGAGGGGGCTGAGTATCAATATCATGGGACCTGCCAGGAAGCCGGAGAAGGACCAGATGATATAGATGTAGAATCAGATGGACAATCAGCATCAAAGGGATCAATATCAATAAGGTCAGATTTTGTCATACCATGTGAGGTAGGTGGGATGGAAAAGAAAGGAACATGCTCAATAAAGGAAACATTACGAGACACATACAATTTTCCAGAAACTGGATCATGACAACGATAACCTTTCTGCCCAACCCCATATCCAAGAAAAACACAAATGGCGACACGAGAAGATAACTTAGTACGCTCTGCATGTGGACGTAGAACAAAACATGTAGAACCAAAAACTCTCAAGTGGGAATATAGTGGGGTGTGACCAAATAGTCTAGCATATGGAGAAATACCAGAATTATGAGAGGTAGGGATCCTATTAATAAGATAAACAGATGTAAGGACAGCTTCTCCCCAAAATTCACTAGGTACACTAGCGGACAAAAGCATGGATCTAGCTGTCTCAACAATATGCCTATGTTTTCTCTCGGCTACCCCATTTTGTTGTGGTGTATCGATCAAGAAGACTGATGTATTGTACCCTCAGCTTTGAAAATACCAGAAAGATCCCCACTAGTATATTCACCTCCTAAATCAGCCCGAAAACATTTAATAATGGCAGAATGTTGAGTTTTCACATAGGCTTGAAACTCAACATAAGTATGAACAAAATCAGAGCGTCTTTTCAACAAATAAACCCAACAATGACGAGTATAATCATCAATAAAGGAAACATAATATCTGGAGCCACCCTTAGTAGGGATAGGTGCTGGCCCCCAAACATCTGAATGAACTAGATCAAATGGTGCAGAAGAAGTAGAAGTACTAAGATTAAAAGGCAAAGCAGAAAATTTTCCAAGTTTACATCCACTACAATCAGAAATATCATCGGATTGTAAATCACCAAGAACACCAGTATTACACATAAAACGCAGGCGAGAACCTGATACATGACCAAGTCTAGAGTGCCACAAATAAAACTTCGAAGAGGAATGTGTTAAATAAAAAGAAGACAGATTAACATGCATAGTTGCTGCATGAGTAGGAAGATGCAGCTCATCCAAAACATATAGACCTCTCCCCTTTCTACGCCCTGTCCCAATCACTCTCTTGGATTTTAGATCCTGCACATAACAAGAATTAGGGAAGAGTCCAATAAAACATCCAGAGTCACATATTTGACCAGCAGAAGCAAGATTTATATGTAATTTTGGAATGCAATAAACATCAGGTAATGATATAGTGGATGTATGAATGGTGCCAATGCCTGTCAATGGCATAGGTGTGCCATCAGCAGTCACAACAGAAGTGGAAGGGGAGTCAGAAGACATAGATACAAAGGCGGAAGAATCAAGAGACATATGATTTCCAGCTCCAGAGTCCAAGATCCAAGAAGGCGAAATGATACCTGAACCAATAGATGGTGATGAGCCGGAAGGAACAGAAAGAGCATAAGACTGAGAATTTTGTTGAAACTGTTGGAAGGCGAGGAACTTCTGAAATTGGTCAGCTACAGAATCAGTACTGTGACTCACAGAGGCTCCTGAAGCTGGGTGATCAAGAGAGGGCACAAAGGCAGCCTGAGTCGGTGGATACAAGTTCTGTCCTTGTCCCGAATATGGCTTCTGTTGAGAAGACTTCTGTCCTTGTCCCGAATGTGGAGGCTTAGAACCTGACGTCTTCCGTAGCTCAGGACATTGATTCTTCCAGTGTCCCGATTTCTTACAATAATTACAATTACCTACGATAGATGTTCTATACTGGTGTGTAGGAGCTGCAAGGACCGGTATAGACGAAGGAGCTGCCAGTACAAAAGTAGAAGCCTTATGTACCCCTTTTAGAGTCTTCAAACATGTTTCTTCAGCCATAAGTTCATTTACCACATCTTCAACAGATGGTAAGGGTTTGCGGTGCAATAAGCCTGAACGACAATTCTCAAATTCTGACCGAAGACCCATCAATAGCTGAACAAGACGATCTTCATCTCTGCATTTTATATAAGCATCGCATGCTTGCAATTCAGTAGATTCTGTCATAGCTAACTGATCCCACAAAGTGGTCATTGCACAGAAATAATCTTGAATGCCCAAGTCTTTTTGTACTAGTGCACGAATTTCATATTGTAACTGATATTTAACAGCAAAATTATTCTGCACAAACAATCTTGACAAATAATCCCAAATCTCTTTAGCAGTTTTGAACTTAGCCAATTGAACACCAATTCTTTGTTCAACAGAGTTATTAATCCAAGTAATAATCTTTGAATTATTGGTCTCCCAAGTCCTAAATAATTCATCAAAATTTTCATCTCCAATTTTAGGACATTTGGTTTTTCCAGACATATAATCCCAAAGCCCTTTTCCCTTCAGAAAATTTACCATGACATAGCTCAAATAGGAATAATTTTTTCCATCTAACCTAACACCAATAGTTTGCAAAGAATCATCACCTCCAGCCATTATGAATTTTAAACAGAAAATCCCAAATAACAAGCAGCAATCCCAAATAACAAGCAGCAATCCCAAGCAACAAAATAAAATAAAAAAGGGCAGATCTCACCAATCAGATGTGGAAGCCAAAAAGACGAAACCCAGATGTGGAAGCCAAGATCAGAACGAGCACGAGCAGCCAAAACGAGCACGAGCTTCCAAAACAAGCCAAATTTTTTTTTAACTGATACCAGGGGCGTGCTGCATACGAACCCCCAACTAACTCACCGCGAAGTTGAATCCGCGATCGAGCTAAAAATATTAACTTGTGCTCTTGGCTTTGATACCATGATAGAATTCATGAAAGTCTTTTATTCATAACATGAATTCTTACAAAGCAATAACAAGATAATAAAATAATATTATTCTTGAGAGCTAAAAGTGCAAGTAAAAGAAAAGCAAGTAAAGCCCTTTATATAGGGTCTATTACATGGGATACAAATATGTTTTTCCAATGTGGGACAAAAGAAGCAAATGCTAATAGAAACAACTTACCTATTGAAAAAATCATTTGGCCCTCTAAAATCAAAGTTAAAATTGCAAGCATGATGAAATTTGTACGTCCTCGGTGATGAAGATGAGAAACTCACAAACAATAATAAACAAACACGGTATACAACTTTCAAAATACATAAACAATAGCTTTCCACAAAACACAACAAAGAAGAGAATATAATGTAAAAATACAGCTGCAAAGTTTCTTCGAAATCAACAGTAACCAAAATACTGATAGAATATATGAAAATATATTCTTTTGATATCATTAGTGATCTTTTGTATTTTTAATTATTGTAGTAATCTTTTGTATTAGTTACGTGTATATTTGATTTCCGTAATTATAGCCTAGGATGACTATAAAGCTAATTACACTAATGAAATCGTCAAAGAATTATTCTCTTTCATGGTATCAGAAGCCTAGGGCAAATTTTCTCCTCCCTCCTCACTACACTTCCGTCGTGCCCTACTCGGTATCATCCCTTCCGCTGCCCAATTCCCCCCCCCCAGTCATGTCTAACACAAAGAATACCTTCCATCTTGCTCTTGCAGTCTCCAACATCAAGAAAAACATCCCTATCGTCTTTGAAATGTAAAACGTTCAATACGCGACGTGGGTGGAACTTTTTAAAATTCACACAGGGTCTCATAGAGTCCTCCATCACATCGTCAAACGGGAAAAAGGCAAGGAGAAGGTGCCTTCCACCGATGATGAAATGGAGTTATGGGCAACTCTTGATGCTACGGTCCTCCAATGAATTTATTCCACCATCTCTACAGACCTCTTGCATACAATTATCGAACCCGATGCCACATCAATGGAAGCTTGGAATAGATTGCGTGATATATTCCAAGATAACAAAAATTCTCGTGTTGTAACCCTTGAGCAAGAATTCTCTCACACAACTATGGAGGATTTTCCGAATGACTCCGCATATGGTCAAAGACTCAAGGAATTGTCGGATCAACTCAACGTCGGAGCACCGGTCACGAATGACCGTCTCGTCCTTCAAATGGTTGCAGGCCTCTCCGAAGCATATAATGGGGTTGAAACTCTCCTTCGTCAAAGCAATCATATCCCACCTTTCTACCAAGCACGTTTTATGCTAACTTTAGAAGAGGCGGGTTTGGATAAAAAGGCCGCAACTGGAGCACATTCTGCCATGATGGAGGCCATGTCCCGAGACACTGATGACTCTCAATCATTCTCTGAAAAGTATAGTCAAAACCGTGACAACAGTAGTGGAAAAAGGGTTAAAACCACAACCACGGTGGCAAGAAACACGGTGATGGCAAGAGTGGTGGTCGTGGTGGCAGTGGAGGACATAGTGGCAGTGGAGGGATCTGGGCCACAACAACCTTGGGCCAGTGGGTAGTGGCCTTGGGACTGGCCTTGGGTTAGTGGGAAGTGGCCCATCCCGCCTTGCCCTTACCCAACACAACATTGGGCCAAGCCCACCAACCGGCAGAAGTAGACAACCCAGTTTGGGCCTCGATAATAATAGGCCTTCGCTACAACAAGCCCAACAACCTTCCCGACCCACACAGATATGGAGGCAACGATGCATACACTTTGGTTAAATTTTCCAGATACAAATTGGTACATGGACACCGGTGCTACTTCTCATATGACATCCGCGCAAGATAATCTCTTGTCTTATTTTAATTTGAGCAAAAATCATGGCATAGTTGTTGATAATGGTCATTCAATTCCAATTAGTGGTTATGGTCACACAAATTTGCAGCTTTAGCACCTTCTTTATGGCATGAACGTTTAGGTTATCCGGGCGCATATGTTTTTAACTCACTTAAAAACTCTAAATTTATTGAGTGTAATCGCACTCGTAGTTCTAATGTTTGTCATTCTTGTCCTCTTGGAAAATATGTTAAATTGCCTTTTGTTGCATCTAATTCTATTACTATGTTACCTTTTGATATTATCCATAGTGATCTTTGGACATTTTCTGTTTTGAGCTCTTCGGGCCACCGTTATTATGTTTTGTTATTGGATGATTACTCTATTTTTTATGGACATTTCCGTTATCTAAAAAGTTTCAAGTGTATTTCATATTTATATCATTTAGAGCATTTATCCGTTCGTAATTTGAACGGGATGTTAAGAACATTCAATGTGATAATGAAATGGAATTTGATAATGGGCCATTTCGGGAATTTTGTAAGGCTAATGGTGTATCTTTTCGATTCTCATGTCCACATACTTCATCACAAAATGGGAAAACTGAGAGAAAAATCCGCACCATTAATAATATTGTTCGTACATTACTAACCCATGCCTCATTACCACCTTCATTTTGGCATCATGCATTACAAATGACAACTTACCTTCTAAACATCCTCCCTAGAAAAGGATTAGCCTACCAATCTCTATTCACAATTCTTTATCAAAAAGACCCGTCTTATTCTCATCTTCGAGTGTTTGGGTGTTTATGTTATCCTCTCTTTCCCTCCACTCCCATAAATAAACTTCAAGCCCGTTCTACTGCTTGTGTCTCTTTGGGTTACCCATCTAATCATCATGGTTACAAATTCTATGATTTATCCTTTAACAAAATCATCATTTGTCGTCATGTCATTTTCGATGAAACCCAATTTCCGTTTGCTAAGTTGCATAGTTCAACGTCCCGTTCATATGATTTTTTGGATGATGGGATTTCACCTTATGTGGTCCATCACTTGGCCAAGCCCACACCATGGTACATGGACCAGTTGGCCCAATCCAGCGGCAGTCAGTCACTGCCATGACTGGACCTCGGCCCACGTCGCCAGGCCCAGCCAGAGGCAGTCCACTGCCAGCTGGATCCGTCCCTTTTTCGTCGGGTCGTGGGCCGAGTAAGTCCAGCCGGGAACTGGACCAGACCACAACCCACGACCCACACCCAAATCCAACCCACTCCTATTCCGACTTCACGACCAGTTACTCATAACCAACGACTAATTTTTAAACTAAAGCAACCATTTAATCTCAACTCTAATGGTACTAAATCCCCTCTACCGCATAATCCCGTGTCTGCCTTTCGTGACCCGAATTGGAAAATGGCTATGGATGATGAATATAATGCTCTTATTGAAAATAAGACGTGAGAGTTGGTGCCTCATCCACATAATGTTAATATGATTCGTTCTATGTGAATTTTTACTCATAAAGAAAAATTTGATGGGTGTTTTGAGAGGCATAAGGCCCGTCTTGTAGGTGATGGCAAAACTCAATAGGTTGGCGTGGATTGTAGAGAGACGTTTAGTCTGATGGTCAAACCAACAACTATTCGCACTATTCTCAGTCTAGCACTCTCAAAAGCATGACCCATTTATCAGCTAGATGTGAAAAATACATTCTTACACGGAGAACTCAAGGAAATGGTATACATGCATCATCCATTGGGTTTTAGGGACCCCGCTCATCCAAATCATGTGTGCTTACTGAAGAAATCTTTGTATGGGCTAAAACAGGCTCCCCGGGCCTGGTACAAGAGATTTGCAGATTACGTTTCTACCTTGGCTTTTCTTATAGCAAGTCTGATCATTCTCTATTCATATACCGTAATGGGACTTCTATTGCCTACATTCTTTTGTATGTGGATGATATTATATTGACTACTTCTTCTAATGCATTTCGCCAGTCTATCATTTCACTGCTCAGCTCAGAATTTGCTATGAAAGATTTGGGGCCATTGAGTTATTTTCTGGGTATAGTTGTCACTCGTCATGCGAGTGGTCTATTTCTATCTTAGAGGAAGTATGCAACATAGACCATTGAACGGGGCTGACATGTCAGCCTATAAGTCATCTTCTGCTCTGGTTGATACTAAACCGAAGCTGGGTGCTACTTCTAGCACACCATATGATGATCCTTCCCACTATCGTAGTCTTGTGGGGGCTCTTCAATATCTCACGTTTATGAGGCCTGATATTACTTATGCAGTGCAACATGTGTGTTTATTCATGCATGATCCGAGGGAAGAACACATGCACGCTCTCAAACGCATTGTGCGCTACATTCAGGGTAATATTGATCATGGAAATCTTCCCTTTATTTTACTTTACCCTAGTGAAAATTCATTTTTCAAAGTTACTAGGTAATTAATGAAGATGTTTATAAAAGTGACAAGCTTGGTGGAAAGCTCTTATCTTAGGAGGAAAAACGTTGTATGCCCAAGTAGTCTTGATATTGGTTTGTTTGAGGTTTCGTTAGTTTTATACTAACAAGCAAGCTTCGGCGACCAGTACCTTAGAGTTGATCTATCAAGGCTAAGCCTTACACCTATATCCATCATCGGTATCTACTCTCATTTCGTATACATATACTGATTGGGGTGGATGTCCAGATACCAGACGTTCGACACCAAGTTGTGTGTTTCTCGGTGATAATTTGGTCTCTTGGTCGGCTAAACGTCATGCCATTTTGTCGCGCTCTAGCGCGGAGGCTGAATATCGAGGGGTTGTCAATGTAGTGTTTGAGTCCTGTTGGTTGCGTAACCTCATCTTAGAGCTTCATTTTCCTATTCAGAAAGCTACATTGGTCTACTGTGATAATGTTAGTGCGGTATATCTCTCGGAGAATCCGGTACAACATCAACACACTAAACATATCGAGATGGATTCACTTTGTTCGCGAAAAGGTTGCTCGTGGACAAGTACGTGCCTTGCATGTCCCTTCACGTTATCAGATTGCTGACATCTTTACTAAGGGTCTTCTCTTGGTTCTGTTTGACTATTTTCGGGACAGTCTCAGCGTACGACAACCGCCCATTACGACTGCGGGGTGTGATAGAATACATGAAAATATATTCTTTTGATATCATTAGTGATCTTTTGTATCTTTAATTAATGTAGTAATCTTTTGTATTAGTTAGGTGTATATTTGATTTCCGTAATTATATCCTAGGATAACTATTGTATATCATGTACATAAGCTAATTACACTAATCTTTCAAATACAACACATCTGCTTTGTGTACAGCTTCTTTCAACAAAATACAGCCATACATCAGCTTCATTAAACTTTAAAACAACACATCAGCACAACACCTAAAGTGCCAAACAGGAGAGTTGGTTAAACCAATCACAAAACTTGCAACGATAAACAACAGACGAAAGAAAACAGCATGTACAAATCTTTAACTAAGTACATAACCTTAACAACTCACTAACAAATTAGTGGTGAACTGTGAATACTTATTAACATAATTTTAGTCGATAAGAGAAAAGCTTTCCATTCCAATCATCTGTAGTATAGTGAAATACAAATGTATTTTTATTCTTCCATTTAGTGCAATATTTCTTTGTGTAGAAGCCATGATTAAACTTTTTTGGCACATTATTTATCGTCGTCAAGGTTTCCAATGCTTCTTTTAGTACCTAAAATCACATCTGGAAGTGTTAAAAGCAAGAAATATACGCCACTTGCAGTAACGCTTAGTGGCGACGAAATATCCACCAAAATCATAGATACAGATATAAACAAAACAACTTTTGGTACAATTAGATTAGGAGATAGGAAAGAAAGTAATTGTTTACCAATAGGGAGAAAATTCATTCTAGCCATTTCAATCGAAAGAGAGATACTATGCTTTGCGGGGTATTCATTAATTGAATCTTTTAATTTTTTACAGTGTAAATTTAAATCAAATTCAAAATAAAAATCAACCTAAAAATTTTAAAAAGATGTTTTCTGTTTAATTTTTTTTTTACCAAGTTTCGTTCAAAATTTAAAATAGGTACTATCTTTTTAAGAATTCATAACAAATGGATGAATATTAATGCTAAAAGTTAGGAGGAAAACGTAGAAGTAGCTTGCCTATATTTTTGGTATTTCTGTTTTTCAATTTTATTTGGTAGATTTAAACATAAAAATTCTGATTATGATAACTTCGAAGCAAAAAAGTGTACTAAATTACCTTGAATTATGGCTGCACGATTTTAGGACTCCGTCATTCATAAATGGACCAGTTTTTCAACCGCATGTGTATTTATTTAATAAAATATAGTATTTAATTATTTTTAATTTAAAACAATAACTAATAACTAACTATTACCTAATAACTAAATTTTATCCTAAAACTAACACATGGCATTCTCTTGTGCTGCCACTTATCATATTTTTAATAATATATAGATTTTCCTCATTTATTTTACCTGAAATGAAATGACTCAGATTTTTCTGTCACGCTAACTATAGCTAGGGTTTTTGCTCATTTTCATTTCTAATTTCTTCCTCTCTTTTTTCTCATCTTAACAATGGCGGCAACAAAACCTCATTGTTTTTCTTGTTTCAGTATGTCAATATTAAATTATTGTCCTGATTGTATTTTCACTGACTATTTCCCACCGTCTAATATTGACGTTTTTCATGTCTTGCGTACGCAGTATGGCATCGATTTTCTGAAAGCTAAGATCCAGCAAAAGTGAGTCTAGAACGAATATTGCAAAGAACACAAAGTAATATGATTTGTTTAAAGGGGGAGAAGATGGAATTCTCAAAAGCATATGTCAAAGAATAAATATCATGTAATACACATAAAGTCATCAAGATCGACAATGACGAGCAAATAGTGAGTAAGCTTCATGAGCTCCTGATCACTACTCCAATTCGCGTGTGCCTTCATGAATGGCCTTATTGTTGGAAATTAGCCTTTGGCGGGAGTTGCGACCGACCAACTTTAACGGCTTAAACACTAGTGTTACGTATGTTGGAGAATCCGGTTCTTCACACATGCATGATGTACTAAGTACGTAGATAACCGTAGGGCCAAGAATCGTCAAATTTCATTGAGAAATGAAAGAGATATTGGTTCACGAAGTGAGGTGTTTGAAGCATGGAAAGTGTGGTGTTGTGTTCAATTCTCCCTCATCGGTAGAGGAAGAAAGAATTGTTGTGTATATAAGACTCGAAATTGGTTTGGGGTTTGGGACCCCAAGGGGTATCCCATGTGTTTAAAGGAGAGAGGACCTAGATGTGCTTCGGTTCGAGGAAAGACCACACGCGCGCCGCTGCCGCCCGCCCGTCCGGTCCGGTTCTCGGGTATTATCTTTTTGGGCCAGAGAACTTTTTCAGATGTACAGTTTGGACCAAAATTCTTTCAGATGTACAGTTCGGTCCCTGAAGTTTCAAGATGTACAGTTTGGTCCCTGAAGTTTCCAGAAATTCAGAATTTCGGCAGACAGAAATGTAAACGTCCGGACTCAATTCACCATTTATTTTGGTGAATTACTCCTCCTATAATGGCCAAATCCATTGGTCTTTCACCCTTTAATTTGGTGGCTTTACTACCTCCATAATGGTCATTATTTGGCCAATAATGGTGTTATGGAAGCGATCAACTGATCCCTTCATCACCTATATAAACACCCCTTACACCATTGTTGAGGCACACTTGATATGCACGAAAATATGCAACCAGAAAATCAGTTCTTCCTATAACTTCCAAGCATCATTTCTTATTCAATATTCTTCACGGTAGCTCTTGAGTTTCCTTTGCTCAATTGTTCCATTGTTGTTTTATCTTGGGAGACGAATTGTCCGGGACGTATAAAGGATACATACGGGGCAATATTGTCTTAAGGACAGAGTGCCACACTCGACTCAGCAAAAATCAAAGCAGTTTCCGGTCTTCTTGTTCAACAAATATTGTAATTTCAGTTTTGTTGTTATATTGTAATTTTCAGTTTTCTAGTTGAATTGTAATTTCAATTCTTACATAAGCAGTTACTTGTAATTTTCGTTTCTTGCAATCCTTGTAACCCAACAACTTAAGACAATATTTTGCTTACGGTAACTGCAATAACATGGCTGGAAATATGACCGATGTTGCTGCTACTGCTGCTGCCTCTCGAGGCAACGTTGCTGCCTTCCCTACTGCCGCTCTTGGCCAAAGCGATAACCCGCCGCCACTGCTGCTTTGCTGCTACTCTTTTGTTCAAAGCGATGCTCTTCTTGCCTTCCCATTGTTGGAGCTCCCCTCTTCTTCACACCACCATGATAGCCCTGAAAAGTTCATGGGATCGTAATTTAAAAGATGGCGACAAAGATCTTTTCTACTTAATGATTATGGGCATGGCCCGGTTCCTTACGGAAGATCCTCCACAAGCTGGAGATGAAATGGACTCTTCGCTTGCTGAAACGGGTGAAGGGGGCCTTGGTATCCATGTCGTTAACGGCATGAAGATGGTTCGTGATGCGTGGAATTATAGCGATTTCATGTGCAAGAACTATATACTGAACTGCTTGGCAGACCCTCTCTACACGGTATATTCTACCGTTGGCACCGCCAAAGAGCTGTGGGAAAAACTGCAAAAGAAGTACAACGCACAAGATGCGGGTACTAAGAAGTTCATCGTTGGGAAATTTCTAAAATTCCAAATGGTGGACAACAAGACAGTGATGTCCCAAGTCCAGGAATTCCAAATGATTTTACATCACCTGGATTTGGAAGGATCAAGCCAAACGAGCAGTTTTTGGTTGCATCACTGATTGAAAAGTTCCCTCCTTCGTGGAATGAGTTTATGAGTTACTTGAAACTCAAGACAAAGGAGATGACCTTTGAAGAGCTTGTTATCAAACTGCAAATCCAGGAAGATAATAAGAAGACCTTGCCAAAGGGTAGACAACATCTTTGAGGCAAAGGCAAATCTGGTGAGGCCAAAGGAAAACAAGCAACAAGCGGAAGTTCCACAAAGACGGCAAAACCCCGGCGGAGATGTTCAGAGGTAATCACATCACCGTGGGAAACCTGGTCATAGGATCAAGGAATGCCGCAAGCTCAAGACTAAGCAACAACAAAAGCCAAGTCGAAGGCAAGGCTCAAGCTAACGTCGTCAAGGACACGCTCCTGGATGACATGATTAAGGATCTCTCGGCCGTGGTGCTAGAAGCCAACTTGGTTGAGAATCCGATGCGATGGTGGGTGGACCACAGGTGCAGCAACAAGACACATCTGTTCCAACAAAGATGCCTTCTCCACGTACACTCCGGTCTCCGACAAGAAGTTGTTCATGGGCAACAACGCTTCCTCGGACGTGCTAGGGGTTGGAAAGGTGGTCCTGAAGATGACTTCCGGCAAGGAACTCACTCTGAAGGAAGTGATGCACGTCCCAGAGATTAGAAGAAATCTAGTTTCTGGACCTTTATTGGTTAATGCTGGTTTTAGGCTAGTGTTTGAATCAAATAAGTTTGTACTCACTAAAAATGACACATTTGTGGGGAGGGGCTTCGTCTGTGAAGGTCTCTTCAAAGTGAATGCCATGTCTGTATTGCGTCAAGGAAATAAAGTTGAACCTTCTTCTTATTTGCTTGAGTCTTCTAATTTATGGCATCATAGATTAGGACACGTTAACTACAAGTCTATTCAAAGGCTGGTAAAGATGGAGTTGTTGCCGTCTATCGACGTAAACCCTCAACATAAGTGTGAGGTGTGCGTAGAGGCAAAACTTACTAAGCTTCCTTTTCGATCCGTCGAAAGAAATACCGCTCCTCTAGAACTTATTCACATAGATATATGTGATTTGAAGTTTGCACAAACTAGAGGGGGGAACAAGTACTTTGTGACATTTATAGATGATAGCACAAGGTATTGTTACCTTTACTTGTTGAAAAGTAAGGATGAAGCCTTTGAAGCGTTTCGACGTTACAAAGCAGAAGTTGAGAATCAACTTAGCCTACGGATTAAATCCATTCGTAGCGATAGAGGGGGAGAATATGTAGCGCCTTTTGAGGAATACTGTGCCCAAGAAGGCATTATTCATCAAACGACGGCTCCATACTCACCTCAATCAAACGGTGTGGCGGAACGTAAGAACCGCACATTAAAGGAAATGATGAATGCATTGCTTATCAATTCCGGTCTTTCCCAAAACATGTGGGGAGAAGCCGTCCTTACCGCTAATACGATTCTTAACAGAGTCCCACATAAAGGTAAGGACAAAACTCCATATGAATCATGGAAGGAAAAGAAACCCACCTACAAATACTTTAAGGTGTGGGGTTGTTTGGCAAAGGTTGAAGTACCCAAGCCAAAGCAGGTCAAGATTGGGCCTAAGACTGTAGATTGCATATTCATCGGATATGCAAATAACAGTAGTGCTAATCGCTTCTTAGTGTATAAGTCAGATATTCCAGATATCCACCAGGGTACAATAATGGAATCAATGAATGCACTATTCTTTGAAAGTACCTTTCCTAGAAAGGAAAAAGACATAACCTCTCTCAAACGAAGTTATGCACAAAGCTCTCAAGAACCGGGAGTCCTTGACTGCCCGGATCTGAATGGTTCAGATCTAGCAAATCTCGAGGTGGCTGAACATCCGGAATCTAGTGTTCCAGATTCTCAGAACTTGGAGACTCCAGAGATGGATCTAAGGCGAAGTAAAAGGGCCAGGAAGGATAAATCCTTCGGTCCTGACTTTGTAGCTTATATGGTTAATGATGAACCAAGGACAATTGCTAAGGCGTTGTCAACTCCAGAAGCACCGCTCTGGAAAGAAGCTATTGAGAGTGAAATAAGCTCAATTCTGCATAACCATACTTGGGAGTTGGTTGATCTTCCTCCGGGAAATAAACCGTTGGGGTGTAAGTGGATACTCAAACGGAAATACAAAGCAGATGGGTCTATAAACAAGTCCAAAGCCAGGTTGGTAGTCAAGGGCTATCGACAAACAGAAGGCTTTGACTACTTTGACACATACTCTCCGGTATCCCGGATGACATCCATACGGGTATTCATTGCGATCGCAGCTTTGCGTGACCTTGAGATACACCAGATGGATGTTAAGACAGCTTTTCTAAACGGCGATTTGGAAGAAGAAATCTATATGGACCAACCCGAGGGGTACGTGGTTCAAGGGCAAGAGAAGAAAGTCTGTCGACTTATCAAATCTCTGTACGGGCTGAAACAAGCTCTGAAACAATGGCACAAAAAATTTGATAGTACTCTACTATCGAAAGGGTTCGCCATTAATGAGTGTGATAAATGTGTTTACACGAAAGGTAACTCTGACTCATTTGTTATGATATGCCTGTATGTAGACGACATGTTAATCACAGGAAGCAGTCCTAGGGTAATCCTAGAGACTAAGAACATGTTGAAACAATGCTTCGACATGAAGGATATGAGTATCGCAGATGTCATCTTAGGGATTAAAATCTCTAAGACGTCTGACAGACTGGTCTTATCTCAGTCTCACTACATCGAGGATGTTTTGAGAAAGTTTGAGATGTTAGACAGTTCACCGATAAAGTCACCAATGGATACAAATCAAAAGCTTGATAAAAATCTTGGTGCACCTGTATACCAGGAGCGATACACACAGGTAATCGGTAGTTTGATGTATATAACAAACTGCACCCGACCTGATATTGCTTACGCAGTCAATAAGTTGGCTAGGTTCACCCGTAATCCGAGTGATAATCACTGGAAGGCGTTGAATCGGGTATTACAATACCTGAAATATACGTTAAATTACGGGCTGCACTATTCGAGATATCCAGCTGTACTAGAAGGGTACAATGATGCAAACTGGATATCTGATATAGAGAACACCAAGTCCACCAATGGGTATATATTTACAATTGGTGGTGGGGCTGTGTCTTGGAAATCCTCTAAGCAAACTTACATCGCCCGATCCACAATGGAATCGGAGTTTATCGCTTTAGACAAAGCAGGAGAAGAAGCTGAGTGGCTTCATGACTTCTTAGAGGATGTTCCATGTTGGAACAAACCCGTACCTTCGGTAATGATCCACTGCGACAGTCAGTCGGCTCTAGGAAGGGCACGAAATACTATGTACAACGGCAAGTCTCGTCATATTCGACGGAGGCATAAGACCGTTAGGCAACTGATCACCACGGGTATAATATCCATTGATTACATCAAGTCAAAGGATAATATAGCAGACCCATTGACAAAGGGCCTACTCAAGGATCAGATGGCTTGCCTGTCTAGGGGAATGGGCTTAAAACCCAAAATATAAGGACCAATACAGTGGTAACCCAACCTTACGAACTGGAGATCCCAGTAATTTGGTTCAATGGGAAAACGAAGTTGTAAAGGTTCAGTTGACCGCTTCAGTGGAAGTATGAGCACTTCGGATAGTGATTTCTGAAAAAGAAACACAAAATCCAAAGCCGTTCCCGCGATAGACGTTAAGTGCTATCTGCAGTATGGGTAAAGGTTAAGTTTTCAAAACCTGTAATGATCCTCAACAGTTGATGTTAGGTTCTTGGGAAACTTTTCATGGTTCCTAACACTTGTGAAGTGGGGTATAGCAGGATACCTTGTAGGAGACAACCTATTTAAGTGCGAGGACGGGCCGCCTCAAAATGAACGCACTTAAGAATCCAAGACGTTGTCCATGGCCAAAACGGACAAAACATTACGAAGAAGAGAGTAAGGGAATTTGTTGTGTTAGTACCATTGACTTGGCTTACACTAAACACTGACGGTTCAAGACATCACGTTCACCGCGCAGTAAGTAAGTCCGATGGTATTCAACTATGGAAGGTTCAAAGCTGATGCTACCTCTCCTTATGCAACATCGGTCCACTGAAATATTGCTGGAAATGAAAAGACACCATGTGAGTGCGCCAAAATCTCTTTCAAGAGGGGATTGTTGGAAATTAGCCTTTGGCGGGAGTTGCGACCGACTAACTTTAACGACTTAAACACTAGTGTTACGTATGTTGGAGAATCCGGTTCTTCACACATGCATGATGTACTAAGTACGTAGATAAACGTAGGGCCAAGAATCGTCAAATTTCATTGAGAAATGAAAGAGATATTGGTTCACGAAGTGAGGTGTTTGAAGCATGGAAAGTGTGGTGTTGTGTTCAATTCTCCCTCATCGGTAGAGGAAGAAAGAATTGTTGTGTATATAAGACTCGAAATTGGTTTGGGGTTTGGGACCCCAAGGGGTATCCCATGTGTTTAAAGGAGGGAGGACCTAGATGTGCTTCGGTTCGAGGAAAGACCACACGCGCGCCGCCGCCGCCCGCCCGTCCGGTCCAGTTCTCGGGTATTATCTTTTTGGGCCAGAGAACTTTTCCAGATGTACAGTTTGGACCAAAATTCTTTCAGATATACAGTTCGGTCCCTGAAGTTTCAAGATGTACAGTTTGGTCCCTGAAGTTTCAAGATGTACAGTTTGGTCCTCAAGTTTCAGTAAATTCGCATTTCGGCAGACAGAATGTAAACGTCCAGCACTCAATTCAGCCATTTATTTTGGCTGAATTACTCCTCCTATAATGGCCAAATCCGTTGGTCTTTCACCCTTTAATTTGGTGGCTTTACTACCTCCATAATGGTCATTATTTGGCCAATAATGGTCATTATGGAGGCGATCAACAAATCCCTTCATCACCTATATAAACACCCCTTACACCATTGTTGAGGCACACTTGATATGCACGAAAATATACAACCAGAAAATCAGTTCTTCCTATAACTTCCAAGCATCATTTCTTATTCAATATTCTTCACGGTAGCTCTTGAGTTTCCTTTGCTCAATTGTTCCATTGCTGTTTTATCTTGGGAGACGAATTGTCCGAGACGTATAAAGGATACATACGGGGCAATATTGTCTTAAGGACAGAGTGCCACACTCGACTCAGCAAAAATCAAAGCAGTTTCCGGTCTTCTTGTTCAACAAATATTGTAATTTCAGTTTTGTTGTTATATTGTAATTTTCAGTTTTCTAGTTGAATTGTAATTTCAATTCTTACATAAGCAGTTACTTGTAATTTCCGTTTCTTGCAATCCTTGTAACCCAACAACTTAAGACAATATTTTGCTTACGGTAACTGCAATAACATGGCTGGAAATATGACCGATGTTGCTGCTACTGTTGCTGCCTCTCGAGGCAACGTTGCTGCCTTCTCGAGGCAACGTTGCAATCCTTGTAACCCAACACTTATAACCAACCCATGTTCATCACAAAGTTTCTCTGCAAGTCATCAAACATTATAGTATTTTTGGGACTATAAAACTGCACATCATCAAGATTACAATTTAGTGTGCCAAAATATGAAATATCTGACAAAGCCTGTGCTATGTAATGTTCTGGTTATGTTACCAGTCCATTTACAATCAAATTACCATCTTTTAGACATTTATTAAGAATATCGAACTTTAGATAGTGAAGCCAACATAATGTTTAATCATCTCTCTGAGCCATAAAAGAAGCAACTAAATAGAAAAAGTCAACCTCTGAAAAATGAGCCCAAATTAGGCTGAACTGCTTGCAATTAAAAACTCCATAATGATCTGATCATTGTACTGTTATCATTGCCCTATGGTCCAGCATAGTTGTAATTTTGTAGTTCGGATTATCGAGTACACCAAGTTTTCCCATTTTTAACTCAACTCACTTTATGCTGCAAGAAGAAAATGAATAAGACAATGCATATAGATCAAAGTCAAGCTCAATATTATAGCTTCCTCCATTATTACTTCCGAAAGCATATAACCCAAAATTCACTCAAGAAATAGAACCACTCCAACCGCAGTCGCAGTCACATTCACATCTCTTTTCCATGTACTCAAATCAAAATCCTTCACAACCATACTATACAAAGAAAATATAATTATTACTATTGTACACCTCACGAAGGGGAGCCTTGCAGTAACTGGTAAAGTTGTTGTCATGTGACTAGGAGGTCATGAGTTCAAACAGTGAAAACAGTCTCTTGCAGAAATGCAAGGTAATGCTGCGTACAATAGACTCTTGTGGTCCGGCCCTTCTCGAACCCGCGCATAACGGGACCGGACTGCCCTTTTACTATTGTAAACTTCACATTTGCTTGATAAAGTATTTTGGAGATAGAGAGTGTAGCAACTGTCGTCAATAGCGAGAGAGATAGAGCGTGTGAAGAATATCTTGCCACGAATATGAGTTTGTAGGTCAAAATAATTCAAAGGGAGTGATAACCTCTTTCTTCGCCGAGCTTAATCTTGATTTAATGGAAGAAATCGATTTCATCTAGTCTAACTTTTGTTGGACGCAACAACTCATATTGTTTTTTGAAACAGTCGTTTGTTTTAACAAAAGTTTGAGTGAAATGGTTAGAATTAGAGTTTTGGATCAAATTTACCATCCTTATATATATATATATATATATATATATATATATATGGGACAGATCAAACTTGAAAGAAATGAATGGGCGTAGGTTAATAGTGAACGTACACCCCCTGATTATAGATATGAGATCAATGACAACAATAAAAGAAAGATATCGAGAGAAAGTCTTAGCCTAATAAATGCGTTGCGAAGAGAGATCGAAGACGAAGACTTTCTGATGCAATGCGGACACTGGATAGAAAAGACAGATAAAGGAAGAACCCATAGAAAGAACATATTTCGAGGGGCACCAATTTTCCTGGCAAAGAATATATGGTTCAACCCCATATATTAAGGACCATTTTGGTCATTTTCTGGGCATCTCTCAAACACTATTGTAAACATTGGACAAACTAATTTTATGCTTGTTTTAGTTCTTTAGTAGAATTAACTAAAAAAAAGAAAAAGATGCCATCAAACTCGATATTAATATAATATGTTTCATAGTACATACATTTATTTGCGGAACGTAACAAAGTTATACAGTTGTATTTCCCTTGCTCTAGCGTCTAGTTAGTTTTTTTTAGCAAAAATGTTGTATTTTGCACTTTGCGTATAGATAGAGGCACACAAAAAAGGAATAAAAAGTAAAGTAAATAAATTAAGCTATTTTCTTGGTTCATATCCCCTTTTATCTCACCTCTATCTCTGTTTGTCTTATATGTTTTTCATGAGTTTCTGAACATCTTACCTCTTTTTTCTTTCAAGAAAGCAACCATCAAGCTCCTGCTTTGGTGCTACCCTACCATTAAGTTTTCACTTGAGTTCAATCTAGCTAGGTGTGTCTCATCCCACATCAACAACAACATAACTAGTATAATTTCACAAGGTGGAATCTGGAGCGCGTAGAGTGTACACATACGTAATTACTAGCTCGTGAAGATAGAAAAACTGTTTTCGAAAGACCTCAACTAATGTAACGCATTTCAGAGCAGTTTTAAAAAGATAAAATACATCAATAAATCCGACATAGCAAATAATAGAAAAACATTGCATTGCATACAAAAGTGAAAGATAATTAAGGCAAAGAAACAATAGGTAGTTACAGAAAATAGAAGGATAAGGAATTACGAGCATAGTACTAATGCTACTGCAATTTAATGAGACAACACGCACCTACAGTTTCTAATATTCATATAAAGTGGTAGTAATGGACAAATTGTCATCGAAAGTAATAGTTCCTTGATTATTTTTATTATTAAAAGAGTATATATAATTTATAATTTTTCATAATAGAAAAATTATATTCCTATTCTACTCCCAAAATCCTATTCTAGTTATACAAGAATCCTATAATTATGGTAAATGTATAATACTAATTTAATACAATATTTACACTAACTAAAACCTTCCAAAAACCGTGATATACACGGGTTTGTATACCGTGTATACCACGGTTTCACGTATGATAATTTGCCTTGTGAAACCTTGATATACATGGTAAACAAACCCATGTATATAACGGGTATAACTAACACCTTACATACTCCATCGTCATCGTAGCCCAACTTCCATATTTAGAATTTGACAAAAGCCAATAGCTATGACCAAACATAAATCATACACAAGAGGATATATAATTATAATAATAATAAAAATTACAATACATGTCATCAAGCAATGACAAGAAAGAACGATATTCCTCGCACATGCACCACAGAAAAAATGATCCCAGATCTAAATTTATGAGTCGACAAATGTATGTCAGAAAAACAGTGTACTTAGCATACCAAGTTCATAGTAGTTGTCTATTCAATTATAGTAAAGATAAATAAATTCTCAAACTTTGATCATCATAAGTATTCTTGGATCATCAACACATGTAATATTAATTAAGAAAAATTACACCAACTAACAATTGTTAAATATTGATGAAACTCATGACTTAAAAGTAGAACTTCAGGTAATATTAACCTATAAATCTTGATAATTTATAAAATATAATCTAAGAGAAGATGAAATAGCAAGTGCTTGAGAATAAAAGAAGCTGTGAGGGAATGCGCTCTGGCTGATATCATTCAGGCAATTCCATTTATACAAATATCCTCTCTGAACTCAAAGATTAGTTGGTGAGCCCAGTGATAGGAGACTATCTAGCTTGGTTCGGAGAGCACTTGTTGGGTTAACTATTTTTTGGTTGCTAAATGTTACGGCCTAAATGCTGAACTAGTGACCCTACTTGTTCGGATGGGTGTTCACCCCAAAGTGTTCCCGAACCGCATAGGGTAGACTGAAGACCAAGCCAATCTCGAAACTATACTTCAACTAAAGGCACAAGGGCGTAGCGAGCACAGAACAGAGGAAATGCACATGGGTCTCCTTGAAGAACGGAGTCTAGGGTAAAGAAAGAAAGATTAAAGAAGTATAAATATCTTCATATACCAAACGCTCGCTAATGAGTACTGCATCTTCAGAACTGTAACCTTCCCCTGGCATATAAGCTACTATTGTCCAATAAGTAATTCTCGTTACTAAAAAGACAACAGGTATAACAAGGCAACAACATTTTTAACTGTATATACAAAAAAAAAAGTGGAGGTTAATTTTTAAATAAATTAAAATCGGAGCCACTTCAAGTCTTCAAGATCACCCTTGTGATATCAAATTATTGAAAAAATTTACGCGACATGACAAATAGGAGCAATTTAAATATTGGCATTCTTTAGTAAAGTTTGTCTCCAACTTACCTGTAAATAGGAACACAACCCCCCCCCCCCCCCGTAAAATCAATCCTATTCTTAAATAAAGTAATTTATCTTTACCCGATTGTGAATAGAAAATTACGGAGAGTTTGTTTTTAGGAGAACTCTACAACCTCTGCTTTTTTACTAGCATAATGTATCTCAAAGAAATGAGTGTTATACATATTGATATACATTAATATGTATACATAGAATTCTAAAATTATACAGTAGATTAGTATGTTTACTAATAATGTATAGACATATGTATACATAGACCAATATATATGTTGGAAATGTTACGAAAAATACTTCATCACGAACAATTCCAGGGGATTCTTCAAAGTTAGAGGCATGCCAAAGATACTGTCCTTAAGGATATTTCACCCGGTATAGATGTATCCCCAGGATTCAACAACCTCTTCTAGTAAAAAATTAGGAGCCAGAATCTAACAAAGATTTATCTTAAAGTAAAGAGAGAAGTGATTGAATCACCCCTAAACTTGGCACGGTTTGCAACTTTGATCCTCAAACTATGACTAGTCTTCAAGACACCCCTAATCTTGGTTAAATGAATTTTAATACACCCCGTGCTACCACATGGCATAACAAGTGTGCTCAAACTCCACCAGGAAAGTGAGAGCTTCCACATCAGCACTCAAACGGTTAAAAAACTATTTTTTTTTATCTTTTCTTTATTCTTTTCCCTATCTCAACGGCTATGAAGCCCATTTTCCCTATATTTAAACCTATTTCATTAAAATTCCAACAACTTAAAAGTCAAATTTTTGTCTTCACCTTTTTATGTAATTGCTATTTTTTTTTTATCTTTTTAGTTGATTTCTATCTCAATTGGGTTCATGACTAAAATTTGTAGATGTGGATTTCCAACAGTGATAGGATTTCATGGTCCGATGACAATCCGAAAAGGAGATTTTGGTGTTATTTAAGGTATGTAATTTTTATTTTTGATGGGTTTGGTGGGTCAATTTTGCATCGAATTTGCTGGGTTTCTAATTGATTTTGCTAGGTCAATTTTGCATCTAATTTGTTGGGTTTGTAACTGATTTTACTGGGTCAATTTGCATCTAACTTGCTAGGTTTATCACTTATTTTGGTTCACATAGTATAGGTGAGAGGTCGATGTTCTTGAAAGTTTTTTGAGTGGTATAAACTGTTGGTTACAAAGTATGCAGGAAACGAAAATTACAAATAACTGCTAAGTAATGTAAGAATTGAAATTACAATTCAACAAGAAAACTGAAATTACAAAGAAGTTAAACAAGAAACTGGAAAACTGTTTTGTGTATGCTGAGTCGAGTGTTGCACTCTGTCTTTAAGACAATATTGCCCCGTATGTATCATTTATACGTCCTGGACAATTGTCTCCCAAGATAAAACAGCAAATGAACACTTGAGCAAAGAAAACTCAAATGCTACCGTGAAGAATTTTGAGTAATGAAATGATGCTTGGAGGGTTGTAGGAAGAACTGAAAATCGTTTCTGTTTTTCTGTCTGCTTTTCTGTTTTATGTGTTGTGTGAGTAGCTCAACAATGGTGCAATGAGTTGTTTATATAGGTGAGGGAGGGGCTGTTGAACTGCCTCCATAAGTGCCATTACTGGTCAAGTAATGGCTATTATGGAGGTAGTAATACCACCAAAATAAATGGTGAAGATGAACAAAGGATTGGTCATTATAGGAGGAGTAATTCAGCCAAAATAAATGGCTGAATTGAGTGCTGTAGCGTTTCTGATCTCTCTGCCCAATTCTGACTTTCTGGAAACTTCAGGAACCAAATTGTACATCTTGAAACTTTAGGGACCAAACTATACATATGAAAGAATTTTGGTCCAAACAGTACATATGACACTCCAGGGATCACAAACTGTACATCTGACAAAGTTCTCTGGTCCTAAAAGATAATATCAAAAGAAGCACAACCCGTGACCCGTGATCGGACCGGACGGGCGGCGCGCGTGTGGCCTTTCCTTGAACCGAAGCACATCTAGGTCCTCCATCCTTTAAACACATGGGATACCCCTTGGGGTCCCAAACCCCAAACCAACTTTGAGACTTATAAACAAAACAATTCATTCTTCCTCCACCGATGAGGGAGAATTGAGCACAATACCACACTTTTCCATGCTTTAAACACCTCACTTCGTGAACCAATATCTTTTTCATTTCTCAATGAAATTTGACGATTCTTGGCCCAACGGTTATCTACATACTTAGTAGATCATGCACGTGTGAAGAACCGGATTCTCCAACATGCATAACACTAGTGTTTAAGCCGTTAAAGTTGGTCGATCGCAACTCCCGCCAAAGGCAAATTTCCAACATAAACCACCATTTTCGGAGCAAGCTAATGTTATTATTTGGTGTTGTTGAAGAAGAAAACCTATATGAGCAAGAGCTGAAGTAATCAAGAACATTAAAGATTTTCCTATGTATTAGTGTGCTATTTAATTTTATGTTTTATCTTAGAAAACAATCGGGTTATGGTTGAAGTTCTATTTATGTATTAAATAGGTTGAAAAAGTATGGTGACTAACAATGTAATCAGATTTTGGTTCAAATTGATAGTTCTAGACGGATTAGGGCGATTGAATTGAAAGTATATTATCGGGTCGAGTTATTTAATAGGAGATAATTTTTCTTTATTATTTGGCGTTAAGATTATATACATGGAGGCCGCATCAATTGAAATTTCAGGTGGACCCGCGAGTGACTACACTCTCTAAGGCTTTTGAGCTGGGTGGTATATTAAAATCCACTTAGTCAAGTTTAGGAGTGTCTTGCAGACTAGCCATAGTTTGGGGACTAAAATTACAATCCACGCTAGGTTTACATCTTTCACAACATTACAACGACGTCAACAACATTACAACGACGTCTTCAGCTCAACATCTATTTTTATAGCAAAACATCATTACAACAACGTCCTCGACGTTATGGCAGCACAACAACTATCTTTTACAGCATTACAACGACAACAACACGCCCGTACAACGGCGTCATCGGCAACACGCCCGTACAATGACGTCATCAGCAACACGCCCATACAACGACGTCATCAGCAACACGCCTATGCAACATCGTCATCCGCACAACACGTCTACACAATGACGTCTTCAACGCACCACGTCTATGCAACGACGTCATTTCCACCCATGCGGGTTACAAACGCATCACGTCAATACAACGACGTCATTTCAATCGCCACCTCCTAATGCAGGTATTTTTAATTTCAGTCAGGCGCCCACCTCCTAATGCGGGTATTTCAATTTCAGTCAGGCACCCACCTCATAATGCGGGTATTTCAATTTCAGTCAGGCACCCACCTCATAATGCAGGTATTTTAATTTCAGTCAGGCGCCCACCTCATAATGCGGGTATTTCAATTTCAGTCAGGCACCCACCTCATAATGCGGGTATTTCAATTTCAGTCAGGCGCCCACCTCATAATGCGGGTATTTTAATTTCAGTCAGGCACCCACCTTACAATGCAGGTATTTTAATTTCAGTCAGGCACCCACCTCCTAATGCGGGTATTTTAATTTCAGTCAGGCGCCCACCTCATAATGCAGGTATTTTAACTTCCGTCAGGCGCCCACCTCCTAATGCGGGTATTTTAATTTCAGTCAGGCACCCACCTTATAATGTGGGTATTTAATTTCAGTCATGCGCCCACCTCATAATTCGGGTATTTTAATTTCAGTCACGCGCCCACCTCATAATGCGGGTATTTTATTTCAGTCAGGCGCCCACCTCATAATGCGAGTATTTTAATTTCAGTCAGGCTCCCACCTTCTAATGCGAGTATTTTAATTTTAATCACGCCTATGCAACGACGCCATCTGCATAACGTTTAAGCAACGACGTCATCTCATTACGCCTATGCAACGTCATCTGCATTGGGGAAGTACTTCAAATGTCTTTCCGCCCTTCCCCAGTATTTCGGCACATCTGCAACTAGTGTTATCATAATTCGACATTGGGACAATATCTCTTGAATCTACACCAATTTTTGCAATTTCTTCTCCCTAAGGATTCTATTTCTTTCCACGCATCCCTAACCTTCCCTCGAGTCCCGATGATCACGACAAAATTGTCTACTCAGTCAACTTCTTTTGCCGAAAACTCTTTCATCGTCTCCGGCCAAAGAGGGGCATCTGTTGAGACCCAATTTTGTCCCATCTTTTCTGAATTTATTTGCAATTTTAAATATTTTTGACACCTCAAAATAATATTAATATATAGGCATACACACACACACACACACACATATATATATTATTCTCAATATCATTATTTATCATTATTATTATTATTATTTGCATTTTTATTGTCATTTGCATTTTAATATCATAATCGTACTTTTTATCCTAATATTATATGTTATGTTATTTTCGCAAAACAACATCGTATTTTATTTTTTATTTAAGTACCAATCATTTTGCAAATATTATATTTTTATCATATTGTCATCTTTACAATTTATATAATAAAACCCTTTTTATATTTTAAATCCATAACCCATTTATTTCCCAACCCAAAATAATTTCTACCCAAAACAAACCACCCATTTTCGAACCCCATCCAAGGCCCAACCGAAAAGGCCCAAGTCGGCCCACAACCACCAAGCCCAATCCCTTCTTTTATTTTCCCCTTTACCCCTAACCCTAAAACACAACTCCACAAAAAACAAACCATCCCCTCTCAAACCCCCAAAATCACCAGACACCCCCATACCCCCAACCCATCGGCACACCCCTATACCTCTACCCCCACGTCACCGCACCCTACGCCTGACATCGCCGCCTGACATCACCAACCTACCCCATCATCTCACCGACCCATACCCCAAGAAATCGCCCAAAAAATCAGATTTTGCCCCCCCCCTTTTGTTTGAAATTCGAATTCGATTTGTGTAAGGGGTATGGGGGGTACCATCTATAAAACCCCCCTTTTGTTCACTGTTTTGAGGGGGTTTTTTCGGTCAAAGTTTTTGGTCGGAGTTGAGGTCGGATTTTGGGTGGATTTTTGTCATTTGTTCACTGTTTTCCGGTCGGAGTTTTTGGTTGGTTTTGTTGGAATTTTGAGGTCCGAAAATCGAGCATTAAGTTTTGAAACCCGAAATCTTCTTAAGGGTATTTGTTCTTCTTTGCACGAGTTCTTCATCTTGAAGAGTCCGAAATATAATCCGAAAAATCTATTTTTTGTTGTTGTTCTTCACTGTTTTTGGGTTTTCCAATTTGGGTCACTGTTCGGGTCGGGTCAACCCGATTTGGGTAAGATTTTCAGATTTATATGCTTTTCAGAACTGCCGCAAGGTTGTTGAGTCTTGAATCTTGATAACCTGAAATCAAGAAACACTAAATTTGGATTGTTACAACTGTGGCTGAGTCGAGAGATGACTCTCTGTCTTTAAGACAAGATTTCCCCGTATATATGCTTTTACGTTAATGGGAAATAGTCTCCCAAGATAAAACAACAACTAATCAACACTACAAAGCAAATAGGTTGATTCTGACGAAGAAAACAAATACGAAATGACTTGCTGAAGAATGGAAAAGGAAGGAAGAGTTTTCTGTTTGTCCACACGTTTCTGCTGCTCACGTTTTTGGACAGTGTTCTCTTTCTGTTTGTCTCTGTGTATATAGTGTATTGTCTCATTTTATGTCACACACAATTGAGCCAAAAGGCTCCAATATATAGCATAAGGGGAGAGACTCCTGCCATTAAACAACCAAGTAATGGTTGTTGGCTATTTATGGAGGGATTTAATCAGCCAAGTAATGGCTGGTTAATGTGCATCTTGAAGGAGCTTTTAGGGAGGTGATTAAGTACAGATTAATGGTTTTAACGTTCCAAAAACCAACCCAAACGGTAGGCAGAAACTTTATGCCTTCCGTCATTCCCAATTTCAGCTTTTCAGAAACTACATGGACCAAACTGTAAATATTAAAAAATTTGGGAATCTATTAGAAGAAGCCTGCGACCCGTGACCTGACCGAACGGGCGGCGGCGCGCGTGTGGGCTTAGCCTCGAGCCAAATCACATCTATGTCCTCCCCCCTTCAAACACATGGGTTACCCCTTGGGGTCCCAAAGCCTTAGCCAATTTTGAGACTTATAAAGAGAACAATTCTTCATTTTTCCCACCGATGTGGTAGATTTGTCCCACACCATATTTCCATGCCTCAAACATCTTACTTCGTGGACCAATATCTCTTTCATTTCTCAACGAAATTTGACGATTCTTGGCCCTACGGTCATCTACTCACTTAGTAGATTATGCACGTGTGAAGAGACAAAGCCTCCAATATGCGGAACCCTAGTGTTTAGTTCATTAAATATGAGTGGACGCACCTCCCACCAAAAGCAAATTTCCAACACCAACTAATTAAATTGAGATAAAACTAACTGTCACTCAAATAAGATTCCGATTCGTAAGTTAAAGATTGCATTTTTTAATGTAAAACACCATAAATATTTTAGTAATTAAAAGTTAAAATTTATGCAAATCCCAAATCTAAAAGCTAACTGGAGCATCACTTTAAAAAGGAAAGGTAAAGAGCGTCAAAGTTCATCTATCTATTATAAAGTACGTTTAACATTCATATATTAGCAGAAGCATACCTGAAACTTAGACAAATTGTACTAAGTTATTCTCTATCAATTTTCCGTAAGAATAACGTGAGAAATGTCTTTAAGATTGTTGAAAATCTTACGAAAAATACTTCATCACGAACAATTGCAGGGAATTCTTCAAAGCTTGAGGCGTGTCAAAGACAATGTCCTTAAGGATATTTCACCCGGTATAGATGTATCCCCAGGGATTCAACAAGCTGTTCTAGTATAAAACTAGGAGCCAGAAACTAACAAAGATTTATCTTAAAGTAAACCCAGACACTATAATATTGGAAGAAGTATTTCTCTTGATATAGTTTTTCACCTACTCAAAGTACATTGTAACGGAGTATATATATATATATATATATATATATATATATATATATATATATATATATATATATATATATATATATATATTAGTGAACAAATGCTTAACATCAACATTCAAATATTAATTTGTAATAACAACCATTGATGGCTATTCAAAGACCAAATAGAAATGGTCAAAAACGTTTTGAGCAACTGTCCACTTTCTCTATCAAGAAAATCATTTAAGTGTAATAAATAGTATCTTGGTTTCATATGCTAATGTTAGTACCACAGTCAAACATAATTAATACTATATCATCTTTTTGAGAAAATAAAAAAAAATCAACAATATATACATGGTACTTCACAATTACATTCTATCATTTGTAAACATAACTGAAGATGTCTTCACAATATATATATCCGACATCCAATTCTCAAAATATATACATGATACTTCACAATATATAATAGAATGTATACATGATACTTCACAATATATATCAGAATATATACATTGTACTTCATAATATATATTAGAATGTCTATATGGTACTTCACAATATATATAAGAATTTATACATTGTACTTCACAATATATATATATCAGAATGTAGATATAATACTTCAAAATATATAACAAAATGTATATATGGTAATATTCTTCTCCATCGAATTTCAGAATGTATACATGATATTTCACAATATATTAGGATAGATTTCCGATTTTGATTGGAGAAATTTAAGAAGATGAAAGGAAAGAGAGTGAAAAGTGGAGGAGATATACATAATAATGTATAGATGGAAGAAATAAGAGAGAGAAACATTGGAGAGATTTTAGATGAAGAAATAAGAGAGGAGGAAATTGTGGAGACAAAATAGGAAACAGACGTATGTGAGGGCTGCACTATGTCAACTTATAAAGTTTGACTAATCTATGTCAATTAGGTCTGAGAGTTGGCGCACCATGTTAAATTCTCGGCAATTTTTCTTACAAAATTGCCTTTATTATTTCCCCAATTTTTTGGGCTTGGTATGTTATTCTTTTACTTGCGCGGATTTCCCTTCAAAGGCATTGATTCTTAATTTTTATCCCTTAAATTAAATTTTTTTTAATTTTTTTCATTCAATTAAAAATACCTTGAGATTTCGGGTACGAACCCCTGCTCAGTCAAAAATAAAAAAGATTGACAAGTTAGAGTTTGGATTCTCAAGACAGAGTTTACCTTATGTCTGAAGACAAACTATGTCTGCCTTAAGGTAGAGTTTGCTACCTTAAGACAAACTCTGCCGGACTGCCTTAAGGTTCAGGCATAGTTAGCAGACAAACTCTATCTTGCGAATTCAAACTATGTCTTGTGTTTTTTTTTTAATTTTTAACTGAGGGAAATTTAAACCAGAAATCTAGAGATTTTAGATGAAGGAAATAATTAAAGATTTTTAATTTGAGGGACATTCCTGCAAATTGCCCTATGTTATCTATCCATTGGGCTTAAATGAAATCCATGCAAAACAGCCCAAAAAATCTTAACAAAATTTCAATTTTCCACCAAGTCAAATCAACAATCAAAGTTATGTCTTCTTCATCTGAACTCATCTTTCCCGCGTCTTCAATAAACCCTAGCAAATGGCAATTCACATGGGAAACTCAATCTCACATTTCAACTCTCCGATTAATACTTTTCAATCCCAAATTCAAACCTTCATCTCAATGTACCAATATAAGTATCAACTTATTTATGGAGAAATCTCTGCTAATTGTCAGTTTTTTCGAGCTCGAAGTGGGACCCGAGACCTCGGTTCGGGTCCCGGTTCCTCGGGTTTTAATTGACCCGGAATGTCCGGTTCATGTTAGAGCGTTTGATGATTATATTGAAGTTAAACTTTCACTTCTTCTTCCTGTTGATCATCCACTCGTTTCGGGTTTTGATTTATCCGAACCGGAAGAAAAACCGGGCTCTGATACATGTTTTCCGTTCTCGGTGAATTACGGTTAGTCATTTTATTTTTTAAAATAATTCGTTTAGTTTAATTTCAGTTTTATATTTGTGAATTTGGATGTTTAATGGTGCTTGGTTGATACATTGGGACACAGCTAAAATTTTACTATATTTAAAAGGGCAAGTTACACATTTGACCGGTGGTAAACAATAATTACATCTAATAACCAAATATATAAAAATAGACACTATTACATATATTTTATGTATATTATAGATTTATATACGAAAAATATACATTTGCTGGTTATACATTGAGACACAGCTAAAGGTTGAACCTTTTTTCTTGAATGAAATGAAAATTTTGCCATATTTAAAACTCAAAGAAACTATGATTATGATATTTTATACTCTTTATAGATTAATAGTATAATAGTTTTAATTTCTGTTTTATATTACCTAATTTTGATGTTCATTGGTGCTTCGCTGATACACCGCGATGGGGCTAAAGGCAGAGTCTTTTTTCTAAAATGATTTTTTTGCCATATTTAGAGTTAAAACACATGATTGTGATATTTTATTACTCTTTATTGATTAATATAATATTTTTTGTGCTGTACCAGGGTGTGGTAGTTTGGTGATGTCTACTTTTCTACATCTCTTACCCTCTGTTTGGATGGTTGTTTCTCGTGGTTCATTATTGTATTGTTTTCTATGAAATCATGTTTGTTTCCATTGTTCTTAAAATTATGTTGTATGGTGTTGTAAATCCGTTGTAATCCCATGGTTATATAACCATGAAAAAGCCCAATTTCTTAAACCACAAATTTGGTGGTTTTTGCAAAAAACCACAACAATAACATACCCAGTGAAATCCCACAATGTGAGGTCTGAGGAGGGTAGAGTGTACGCAGAGCTTACCTCTATCTTGGAAGGCGGAGATGCTGTTTTTGAAAGACCCTCGGCTCAAGAGAAAACTTGAAAAAAAAAGGTTAGATACGGACAAATAGATCCAAGCAGTATTAAAATGAAAATAACGAGAGTGAAAAAGCCATGATAAAATAAGCATGAAAAAAGAGTAACTACTACAGATAAATAAGATAAAAGACATGATATAACATTATGAAAGGCATTAACTACAGTTGATATACATATACACTAATCGCAGTATAAGCAATACCAGAATGTAATAGAAGTCGAAGGACAAGAAAGTAATACTACTACTACTATGGTTATGTATTTCATTTACCCATTATACCCCCACCCACCCCCTCCATCACACCCAAACCCACCCCATCACCATCTCACCATCCCTCCACCACCCCACCCCACCCCCACCCCACACCAACCACCACCATCCAACCACTCTTACCACCCCACCCCACCCCTCCATCACACCAAAAACCACCCCACAATCACCCACCACCTCCACACCAACCACCCTCACCACCCCACAACCACCCACACCACCGACCACCCCCACCCCCACCCCACTCCACCCCACGCCACCCACACCCCTCCACCACCTCTACCACCCACCCAACCACCCTCACCAGCCTACAACCACCCACCCCACACCCCCCACCACCCCACCCCCAAACCACCCACTCCACACCACCTACTTATCTTTTAAAGTTTTTATTTTATCCTTTATCTTAATTTTATTAATATACATAAATTAATTTATAATTAAGGGATAAGAGAATTTTAGTAAACTTATATGTTATTATACAGTACCATACAGTCAAACCAAACAATAAAATGTTATTAAATCACAATAAACGATACAGTCTATCCAAACATTGTATTCATTAATATAGTACAATATAATACAATACCATGCTATACAATATGATAATGTACATTATGAAACCATGGGTAACGAGCATCCAAACAATACATTAGTTACTATTTTAACGTAATTCCAACATACTCGAGTATATTAACAAATTATAATTTTTTCGGTACTTATTACTGAACTAATATCCAATAGTTTTCTTACTTTCTCTTGATTGCCTCAATGCCTATAATTTGAATTAATATGCTCTAAGGTTTTTCATATTCGGCGGAAGGCATGCTGAAACTCTGCCCCAACCAAGTGAAACTAAGGGTCTGAAAGAGTTTACGATTTGATCTATGGGGTGTTAACCCTCGGAGGACGGCTAAGAATGTCCATTAAAAAGAGCGGACCAATGGGTTCAGAATCTATTATTTATTAAAATCTTAGTAAAGTTTCACAAATATTTCTGAACTCCGTGGCGAAAATGTTGGGTTTAATATGAACGCGATACTTATGCTATCCATCCTCCACTGGGATTAAATAGTTCATGACATCTATGAATAAAGCTTGTCAAGAACTCACTTTTGTATTCTTGTCATGTATTTCAATAATTAGCAAGACTAAAATTGACAGAATTTGATCAACATAATGTTTTTAGTTTGTTAAATCACTTTAGAGAGTAGAAAGTACAGCTTCAAATTTCAAAAGCATGTGCTAACCACTTGTTAAAACAATGTGAAGGACTTACTTCACCTGAGATACTAAGGCAAAAGAAACAGGAATAGACAGCAATATTGTAACAGTTTTATTATGGTTAATGTTATCTCCTTTATATGTTTACGTATACCGTCATTGAGGGACTGCTCAATTGTAATTCAGGAACTGCCATATCAACTTGCTCCAATTTTATGTTTTAGGCATATAATTTGATCACTGCTTAACGTACTCTATGACTACTATTATTTGCATTCTGACACTTATTGAGCTTCTTATTCATTTATTTAATTTCCCTCTCTAATAATTCTGTTTAATTGGTCTAGAAATAAAGAAGTTATCTGCTATGGAGGAAGTCCACTTTTACTGCAGAAGTTGCTCGACTAAGTTAACCAAGGGTATCAGGTAGGGCTCTCCTTTCTCTCAGTTGGGTAGAAAATGCTCGTTACTTATTTTACTTGAATGCCATTGCATGGCTCTAAATATTTATTTTTCTAGCAGATTATTTAATGAGATGCCATCAGTAGACTGGCAAGATGTTGCAGATAATTGGTTTGGGACATGTTGTTGTTCGTTTGGTGGTATTAGTGAAAAGCTGGTCAGAGAATTTGCAAAGTCGTATTCTTGTACAACTGGTGTTTGCCTTATAACTGGCGCATCTGTTATTATATGTAAGGAGGACCTCATTGGATGTGAATTTCCTGAGCCGAAAGGGGACCAAACTTGTGATTCTCAGGTGAATTCAGCCGAGATGACTGTATTAAGCTCTTGTTCTGTGGAAGAAAATATTGGGGTGAAACCAAGCAATGAAGTGGTTGAAAAGATGATAAATGGTGATAGTTCAACATGCATACCTTTAAAGTTGGAGGATGAAGACAAAGTTAAGTCATTGGCTTCCGAGGCAAATGGTCACATTAGAAACCACAAGAATGGATGTTGTACTAATAATCATAGTGAAAGATTTTCAGAGGAGAAAGAAGATGAAATGAATATTGAACTCTTAGATAAGCAGAAAATATTTCTTAAAGGCTGCCTTGGGGATGCTTTTATGTTGAGACATTCAAATCTTTCCAAAGATGTCAAGTGGATTGAATTTCTCTGTCCTAAATGTTCATCTCGTATTGGATCATATCCTTGCTCCAGTGATAATGCACCATTGGACGATGGGGTTCGGCTATACAAACATAGGATAACTACTTGTTTGCCTGTCCATGGATTGAATGATATATTTAGGTAAACACTCTATCATTGTCCGCCTGTATTTAGTTTATCTTGTAGGGTATTCTCTTATGTTTTTCTTCGAAACTCAAACTTCTTTTTGAATTGTGTTTCCTGAAACCATATGTAGCATGTAAATAGGAAATTTAGCTAAATAGATGTGTCCTTTTTGTTATATGTTTCGTGACATTTCCATTATCTCATGGAGTTGATGTCTTTCTTTGGAAAGCTGAAATTAGATGAGAACGGTAACTTTGTCAATGGCGCTGTAAATGCTAAATAGTTGTCTAGTTCTATAAATTAGATGTTGGCCTGTCCGAGAGTTGAACAAGTCATTCCCTGAGAGAGAGAAATGCTTAGGATAGAGTCTATTTCCTCTATCTTTCATTTATTTCCACTACTGATGTGCTATGCACAAGGAAGATACCTACTAAAGTAAAAGATGAGCTATAGAGCAGTTGTGGGGCCAGCAATTTCATGCAAGATAAATATTGGGCCTTTAAGGCCCAAATATCCACAAGATGAACGAGTGTTGTAAAAATGTTGCTGTTAAGATGAATGTGTGTAGTTTAAAAGTTTACAAGATTAAAAATGATCACATCTAACACAGGTGCAAGTAGCGCACGTCAAGAATATTATAAGAGAAGTATCCTTGACGTGAGATGGTTTGGCTGTGTCTTGCCTAGACTTCCAAATGTACCAATCTGGAGGTCTGACAATTGATTATTGAGGTGTAAAGGGGACTAGTCAGACTTAAAATTACACAGGGGGATACAATATTTGAGAAGCAATATGAACTTCGCTAAGGACAGAATACAGTTGATACAAATGATCCATAACAGTGATGCAATTAATCGGGATCAACACTTGGTTGTTGTTTCATATTATGAGTTTTTTAATTTTAGTTAGAGACTTTATGTCAGTGTATTGGAATGAAATATGCCCAAATAGAGTCGAATGGATATAGAAAATTTTCATATGACTACTACAACTAATTTGGACCTGAGGGACAATTGATTGAATGATTTTGATTTCGTGATGTATTGATAAAACTACTCTGAGAGACAGGGACTATACATTGGAAAAAATGTTTTCACGTCAATTGCTTGAAGCTGCACAAGACGAACTATCATTTCGGACTGTTGTCAGAGATATACACACCAAAAGTCCACTTTCACAAATTGTTCTCCTAAACCCAAATGCATGGAGCTACAATGGATGTAGCATGCATGATATGGAACCAGTTGCCAAGATTATTATGTACCCCGCTGTCAAGCTATTATTCTCTGCAAACATCAAAGACATGGAACTTGAAACCAGGTGATTGCTTCTCTACTCTAGCTGGCCTTTTCTTCTGTCTTTTCATACCATCTGCATGTAAATATAGGCTATCTTCCTTCCTATCTCTGCCTTTGTAAACTTGTGAACCTTACAAGATACTTACTCTCATGTGCGCCAACTAGGTTTCAAGAACTGTACTATAAGTAGTTGCCATATTGAAAAATAAGTTGGCATGAATACTAAATTATTGACATCCTGAGATGATTTTGGAAAAAAGGCAGCATTGTCGAAAGTTTTAGATAGTATGATGGTTGCAACCGATTCGAAAAGAAATCATTTTTGAATACTCCCCAAGATTTTTCCATGTTGCACATAAAACGCCAAGTGGAGCCTTAAGAAGCTGGGCTTGGTATTTTACATTAGAAATCCAACTAAAGGTTATCTAAGATAAATTGTAGGACTTACTGAAAATAGGACAAATATCATATGCCACATGTTCCTGTGGTCACTTTTTCTCTTCTTTCAGTTCATGTACTTCTTACCAATGACTCCTTTCCCCATCCATTCCAAACGCTCCTTCTCTGAGATCAAACTTTTTGCAGGAAAGTAGAAGAATGGGTGACCAAGAATCAAGCAGATGAAGTTTTCATGTTGCCATCTCAAGTGACTGAACTAATTACAAATTTGGAGATGTCAAATGATATGTTGCCACCATCACATATGCTGTTGCAAGGTTTCTATATGTCATCCTTGAAGAGATAGAGGGTAGGTCGTTTCAATCTCACTCGAAAATCCTTGTGTTCATTTACTTGAAATTATCGAGGAGCAACATTCTTCATATGTACAGTACATGTTCAACCGTGTTTACAAGCATCCTGAAATGGTGATATCAGCGCAGAAGTATATATTACACAATATTGCTAATTGTTACTGGCTATGATAGAAATATATTCTGTGCCGAATTGTGACATTAATTTTTCAATTTCAATGATGATGAATGTAATGATTAAATTATAATGGTTAGAAATAGCTTATGTCAAGATTGAACAGTTGACACCATTTCTAATTCCAATGAGAACTATATGTTGTTCTGATTACTGTAGATTCTCTCAAGCAGTGATGATCCCGATCGAGTTTAAGCAGTTTGAAAGCAAATACATAGAAGCAAGTATTTCTCACTCATCTAGCTTGTGAAGGTTTGAGTTTCAAGATTTTTTCTTGGAGTTTTTAGCCGTCATAGTTCAAACTCCATGATAAATTGCTAAATTTGATCTGTGGTAGTTCAAAATTTCATGAATAATTCATGGAATTAGAACTCTAACAAAATTTCACACTTAATTGTGAAAGTTTGAACTCCACAAATCGTTCCTGAAGTTTGAATAGAAAAAGTTCTGAATTCCACGAATCGTTCATGGAATTTGAACAGTAAATTTTCACCTAAATTGTGAAAATTGAACTACTTGAATTGTTCCTCAAGTTTGAACTCCATAAATCATTCATGAATTTTACAATTCCAACAAATTTTTACTCTTCAATTGTGAAAGTTTTAGCTCCATGAATCATTCATGGAGTTTGAACTAACAAAAGATTGAACTCCATGAACCGTTCATGGAGTTTGAAATTTATTTCGACGAGCTACATCAATCACTGGTTCACACCATATGCATTATAAATATTGTTATTATGTCACTACTTTCAAATTTCTAAAAATTGCAGTGATATATCAGGTTGGGATAAAATGGGAAATTTAAACATTTACTTGGGTGATTTTCACAGATAGGATACTTTTGTGCCATTTTTTGACCTAGTCTAAATAAGTTTAGCAAAAATAGCTTGTGAGTCGGAACTTGGCCGCAAGTTCCAACGGATTCCAAAAGTTCGAATGGATAGACAAAGACTTGTCTTGCCACAAATCTTGGCAGATTACCAAGATTTAAGTGCAAATTATGTTGAAACTTTGGAATAAATTGTTCACAAGTCTTGTTGGATTATCAATAATTTTTGATGGATAGACAAAGGTTGTCTTGTCATGAGTTCTGGCGGAGTACCAGTGCTTTAGTATAAGTTGTGTCACAACTTTAATAAATTGTTCACAAGCCTTGTTGGATCACCATGAATTTCTGATGGATGATCGAAACTTTGCTTTTCACGAGTCTTGGTGGTTCATCAGAACTCCAATACCGATTGTATCACAACTTTGGCATGAATTATTCACAAATCCTGACATGTTGTCTGGACTTGTACAAATATTGTGGTGGTGGTGGTGGTAGTACTGGTGTTGTCGAGCAGAAAAAGTTTACTCACACCCGATGGTTAAGTGACATAATTAAGGTGTGGATATACATTTAACTATGGTTAAGTCATATAGCAATATATGTAACACGTATCATGCATTCGTTAATTTGTGTAGCTTGGTACTAAAGTTTTTTCCTTATCAAAAAAAAAACTAAAGTTTTTTCCATTGTATAGCAATGGAGACAGCTTGCTATTATTTGATTCTTTCAGCAAAGTTTTTGTTCCAGAGATAAGACACCACCTTTTTTCACGAAGTCAAATATATCTACAGTAGATTTTATTCTGCCTTTTCAATGAGAGGTCAAAGCCGAAAGTTATGGTTTATCGAAGTGGGAATATCACACGCATTTGCTATCATTAAGCTCCAAAGATTACACTATGGAATTGACTGTTTAAAGGGTAACCCTTCACTCTAAGCACAAAAAGAAACACAAAGTATATTTGGTAAGAAAGGAAATATTTTCTTTGGAAAATAAGTGATATTTTTTATTTGTTGAGATAGATTCAGGATTTGAATTCTAATGGTTCAATCTTTAAGGTTCTTAGCATTGAACCAGTTATATTTTTTAAATTATGGATTCAGATCTACTATGTTATACTTTCAATAAAATTTTACACATAAATTTATGTTTCGTATCGAGAGTATTGAGTTTAGATGAATTCGGTTCATCAACGCTGCATCCGCCACTGGGGATGGGTTGAGGTGTTGTAGTGGAAAGGAGATAATTCCATGTCACTTTGAAACTTATTTTTTCTACTCCTATCAAGGATGTGATTTTCTTGATTTGTAAAGAACTTATTTTCATAGAGAAAATAACAACATATCCAGTGAAATCTCACAAAGCGGATTTCATAAAGTGGGATTTGAGGAGGATAGAGTGTACATAGACTTAGCCTTGCTTTGGGAGGTAGAGAAAATATTTTGACCAACCAAACATGAAAAATTGAAACACAAACACACTCATAAAAATAATAAAGGGAACTTAAATCCTGCTAAACACTAGTTCAATCAGGGAAGGATGATTATTGATGCCAATTTGAAGAGTGGGAATGCACTGCTCGGTTGGATTAGTAAAAATTCTCTCATCCTTCACTCATTGAATGGTGTGAGCCCTCTCCACTTTTGAATATGGTTAAATGCAATTGCATGTAAATACTTAATCTCATATCAACAAGGTACGGCGTGCAGAGACAAATGACAACAAGTTCATCCGAACCTTCAACTTTCGATAAGAAGCATAAGTATATATATGTACTGATTGTACGAAGAGTTGCCGATCTAATTTTCTTTAAGTATCAGAGAATTTGTACTGTTTCTTTTTGGCCTTTGACCCCATGAGAAATATATGTAGTACAAAAGGATCGACAAATTCTAGAGGTGTTCTAGTCCTCGTTGAAATTCTGTCTCCTTGATATGTCATAAAACACATGGCTGTGTCCTTATGTTCTCAAGATACTAGGAACATATTCCCCTTTGCAATAATAGCATAATGACAATACATGCATGCATGCGATGAATAGATATAATTAAATTACTAATATTTTTTTTTTAAAAAGAACCAAATATCATGAGGAAAAATTAGATTTAAAAGTAGAATCAAAGAATCAGATTTGTATTCTCACATTGGGTATAAATAGTAGTATTATGGAAATGGAGCTCCATATATATAGCTCATTAAATTGAGTGAATTAGCATTATAGCATGAAGAAATGAGAAAAGAAGAGAAGTCTTACATGAAGGTAAGGGCCTTTTTGATAGCCAAGGATGACTTGCCTGCTTCATTCTTGAGGCTTGTGATCGTGAATGTGCCATATAAATACAAGCATTCATGTTTGATAGACAGGCAGTCTCCTTGGCTACTCTAATGGGTTCCTCTCTTTCATGCTAGACTCTTCTCTTCTTCTTTAGTAGTTAGATAGCCCCTTTAAGTTGTACATAACGATTAGATAGACACCTTAACTTTATCAATGACTAGATAGACATATTTACTTGAGACAAGTGTGTCTTGTGGACACACAGATCCTGCATAATTAAAAGGTCTGCTAGATCTGGATGTTCACAAGACACACATGTATCAAGTAGAGGTATCTGTCTTGTTGTTGGCAAAACTAAGATATCTATTTGGTTGTTGTGGACAACTTAAAGGGGCCATCTATGTATTTCCTTTTTTTTATTACATAGGGGTAGGGGTAAGGGAAATGGAGGAGATTACAATGTGGGGATTCGAACCCTCATCAACAAGATGAAAATTCAGGTAGTCAATCAACTGAGCTATTAGATTTCGTCTTTTGTATCAGCTTAATTAAATTTTCCTGAAATTGCTTCAAGTATTTATCTTCGGCCTTTTAGCAACTACTCCATGTTGTAAAGGACACAAAGAGTATGGTAGTAATGAAAGAAATTGAAGGCCAAATATTGTCTTGTAATAGGTTGTCCTTGTTAGAATAAATCAATTAAAGCTCAAGGATTATTGTTTTCATGTCTGACCCATTAGAGGATCTAATCTCCTAAACCTTCTACTTGAATTCTATTATTCACTGAACCCATCAGATTCACCTAATATTCCCTTTTTGGTTATCCATTTGACAACCCTTTAATTTCTTCATTTGTGGTCTTGTTTTTCTGTCTTTTTGGGAGAAAAAATCCATCTACCGCATAGTTTTAACTTGATGATATTTTTAGCTTTTCTGATCATGTCGTTTAATATTTCAAACTTTATTTGAATCTTGTTTCTCTCTCTATCTTTCATCTCCTCTATCCTCTCTCCCCTATCCTCTATCCCCAACGGTCAAATTCCATCCCCTCCCGGCCGACGGTACCCCACCCCGATGGTAATCCATCTGACCGACGATTAGGTAATGCCGCCGGACTACTACAAGACCAGGTAACGCCAGTGACTTTTTCAGCCAGATTTTCTTTTCTTCTCTCCTCTTTTCTTATTTTTCTTCTCTTCTTCTATTTTTCTCTTTTCTTTCTCTGCTTCTGGTGCTCCACCGGCGGTCAGAACTTGCTGCTCCAACACCGGCGACTCTTATCGGCATCATTTTTCGGCCAGTCATCTCTTATCTTTTCCTCTATTTTTTTCCTTTTCTTTCCCCTCTTTTCTCTTCTCTTCGTCTTTTCGTTCAGGTCTCTGCAGATACTTGAGTTTCCGGACAACTTGCGGTGGCGGACAGTAAATTCTGGCAGTGAACAGTAACTCCCAGCGTTGAATAGTGACTTTCAACGGCAAACAAGTTCTGTTCAACTGGAGTTGGTACCTCCGATTGCTCGTATCTATTCTTTGTCCTTATCCCTGTATTTATTTTGACGCTTAACTGTATTGCTTCTTGCCTTTACTTTCTTGCATTTACTCTTCCTGCCTTTAGTTATATCATTCTTGGCGTTCCTATTTTAGGTGTAAACATTTGATTAGTCTATTAGTTTATATCTACTTTACTGGCTTTGGTGATTGATGGTAGACTAGGGTCATGTTCTCGGTCGGGGACGGGGGCGAGGGTTGTGGGGTAAGTGGGGTAAGGGAGATGCTAGGTTGAGAATATGTTCTTGGAACATTGAGACTTTAACAGGGAAGTCCATAGAGCTAGTTAAGATTCTTAATAAGAGGAGGACTAATATAGCCTGTGTCCAGGAGACCAAATGAGTAGGACCTAAGGCTAAGGATGTGGGCGGGTATAAGTTATGGTTCTCGAGTAGGTCGATGTATAGGAATATGGTAGGAATTTTGGTAGACAGCGAGCTAAGGGATTAGGTGGTAAAGGTTAGGAGGGTCAATGACAAGATGCTGACGATTAAGTTGGTAGTTGGAGGGTTTACTATGAACATTATTAGTGCTTACACGCCGCAGGCGGGCTTGGATGAGGAGGAGAAAATGCACTTTTGGGAGGATTTGGACGAGGTGGTGGGAGGTATACCATCCACAGAGAAGTTATTTGTAGAAGGGGATTTCAATAGACATATCGGGTCACTTCCGAGGGGTTATGACGACGTGCATGGAGGCTTTGGCCTCGAGGACAGAAAGGGGGGAGACGTCTCACTTTTGGAGTTCACTAAAGCTTTTGGGATGGTGATAGCCAATTCGAGGTTCATGAATAAGGAGAAGCACTTGGTGACTTTCCGTAGTTTGGTAGCTAAGACTCAGATAGACTTTTTGCTCCTTAGGAAGGTTGACAACGGTCTTTGTAAAGACTGCAAGGTTATTCCGAGTGAGTATCTTACAACCCGACATAAGCTTTTGGTGATAGATTTGTAGAACAAGATGAATAAGAAGATGAGGGTTGTAGATGACAATCTAAGAATCAAATGGGGGAGTTTGACCATGACTAGTGCAAATGAGATGGGGGAGAGGTTGATGTCCAGTCGGGCTTGGGGGAGTAGTGGGGATGCGACCAGTATGTGGGACAGGACATCCAGTTGCATTCAGGAGGTAGCTAGAGAAATGCTAGGGGTCTCGTGGGGTAGCCGTGGTGGGCATCGAGGGGACTGGTGGTGGAATGGTAAAGTTCAAGAGAAAGTGAAAACAAAGAAAGTGGCGTATGCGAAATTAGTTGAAAGCAAGGATGAGGTAGAGAAGTGGACGAATATGAAATTATATAAGATGGCGAGGAAGGAGGCAAAAATAGCGGTTATGGCAGCGAAAATGATGACTTTTGAACACTTGTATGTGAAATTAGAGGGAAAAAACCGGGATAAGAAGTTGTACAGACTAGCCAAGGCAAGGGTGAGGAGGACCCGTGGCTTGGATCATGTGAGGTGCATCAAGGATGAGGACGACAAATGATTGGTGGATGACGCACATATTAGACGGAGATGACAGTCTTACTTCCATAAATTCTTGAACGAAGAAGGAGATAAAGACATTGTGCTAGGAGATCTGGAGCAATTCGGAAGGTACCAGGATTTTGGATATTGTAGAAGTATTAAGGTTGAGGAGGTTAAAGGTGTTGTTCGCAGGATGCGCAGGAGACGAGCGACCGGGCCTGATGAAATCCTAGTTGAATTTTGGAAGAGCGCAGCAGGTAAGGTTTTGGAGTGGCTGACTGACTTGTTTAATGACATTTTTAAGAAGGCAAGAATGCCCAAATAATGGAGGTGGAGTACAATGATTCCTTTGTACAAGAACAAAGGTGACATCCAGAGTTGCAACAACTATAGGGGTATCAAGCTGCTAAGCCACACTATGAAAGTTTGGGAAAGGGTCGTGGAGATGAGGGTGTGAAGAGGCGTTTCTATTTCAGAGAACCAGTTTGGATTCATGCCGGGGCATTCAACTACATAAGCCATTCATCTTATTAGGAGGTTGGTGGAGCAGTATAGGGAGAGGAAGATAGACTTACATATGGTTTTCATCTACCTAGAGAAGACATACGACAAAGTCCCTAGAAAGGTTCTATGGAGATGTTTGGAGGTTAGAGATTTACCCGTGGCGTACACTAGGGTGATTAAGGATATGCATGATGGAGCCAAGACCAGGATACGAACAATAGGATGAGACTCGGAGCAATTTTCAGTGATGATGGGGATGCATCAGGGATCAACTCTTAGCCCATTCTTATTTGCCTTGGTGATGGATGAATTTGCGTGACAAATTCAGGGGGGGTGCCATGGTGTATGTTATTCGCAGATGACATAGTCCTGATTGATGAGACTCGCAGTGGAGTGAACGTTTAGCTGGAGGTTTGGAGACAAACTCTGGAGTCTAAAGCGTTCAGGCTGAGTAGGACTAAGACATAATACTTGGAGTGCAAGTTCACTAACATGAGTGACTATGAGGCAGACATGGAGGTGAGGCTTGGTACTCAGGTTATTCCAAAGAAAGGAAGCTTCAAGTATCTTGGGTCTATTATCCAAGGAAATGGAGAAATTGATGACGATGTCACACATCGTATTGGTGTAGGGTGGATGAAATAGAGGCTCGCATCTGGAGTCTTGTGCGATAAAAAAGTGGCACCAAAACTTAAAGGCAAGTTTTATAGGGTGGTGGTTAGACCGACTATATTGTATGTGGCGGAGTGTTGGCCAGTCAAGACTTCACACATCCAAAAGATGAAAGTTGCGGAGATGAGGATGCTAAGATGGATGTGTGGGCATACAAGGAGGGATATTATTAGAAATAATAATATCCGGGACAGATTGAGAGTGGCATCGGTGGAGGATAAGATGCGGGAAGCGAGGTTGAGATGGTTCAGGCATATGCAAAGGAGAGGCACAAATGCCCCAGTGCGGAGGTGTGATGGACGGGTTCATGAGGAGTAGAGGTAGGCCGAAGAAGTATTTGGGAGATGTGATTAGATGGGATATGACGTAGGTGCAACTTAATGAGGACATAACCTTAGATAGGGGGTTATGGAGGACACAAATTAGGGTAGAAGGGTAGTAGGTAGCTAAGCGTAGTCCTACTTACGCTTATATACTGATATTTGTAGTGTTATTATTGTAGCCCTGCTTAGCCTATTATACTAGTAGGCGCAATATTATTTTATAGTCCCCTATCATTTGATTTCTGTTGTTATATGTTCTTTCGTGTACTTTGTTTATCTTATTTACATGCGTTAGTTACTGCTTCTTTTTTCAGAATGCTTTATCATGACTTATTCGCTTTGTTACCATCATTTTCATACTGCTTTAAATTTCTTGTCCGGTTCTGATCGTTCTCTTGCTTTGCTTGTGCTTATGATTTGTCTTGAGCCGAGGGTCTTTCGGAAACAACATCTCTACTTACTAAGATAGAGGTAAGGTCCGCGTACACTCTATCCTCTCCATACCCCATGTTGTGGAACTTCACTGGGTATATTGTTGTTGTATTATGTCTAAAAGCAATATATCTTGTTCTAGTTGAACTAATATTTGCTTTTCATGATAATCCTAAATTGTAAGCTAAGTCACTTTGAATGAGCACTCCGCATTATTAGTTAAAAGACTTGGGTGGAAGAAGAAAAAACCAAAAGCAATAGCCGATATGGTACGGTTGGCCTAGTCAACCTATATTCTCGTGCTTTGTTTAATTAAAAATGGAATTTAACTTTTATACACGGTCAATCAAGTCAACTAAAAAATAATAATAGGTATTAGTTCATAAAAAGTGTAGAATTCATAACGTGAAAAAGGAAAAAGGACATTATAAAATATAAAAATTATTTATAGTATCACTTTATGTCAGTTAAATCCTCGAAAAAATCCAAGATAGCATGATAGCTACAAGATACTCGATCTTGTCTCCCATGAATATAATCATTTGATTAAGAATTTTTTTTTAAAAAAGACAACCCCGTGTACTAAAATTCGAAAAAGACCGGACTACAAGAGTCTATTATATACAGCCTTATTCTGCATTTTCGCAAGAGACTGTTTCTACAGCTTGAACCCGTAACCTCTTGATCATATAACAATAACTTTACTAGTTACGCATTGGCTCCTCTACTTGATTAAAAAAGATATATATTTTCAAAATTTATTAGTTATATTTGTTTTCTCCATAGAATTGGACCTAGTAACGTCGATCTACTTTCTAGAGGCTAAAAGAATATCTAAGCTACCTACTAAGAGGAGTCATGAGCAACCATCTGGATTGCGGGTCCCACGAAATGCATATTCTTCCGCTTCAACGTATGTGACACACTTTTCTTTTTTCATGACACTTCTAACTTTGGAAACAATCGACTTTATACTTTTCATTTTACCCTTAATGAAAGACTTTTACAACCATACAAAGATCATGTCATATTTAAGGCAAGGCCTCAAGTTTCAAAAGGTTTATAACCACACAAATTCTTTTATATGTTTTTTTTCCGGATATATAATTTGAAAATCACAGCTGAATAATGAGACCGGATCGATTCATCATCACTTGTAAAGTGCAACTTCTGCTTCACTAGGTAAAAAGTTGTACTAACTCATATTTATACCTAGCTAAAACTCTACCAACTCCATCTAGTTATCATTGAACACTATATATACTCATACAGTTTATCTCAATTTCATCATTACTAGCCAACATTCCCTAAGTAGGTCTAACAAATGGAATGTGTAAACAAGTAGGACGTATAAGTAACTAGGACAGGTAAGCACATCAGATGTCTAAGCAAGTAGGTAAAACTCATAGGTGAAGCTCGTAGGTCGTCTACCTTTGTCCGACGTCTCATTCATTTGTGAATCTCATACCTTAACTAGACTTAACATTTGCATACACTTGTACTCCCAAACAACAACTATATCCTTATTCCTCCATATTCAAGTAAACTCATCGATTTCAACTTACACACATTGAAAGTACGGGGCGTTACAATTTTATACAAAATTTATTTAAAATTATATATAATTTATCAAAATAACATCAAATATACAATTTACATAGAGATTTTATACATATATGTTTTCAGAAACCTGTCATGAACTATATACAAAATTTATACATAATTCATGCATGAAATTATGCAGAATTTATATAGATACCTTACATGAACTTTATACATAATTTTTATAGTTATATACATATTTTATTTTGGTAAATAAGGATCTTATTAACCAAAGTAAGCGTTATGTACAGAGTTCTCAAGAAAAAGAAATCTGGCGCATGAACATAGTCCCATGGTCCAGGTCAAAATATACAAAACTATCTAAGTACAATTCCTACCATAACTGCATAGCTACACAGGGAAGTAATCCAATTTTCCCAGTCTATCCGCAAGCTTGGGATGCATATTTCCTCTCACCATCATCTCTTGTATTATCTACCGTATGAGGACCTGAGGTGCTCGTTGTTTCCTTTAAAAGACCCTGTTGTTTCTCTTTTGCCAAACGTAATACATACTGCCTGCAACAACCATTCTCATCACTTACGATTGTGCAGTTTTCCCATTCACATGTGTTATCATCCATGTCACTTCCCTTGACCATTTCATCGCACATCTACTGTATCCAAGCCATCTTAGCAGTTCCACCCGTACAGCAGTAGAATATGAGCACTTGGAAGACCAAATGTTCTACTGAGTGCTTGATCATTTATATTCCATTTCATCGGCCTATCTCTTGTATACAACCTCTTGTTTAAAGCCAAATATAGTATAAAAATATATTTGGGGGAGTCATGATTGTTGCAAGTTAGCCTTCTCCATGGGACCTTAGGGTATGTTCGTCTTAACGGTAGATACACCTTCTTAATGGAGAAATCACTATAAATTCTGAATTGCACCTCATCAATCCCAGCCTTCCCCAATGTCTTTGCTACTTTGAATATCTTCTGTAACAACCAAGATGCCTATTTTGGGATAATACACATGCATCCACTTAACCCATAATTTGTCTTCTTTATTGTACAAATTCCACAGTAGCTTACACACTGCAGCCTTGTTCCAGGTTTGAGCATGAAGAATGTTTAAGCCTCCTGCTACTTTAGGCAGACAGAGTTGTGTCCCAAGCTATTAATGCTTTCTTTGATGCTGCTTTGTCTCCAGTCCATAGGAATGTTCTACAAATGGTCTCCATAGCTTTCAACACCTTCTCTGGTAAGATGAAAATTAGAGCCCAGAATGTTTGAATAGCAAACAACACAGTTTTTACAAGCTGCAGTCTACCTGCATATGACAGTAACTTTGGAGTCGACTGCATGAATTTTCCCATCATCTTATCAATCAATGGAATGCATTGGATGACAGAAAAGCTTTTTGTACTGAGAGGCACACCCAAGTATCTGAAGGGGAAAACACCTTTTGAGAATCCCAATTTCCCTGACACTGCTTGTTGAGTACCAGCATCAACCCCACCAAAATATATAGAGCTTTTCCCAGTATTTGCTATCAGCCCAGAGTCTTTGGAAAATCTTTGAAATCCATCGAACACTTTATAAATGGATACCTCATCACCCCTACAGAACAGTAATATATCATCTGCAAACCGCAACTGTATTATGTTTAGCTTAGCACACTTTGGATGATGATTGAAGTCAGGAGTGCCCAGTAGTTTTAACACTCTATTAAGATACTCCATACAATTCACAAATAGATATGGGTATAAAGGATCCCCCTGTCTGAGTCCTTTTTGAGCTGGAAAAGCCTTTGTGGTCTTACCATTTAATACAATAGCATAGGATACAGTCTTGACATATACTGTGATCCATTTGACAAATCTATCAGGAAAATTCAGGCTATTGAGCATTTGTTCTAGGAATGGCCACTCCACAGAGTCAAAGGCTTTCTGCATATCAATCTTCAGCATACATCTAGGGAAACGGCTTTCCTACTATACCCTTTAACTAGTTCATGGATTGAGATGATATTATCACCAACCAACCTACGAGGGACAAAGGCAGTCTGGTTGTTTTCCACAATCTTCTCCATCACACCTCTAAGTCTCATAGTTATAATCTTAGAGATGATTTTATAAATCACTGTACAACAAGAGATAGGTCTATACTCCTTCACATAAATTGGATTTTTAACCTTTGGAATCAGGGTAACACTTGTGCAATTTACATCAGAAGGCATGATATGACCATTAAAGAACAGTAAAATTGCACTTATGATATCCTTACCAACAACAATCCAAGCTTTTTTGAAGAAGTATGCATTGAAGCCATCATGTCCTGGTGCCTTGCCAACATTAATCTCATTTAAAGCTTGTCTAACTTCCTCTCCAGTGATGGGTCTGATGAGCATATTTGATCATTCCTATCAAGGATCTGACCCATTCTTATAACACCTGGTTCAATAGCTGGTAAGGAAGAATCTTTGGAGCCCAGTTAGGATCCATAGAATGAGCATATATTCTATTCAATCTCCCTATCAGAGTACAGTAATCTACCAGTATCATCTTTAAGACAACTAATCTTGTTTTGTGCATTTCTACTCTTCATACTAGCAAAGAAGTACCTTGAGTTGGAATCACCAAGTTTGAGACATTGCACTCTTGACTTCTTCTTCCACACACACTCTCCTCTATAGTTGTCCACTTCTCTAGTTCCTGTCTTATCATCTTCTTCTCTGGGACTAATTCTGGATGCTTCCCATTAGCAGTCAGCTCTTGTATATCCAGTAACCTTTGTCTAGTTGCATGTATTTTCTCCACTATCCCCTGAAACTCTTCTTTCCTCAGCAGCTTCAAACCATTCTTCACTTTCATTAGTTGTTTCCAAACCTTTGCAAGATTAGGTGTGACTAGTTGCCTACTCCAGCAGCTTCTCACAGTACTAAGGAACCCCTCATGCTCATCCATATAATTATAGAACTTAAAAAGGACAATGTTGAACCTGCCTAGGATCTGTCAAATAGAGACTTAATGGAGAGTGATCCGAAAACAAGGGTGCCATAGCATTGACACTTGTGATAGGCACAATTAGAATCCATGTTGAGTTAACAAGAACTCTATCAATCTTACTATAAATGGTCTCATTGCTCCATGTATACTCCCTACTAGTAATCTGGAGTTCATTCAGCCCTACATCTTCGATGAAGTGCCTGAAATCCCTTACTTCACATTCCTGTACCTCTGCCCCATTAATCCTATCATCACCTTCATTAATTGCATTATAGTCTCCCATAAGTATCGAAGGGTCGTGAATACCATTGTTCAATCTCTCCAAGTCCTTCCACATCAGTTTTCTATCATTAACAATATGCATCCCATATATGGTAGTAAAAAGGAATTGATGGCACCCACTAGTAACATGACAATGTATGAACAGTTCTTTAGTCTCCAAAACCCATAACAACATGTTTAGCATTCCACAATAGCCATATTCTCCCCTGATCAGTTGCAATATAATTAGCAGTCCACTCCCATCCTTGAAACACTTTTCTTACTATTTTTTGTGCAAATTTTCTATGTACTCTTTGTTCAATAATAATAGCTATAATATTGACCTTATGTTCCCTCAAAAACTTTATCATCTCTCTATGCTTACTCAACTTTTTGAAACCCTCACATTCCATGTAATTAGCTGTTGGAAATTTGCCTTTGGTGGGGAGGTGCGTCCACCCGTATTTAATGACTTAAACACTAGGGTTCCGTATGTTGGAGGCTTTGTCTCTTCACACGTGCATAATATACTAAGTGAGTAGATGACCGTAGGGCCAAGAATCGTCAAATTTCATTGAGAAATAAAAGAGATATTGGTCCACGAAGTAAGGTGTTTGAGGCATGGAAATATGGTGTGGGACAAATCTACCACATCGGTGGGAAAATGAAGAATTGTTCTCTTTATAAGTCTCAAAATTGGCTAAGGGTTTGGGACCCCAAGGGGTAACCCATGTGTTTGAAGGAGGGAGGACCTAGATGTGCTTGGGTTCAAGGCTAAGTCCAAGGGGTAACCCATGTGTTTGAAGGAGTGAGGACCTAGATGTGCTTGGGTTCAAGGCTAAGTCCACACGCGCGCCGCTGCCGCCCTCCCGTCCCATCCGGTCACGGGTCGTGGGCCTTGGGCTTCTTCTGACATTATCTCTTTGGACCCCAAATTGCTTAATATTTACAGTTTGGTCCCTGGAGTTTCTGGAAAGCTGAAATTGGGAACGACGGAAGGCAGAAAGTTTCTGCCTGCCGTTGGAGTTGATTTTTGGAGCGTTAAAACTCCATTAATCTGCACCCTAACTCCTCCCTAACAACTCCTTTATGTTGCACATTAAATCAACCATTACTTGGCTGATTAACTCCCTCACTAATGGCCATAAACTGCCATTACTTGGCAGTTCAGGAGTCCCTCCCCTTATGCTATATATTGGAGCCTTTTGGTTCAATTGCAGAGACTACAATATATATACACAGAGACAAACAGAAAGAGAACAACCGAAATTCTGTCAAAAAACGTGAGCAACAGAAACGTGTGGACAAATAGAAAACTCTTCCTTCCTTTTCCATTCTTCAGCAAGTCATTTCGTGTTTGTTTTCTTCGTCAGAATCAACCTATTTGCTTTGTAGTGTTGATTAGTTGCTGTTTTATCTTGGGAGACTATTGCCCGTTAACGTAAAAGCATATATACGGGGCAATCTTGTCTTAAAGACAAAGAGCCATCTCTCGACTCAGCCACAATTGTAACAATCCAGATTTAGTGTTTCTTGATTTCATGTTATCAAGATTCAAGACTCAACAAACTTGCGGCAGTTCTGAACATTGGCTTGTTTGTTTATCCTTTCGAACACTTGTAATATTTATTTACTTCCCGTACTGCTTTACATATCCAACATTAGCATCATTGAGAAACATTAGGGGTTTTTGGCTCCAAGCCTTGTACAGGATCACTTGTACTACCGCACTCTACAACAGTAGTAGTTTGCCCAGTACTATTCTCATTGCCTCCAAGTACATGTCCCTCACCGCGCACTGCATTAATAGTAGTTACCACTTCTGGAAACATACTCCCTCTAGCAGCAGCTCCTTTCTTGATAGTTTGCCAATCAGTTCCATTTGGAGGTGGGATGACACTAGTGATCACTTTAGGATTTGCCACCACCTCACCTATTGAGTCTTTGGATTTCCACTCCTGCTTATTCCTCTGATATTGAGTCTTAGGAGCAGCTTCCTTAGGCTTTTGGTTAGCCTCCTTAGGTTTTGGTACAACCTCCATACCTTTTACTTTGGCCCCAGCCCTGTATCATCTGTTCTGTTTTGTGGTTCTCTTGCCCCATTTTTAGCATCTTGCACAGGCCCTTTCATTCTATCTCTGGAGCAGTCATGTCCCAGTTGACAGCATGATCCACAATAAAGTGACTTGATCAAACACTTTCCCCTTAGGATCCTGCACCTTGACAATCCCTTTCAGTGGCCATGTGATATTCATCTCAATTAGCTACATTAATACTCCTCTTATTGATTCATCTCATCTTACTTTAAACCGTCCATTTGACACCCCTAGACGTGATTGACATCAGACCTAGCTAACCAGCCAAGTGAATCATGCATACGTTTAAGTTAAAGAGACAAGCAGTAATATTGAAAAAGAATACCTGTAATTCATTGAGCAATTTATTAAGGTGGTTTGAGGATAAATGCATCCCAAAATAATAATATCTCTAAAAAAAGAATTTAATTTATATATATTGATCGTGTATAGAGTTATTAACTTTTAGTAACTTACAGATAACTATGTGTAACTAGCCTATAAAAAGTAGAATTAATAATCTGAAGAGCAAGACAGTTTTACTTGCCACAACAGGTAAAGTACACTCGAGTAAAAGTTTTGTTTGAGAAAATAAGCTCTTTAAAAATTTATTTACTAATTTTGTTAGCTCCTTTAGAAGCTCATTTATGGTCCAACTTTAATATGGTTAAGAAACATATTATCGTTTTAGTTGAACTAATATTTGCTTTCGTAATCGTAAAGCAAGCTGTTTAATTGGAGTTCGTTAATTCTTTTACATTAATTAATGAGTTGAATTTCAACTCTTTTTACGCAAAAAGAGGATAAAAGAAAAAGTAAAGCTTCATGAAAATTTCTACGTTCGTGTGTTTTCTATTTAGAGGTAGATAGAAACTCAAAATATGGCACACAAAAGTTATTAACTCATCAGTTAGATAAGGAGTCGTAATGATTATCTGGAGGCATTAAAAATTTTAAACTCTCAGTTAAAAATTTAAAAAAAATTCGCAACGCATAGTTTGGATTTGCAAAACTATGCCTGAAGGCAGAGTTTCAAACTCTACCTTAAGGTTGAGTTTGCCTGCACACTATGTCTTATCCGGCAGAGTTTGCCTTAAGGTAGCAAACTCTACCTTAAGACAGACAAAATTTGCAAACGCTACCTTAAGACAGACAAAATTTGCAAACGCTACCTTAAGACAGAGTTGCAAATCCAAACTCTACTTTGCATTTTTTTTTATATTTTTGACTAAGCAAGGATTCGACCTGAAAACTCGGGGTATTTTTAAGCGAATGACAAAAATTAAATATTTCAAATTTGAGGGGGGGAAATTAAAGACCAGTGCCTTTGGAGGGAAATCCGCGCAAAAAAATGAAAATTTGATCAGATTTAAAATAGGACTCTACAATACTAGTCCAATTCATCTTCAAAGTTTAAACCCCAAGGTCCATTAGGATTTTTTGGAGATTACTCTACACTAAATCTTAGCTGACGCCTATATAAAAAGGTACATATGTTAGGGTTTGCCTTCAATTTCCTATATTATTTGGATTCTACCATAATTGTGTTTTACTTCCAAAAGGTTTTTTGGTACAAAAGATTTCCTTGGTGCAAAAGATCTCTTCTATATTTGATTTATCCTTTTTTGGAGGAAAAAAAATTTGAACTTCCATAAATAGAAGATCATTTCTTCTCATAAATAACACAGAAAAATATCCACATTGTAGTTGTTTAAAGAGTTTGTGGGGGTGTGGGGGGGGGGATTTTCTCTCAATAGTTTTTATATCTTTTTAATTAGTTTTCTCATATATAGGCCAATTGGTCAAATCATATCAAAGTATTATGCATCTTTAATATACTTTTCTTTATTGTCTGATTTATCATTTTTCAAGATTTGTAATTATTAGCTTCCGCATGTTGCTCTGTTTATTTTGATCCCAACAACATATTCCCTTGAAATACTACTAGAAACAAAGGTTTTTTTCCAACGATAATCAGTGGAAAATTCGTGATACAAAATATGATTTTCTCACCTTATTCCCGCTGAACCAACATACTGAAAAAACGCACGGTGGAAAACAGGCTTCAATTGAAACGCAGGGAAATTTCCTAAATTTTTCTGTGAAAAAACTACTATTTTTTCTTTTTCTCACTGATTCAATCAAAAAATTTGCGAGAATAACCACTGAACATTTTTCAGTGGAAATTTAATTTATCCATAGAATTGGAAATTTGAGTAAAAATTGATTTGGGTATCAATTTTTGAGATTGGATTTCGATGACTTTTGAGATCGATTATCCCATAAAACTTTTGAGATATTCACAAAGAGATCAAGACATCAAATATTGTATTTCTTAAAGTCTGTCTGGCGATCAAAATATATCGTAAGGAGGTCCAAATCGTCCTACATTCAAGAAATACACTATTAATGACTCTCGAATCACAAAGAATATTTAAGAGCGAAGAATCAAAAGAATACGTAAAATTGTACTCACAATTTTAATAAATAAATTTTATTTATTTATTTATTTTGTGATTGCAATTTATTTTCTGTATCTTCAGAAAATTTGTTGCAAACACCAATTCCATCTAGTTAGTCATTGAACACTATAAATACTCGTGAGCTCCATCTGAAATATTTCATCATACCTAACCAGCCTTACATTATTAAAATTTCTTCTATAACAGGTCCTTATTTAGAACTTCACTCATCATGGCTAAAATGTTATTGAGCTTCTTTATGGTAGTATCTCTCCTTGATTTTTCACCAATGGTATGTTTATCTAGCAAGGCTACTAATTATGGTTCCTTTTATCCACAATTTTACGACCGGTCATGCCCAAAAGCAAAAGAAATTGTAAAGTCTGTTGTTGCTAAGGCCGTAGCTAGAGAAGCACGAATGGTTGCCTCTTTGCTGAGGCTTCATTTCCACGATTGCTTTGTCAAGGTAAACCATATTTGTTGTCTTGTTGAGACTAATCAAAGAATGATGTCAATATAGTTTAATGATGCTAAGTTTATTGTATGCATTTGAATGCTTAATTATTTTTTGAGTCTGTTTTCAATGTCCTGTAAGTATCAGTGGCGGCTCATGTACACCTCTAGCCTCCAAACATCTCCAAAAAACTTCCTTAGGAACTTTGTCGTATGCCTTCTCGAGGTCGATGAAAACCATATGTAAGTCTCTCTTCCTCTCCCTATACTGTTCCACCAACCTCCTAATAAGATGAATGGTTTATATAGTCGAACGCTCCGGCATGAATCCAAACTGGTTCTCGGAAATAGACACGCTTCTTCTCAACCTCATCTCCACGACCCTTTCCCAAACTTTCATAGTGTGGCTCAGCAGCTTGATACCCCTATAGTTGTTGCAACTCTGTATATCACCTTTGCTCTTGTACAAAGGAATCATTGTACTCCACCTCCATTCTTCGGGCATTCTCGCCGTCTTAAAAATGACGTTAAACAACTCAGTCAGCCACTCCAAACCTGCTCTGTCTGCGCTCTTCCAAAATTAAAGCCCGTTTGAGTTTTGGAAATCAAGACTGGAAAAAACTCCATCACCCTTGAGATGATTTTATTAGCAAAAGAACTCAAACTAATTGGCCTCATATCTCTAAAAGTGATAATCTATTCCTTTTTTGGAATAAGAACCAGATTTGTGTGAGTAATAAACTGTGGGAGTTCAGAACCACATAAAAATGCTCTTACTATTCAAGTAATGTCATCCCCAATTATATCCCAACATTGCTGATAAAACATGCCAGTAAAACTATCTAGTCTACTAGCACTTTCTGCATTAAGACTGAATACTGCATTTCTTACCGCATCCTTCTCAGGCAACTGTTCCTGCTTGTGATCTTGCTCCTCAGTAATCACTTTGGGAATGTTCTTCAATGATGAAAAATCAGTTGGCATGTTTTCTTCATGAAATTGCTCCTGAAAGAACCTCACTGCTTCATTTCCCATATCCTCTGCTGTAGAAAGCCAATCTACTTGCTGATTTTAAATTTTCTGTACTTGTAGCTTTTTCCTCCTCCCATTAACATATGAATGAAAAAATTTAGTGCTTCTGTCCCCATCCTGAAACCACTTCATTCCTGCTTTCTGTTTCCAGTATTCTTCCTCCAAGTAGAAATATCTTTTCAAGTCTGCTTGTGCCTTATGAAGATCTTCTCTGTTTGTTGTTGTTGGTGCCTCTTCAAACTGCAGTTCCTTAACCCTTATAGTATCTTCGATAGTAGCAATCTGCTAAAAATATTACCATATGTCTCCCTACTCCACTGTACCAAAGCCTTCTTTACCTTCTTTAATTTATGATGATATACATAGAAAGGATTTCCTTCAAAGTCTGCATTCCAATTGCTTCTGACTACCTCCTTAAAGGATAGATGAGTAGTCCAAAAATTCAGAAATTTAAAAGGTTCCCTGTAACATCCCGGAATTTTGGACAATGATTTGAGCACCTAAGTGTAATAAGTAGACTCGGGCCTCGGGAATTTTATGTGATATCACGTATGCTAATAAAGAGACTAGAATATAAAAGAATTAGACCTCGAAATAATTTTGGTCGTAACAAATGTGACGACGGGGATCGAGAATAAATTTGGAGTATGCATAAAGAAGTTATGGACTAGTGTCATATTACAAGAATTATGACATTGAGTATATGAATGTCTTATAAGTTATCAAGATTTAAGTGAATTGGGATAACGGAATTAATTATGTGTGGGATTGATTAAACTATGGGATTAATTAATCTTAAGGTGGGACAATGTTTAGTGGAAGATTACAGGTGGCTCATGAGAAAGTCACCTAAAGTGACTAAGGCGTGAATGTGTGTGTGCATTAGCAATTAATTGTTAGTGGAGGACATCATGATTAGGATTCATTAATGGTAGGTAATGATTAATGTGATGTCGTGTGTGTGTGAGATAGCTATTCCTATTCAATTACACGTACTAGGTCAGTATGATTAGGATAACATTTAGCATTTCATTTGAGAGCAAGAAATAGGACTAAGAAGCATATGCAAAATCAAGTTAAACTTTTCTTTCACTTTGGGAGAAACAAAGTAGTATACTCCCATTTTGGAGTGTTCCATTTTGAACACCTATGTTCATAGCAAAGCATTTGGGTAAATTGCTTTTAAGCAGCAAATGATTCCTATTCTCTTTTTAATATCAAGGTATGTTAAGACAAATTATTTCTTTCTTTTGGCATGTTCTACGTATGAACCGTAACTGTGGTAATGTTTCATAATTTATTCTATTCTTAGAAGTTAAGGAATGTTCATATTATTGATTCCTATGCTAAAAGCATGTCTAAATATGTTTCTAAGTCCTTATTGAGGCACACGGAAAACATGTTAATATTCCCAATGTTGGCCGAAGGTATAAGGATATTATGTCATCCGATAAATTTGGAATGTTTTATTATCATTCATACATTTTCATTTGCATTGCATTCATATATTACCCTTGATCACTTGTGCTACGCACACTACTATATGGTAAATATTGTATATATGGGGATATGGGAAAAGGGAAGGCGTTATATACGCACACCACCTGCAACTGGTACAAACTATCACAAAAGAGCCCTAAGAGGCCACATATCGAGCCTGTGTGGTCAAAATGGATGCCTGTGTGGCCAAGACGATATGATATATTGAAGCATGTGTGGCTTATATGATATAACCGAATGCCTGTGTGGCGGTTATGGGAGGATTCCTGTGTGGACATTAGTATACCGCATTTGCATTATGCATACATTCACTAATCATTACATGGTATGGTGCTCACAGAGACTGTTATGGTAAGGAAGATGCCCAATGGGGCCGATGTATATGTATACCGCATTGTGCATGATATTTAGGCATATGTATTAGGACCCTCAGAGGCATTTACTGCTGGTCAGTTGTTTCTGTTTCAGTTGTTGTGATATCCCTGTTATACTATTGTTCATGCCTGACATACTCAGTACATCAGTCGTACTGGCGTCCCTTTTGTCGGGGGACGCTGCGTTTCATGCCCGCAGGTTCAGTTAAAGAGGGTGACGGTTCACGCTAGTAGGTTGCTGGTTCAACTGATATTGGAGCACTCTATTTGTTTCAGAGTTGCAGTCTGGTCGTGGTACATTATTTTTGCGTACGCATATGGGTATGGCGGGGTCCTGTCCCATCCTTGTGGCGTTATGTATTCTTTAGAGGCTTGTAGACAGGTGTCATGTGGTTAGTTGTCATGTGTGGCCTTGTCGGCCTTGGTATGGGTATGTATATATGAAAATTGGATTTCTGGTTAAGATTTTCTATAATCTTTTTCGGCTTAGTCCGTATTCAATTGTGATTAGAAGTTGGTTGTACGATTAGCGGTACCCAGCGGGTGGGGCCCAGGTGCCCGTCGCGGCCCTCTGGTTTGGGTCGTGACATTCCCTTATTGTCTTCATAATATCATCACAAACTAAGTGAAGTGGTGCATGATCTGATCCCATTCTGATTAGATGATGAACTTCAGAATGAGGTTTCACATTCAGAAAAGTTTGGTTGCAAAGCAACGTATCAAGCCTCTTGAATATACAATCCTCTTGTGTCCTCCCATTCCACCAAGTAAATTGACTACCAATAAACTCTATATCTAAAAAAAACAATTCTGTATACATTGAGCAAAATTTATGGTTTCCTGAATAGTGACAGGTAAACCACCTTGCTTCTCTTCTTCTAATAAGATAACACTAAAATCTCCACCTACCAGCCATGGAGTGTTATTATGTGGGGTCATTTGAATTAATGAGTCTCATAGCTCTTCTCTTTCTCTTTCATCGCGTTTTGCATATACTACTGTGACCAAGAAGTCCTGCAAACTCCCTTCTAAATTCATCTTCAAAGTCACATGTTGACTGGTGTCTGACATAACCTACCCTTGCCATTCTTCTGCCCAAAAACCCAAATCTTTCCTGAACAGTAAGCTTCTTGAGTATTAACTGATCTAATATTCCAAAACAAAACTGTGTATCATTAACAATTTGCTTGTTTAGCCTTACTATTCCTTGTTGAAACCCCAGGGGGTAAGCTGCTATATCTTGTACTCTTTTACTTGATAGAAGATTTTTTCATTTTCTCTATCTCCCTTGGTGATAAATCTCCTCCATAGATTCATCCTCCTGTGTATCCTTAGCCTCTTGTACCCTTTTTTCATACACCATGTCTCTCTGTACATTAATATGGACTAATTGAGAATCCATTGAATCTGCTTGCACATCAGGTGGCCTGGTTAGTTCTTGGACATCATCTGATATAATAGGAACATCCATCGTAGATTCATTAGCTCCCTTTCCTCTATCAATAACTGGCTCTTCATCTTTCTCCTGCTCAGTACCTCCTTCAACTTCTTTTTGTTGCTCATCCTCTACTCCTTTGCTTTCTTTGGTATTATTTGATCTCTGTGCCTGCTGTTGTCCAGAAGTATTTGTTCCTGTCACTTGGCCCCCCTGCATTTCAGCAGTCTTACTAAATTGTGCTTGCCCAAACTTTGCTGCTACCTATCTTTTTTTGTTTCTTTGAATTCAACATTCCTCCTGTTGCTTATTTTTGTTTCTCCTTTCTCCAAATTTTTGTTGCTTGAATTTTGATGTTGTATAGCATTCTGATCTTCAGCTATTGGCATTTTGTTTGTGTTTGCAGCTGACCTTGCTTCAATTTGGGTATTACTACTTGCCTCGCCTCCTACTGCCCATCTCCACCCTCATCCAAGGCTACATGTTTTTGGTAGTAACTATCTTATCCCCATTGTTGACACTGTTATCTTGATTTTCCCTCTTACTGTTTGCATCTGGTTTCCAATTTTTCCAGTTCTTTGGTCTATTGTCTTTCACTGTATTCCATACCTTCTCTGGTTTCTCAATTGCTTTTTCATTCTTTTCCTCCTCTTTACTATTCCCAACTGTTTTACAACGGGTGAGTATCTTAACAGGGGCTGGAATAGTTTCTGCGTTGTCCTTATTCACTTGTTCTTCATCTTCCACCTTTGGCTTTAACTCAGGATGTAATACATAACACTCCTACTTATTATGACCATGTAATTTATATATTTGTGCAGTATTTTGGCATATGATCATACTTAATTTTGATCCATTAAGTCAACCTCTCCTGAATTCTTCTTTCTCATTCCCAAGGTTAACTCTTTGTGGCAACTGGCAACTTGCTGAGCAGATCTACTTCAACTTTGACTCGAGCACAACTTGAACGAGTCTGATTCTTTGGGTCATATCTAATTGCAAGGGCTTTCCAACTGCTGAGGTCAGAGAATAAATAGCTTCCTTCATGAAGTAGTTGGTAGGAAAGCACGGGAAGGATATCCAAGCAACTGCAATGGAAGTTTCCTCTTCAGGATTAAAGAAAGGGTTCCACTTTAGGGTTCGCATAGTGTAGGACCAGTTTTGATAAAAATTGTACATAATCTTCTAGATTTGATGGCCTCATCAAAACATACCTATTACAAAGTAGTCCAATAGGACATTCTCCTTTTAACTCACACGGATTAGGGATCAATGTGCGAAGTGCTTTAATATCCGGCCAACCATATGAGAATTACCAACAACTGCATTTTCAAGATTCTCACGTTTGATCATTTTCTGCACATCTTCCTCATCCCACGCTACCATTGATTCTCCATAAGTAACTGGTTGCATGAGAATTTCTGGCTTATTACTAGGTTGATTTGTGGTAACAAGGGCTCCGACATATGTAGGTCCATCGGGGGGGGAAGGGTTGGTGTATGGACAATCTCTGTTGGAGGCTGTCCAGTAGTCGGTGTGGCCATGAACGCCGTCAATTTGGTGGTAGGGTTTGCATGAAAATAGGAAGAGAGAGAAGACAGCAAAATTTTGTTCCAAAAGTTGTCAGTTGCTATCATAATCTAATAATTTTTTTGCATGTATTTAGCTTTGATACTATGTTAAACTAAAAAAATAAGACAAGATCAATCAGAGAAATGGATCGAATTTTGAGACACCAAATAGAGGATACAACTTCAATTACGTCGGTCAAAATGAATATTAGCTGAGTATTACAGATGCTTCCACAACCCTCTTAGCTAGTGTTTGGCCATAAATTTTAAAAAAAAAATTTGAAAAACCTAATTTCGAAAAGTTTTGCAAATTTTGAAAATGTTTTACTTTTTCGTATTAAAACAAACATACTTGCTAATTCCAAATTATGTTGAACGTTTATTGATGATATTCATTATCATTATCACAAACCATAATTCTACATACAAAATTAAAATTTTATAATGAATTAAATAATACATTATCCTAAAATCATAACCCGATATTCTAATAACAACTTGATTATACAATTACTAGCTACTACAATTCGTCAAACTATAATTATTTACAAAGATCTGTCGGTTGGATTAGTTGGGGGTCATAAATGGGATTTTTCTATAATAAAATACAAAAATTTGGGTAAGTTTTACAAAATTTTAAAAAATCAACAGTTATATCTTCGATCAAAAATAGAGTGGGGCAGATTTTAGGATTTGAAGATTTAGTTTTCAAAATCTCTCAAAATTCCTTTGGCCAAATAGATATTTGAAAAATATTTTGAAACGTGCTTCTAAAATTTATGATCAAACGGGAGCTTAGTATTTATTATCATATTCAGTCAATTATTAGGTTTGACAAACAAAAAACCAAAAAGATTGGCATTTTATAGCAAACTTCAGTTGTTATCGTGTATTTAATATTAAGATAATTTCCCCCCTTATTTCATGCCCCCATAAATATCAATCCATTAAAAATATTCGTAACATATATACAATGTATACCTATTTTTTGGTTCCGAACCAAAGACGCGCAATGATTTTCATTGAAAAATCAACCAAGCTTCCATATAACTTCACAAGATTAAATACAATTTATTGTGAAGAATTTAATTTTCATTTCACAAATCATATCATATATATTATGTTTAAATTCTGTTAAATAACTGATGTACAGTCATTTATACATGTATCGGTTGGTTATACAACGCCAAATATTTAGAAGGAAATTTGTATTAGACAATCAGATGCCAAAATGTAAAATGTGGACTTTTTTGTTCCAAATTTTAGCCCACGTTATATTGCCATGCCAAAATTTCAAAAAATTGCGCGGATTGATCTTTATACCGGCTGGTCTTTAATTTTTGACTCTCCATTCGATGGTCTTTAATTTTTGTCTCTACTTCTCATTTAGTGAAAGTTTGTGGGCCAAAATATCATTTATTCGTTGGTCTACTAAATCAAAGATTCTGGGTTCGAATCCCAGCAAAGTAAAAAAAAAGAAAAATAATTCGCAAGACAAGATTTCATTAGAAATTATGTCTATTCGACCAAACTATGCCCTTTAAGGCACATAGTTTCTATGTAACTAGCCTTAATGGACATAGTTTCTATACAACTTTGGTCGAATAGGGATAATTTCTAATGAAATCTTACCTTGCAATTTTTTTTCTTTTTGACTCTGCTGAGATTCGAACTCACAACCACAAGGGTATTTTCAGAGGCATAATTACGTAGAAACTATGTCTCTTAAAGTATAGTTTCTATACAAATTTTGACCGAATAGGTATATTTTGTAATGAAATATTGCCTTGCGATTTTTTTTAACTTTGCTGAGATTCGAACCCACAATCTCAAAGACATTTTCGGTCATTTTTTTAGGCAAAGACAAAAATTAAAGACCAACAATTTGAGGGACAAAAATTAAAGACCATCCTAAAATAGGGTCATAGTGCGAATTGTCCCCAAAATTTCATAAATTTATAAGATTGGGCCTCCAACTGAAAACGGGCCTAACTTCACATTGGGCTTTTGTGTCCGTATGGGCTAATTGGGCTTGGGCTACATTATCTCTATCTCCAAATTCTTTCTCTATATCAGTTGCCTTTCAGTGCAGCATGTTCAACACTCTCACTAACTATAATTTAAGCTGAATATTTAGGAGAAATGCAGCAGCACTTTAATTAGGCCATGAATGAGAAAGAAAATAAAGTCCACATACAATGCATCCAATCACTATGCAAAAGCAAATGCATTTGTAGTTTGATACTTCTGTATTTGGTATAGTGGAAAGAAGGAGAATAGATTGCACGGTTTTCCTTCAAATGGGTTGTTCTTTAATTTTTGCTTCAAAATTGAACTTATGCATGACGGGGTATAAGTTCTTTAAGAGTGCGAGCATAGCTTATGGTATATTATGATGCGAAAATTTAAACTCATGCCTAGTGAAAAAAATATTTATTACGAGGAACAAAAATTAAAGACTAGTACAAAATAGGGTCAAAACTACAAATGGGCCAAATATTTTCTGGAAAAATAATATTTTGGCATGGTACGTCTTAGGTCTACATATTATTTGACCTTTTTATAGTATCCCTTCCGTTCATTTTATGTGATTTCTTTGAATTATTAATATAGAATTTACGAAAAAAATAAAGATTTTTAATACTTGTGATTCTAGGGGCTGTTTAGTTGTCAATTAGGTAATTTTCAACGTATATATGCTCTACGATAATTGAATTAGATCATGAATTAGATCATTTTACATGATTTAGCATATATGTGTTTTGGGCTCCATAAACATTTACTCGCATCCAGTTATCAATTTTCATGATTTAGCATATATGAGGAGATTTTTGTGCTTGATAAATACTTACTCATATGGAATGTTCATGCAAATAGCAGACTAAATTTACAGTTTATTTTTTCTAGTCGATATACATAAATTATATATTAACTACACATATACTATATTTCCGACATCTATTTTTCTAATTTAAACGGTAATGTCACCTCATCTTTGAAGGATTCCATGGGCGGAATACAGCTGCCCCAAAAGCATATATATATATCTCATATCTTTGCTTTAACACCCTACATTAGCCACCAAAAGTAAATATAAAAAGCAAATTGAAACGAAAAGAAGTACAATTATGTGTAATAATTATCATTAAAGACGCACTCTATAATTCAGTGATAATGTAAATACGTTTAGGTATGTCGCATGTGAATGAAGAAAGCCTACAATTATAAAGTTGGTGCTAATTAACATAATATATAGGCTCATGTGAGTTAATGACCTCTGTGAAATGTAGACTACTAAGCTATCTTTGATCACTTAGTAGAACAGAAGATAGTTAAGAAAATCAAAAGAGGAGAAACGATATTTTCGAGATACGAATCGATATCTAATGAATTCATTGGTTCCGGTATAATCGAGAGAAATTTGTTTCAAATCCTTTTAGATCAGCTTTAAAATGCCCCAATATAATCTTCAACTTAAAAATCCAAACCCTAATTATAAGTAATTGCCCCTCTTATTAGGTTTTATTCCTTTTAAGGTTTTCTTTTTCTCACATCCTTCCCTTAGTTCACAACTTCACATGTAAAAATTGTTTGGCATAAGAGATGCTCTGGACACCGAGTCATGTGAGATTAAGGAATGGCTATTTTTTTTGCATATTATTCTTCTTCGTAAATACTAAGACATGGTCTGGTTGTAATTAGAAAGGAGTTATTCATATATTAAAATTAGTATGATTCTATATATTGTTTGGTTATAAAGATGGGAAAAAATAATCCTATGTTCTCTTTTACACATAAAATATAGTATCGCTAATACAATGTTTCGGTTTAAGTTTTTCTTTTGCGCATAACTAATAGTAATATACAAGTTATACATTGGAGGAATAAAAATTCCAATTAGCCGTTACATCAAAACGACCGTTACCAATCTTCCTACTCTCTATCACTTATCGATGGGGTCGCCGGCAGGTGGCCCTCCGATGACTTCACACCCCCATGAACAAAGCCCCCAAACCCAACTAGCCGGAATGAACAAAATCAAATCATGGCAAGAAGAACTGTACACAACGGAATGTCGTCTCTAATCTTCAAAATTCGACATTATCATGGTGTCATGATCAACCCGTGCAGGAGAACAATCATTGGAAGATTACAATGTGATTCTGTTCAAGAGGGTTATTGAAATTGAAGGATATCAAATTTGGCTTCAAAAATGGACTCCTAACTTCAAGCCGGAGGAGGATATCCCGATTGTGCCAGTGTGGGTGCTACTACCAGGTTCACACATGGCATTATACAAAATAAATTGTTGCTGCAGTAGGTACTCCTATTGAAATTGATATGGCTACTAAAATTATGAATATACCAAGTATGTATGGCTAAAATTAGAGTTGAAATTGATTTACTAAAACCTCTGGTTCATAGCGTTTGGATTGGAACTGAAGATGAGGATGAACCTCTGAAAGGATATGCCTAAAAAAAATAAAATATGAGAACATTCCTAAGTATTGTAGACACTGTAAGAAGTTGGGTCGTGCTCTAATGGAATGTCGTGTATTAAAAAAGAAGAAAGATAATGAGAAGAAAGAAGCTGAAAGAATTAAACAGTATACGACTCCAAAAGAGCTTGAAAAGGAATCTGCCCCTTCTGGTAATTGTGAAGCACAAGACAGAGGAAGAAAACAGAGAAATTAGTCAGATTTGATCAAAACCAGACCAAGGGGTAGGAGTGAACCTCCCAAAATCTTTAAGCCAACTGGTGTAGTATTTGGGAGAGACAAACCTATGCCTGTCTCTGAAAGAAATCACAATAAGAAGGATGGACAAAAGGAGATGAATGAGAATCAAAAGGAAGTTATGGAGGAGCAAAAAAATGATAATGTTACTACAGATGGGAAAATCATAGATCAGAGAGATCAAAATGAGGAGATTCAACTAGAGATAGAAAATGAGCCTCAAAATCAGTCGATTAGGGAGAAAGAAGATATCCCAGATGCCTCTAACAATGTTCAACAAGAAGATCAAAATGGGAGGCAAGTTATGATGATTAATAATCCCAATAAACTTACTGTTGATTTGTTTGAAGGGAAGTGGGAAGAATATGAGAACAAGAGTTTAAGGAATAAATCAGGGAGGAAAAGAAAGAGCCTAAGGAACAATGCTATGATCACCCAGAACAATTTTAATGAGCTTATGCAGGAGGAAGAAAACATCATTTCTAGCAATACTGAGGGTGAGATTAATCAGTCAGAAAAGAAGAACAAAATTGCCAATGAAGATAATAATGAAAACATGAATGAATGGGCAGATAAAACATCTTCAGAGGATGAGACTTCTGATGAATCAGAAGATATGGAAGTGGGAGAAGAGGAATCAGTTAGCGACCAGGATGAGAATAAAAAGTAGCTTGTAGAACAAGAAACTTTAAGGAAGAAGAATTTGACTATAAATGTTCAAAAATGAACTGAGGGAGTGGAAATTAAAGAGGCTCCTATTACATGGGGTCAGAAGCAGAAACTACAAAACTCCTCCAACAAGGTTATTAATGATCAAGCTTCTTAACTGGAACATTAGAGGCATGAAATCTCATGCTTCTACAGAAAGGGTAAAGTTTTTGATTTCTACTCATAAGATTCAACTTACTGCAAATACAAAAACCTTTCATAAAGGAAGATAGAATTGATAGCTATAAAAGGAAACTGAATATGCATGAATGTTTCTCAAATTGTAGCAACAAAATTTGTTTTGGAATCATAATATCGACTGTTCTATATTTGCTAATAAGGAGCAGACGGTAACTTGTAAAATCTATGAGGGTGATAAAGAGTGCTTCATATCTATAGTATATGCAAAATCCTCAAGTTCTGAAAGAGAAGATTTATGGAATCATATTAGGATCTTTGCTTCTACAATTAATGCTCCATGGGCTGTAATAGGTGACTTTAATAGTATCCTTACAGTTGAAGAAAAAATAGGGGGCAATCCTCACAAATTGAGCAAGAGTATTTCATTCATGGAATGCCTTAGTGACTGTGATTTAAAAGACAGTGGTTACACATGTCATATTTTCACTTGGTGTAATGAGAGAAAGAACCAGGAAATAATTTGGAAAAGACTTGACCGACAGTGAAGAGTGGGATGATCTTTTCTCCAACACAAATGTTCAACACTTACCAAGAGTTGGATCAGACCATTGTCCTCTTTATATCACTATGAATAACCCCAGTCCTCACATGTCAAATACTTCTGATTTCTGAACTTCTGGATTGAATGTGATGGATTTCATGATATTGGAAAAGCAAGCTGAAAAACCCACACTACAGGTAATATATTCTGGGAGGTGCAGCAAAAGCTCAAAAATACCCTTAGCTCATGGTCCAGAAACAACATTGGGAACATATTTGAAAAATCACAGACATTAGAAGATAAAGTCAGTCTTCTTGAGCAAAATTTTTTTGAGAGCTGAGATCCTGGTGATAGAATGCAAATGAACAAGGCTAAGGCTGATCTGATAGGTCATCATAAAAAGGTGAATGAATTTTGGAAACAAAAGATAAATTTAAAGTGGAATCTTGAAGGGAATGAAAACATCAAATATTTTCACTCTATTGTAAAGGAAAGGAGAAAACATCTTCAGATTCATAGAATTATGGATAATGATGTATGGGTGGAAGGAGATGAGAATATAGGGATTGCAGCTGAAAACTTGTAAAGAAATTTGTTCTCTCAAGAAGGCCAATGCATAGATATGAGCATAATAAAATACATTCCCAAAAATATCACTGATACAGATAATCAGATGCTTCTTAACTTCCTCATCGAGGAAGAAATTTTCAAAGATGTTATAGATATCAATCTCCAGATAGATTTAGTGGTTGATTCTTTCAAAAGACTTGGGATACAGTTGGTATGGATATTACTAAGCTAGTGCAAGCTGTATTTAATTGGGATCAACTGACAAAATTCTATACCAATACTTGTTTGATTCTCATTCCCAAGGTTGAAGATCCTCAGAATTTTGCAGAGTTTAGACCTATCAGTCTTAGCAATGTTACTTTGAAGATTATCTCCAAAGTTTTGAACTCAAGGCTGACAAGTCTTCTGCCCAGAATTATTTTCATTACCCAAAGTGGTTTTATAAAGGGAAGAGCAATTGGAGAAATATTCTATTGGCACAAGAGATGATCCATGATATGAAGCATGCCATCCATGATATGAAACATGCCAATAAAGGGGGTAATGTTGTCCTTGAAATAGATATGAACAAAGCCTATGATAAAATTTTCTGGCACTTCATTTGCTGAGCAATGAGAAAGATGGGGTTTGATGAAAAATGAATTCACATCATTTTTGGATCTTAGAAGAATTCCACTTTGAAGCACGACTCTTTCTATTTCTGTGCTGGCATTTGAGTTGTCTCCCTTCCTCTTTCAATCGAAACACTTGACGCAGATAGCTCCGGTGGCCCCTGCTTCTGCCTCTATCAGGCGGCGACAACCCCCCCCCCCTCCACACCCACAGCACAGAGGAGCTGCTCCAAGCCCCCCATTCGCCCTTTACTAATAAAATAGAAGGTAAGGCAAAAGCAAGAGTGCCTCTCTTATAAGAGAATATGATACCATCCGCCACTTTTGGCGCACTTATTTGATGAGCTAAGCCTAAGCGCCATATAAGTCAAAAGCTAGCCTGAGACCTAAAAAAGCAAGGTCGAAATCCATCCCTCTTTTGACTAGTAGGGCTAATGAACGACCCTTTGATCTATATCGTTCCAAGTTCAAGGTAAGGATGACTCTTTCGCCGGCTTCTTTCGCTAAACTTTAAACTTACTTCTAGTAGGGTCGCAAGAGAAATCTTTTTTCTAATATGTGGTACACTATGGTCATAAATGGTAAAATATATGACTTCAGATTAGAGAGAGGAATCAAACAGGGAGACCCTATTTCCCCTTCTTTATTTATCATTGCTTCTGAATGCCTGTCTTCCTTATTAAATAACTTGTATGAAAAACATAATTTTAATGGCTTTAGTATGGAGCTCAAAGACCCAAGGATTAATCATCTTGCATATGCAGATGACTTAATATTTTTTGCTCAGAAAAATCTCACACTCCAACTTGTTGCTCCTAAAGAGATGATAAAAAATTCTGGCCAACTTATAAATAGACAGAAGAGTTATTTTGTAATAAATGATGAAACTTCTCAAAAAAGAATTAGAATAGTCTCTAATTTTCTTCAAGTGACAAGAGAATCATTTCCTAGAACTTAATTGGAGTGTCTTTTATTTGTAGGAAGGAAGAAGATCCAATACTTTGCAGATATGGCTACAAAAATCTTGAAGAGGCTTAACTCTTGACAAAGCAAACAACTCTCAACTGGAGGAAGGATTATATTAGTGAAATATGTGCTAAATGCTGTGTCAGTACATCTCTTATCCATGTGTCAATCCCCCAAAACTATTTCAAAATAAATGGAAGGGATGTTTGTTAATTTTTTGTGGGGAAGCTATAATGGGAAACCCAAATTTCATTGCGTGACATGGCAAAAACTATGCTATAAAAAAGAGGAGGGTGAAATAGGAATTAAATCCCTGCATGATATTGCTGAAAGTTTTGATGGTAAACTTTGGTGGCAATTTAGAACTAAGGATAATGTTTGGACTCAATTTACGAAGGCTAAGTACTCTAAGAGAATACATCCTATAGCCAGAAAATGAAGTTATAAACATTCTCACACTTGGAGAAGATTATGGAAGATAAAAGATAAGGTGGATCATTACATCTTATGGAGGATCAACAATGGGAGCAGTAACTTCTGGTGGGATAATTGAACAGGACTTGGAAAACTAAGTCAATTTGAAGGGTCATCTACATCAATCAAGAACAAGGTTCAGACTACATAGAAGATGGAAAATGGAACATGAGCAAAATCAGACAAAAGCTCCCTATGAATATTGCAAACTGTATTCAAGAAAAATTCACAACTCTGGAGATGAAGATCAACCTATATGGATTGCAAACAATGATGGAAGATTTAGTTATAAATCAGCTCGAGAAATTGTCAGACAGAAGCAGATGATCACTATGGTCAACAAAATGACATAGCACAAAAAGATGCCTTTTAAGACCTCTTGTTTTCTATGGAAGCTCCTAAGACATAATATAGCTGTTGATACTAATCTCATCAGATTCAAGATCCAGTCACCCTTTAAATGCCCTTGCTACATCAGACCTGAACAAGAAGAAGAAGAACATTTATTTTACAAAGGTATGATTGCTCAAAATCTATGGAAATTCTGTAACAAAATTTTTGGCATTTTGCAGGTGAATGGATGCTTAAGACAACAGATATATCATGGTGGATGGCAAAGGCAAAAAATTTATTGTAGAAGATACTACTACAAATTTTATCGGGGATCATAACTTGGCATATATGGAAAGCAAGATGCAAGCAGAAATATGAAAACAAGAAGATGAACCTAATCAACATCAAGTACAATATCAACAGTCAAGCTGCCATAATAGTTCACAAGCAGTTTAACTAGATCAATCCCTACCTGAAAGGAGAGGAACTCTACCAATTGATGGAACAAGCTGCATAAAAGATAGTTCATATTCTTGTTAAATGGGAGAGACCTAAAACTGGTTTTGTGAAGCTCAACTCTGATGGCTGTGCAAAAGGGAATCCGAGACCATGTGGAGGTGGAGAAATTATAAGAGATGATCAAGGGAATTACTTGCAGCTTATGGGAAATTTTTTGGTCATACTACTAACAATGTTGCAGAACTTTTGGCTGTTGAAATTGAAATTGCTTGGTGCAAAGACAATGAATTCAGAAAGATTGAAATTGAGCGGACTCACAACTTCTAGTAGAATGACTACAAGATAATGCAAAAGTCCCTTGTAATGTTTGGAACTCCATTAATGAATCTAAAGCAATGCTTGTAATGTTTGGAACTTCATTAATGAATCTAAAGCAATGCTGGACTAGATGGAGGAATGGAGTGTCAAACATTGCTATTGGGGAGGAAATAAAGTTGCAGATAAATTGGCAAACTGAGGATTAAGATGCAATAACACCACTTGAATTTCTCAATTCCATCAACTTCCAAAGGAGATAAGGGGTGCTATCAATATGGATAGATTAAACTTCCCTTCCTTTAGAACTAAAAGTTTGAAAAATTCCTTTTCTTTTGATAGGAACATGTTTAGAATATACACCTTTGATGTACCCTGAGGTTGGATAAAATAAAACTATCGAAATCCTACTTGTGCAATAATTGGAGCCTGTTCCAATTAAGTCTACTCCTCTATTCTGTAAATGCTCTTGATTGAAAAGACATCCATCCTTGGAGGTGGATGAGTTAAACAACAACAAAAAAAAGTTATAAAGAACTATGTATTATTTTATGCAGATAGAAGCTGAAATAACTAATACTACATGTATTAGTATTACTTGGATTAAACACAAAATGACAAGAATATCCTCCATTCAGACTTGTATTTATTGTATACATAGAGCAATTAAAACAAACTAGATATTCAATAAAAAATGATCTGTACATTACAATTCATGTAATTAATTCTCATTCATGCATAACTAATTCATGTATTACTAATCTCTGCATAACTATAATCCATACATTACAAATACATGCATAATTCTAATCAACAATCAAACGACTCCTAAGAGATGAAACAATTCATGAGGAATGTCTAGGCCTTCAAAATTTAATATTTCTTTGTACTACGTATCAATGACGGAGTCAGAAATTTATATAATGAATTAAGAAAAATACAAGAATGTCATAATTGTAATTCGAACTAGTGACCTAAAGTTAGAAATTCACTATGAACAACAAGAAAATAATTGGACAATAGGGGAAATCTGCTTTTTGGTTGCTCGAGGATTTCTTGAATCTGAGAAAAGTGGATCATAGTTTCAATTTTCTTTTTTCTACCAATAACATGAGATTCTCATCATTCTCTGGGAAAGTAAATCTTGAAATAGTACTAACATTGTTGTCAGCATCTTATTGGAAATGGGAAAATGTTAGCTTATATGATCGTCTTCTTCTTTCAGCAGAATTGAAGACCTGATGTTTACATGTTCCTTATGTATTAACTCTATCACAATTTATATAACATATTTTGCTTTTTAGTCAGTCCGAAAAAGAATGATACATTTTCTTATTTGACAATAATTTAACTTTAAATTTTATCTTTTACGCTTAATGAGAAGATTTATAACCGCATAAATATCTTAGACTTATTTTAGACCACAAGATTTAAAAGTCTTCCATTATTTTTTAAACTTCGTGCTGAGTCAATTTACATCATATAAATTGTGACAGAGGAAGTATGTTTCATAATGGGTAATAGGTAAAACCTTACTTTTTGACCTTCTTCTCTGCAACTAAAACACTAAAAATTAGCGACGAATAAATTCTGTAGATAACAAAGAAATTTGCATCTAATTCTATTTATCCACGGATTAGTGATAAAATATCAAAAAATTATATTAGTTACGAGTTATTTAATGATAGATCTGTGATGAAATTCGGTCCTTTTTGGTAATATAAGTTTATTCCCTTCATTTCTCTTTGAGGATAGGAAAGATTGGGAATGGAATTAGAATGTAGTAATAATGTGCCAAGAGATGTATCATTCATTAAGGTTTGTTGTATTAAAAGAAAAATAAAATGCAAGTATATGTTTTTAAATTTGTGTATACTAGTAATGTGGAGGTTCACTTCTCAAATCCACCGATCTTTTGAGTTTCTTTTGTTCGAAATTTTATATTTATAATTATTTTATAGATTTGTGAATACATATACAAACTTAAACCGGAACTACTGGGTTAAGTTAATCTCGTAGCTAATACTATACATTCACCCCTTGATGTGTCACTCTACTTGCTAATGCATCCATATTGAACCCCACGAGTATGTTTAATAATGAATTTAAGTTAATTACAAGTAAATCTAGCAAACATTGTAACGGCAAACATGGTAAAAATTGTAATTATCTGCGTTTTCATCACAGGTTAGACTCTAATAGATGTGTAAGAAAACCTTTATATTATCAATCTATATAACTTTAAATGCTTGATATTAAATTCAGAAAGTTTGTGTAGCCTGTAGGGTAGCTGGCCAGTACAAATACTTATCGAAGAGAAATGAACAAACTACCTGCAAATAGTAATGTCACACATCTACCAAAGAATTTAAGGACTCCCCTTCACATATGATGTACACTACTATATACAAAACAATTTTCAACTTCTTTACAATGTGTTCTCTGGAAGTTCTCTTCATTAGCCATTCTAAGAATGATAATGTTATAGTGCAAGATGGCATAATAGAGGAGGGGAAAAAATGGAAGTATCTTGTCATCTAATAATAGATCTCAGAGGCGAATGTAAGATTTTAAGTTTATCGGTTCTGAACTCACATTCAATTTTGCTTACGCATGTGAGATAGATATTTATATATAATAATTAAGTAGATTTCATAACACGAATATAGGGGGTTTAATGTGAGTCAAAATTAATGAGTTGTGCCTAACTAGTAACATGTATTGTAGATCCGCTCCGCATATACAAGACTTCTATTCTAACCCTAGCGAAAGAATCTGATTTGAAGGATAACTTTCTCAAACCTAAAATCAAATGACTTAAAACCTTGATGCATCAAGGTGTTTTCATTCTCCCTCAATGCATTTACTATGTATAATGAATACTCTTAAATGTAATATTTACTATATATTATTTAGCACATTATCAATGCCTTTAAAAACAACCAGCACTATAAGAAAATATAGAATTGGCAACAAAACTTTAGCAATAATAAATATATTATTGTTAAAAAATATAAATGGCAACAAAAATTTAATATCTTGTTGCTAAAAAACGTAAATGGCAACAAAAAAATAACTTGTTAATTGCGAAAAGTACTTTTGGCAACAACATCCAACATATGACAACAAAAAATGTTATTGGCAAATGTCTTTCTTCTTGTAGTGCAATCAAAATATTCTCTTACATGCTGCATACATATCTTATTATAGTGTAAAATATTTTAATCCTATCAGATCAATTAAAAGATAATTTCTTCCTTCGTTTTAAAAAGATTGTCTGGTTTTGACTTGACACAAAGTTTAAGAAAGTAGAGAAGATTTTTCAATCTTGTGGTCTTAAATTAAAGTTGTGTTGAATGTATAAAAATGATCTTTAATTTTGAGGTCTTAAACATGTCATGTGGAAAGTTGGAATGAAAGAGTTACCAAAAAAATAAAGAAACATTCTTTTTTAAACGAACTAAAAAGAAAAGTAAGACAATCTTTTTAACAGGGAGGGAGTATAAGTTATTTTTACGGTAAGTGAAACTGAGTAATTACCTGAAAAATATAGTAGCCAACCTCCTATAACAAGTTAAATAACATTGGTCGTGTAAAGATCCTTTACATTATTAATTTTTTTTTCAATTTGAAGTGTCCTTTAATTATTGATGTGCAAAAAGTTACAGCTTGAGTTTGACATCTTTATATTATCAATATATATAAGTTAAATATTAATCATCCCGGAAAAAAAAGATAGAGTTCATTCAAGAAACAAAGGGCACAACTTTTCAACAGAAAAGGCATTTCAATATGCTGTGTGTGCATGTGGGGAGAGAGGAAAACTGTAATTTTTTCAATATGCTGTGTGTGCATGGGGGAGAGAGGAAAATTGTAATCCAAAATTTCAAAGAGATATTTTTTTTTATTTTGAACAAAATTTCAAACATGAGTACTCATGCAATATGCGACCGACGTACTGAAAATAAGGAGGAAAAGATGTTTGTCATTCGATCTACGCGTTAAAATGGGGAGAAAATAAAACAAAGCGAGCTTCAAAGTTCAAAGTTCAAAGTTCAAAATTCAAACACAATAAGTTAAGAGGAGAATGGGGGTAGGGGAGGGGGCTTAATTATACTCCATCTCGTTCTAAAAGAGTGTTCACTTAGTCATTTGCACACCCTTAAAAAAATGCTAATTCCTAGACAGAAATAGATAATTTGACGAAACTACTCCTAATTAAATAGGTATTAGGAGTTGGTCACTTGTCACTTATTAAGGACAAATTTGAAAAAATACTATAAATTATTTCTTGATTTGGTAAGTGGATTTTTTTGAACTAAAAAAAGCTTAGTGATACTCTTTTTGAATCGGAGTAGTAAACTAAGGAGCTTAGGTAAGAAATCAGTAATGCATGAATTATTTCTTGTTCAATGTTTGATTTAATTTATTATTACACGATGTACAGTTAATATGTTGAATTATATGATCATTTCATCTAAAATTTTAAGCTATTAGATTGAGCCATTAAGTATGCTTTTAGATACTTTACTGCATTATATCTCAGTACGCTCCTTAATGTCATTTATTCATGAGCTAAACACATGAATTTTTTTTTTGATTTTCGGTGGTGGGTGAGATTTGAACCTTCCCCTCTCCATATTTGGATACCACGTTAAAGTGTGTGACTAACTCATATAAAATGTGAGGCTCACAATAACATGTGTTCAATTTTAAGAGTTTGTTTCATCATTCTTGTAGTTTAAATCCATGTATTATTTATACCTTCCTTAATTCATCCCTTATATCATTTATGAAAAAAAGAAAAATAACAACAACATATAATAGGAGTAATAATGTTAAATTTTATATGGAAATTAAAGTCTCCAATAATCCCAGCCAAAATAACGACTTCAAATTAGAAGTATCTCAAAGAGAACGTAAGCAATTCAACTCCTCCTATTTGCTCCAATAATTTCTTTAATCTGAAACTATATGTCATTATTCAAAACAAGTACTAATGCTAACATAATTGGATCTCATTACAATAACAAAAATTTGTCAAATGTCAATATCTCAAGATCTTCGAGGTGGAAAGAATTGCGTATCAACCATGAAAGTGTTAATTAGGGGAGCTGAGTACAAAGAAGGTTCCAGAAAATGTGACCCCTCCGCTGCCGCAACATCACCACCACTTGCAGCCAGCCGCTTTTTCCGCCGCTGACACAGCGGTGCCCGCAGCCCCAATAAGGTTATGCTGATGTGGCGCAGGATTGCCACCAAATGAGCTGTCACCAGCTGTATTCAGATAATTGTACTCATGATCACCTTGATCATATAAAATTCCCTTGAATATATGTCCACCAATATTAACAGCAGCTTGATATGCTATTTGATCCTCACTATCTTCAATTGAGCTCATTCTAACACGTTGAAACACGGCCGTTGAATTTACATTTAATGGAAAATTTTCCACTTCTAACCCTAAAAACATCAAAAATAAAACAACAATAATAGATAATAAGCAAAACGTGTTCCAACAAGTTTAGAAACATTATTACATGTAAATTTAAAGAGCTAGAGATAGAAGTATCCTAAGTTTAGAAGATACATATCTTGTACATTCAGATATCCATTGACAAAAGTCCTAAGTTAGAGTCCTAAAAATAAAGTTTTCTTATATAAATAGCACTGTAACCCTATAGCGGTTCCATAGAACCCAATAATTTTGGTTCAATATTTATATTTGTTTTAGTAAATTCATTTAATATGTATACTTAATAACTTAAAAGAATTAAAATTCAGAACACATAAGCTTCAAATTTTGGCTTCGTCTTTAACAAAAATAAATCTAGAGTTTAAAGATTATTACATGTACATACATGAATGTATCAATATATATCGGGTTTAGACCAAAGTTACTATCTACCAAACAAATACTACTTGATTCCCATTTTAGCTTTGTCCCTACTTACGGTGAGAATCTACATTAATCAAGCAGGTAATTTTTTGCAAAGTTAAAAAAGAATAATAGGAGAGAGAGAAAGAGAATAGGGCTTTCTTTAACAACCCTTTGTCAGGAACACCAAGAAACAGTGATGAGAAAGAGAAAGACAAGGAAAAAAGCTGATGGATTTCACTATTACTACAAACGGGAGGTTCAGTTTTTTCAGTTCTCAATCATAGCAATAGTTATGACTATTCTTCTTCTTTCTTCTCTCTCATGAATTGATGTTCTTTTAGTCAATGAAACTTCAGTACATAAATCTCAAGGCTGTATGCTTTTCTGTATATACAGTGAAGCAGCAGCGTTCCTAGAGGCTGACCCAGAATTTTACATTTAGAGTTTTTGATTCTAAAAAAATAATTTACTGAGTTTAAATTATCTATGCATATTAAATAAAATTTTAAAAGAAATATAGTGTTTAAATTAAAACTATTAAATTCTATCGAACCGTAGATAGATCTTTAGCACCGTGTGCCTTAGCGGCATAGACACATGCAATGAACGGATTCAATCTTAAGTATGGAATTTTTGGGTTTTCTTGAATTTCCTTACTAGAAATTCTAGTTCTGCCGCTAATAGTAAGGGACGATTGGAAAAAAAAATGAGGAATTAATAAGCTAGGAGTATAAAATCTTGGATCTCCGTAACTTAAGGAATATACAATCTTAAGTAGGAAATGTTTGGATTTTCATGAATTCCCTTGTCTGAATTTTTAGTTCCACCACTACAGTAAAGGACGAGTGAAGAAAATGAAGAATTAAAATAGGAGTATAAAATTTTAAATCCTCCCAACATAAGAAAGATACACGCTTAAATCTCAAGTATAATAATTTGAGATTTTCTTGAATTCCCTTATCAGAATTTCTAGTTTCACCTAAAAAAAATGAATGAGGATTGAAGAAAATGAGGAATTAAGGTAGTAGCACAAGGAAAATACACATTTAAATGTGACATTCTCAAATTTTCTTGATCAGTTCCTTTATCAGAATTTGTGATGGATTTTCTCGCTCCGCCACTGCAAGAAAGGACGATCGGAAGAAGAAGAAGAGGAGGAATTAAGATAGAAGGAACTTTACCAGTATTATTACGAGTGCAAACAAGAGAAGAACCACTAATTGGATCATCTTTTTGCCTTTTGGGATTATTATCTTCTTGTTGGTGCAAAGAAGCAAGTTGTTGTTGCCTTTCTCTCCTTTTAGCTGCTGGAACCCAAGTACTTTTCACATGTGTTGAACACTGAAAACCTCTGCTATTACAACATGTCCTGCATCTCATATGTTGACAATCTTTCTTAGCTTGGTTCCCACAATCTTGGCAACTAATTCCACCACTAGCACTATTAATGCTACTTCTCATCTTCATAAACTTAGCAGCAGATCTTGAATTAGGCCCATGATGATGATGATCATGACTAGGCCCAATATCTAATCCAAATGGATTAATAATCGGGTTTCGAATAATTTGGTAATTTTGCTCTTCGCCGTGGTCAGGTGGTTGTGTTTGTTGTTGTTGTTGCCATAGTTCGAACCCTTTGTATGTGGGTAACTCTTGATCATGATTTTTGTACAAGAACCAATTGTGAGTGCTAGTGGTTTCTTGATGATGATGTTCTTGGATGCTTGTTTCTTCTCTTCCTCCTCCTCCTATTAAAAAGAACTCTGCCATTTTTCTATATTTAATTGTGACTGACAATCCATAGCATAAGGACACAAACACTACTTTCGATACGATCCCATAGAATTGAAAAACTACATTTGATGCAACTTCATAGAATCAAGAAAGAGCTCTCGGTCACTCTATCAAGATCAATTTGATAAATTTTGTTGTATCAAAGTCAAACTAGGTCACCAGCTTCACTCTCCGTGATTTTTCTTCCGTCAATTTCTTTATGTTTCAACTCTGCGATCATCTTCCCCCTCAGAACTCAAAAAATTAGTTACTCATAAGGTTTCTTGATTTGTGGGATTATAGAAAAAAGAAACTAAAGAAGAGTGGTTTCTTTCTCACTCTCCCTTATTTTTCATGTCTAGAAAAAGAGAAAGAAAAAAGAATACACTTGTATATGAACTATGTAAAGTGTATAAAAATGAGATATAATTGTAGAGAGAACATATAGGAATAAAATTTAGTACCTCTAGAAATTGAGAGTGACAAATTGCAATTTTTTTTTTTAATATTCAAAACGAGGAAGACTTTTTTGGTGATAGAGATTAATGGAAGGGGAAAGTAATTAAAGGGAAGCCTTTTCTTAATTTGCCTCTATTTGGTGGCATTGACGAATTATAACCGCGGCCAATGGCCTAAAAAAACAGCTGCAGACTTAACTTTTCTCTTGTACTTTGTTTCTTTCTGGCACTCTCAGATATTTGTCTCTCTGCTACTTGCAGGCAGCCACACTAATTTAAGTCTTGTTTTTGTTTGTCTAAATTCTAACTCACACAAAAAACTGTCAGTGGTTGGCTATATAATGGTGTTTTTACTATTTTCTATGTCTCAATTTTAAGTAACATCATTTGACTTGACACGAAATTTAAGAAAGAAAAAAAAATTTTGAAATGTGTGATTCAAAACAAGTTTTATATAAATATGTAACTATAAATCATCTCACAAAATTAAATTATTTCTAAATATAGAAACGTGACATTCTTTTTTGGACAGACCAAAAAGAAAATTGTACCACATAAATTGAGACAAAATGAATATGATGTATGTACGGAGGGCTTTGAGTTGGTAAGTGGTTCGGGTTGACCCGAATTTAGGCAAGGAATGTGGGTTTCTCAGGTTCTCAGTAAGCTGAGATGTGGGGTGTTTGGCGACGGTGTCGGGTAAATGGAGAAGGAGTCGGGTCAAGGCGCTTTGTGTGGTGGTCACAAGTGGTATGAGGATTGGGATGGTGGTCGGGGTTTGGTAGTTTAGTGGTGGTAGGGTCGCGGCACAAAGCCGAAATAGTGAGGTTGTTGATTTCTCGGGTGAGATGGATAATGGGATGGTTGAAGGCTGATTCGGGTAGAACGGCTTGAAGGTGTGTTAAGGCGATTTGGGAATGTGTCTCGGGGGTCTTGTGAGGAAGGATGGTGGTGGTGGTTTGGTGTTTTGGTGGTGCTAAGGTTGCAGAAACAACCTGAGACAGTGAGGATCCGAGGGGTGGGCTCGGTAGGGACATTGGTGTGTTTGATTGTGTTTGCGTGGAGTTACAGTTGGTTTCGGGTGGAGGCCTTTTGAGAGGATGTTAATGAGATGTTGTGGGAGATAGTAGAGTGAGGAAACAAGTAATTGGAATAAGGAATGTATACGGATTGCTGGAAACAATTCAAGACACAAACTAAGTCTCAATTCGGTCGATATGTGGTTCTTGGATGGTAACACGAGGAGTTAATTGCTCGTGTGGTCTCTAATGATGTTGTGGTCAATTTCACAAGGACTAGGTTGAGGTTTGCTGACCGCGAGGCTCAACACTAACCAAGAAAAGGTGACCGAAACCTTATAAAAGATAGGTGGTTCTCCCGGAGAACCAAACGACCTTCCCAGAGGATCAACTAAAAAGTTCAATCCCGGATTGAAAGACTTAGCAAAATGAGTAAACACTCAAGTTTTATATCAAACAACAACTCTACTTAATACAATATCCTAAGGGCTCCTTTTATAGTAGAACATGGAACCTTCTAGAAAGAAACATAAAGACATAGACTAAGACTTAGTTGACTAGGTGGGAAAGGGGGAGGTGAGGGGTCCTCGGCCGAGGGGAGCTTCACATCCAAATACAATATTTTAGAACCTTCTTTGATGGCTTCCATACACGGTTAGTTAGCACTTGAATGAGCTCCTTGGAGTGTGTTGAGATGTATGCCCCTTGGTCGGTTGGTAAAGGTGAACAACTCGGCCAACCCCTTGGTCGGTTGGTAAAGGTGAACAACTCGGCCAACCCCTCGGCTTCACCAAAATGCGTTCTTGATGAAATACACACACAGTTTGTCCATCTTGAAGATCACATCTTCTAAATGGTGCATGATCCTCTTATGACCGTGTACACGCTTGTCCATGTCATCCCGGGATGAGGCTTCTCTTGGCTTAGTCATCTTCCCCTTATTGAATGTGTCCTAGTGTGTAGCTACGGGATATTACATTACTTTACTATGTCCTAAGTAAGTTAATCTAAGAACTTAAAGACAATAATTTAAAGGCAAGGTTTCGGCCAAGACCAACACATAAGGCCGAATAAAATCTAACTTTTTGAGACAATCACGTATTGTCTCATACGCCATTCCATACTCCATACACTTTCAAGTTTCTAGCCGTGTGTTCATGATTAACCATTGGCATTCTTGGAGCTTTACTTCGTTTCTTGAATTGAGGAATTATGTGCGGGATTTGATTTACATCAGAATATCATCCTATTGTTTAGTGAAATAAGAGATAATTACGAGATTATTTTATCCCATATTGGATTATGAGTATTAATTAGTCATGAAAATCATTTCACATATTAAAATTTTAGGATTAACTATCTCATATAGAAAGTGAGCTAGCTAATCTCATGAAATATCCTTGTCGTCTATCACATTTTTGTAACCAAACGACCCTTAAACAGGGTGAATTTAGTCTAAATTTTGGTGTACGTGAAAACTAGGTATTTTATGTATATAATTTTAAAAATTGATCTAATATTATCTGCTGACGCTTATGTTCTAAAAAGGCAGAATGGTACACTTGATTGAATATTGAATTATTTAATGTAGGGATTAATTCTTACTTAATACTTCTTCTTTTTTTCTCCTTTTTTAGTGATGCACCCAATGTTCTAGAAATCCTAGATCCGCCTCTACCCTTAGTTTTATGTTATAAAATAGTTAAAATAGGCGTGGGATTGAGTGATATTTGAAAGAAAAAAGTAATATTTGAAAGTTAAAAGTTAAAAATGATAATTGAGAGTTGTGTTTGGATATACATTCATTTGAAAAAAGTTACTAAATTTTGCTAGTGGAAAAAATTGATTTTATCTTCAAAAACTATTTAATAATAATTCATATGTATACTCAAAGAATGTTTTGTAAATATGTATAAGAAAAAAAAGTTCACGTTCTAACGGGTCCTAATTATAAAAACTATAAATTAAAACATAATTTAAACTTGTTAATCTCTCTCCATTTAAGGTATAAAGTTACTTGATTGAAGATAAGACTTTAAATAAGTCAAATATATGCAAAATTAAAACGTTCTTTCTAAATGAATGGTGAGGAGAGTTCCTAGGTCATTTTAGTTTCCCTTCTCCCTATAAAAGATGAATTTGTATGTGTTAAGAGTCTCACGGATATGTGATGGGTAATTGGTCTCCTTATATGACTTGGTCAATTCTCCTCTCTTTAAGCTAGCTTTTGGGTTGAGTTAGGTCCAAAATCCATTCTTTACATGGTATCAGAGTCAGGCTCATCCCAATTCTTTGTTCACCGATGTTGGGCCCCATATTATATTGTCCACGCTCCAGTTAACGAGGCCTGAGCGTGCATGGGAGTGTTAAGAGTCCCACATCGGATATGAGATGGGTAATTGATCTCCTTGTTGTTGTAGCACCAAAATGTATCCCGACAAAACAACACCATCATAAAATAATTTGATTGTACTTCTCTTCTTCTCCTTTTTTTTTTTTTTTGATGTGGAAGGGTTTTTTTTATAAAGAAATAAATCTTGAGGCTAACTCAACCTAAACAATTATGGAAAATGACATAAATGATCATTCATGTGAAACTATTGACACCGAATGACACAAATTTTAAAAGCCAATTTTCAGCCTTTTCAAAATAATTTCATTTTCTAGCAATTTTTTCAACTCATTCAAGCATATGTATAGAAACTGTATCATTATTGTTTAGAATATTATCATACGTATAAAAACTGTAACGTTATTTTATAGAATATGTATCTCCACAATATGTGTATAGAAAATATATCATTGTTGTATAATTTGTGTAAAATAAATGAATATTAAATGTATAATTAACGTATAATCAGTATATAATGTATTCACACTAATGATACACATATTATACAGTTATTATACACTATTTACACACATGCAAGGATTATTGGACAAATTGGAGACTGTCGAAAAAATTTATCCGGCCAAATCTGTACAAATGATCATAGATCTAATAATTTTACGGCGTTTATATGAACTTCAACAAAAACACTTTCTCCAATGAAGCAACAAAACCCAGACGACATAGATCTGGCTGGAGGAGTTCAATTTATAACTTGCATTCTCTGATTTTACTTTAATTCTGAAAAGTATGGTGATTTTTCTGCCATCAATCATGTGTCAAGTTCTGGTAAATGTATAAAATAAATTGTTGCGAGATATGCATGTTGAGCACATGAAATCGTACTTTTTCTTTTTTTGCAAGAGGGCTAACTACTTAGGAAAATTAAGAAGATGATTTTGAAACTGTCCTCCGACGATGAATTTGTGCATAGGCTATGAAAAAGTGAGAGAGAGTGTAGAGTGAAATTTTGAATTTTGGCTATAGTTTGTTTTTAGTTTGAGTTTGAAGGTTATTTCGGGGTATTATCTTAAAATGGGACTTTCTTGGACCTTTTCTTTTTGCGGGTGGCCACGCTATGTCTTTTTTTTAATTTTCTAAAAAATTAGTTTATGATGGGAGAATTGTTCAAGTACATAAAACGAGTTCATGTTCCCGTTATCCCAATGATGTGGGACACCAACACCCCGACGTCCATGATTAAACATCTGGAGCATAGCGAATATATAAAAGGGTGCCCCACCATCAGAAAGAATGAATTGGGATACCAACAATTTCATGTTGTTATTTAATGCTATATACTGCTGCAACTGCTACTTTCTCTCTAAGATGAAGTTTGGAAATACTTGAAAGCCAAAAAATTAAAGATGTTAGTGATAATGCAATCATTTAAATAGTGTAGTTATTTCACACTTCCTTTTCTCCCCCTATTTTTTCGGGATTCACTTTCAAAATATTCAACGTTGGAGGTTTTACGAGCGACTTTGAGGGGATCATTTTCTTTACCTCTTTATGAGATTTATCACCTTTTTATTTTATTTTTTCATTTTGTTAGATTTATCACTGGAGTTTCTTTTAGGGTGTGTTCAGTGTACGGAGTATTTTTCAATTTTCTCATGTTTGTTTGGTTAAAATTTTTGAAAAATATTTTTTTTAGAAAAACAAGTTCCTTAAAAATGAGGAAAATGACTTCCCTAATTAAAATTAAAAAAAAAGACTCACAAGTGACATTCAACCAACTATCTCCCCACCCCAACCATCCACCCCACCAAACCCTAACCACTCCACGCCCACCACCCAATTCACCCCCCCCCCAACCCCCTCCAAGTTTTTTTTTAAGTTTTTAATTTTTATTTTGGTTTTTGAAAGTATATCATATTATACATACATGATATACACGGTATACTATCTTGTGTGTACCGTGTATATCACGGAAACCCAAGGCAATTGGGAAACCGTGATATACACGGTATACCCACCATGTATATCATAGTTTTTGGTAATAGTTTTTGTATATAATTAGCATTGTACATTTACCATAATCATAGAATTCATGTACAAATAGAATAGGATTTTGGGAGTAGAATAGGAATAGGATTTTTCATAGTATGAAAATTGTAAATTGTATATATACTCATTCAATAATGAAAATAATCAAGAGATTATTTCTTTCATGGTATCAGAAGTCTAGGTTTTTCATACTTCTCCTATCTTTGTCTTCTGTTGTCCTCGGTTTCCGAGCTTCCATCTCGATTTATGTGCCCGGCTTCTCTCTTCTCTTCCCAAATTAGTCTAAATCCATTCTTCACCTTTTGTTCTTTTGTTATGTCTAAGAACGTATTTCATCCTGCCCTTTCTGTTTTCAACATCAAGAACCACATCTCTATTGTTCTTGAGATGGAAAGCGTCCAGTATGCGACGTGGGCAGAGTTGTTTAAAATTCACGCAATCTCACACCAAGTTCTTCATCACATAATTCCTCCCGCTATCGCTCCTCCTGCGGAGGATCCTCAGTTATGGATCACTCTTGATGTTACCAGCCTTCAGTGGATTTACTCCATTATTTCTACCGACCTTTTACAGACGATCATTGAACCAGACAATATGGCTATGGCTACCTGAAATAGATTGCGTGATATATTCCAGGACAACCAACATTCCCAAGTTGTCACCCTTGAGCAAGAGTTTTCACAAGTAAGCATGGACAATTTTTCTAATGTTTCAGCTTATTGTAAACGGCTCAAGGAATTGGCAGACCAACTCCGTAACGTTGGCGCGCCTATTACCAATAATCATCTTGTTCTCCAAATGGTTGTAGGTCTATCTGAGGCCTATAGTGGCATTGGAACTCTAGTCCGACAAAGTAATCCGCTTCCCCCTTTTTATCATGCTCGTTCGATGCTCACTTTGAAAGAAGCCGGCTTAGCAAAAAAGGCGGTAACCGACGCCAGTTCCGTGGCAATGATGACGTCCTCCAATAATTCTCACGGGTTTGTTGACAATTATAGCCAAAACCGCAATAACTGTGGCGGCAAGAAGGAAACCGTAAAAATAATGGTAAACATTGCGGCGGCAACAACGGTGGAGGTTGGAACAGTGGCCCCACCGGCGGGAACAGTCACAACAGTGGGGGTGGGCCTCGAAAAAATGGTGGTGGGCCGCAGGCCAACTGGTCCCAACCTTGGGCCCCTGGCAGTAGGGTTAGGCCAGTGGCTCGTAGCCCAACAACCCCTATTTTTTAGCCTCACCGTATCCTGGCCAGTGGGCCGCCCAACAGCAGTTCAAGCCTAATTTTTCACACCCATCCACTGGGTTCCAAAACAGTACTGGATCGGGACAGCAAGGGGGCCTGCTTGGGCCTCGGCCCCCGTAGGCTTTCTATGCTAGGGGCCCTAATCCGATCCCGACGCCTACAAATATTGAGGCCGCTATGCATACACTTGGATTGAGTTCTCCCAACCCGAATTGGTACATGGACACCGGCGCCACTTCTCACATGACATCCGACCAAGGTACTCTCCCGTCTTATTTCAATTTGAGCAAAAATAGTGGCATTATTGTTGGTAATGGCAACTAAATTCTAATTTGTGGTTACGGTCATACAACTTTATCCCCACCCCCCTCATCCACCACTTGTTTTGAAAAATACCCTTCATGCCCCTAACTTAATTAAGAATTTGGTGTCTGTCCGAAAATTCACCACTGATAATTTGGTGTCTGTTAATTTTGATCATTTTGGGTTTTCTGTGAAGGATTTTAAAACGGGGATACCTCTCATGAGATGCAATAGTAGGAGAGATCTTTATCCACTCACGCCTGCCACCAGTGTCTCGAGTCCAGCCATGCCATCAACATTTGCAGCTCTTGCTCCTTCCTTGTGGCATGCACGTTTGGGTCACCCTGGGTCGTCCTATTGTTTCTTCTTTACATAAAAACAATTTTATTTCTTGTAAGGGTACACGTAGTACTCCAATTTGTCATTCTTGTCATTTAGGGAAACATGTTAGATTATCATTTGTAGCATCTACTTCTCGCACTTTGATGCCTTTTAATATTATTTATAGCGATTTATAAACTTCTTCCATTCTTAGTTCTGTGGGCCATCGTTATTATGTTCTATTTTTTATGATTATTCTAATTTTTATGGACCTTTCCGTTAGCGAAAAAATCTTAAGTTCTTTCCACCTTCTTAAAATTTAGAGCATTCATCTGTACCCAATTCGAACGAGAAATCAAAAATATTCAATGTGATAATGGCAAAGAATATGATAATGGGTTGTTTCGGGATTTTTGTGCTGCTAATGGCATAGTTTTTCATTTCTCTTGTCCTCATACGTCCTCACAAAATGGGAAAGTCGAATGAAAATTTTGTACCATTAATAATATTGTCCGTACTTTATTAGTCCATGCTTCCGTACCCCCTTCATTTTGACATCATGCTCTACAAATGACTACTTATCTTATTAACATACTTCCTACCAAATAATTGACATATTCATCCCCTCTTCAATTCCTCTATAATAAGGATCCTTCGTATTCTCATCTTAGGGTCTTTGGGTGCTTATGTTATTACCTATTTATGTGAACTACAATTAACAAACTTCAAGCCCGTTTTACCCCCTGTGTATTTTTGGGTTATCCATCTAATTATCGTGGTTACAAATATTTTGATTTATCATCTAATAAAATCATAATTAGTCGTCATTTTATTTTTTATGAAATCCAATTTCCGTTTGCTAAAGTAAGTAGTCCCGGGTCTAGTTTGTATAATATTTTAGATGACGAGGTCTCCCCGTATATTATCCACTGTTTATCGGACTTGTCCCGCACCCAAAATTCACCAGCGGGCCCACTACACGCTGGTCCTACTGTTCCGTCACATCTGCCCAGTGGGCCATCCACTCAGCCCAGTACCGATCTCCGTATTGTTCCAGTGGTACAGCCCATTGTCCCAGTCTCCGTTCCAACCATTGTTTCCGTCATTGGGCCAGCAGGCCCACTACCTGCTGGCCAGCCTGTCACCAACCCACTCAGTGCCCAAAATCCACCAGCTTCCTCCTCGAGTAAAGGGTCAGTTACTCGTAGAGTCGTAGTCAAATGGGTATTTTAAAACCAAAATGAGATTTTAATCTCAATTCTAATGTCTCTAAATCCCTTCTACCTCGTAACCTAGTTTCCCTTAAATGACCCGCATTGGAAATTGGCTATGAACGACGAATATAATGCTCTTATTGAAAATAAGATGTGGGAGTTGGCCCCGTGTCCTTCTGGTGTTAATATTATTCGGTCTATGTGGATTTTTACTCATAAAGATAATTCTTATGGCTCTTTTGCTAGACATAAGGCTCTTCTTGTAGATGATGGTAAAACTCAACAGGTTGGCGTGGATTGTGATGAGACATTTAGTCCGGTGGTCAAATCGGCTACCATTCGCATTGTTCTCAGTCTGGCTCTTTCAAAAGCATGGCCCATTTATCAGTTAGATGTGAAGAATGTTTTCTTACATGGTGATCTTAAGGAGACTGTTTACATGCATCAACTCTTAGGTTTTCGAGACCCGAATATCCTTATCATGTCTGTTTATTGAAGAAGTCCTTGTATGAGCTTAAGCAGGCCCCACGAGCTTGGTATAAGAGATTTGCAGACTATGTTTCGTCTATTGGGTTTTCTCACAGCAGGTTTGATAATTCATTGTTCATATATCGTTGTGGTTCTTCCCTGACTTATATTCTATTATATGTTGATGATATTATCTTGACTGCCTCTTCTGATGTTTTGCGCAAGTCTATCATGACAATGCTCAGTTCTGAGTTTGCTATGAAAGACTTGGGGCCCTTGAATTACTTTTTGGGGATTAATGTGTCTCGTCATGCAAGTGGGTTATTCTTATCACAACGGAAGTATGCCGCTGAGATAATTGACTGGGCTGATATGTCCTCGTGCAAGTATACTTCTACTCCAGTTGATACTAAGCCCAAGCTAAGTGATGCGGCTGGCTCACCTTACGAGGATCCCACTCACTATCGCAGTCTTGCTGGAACTCTTCAGTAACTTACTTTCACGAGATCGAATATTACGTATGTCGTACAATAGGTGTGTTCGTTTAAGCATGATCCTGCGGTGGAGCACATGAATACGCTCAAACGCATTATCAGATACATCCAGGGGACACTTGAGTATGGCTTGCATCTATATCCATCATCGGCCTCTACACTTGTCTCGTATACCGATGTTAATTGGGTGGTTGTCCAGATATCAGACGCTCCACGTCTGGTTATTGCATGTTTCTTGGTGATAACTTGGTCTCATGGTCTGCCAAACGACAGGCTACCTTATCACGCTCCAGTGTAGAGGCCAAGTATCAAGGGGTAGCCAATGTGGTTTCTGAATCATGTTAGTTACGTAATCTTCTCTTGGAGCTTCACTTTCCCATTCAAAAAGCTACCTTGGTATATTGTGATAATATTAGTGTCGTATATCTTTCTGGGAATTCGGTTCAACACCACCGCACTAAACATATTGAAGTTGTGAAGTTGTGTTTGGACATGCATTTTACTTTGAAAAAAAATTGATATTTTTTTATTGGAAGGAAAATTTCACCCAAATACTGGTCATTTGATTTTTTTTTCCCTTCAAAAACTGATTAAATTTCATGGAGAAGCAATGTTCTCAATATTGTTTTTGAAAAAAAAACTTCCAAAATCTATGACCAAATGAGAGATTAGGTTAGGTATCAGAAGAATTCTTAATGCAAATAATAGCGGTACTCGTAAATAATGTGGAATATCAGAAGCTAGACTGCTAGTCCTGACAATTGCATAATATAATTCCTTAAAGCTGCAGATTAATAAATATATTATGTCATACCTAGTACTGATTTGAACTAGGTGGTTTTGATTTTTTTTTTATTAGAAGAAAAGGTTAGTCGAATAATTAAGGATTTGGTTCGTTATAATTGAGAATTAGGAACATCAGTTGAGACCTGTTGTCAACGAATCTTTCTCGCCATAAATTAATGTCGACCCCAATTTAACAAATACAACAGTATTAATTTGCAAATAGTAGCTATTTACTTTGATACGTTTTATATATCTTTTAAGATTTTCACAACCCAATATGAAAAATATATGTATCTAGTAGTCATAATCACAAAAAGATTTACTATCTAAATTACCCTTCATCTTTTCTTCAAAAAAATAGGTAAACCGTGTTTATGTAATTGGGATATATCACATATACCGAATTAACAACAACAACATACCTAGTGAAATCCCACAATGTGGGTTTGGGGAGGGTAGAGTGTACGCAGACATTACCTCTACCTTGGTAGGTAGAGCGGCTGTTTCCGAGAGACCCTCGGCTCAAGACAAATCACAAGCACAAGAAAAGTAAGACAAACAAAGCGACTAAGTCATGATAGCGACTTCTGAAAAAGAAGCAATAACTAATGCAAGTAAATAAGACAAACAAAATACACATAGCAGCATAAATCAAACGACAGTGGACTATAAAACAATATTGTGCATACTAGTATGATAGGCTAAGCGAGCCTACAATAATAACACTACAACTATCAGTTTGTAAGCGTAGGTAGGACTACGTTGGACTACATACTACCCTTCTACCCTAATCTGTGTCCTCCATAACCCCCTATATAAGGTCACGTCCTCAGTAAGTTGCATCTGCGCCATATCCCGTCTAATCACCTCTCCCCAATACGTATTCGGCCTACCTCTACCCCTCCTATACCCGTCCATAGCCAACCTCTCACACCTCCGCACTGGGGCATTTATGTCTCTCATCTGCACGTGTCTGAACCATCTCAACCTCATTTTCCGCATCTTATCCTCCACCGAGGCCACTCCCACTCTGTTCCGAATATCATCATTTCTAATTATATCCCTCATTGTATGCCCACACATCCATCTTAGCATCCTCATCTCCGCAACTTTCATCTTTTGGGTGTGCAAAGTCTTGACCGGCCAACACTCCGCCCCATACAACATAGTCGGTCTAACCACCACCCTTTAGAACTTGCCTTTATGTTTTGGTGGCACATTTTTATCGCACAAGACTCTAGATGCGAGCCTCCATTTCATCTACCCTGCCCCAATACGATGTGTGACATCGTTATCAATCTCTCAATTCCCTTGGATAATAGACTCGATGTACTTGAAGATTTCTTTCTTTGGAATGACCTGAGTATCAAGCCTTACATCCACGTCTGTCTCAAGGTCGCTCCCGTTACTGAACTTGCACTCCAATTATTATGTCTTGGTCCTACTCAGTCTGAACCCTTTAGACTCTAGAGTATGTCTCCAAACCTCCATATTAGCGTTCACTCCACTGCGAGTCTCATCAATCAGGATTATGTCATCTGCGAATAACATACACCATGACACCTCCACTTGGATTTGTCGTGTCCGTCCATCCATCACCAAGGCAAATAAGAATGGGCTAAGAGTTGATCCCTAGTGCAGCCCCATCATCACTAGGAAGTGCTCCGAGTCTCCTCCTACTGTCTATACCCTAGTCTTGGATCCATCATACATATCATTGATTTCCTTAATGTACTCCACAAGTACACATCTAACCTCCAAACATCTCCATAGAACCTCCCTAGGAACTTTGTTGTATGCCTTCTCGAGGTCGATGAAAAACATATGTAAGTCTCTCTTCCTCTCCCTATACTGCTCCACCAACCTCCTAATAAGATAAATGGCTTCTGTAGTTGAACGCCCCGGCATGAATCAAACTAATTCTCGGAGATAGACACGCATCGTCTCACCCTCATCTCCACGACTAATTCCCAATCTTTCATAGTGTGGTTTAGCAACTTGATACCCCTATAGTTGTTGCAACTCTGGATCTCACCTTTGTTCTTGTACAAAGGAATCATTGTACTCCACCTCCGTTCTTCGGGAATTCTCACCGTCTTAAAAATGACGTTAAACAACTCTGTCAGCCACTCCAAACTTGCCTTACCTGCGCTCTTCCAAAATTCAACTGGGATTTCATCAGTCCTCTGCGCATCCTGTGAACAGCACCCTGAACCTCCTCAACCTTAATGCTTCCACAATACCCAAAATCTCGGTACCTACTAGATTGCTCCAGATCTCCCAGCACAATGTCTCTATCTTCTTTTTCGTTCAAGAGTTTATGGAAGTAAGACTGCCACCTCCGTCTAATATGAGCGTCCTCCACCAGTACTTTTTTGTCATCGTCCTTGATGCACTTCACGTGATCCAAGTCCCGGGTCCTCATCTCCCTCACCTTGGCTAGTTTGTACAACTTCTTATCCCCATCTTTTTCCTCTAATTTCATATACAGACATTCAGAAGCCGTTGTTTTTGCCACCGTAACCTCTAGTTTTGCCTTCTTCCTCACCATCTTATATATCCATATTCGTTCACTTCTCCACCTCATCCTTGCTTTCTACCAATTTCACATACGCCATTTTTTCCGCTTCCGCCTTCTCTTGAACTTTACCATTCCACCACCAGTCCCCTCGATGGCCACCACGGCTACCCCGCGAGACCCCTAGCACTTCTCTGGCAACCTCACGAATGCAACTGGTCATCATGTCCCATATATCGATCGCATCCCTACTACTCCCCCAAGCCCCCTTGGCCATCAACCTCTCCTCCATCTTCTTTGCACTAGCCATGGTCAAACTCCCAATTTGATTCTTAACCTGTCATCCACAACCCTCTTCTTCTTCTCCATCTTGATTTCCAAATCTATCACCAAAAGCTTATGTCGGATTGTAAGATACTCTCTCGGAATAACTTTGCAGTCTTTACAAAGACCGTTGCTAACCTTCCTAAGGAGCAAAAAGTCTATCTGAGTCTTAGCCACCGAACTAGGAAAGTCACCAAATGCTCCTCCTTTTTCAGGAGCCTTGGATTAGCTATCACCATCCCAAAAGCTCTAGCAAACTCCAAAAGCGAGACGCATCCCCCGTTCTTGTCCTCGAAGCCAAAACCTGCATGCATGTCGTCATAACCCCCCGAAAGTGCCCTGATATGTCCATTGAAATCCCTTCCTACAACTAACTTCTCAGTGGGTGGTATACCTCATACCACTTCGTTCAAATCTTCCCAAAAGCGCATATTCTCCTCCTCGTTCAAGCCCGCCTGCGGCGCATACGCACTAATAATGTTCATAGTGAACCCTCCAACTACTAACTTAACAGCCATCATCCTGTCATTGACCCTCCTAACCTCTACCACTTGATCTCTTAGCTCGCTGTCTACCAAAATGCCTACCACATTCCTATACTTCGAACTACTCGAGAACCATAGCTTATACCCATCTACATCCTTAGTCTTAGGTCCTACCCATTTGGTGTCCTAGACACAAGCTATATTAATCATTCTCCTCTTAAGAATCTTAACTAGCTCTATGAACTTTTCTGTTAAAGTCCCAATGTTTCAAGACCCTATTCTCAGCCTAGCATCTCTCTTACCCCACTTACCCCCCCCAACCCTCACCCCCGTCCCCGACCGAGAACATGACCCTAGTCTACCATTATTCACCAAAGCCACTAGAGTAAAAAAATACTAGTCAAAGGTTAACTTTAGCACACACGGGAACCAATACTAAAGCACAAGTTAGCAAGAATCTAGAGGTAAGTCAGGCTACAGACCAAAATGATAAAGCAAAGGATAAGAAGAATAAAGGAAAGAATGTAAATTCAAGATTCAATAAAACGTAACACGCAAGAATTTAACTACAAGGATAAGGACAAATATTGAGTACGGGCAACTGGAGGTACCAACTTCAGGCTGATAGAACCTGTTCACACGCCGAAAATCATTGTTCACACGCCGGAACACATTGTTCACTGCCTAAAATCACTGTTTCCTGCCGAAACTTTTGTACTCGGATACTAGGCGAGAGAACGGAGAGATAGAACTCGGATGTACGTCATTGCAAATCTGGTGGTACCTGCAAAAAAAAAATAGAGAAAAAAAATAATTTTGTTCACCGGGGCTTGGAGCTCCGACATTAATGTGGTGGTGGTTGTTGGCTACTGGGTTTCACCAAAGCTCAGAGCTCCGGTGCAGAGGTAGAGCAGATCGGGGGGGGGGGGAGGATGGCGGGCTGGTGGGGTTGTTTGCCGGGGTTAATGGAGGGAGCAGCGAGGGGAAGGGCGACGACTTGGTGACTTCTAGTCGGAGCTCCGGCGTTAAGCAAATCGGTAATGCCTAGAATCACGAGAAGCAGGAAAGCCCAGCTTGGTAATGCCTAGAATCACGAGCTTTACATCACATATACCGACTTCTTTTTAAATAAATGAGGGGTATATTTTTATTTTTCTTTAAAACAAAAATAAGGAAGAAAGAGAATTTGGCAATGCCAAATTTGGGCTAAATATTGCCAATGTATATGCCAGGCAGTGGGCATTAAATGGGCTCAAAGGACCAGCCCATGTTTAGTATTAGTTTAAGTCAATCCCACCCAAAAAATTGCTTTGCTTTATACTTTACGGGAAGCACACATTAGAAACAATTTTGTGCTTCTTCTTCAGTTGAACTTTCGCACAGTTGGTTCTATAGCAACTCAAGGTAAGTTTGCATAATATTTTGTGTTAGTTAGATTTAGTTAATACCTATATTAATACCATTGCACCTATGGATTGGGTAGGTTCAACAAGAGCAGTAAGAATTTTTAAAACAATTCATAAAGTTGAATTTTGGGGTTTTATTCAAGAAGGTAATTTCTACACTTATAAATAATAAGTATGAGTTCTTTATGAGTATTTATGGTGGTGAAAGGTATTATTTGAGTTGGGGGTAGTTGGAGTGACCATATATGCAAAATCCTAGCTTGACACTAATAAAAGGTATAAAATTAGTGAAAGAGATGATGAATAGTGCTTATGGATTTTATGGTGGACTTATATGGATCAAATGAATCTATTAACGCCATTAGTGAAATTATTTGAGGTGCTTAACCAATACATCACATGAATATGAAATTTTCAAAAATTTAACGAAAGTGCAAAATACAACATACAGAGTAAAATTTCAGAACGTGAGATCTGTAGAAGGTAGAGTGTATGCAGACCTTACATCTACTTTAGTAGGTAGAGCGGCTATTTCCGAGAGACCCTCAGCTCAAGACAAAGCATAAACACGAGTAAAGCAAGAGAAACGGTCAGACCCGGTTAGAAAAATTTAAAGCAGTATGAAAATGCTGGTAACAAAAGCAAATAAGTCATGCTAGCGCATTTTGAAACAGTAAGCAGTAACTAGCGCAGGTAGATAAGCTAAACAAAGTACACTAAAGGACATATAGCAGCAAAAATCAAACTACGGGGACTATAAAGCAATACTGCACATATTAGTATGATAGGCTAAGCGGGCCTAGAAAGTGCAAAATACATAGCTGATTAAATTGACGTAGTTGTGAGACGTCGTTGATGGATACAACTTTGTTTATGTAGATTGAAGTTGTTAGAATAATGGGTGGCCAGTGGGGATCGGGAGGGGGACGGGCGGGTTTGGGGGGGACGGGGTGGGGGGTCGGGATCGGCTCTTGGCGGGATTGGCGGGACATGAAGAGGTCCTATCCCGTCACACATCCCGCCGGATGAGGGGACGGGATTTGGGGGGACGGGACGGGTCGGGTAGGGGGATTTGGGAGATTTTTTTTTAGACACTTAGTTTTAAAAAAATATATATTTAAATACTTAAATAATTGAACAAGATAGTGAATAAAAACATCTCAAGACTGTTTTTGTGTCTCTTATATTAATTAATAAAAATATGATTTATTTTGTAATACAATTTCAAAATTGCAACTTTGTTTCGTAGTTCAAAAGTTGCAAATCACATAGTAAAATTGTCATTAAAAAAATTACATAGTCAACCATACTCTTTCTAATTTCCTCACAATCTCTTGAGGATCTTCTATTGGAATTGAAAGTTATTGGTCAAATTGTTCGACGTCGTTTCGTGCTCCCTCAGATAATATTTCATTGTAGTTGTAGCCGTCTTCTTCGTTGATCTCTGGTTGACCGCACCTTCTACGCTCTGTTCTAATCCAATCTCTGAATAAAATCGCAATCTCCAAGTTGTCTCCCATCAATGAGTGTCTGTGCTATCCTATTTGAAACCTTCCAGCAGAAAAAGCGCTCTCAGAAGCTGTTGATGACGCTTGACTATTCAACACACCTCGGGCCATCTATGATAGTGTTGGAGATGTCTTCTCATTCTCCCTCTAGTATTTCAGCAAGTCTTCACGTCCATATTCACTGATAATTGATTCGTACAATACAAAACCCTGCAAAATATAAACATCAAACTCGCTAATTTGTGTAGAACTTGAACCACTATACATTCTATTTTTAAGGCCTTGAATATTAGAAGCAGAAACATATTTTTTATTAGGTTGCAGTGAAGTAGAAGAAGATGGTACAGAAGCCGGTTGATTAATGCTAGACATAACTTCTTCTTTAGTTGGTTCTTCAGTTGGGTCTGTTGGAAGTATTTCTAAGCTTTCATAAATCGTTTCAATAAGTGTTTTACAACCGTCTACTTTAATAATAGGATTTAATACAACACCAATAAAATAAATAGTGGAAATAGGAAAAAAATATTTTTTTAATAGCTGGCTTGTAAGTTGGCTTTTGCATATATTGATTAAGTAACAAAAATATTAGAGCTATATAAAATAACATAGATGAAATAGTAGGATAATAAATCCCAGAAATTTTTTTATTAGCTACTAAAAAATTCTCTAAAAATGTGATAAGTAAAATTTTATCGAAATCATCGTCTACAAGCATATCTGTTGGATTTTGATTATGGACGTTAAATAATAATATTATAGGTCTTCTATAATCGTGAGCAACAAGTAGTTGCTCATACAAAGAATTTCACTTAGTCGAAACTTCTTCTGAAATTTTTCTATAAGGTAATCCACAATCATAACGAGTTTTATTATACTCTTTGCGTCTTTGTATTTTATTACCTTTAAAAATAACGTTTATAGCAAATTGTATTTTATCAAGGATGTTTTTAAAAAGTTTTAGGTCATCATTTACAACTAAGTTATAAATATGACATACACATCTAACATGAAAAATATCGGGAAAGATGGGACATTGCGACAAATTTTACATATAACTAGTTGATTATCAATGTCCCTATCAAAAATATCTCATACAGTTGATTTTATTTTTTGTTGTTTTTGGCATCGACTCATACTAGGGGGAATAAGAGGCATTCCAGTTTCAGGTTGAGACTCATTCTGAGCCTGAGGTGGAGGTGCACTAGTGGGTGTGTTATCTAAATTATCTTCTAATTTATTTTCTAAATTAAAGTCGGGTTCAGATATAAAATATACCTCATGATCTAATGGTATATTAATATTCACATTAAAAAAATCAGTTTCATCTATATGGGTGAAATCATCGTAATTAGGATTACTAGAAGATGCATCCTTACTCATGTTACCCCTAGTACCTCTACCAGAAAAACGTCTACTTCGTTCCATTATAATTATGTAAATAAATATTTACGGATAATGAAATTAAGTACGATAATTAAAATTAAGTAACAATAATAATTTAAAGAAGGAGCGAAGGTATCAAACGCCGACGTAACGTCGACGTGTAATCGGGGTTGAAAATTGAAACTTTGCTCGATGATCCTCAAGCTAGTTGCAACTTCACTCACAATTTTTGAAATTTGATAGAAAATATCAAATAAAATATAATATTTAGTAGGCAATGTAGACTTGTAGAGAGATTAGAGAGATGGTAGGAAGATTTGTGAGAAAAATGAGGTATTTATAGTTGAGAAATAGAGTTAAAGTGTAAATATACTAACTTATGGGTTAAAATAAATATTAAGGGGGTAGGGGGAGTTTATCGGGTGGGGCTAAAATGGCCGTTATAGCCGTTGCCAATGGCTAAAATTGAAATTGGGACGTTGTGCAACGGTTATTTCTACAAAGGGGGAGGGACGGGGCGGGGCGGGGCGGGTCGTGGGGCGGGATTGGGACTCAGATAGACTTTTTGCTTCTTAGGAAAGCTAACAATGATCTTTGTAAAGATTGCAAGGTTATTCCGAGTGAGTATCTTACGGCCCGACATAAGCTTTTGATGATGGATTTGGAGATCAAGATTGAGAAGAAGAGGAGGGTTGTGGATGACAGGCTAAGAATTAAATGGGGGAGTTTGACCATGGCTAGTGCAAAGAAGATGGGGGAGAGGTTGATGGCCAGAGGGGCTTGGGAGAGTAGTGGGGATGCGATCGATATGTGGGACAGAACGACCAGTTGCATTCGGGAGGTAGCTGGAGAAGTGCTAGGGGTCTCGCGGGGTAGCCGTAGTGGGCATCGAGGGGACTGGTGGTGGAATGGCAAAGTTCAAGAGAAGGTGGATGCAAAGAAAATAACGTATGCAAAATTGGTGGAAAGCAATGATGAATTGGAGAAGTAGACGAATAGGGAATTATATAAGATGGTGAGGAAGAAGGCAAAACTAGCGGTTACTGCTGCGAAAATAGCAACTTTTGAATGCTTGTATGTGGAATTAGAGGGAAAAGGCGGGGATAAGAAGTTGTACAGACTAGCCAAGGCGAGGGAGAGAAGGACCCGAGACTTGGATCACGTGAGGTGCATCAAGGACAAAGACGGTAAAGTACTAGTGGAGGACGCGCGTATTAGACGGAGGTGGCAGTCTTACTTCCATAAACTTTTGAATGAAGAAGGAGATATAGACATTGTGTTGGGATATTTGGAGCAATTTGGAAGGTACCAGGATTTTGGATATTGTATGAGTATTAAGGTTGAGAAGGTTAAGGGTGTTGTTCACAGGATGCGTAGGGGACGAGCGGTTGGGCCTTATGAGATCCTAGTTTAATTTTGGAAGAGCACAGGTAGGGCAGGTTTGGAGTGACTGACAGAGTTGTTTAATGTCCCTTTTAAGATGGCAAGAATGCCAAAATAATGGAGGTGGAGTACAATGATTCCTTTGTACAAGAACAAAGGTGACATCCAGACAACTATAGGAGTATCAAGCTGCTAAGCCACACTATGAACGTTTGGGAAAGGGTCGTCAAGATGAGGGTGAGAAGAGACGTGTCTATTTTTTAGAATCAGTTTGGATTCATGACGGGGCGTTTGACTACAGAAGCCATTCATCTTATTAGGAGGTTGGTTGAGCAGTATAGGTAGAGGAAGAGACTTACATATGATTTTCATCGACCTCGAGAAGGCATACGACAAAATCCCTAGAGAGGTTCTATGGAGATGATTGAAAGTTAGAGGTGTACATGTGGTGTATACTAGGGCGATCAAGGATATGTATGATGGAGCTAAGACCAGGGTATGGATAGTAGGTGGAGACTCGGAGCACTTTTCAGTGATGATGGGGATGCACCAGGGATCAGCTCTTAGCCCATTCTTATTTGCCTTGGTGATGGATAGACTAACGCGACAAATTCAATGGTAGGTGCCATGATATATGTTATTAGCAGATAACATAGTCCTAATTGATGAGACTTTCATCGGAGTGAACGCTAAGCTAGAGGTTTGGAGACAGACTCTGGAGTCTAAAGGGTTCAGGCTGAGTAGGACCAAGAAAAAATACTTGGAGTGCAAGTTCAGTAACGGGAGCGACCTTGAGACAGGCGTGGAGGTGAGGCTTGATACTCAGGTCATTCCAAAGAAAGGAAGCTTCAAGTATCTAGGGTCTATTATCTAAGGGAACAAAGATGATAATGCTGAGATGTGATGTGTGGGAATATGATGAGGAATATGATTAGGAATGATGATATCCGGGACAAAGTGGGAGTGATCCCGGTGGAGGATAAGATGCGGGAAGCAAGGTTGAGATAGTTCGGGCATGTGTAGAGGAGAGGCACAAATGCCCTAGTGCGGAGGTGTGAGAGATTGGTTATAGACGAGTTCAGGAGGGGTAGAGGTAGACCGAAGAAGTATTGGGGAGATGTGATTAGACGGGATATGGCGTAGGTGCAACTTACTAAGGACATGACCTTAGATAGAGGGTTGTGGAGGACACTGGTTAAGGTAGAAGAGTAGTATGTAGTTGAGTGTAGTCCTACTTACGCTTACATACTGCTAGTTGTAGTGTTACTATGGTAGCTCTACTTAGCCTATCATACTAGTAGGCGTAATATTATTTTATAGCCCCCTGTCCTTCGATTTCTGTTGATGTATGTTCGTTTGTGTACTTTGTTTATCTTATTTACCTGCGTTAGTTATTGGTTTTTTTTCAAAATGCTTTATCATGGCTTATTTGCTTTTGTTACTCTCATTTTCATACTACTTTAAATTTCTTGTCCGGATCTGGCCGTTTCTCTTGCTTTGTTTGTGCCTATGCTTTGTCTTGAGCCGAGGGTTTTTCGAAAACAACCTCTTTACTTACCAAGGTAGAGTAAGGTCTGCATACACTCTACCCTCCCCAGACCCCACGTTGTGGGAGCTTCACTGGGTATGTTGTTATTTGTTGTGGTGGTAATTTTTTTCCTGATGGATTGGTCTGGTTCGTTTATAAAAATAGGTAGACTTATTTCTTTTAAATCCATAGAGATATATTTTTAAAACGAATCAGACCCGACCCACCAGAAAAAAAATCACCAAGTGGCTTTAAAAAAATTAGTCTGCTCAAAAAATTTGGGTAGACTTTTTTACAGCCGCATGATAATATTTTTAATTAAAAAATAACCTAAGTGATTTTTCAAAAATATTTCGTTAGTAAAAGAGTATTGTCGCGCCCGTTTTTCGACCTTGCTCGGGTCAAAGCGGAGCACAGACGTGTTCGGTGATTCCTGGGTAAAAGGGTTGAGGAGTCGCCACCTAATTATCTTTTACGGTGAATTAGGACACCTAAATATTAAACTAAATGCTGCAATGTAAACTCCGTTTTTAAGGTCTGCGAAACTAGTGAGATTCTAGGTAAGGGTTCTTTATTATCCTAAAGGGAAGGGGTTAGACATCCTTTAAGATCCGCTAACTTGCGGTTATCCGGTCAAACTCAGGTTAATTATTACTAGAAAAAATGCATGTTTGAAGCATGAAGTTAAAAGATGTTTGCAAATAATTAATGAAAAGAGATGCATTTTAAAAGATAGATAAATGTAGAGATTTTTTCAAAATATGCATTTGTATGATATTTAAAGAGAAATACATGTGGAGTTGGAAAAATATGTATTTGACAATTGATAGTAAAACAATTTATTTATAATGCCAAAGAAGTAAAATTTTGGGAATAAATGAATTGTAAATTGACAAAAGATAAATTTATTCGGTATGATTAATAAAGCAAATAAAAGATGACAAAAGTTGTTTTGAAAATCTTGAATACGCGTGACGAGCCTAAAATAAATAAACTAGCGAATGATTTCTAAGTTTGAATTTAACCGAGCCTACAAATAAATAAGCTAGCGACGGGTTTCAAATCTTAAACTACCCTATGAATTAATCCTAAGTTTGCCTATTCTAAGCATTTCAATAGTTACGTAAGTGCGATAAATAATATTACAATACAAAGCGGGACAAAAGCTGAATAAAAAAAAAAACTCCGAGGAATAATCTGCCTTTATTTACTTTAATCCCTGCAAGCTCCTTTCTTTCGAATCTTGGACCTATTTCGGACTTGTATCTTGGACAACAAAGAAGGCAAATGCTTTAAAAATCAAGAACACAACAAATATTTTATGTATATATGGGATAGTCTTCCGAAAAATCCTTTGAAAATCTGTTTTCTCTCCCCGAAAATCCTCCTCCCAAAATGAAGAACAACATGTGGTATTTATAGGTGGATTCCCCCCCCCCCCCAAGAACGAGTTTGAAATTTGAATTAAAGGTAAAGATTTCTGAATTTTGGAAGCGGATTTTAGGGGTATGGGCGTGGGTCGAAGTGACGGGAGGGGTGTGGTGGTGTCAGAATGAGATGGGGTTGGTGGTGGCGGGTGAGGTGGCCATGGCGAAGGGTGGGGGGGTGTGGGGTAGCGGGTTTGGTTGAAGGAGAAAAGAGTTTAGGGTTTTGTTTGGTTTGGGGGGAATTAAAAGGGGGATGGGTTAAAAGAATTAGGCTGGGTCGGGTTGGACGATGTGAAATTTGGTCAACCGGGCCGTAATTGTTGGGTTGGGGTTATAAGGGAATGGGAATTGGTTTAGAAATGGGTATTTAATTGGGGAGTTTGGCTTTGGGCTTGTTTGGTGGGGTTTGTTTTGTTTTTGTGGGTTTTGGGGTTAAAAGAGGGAAGATGGGTGATGGGCTTGTGGGTCGGACGAAATCGAGTGGGGTGGCGATTGGGTTTTTGGGTCAGGCGACGGGTTAATGGCCAGTTGGGCTTAGAGTTTATTTTGTGGGTTTGGTTTAAATGGGATTGTGGGGTTGGACTTGGAAGGTGGGGTGGCGATTGGGCTTGGAAAAGTTTTGGGATTTTGTTTTGTGGGTTTGGGTATAAGGGAATTTAATTGGGGAGTTTGGGCTTGTTTGTTTGGGTAGAATTTGTATTGGGTTGGGAAAATGAAAATGGGTTAGAAATTGTTTTGGGTTAGGAAAATAAAAAAATGGGTTATGGGTTTAAAAATATAAAAGGGGTTTAATATTAAAATATTATTTTTGTTTTGTAAAAGATGTGAATTATTTAAAATAACATAACGACGTGATAAATAATAAAAATATAATATTTGCGAAATGTTTAATGCTTAAATAAAAAAAAGAAATGCGATGTCATTTTGCGAAAAATAAAATAACACAGAATATTATGGATAAAACTGATTATTATAAAATGCAAATGGTATAAAAAATGTGAATAATAATAATAATGAGATATATACACATATATATATACGCATGTATGTATATAAATTTAAAATTATTTTGAGGTGCTAAAAATATTTAAAACTGCAAATAAATTGGAAAAGACGGGACAAAATTGGGTGTCAACAAGTATATTTGCACCTTTTGTGTAACGGCATGGGTGAATATGCACCATTTTTTTAACGAGGGTATATGTGCTCTATATCACAAAGTTAAGCGGTATATTTGCACATTTGTCCTAATAAAAGTGTCGCATTCTTAATTCAATGGTATTTGGCATTACTATAAATTTATGGTAATCGGGGATGAATAGAATTCTTTCAATTTTAAGTAGAAATCTCGGGTTCAAGATAAAAATATAAAAAAATATCTTGGTAGGGGACCACTTCCCCCCTAATACGCCATATGCATCGCGAACCCGAATTAGTCGGCCTTAATGTGAGTACTGAAAATCGAATAATGGCATTACATAGTTGATCCTTCACAAGTTTTCTTGTGCGTTGCATTAACTAGCCTACCTAAATTAAACAGCGGACGATTATTTTGACTACTGTCTAAAAAAGATGGAGAAAATTCAATAGTAATTAATATTCCAGAATTCAAATTTATAGCTTATAAAACTTATTAGCTTCAATAAACTTTGTTGTGGACGTGTAATTTAACCCCATAAGTGCACGCACGCTATCTAATTAGACTTGGCATAGGTTGGATCATGGATGCCATATAGATTTAAATATCAAAATAATTGGGACTACTAATCATGGACACATTAGAATATGGCAATGCGGGGTTTTCTTCCTAGTTTGTTTTGTACTATTAATAACCTTACCAAGAATTCTAATTTTACATTGTTAAAAATTTTTGAAGATAAGAAAGGCCTTCTTAAAAAGAAAATAATCTGGATTGGGAGGGCGTCTAAGTGGTTAAGAAAGAGTTTCTCCTATACATTATTAAGGTAAACAAATTTGCTTATTATCAAGTTACCGAAAAATAACTATAAGCAACCATATGTAATAAGTGGAGTTATTAACTTGAAAGTTGAATATAGTAAATAACCTGCTATAAGATTTAAATGATTTGATAGCTTAAAAAAATTTAAAAGATAGAGATAAGGTCTGCGTACATCATACTCTTCTCAAATCCCACTTTGTAGGATTACATTGGGTTTGTTGTTGTTGTTATCAATTTATAGAAGTTAAATCAGGTAAAAAAGGTTAGAGGTGTTCATATATTTAGAGTTGTCACACATTATGATTTAGACCAATAAGAACTGTCGTGGATGGATATAATTCCTCTAGTCTTAATCAGAGGTTTCAGATTCGAGCTCTGATATGAAAAATATTATGTCAGGGAGTGCTTTCCCATAAATTGCCTTACTCGGCGCGAATCCCCGGAACACCAAAGCGGATACCATACACCGGATGAGAATCTATATAAAAAGAAGGGAATTTTACGCATAGTGTAGAGAACATATAAGAGATATTTATATTTAGTAAATACACTTTCATCTAGTAGCTAAATATTGTATTTCAATTACACAAGGTAACTAATTCAAAATCCATCTTTTCCAAATTCTTTCAAGTTTTCTTCTCTCCTCTTTTACCATCTCCACCACTAGGGGTGTACAAAGAAAACCGACAAACCGCACCAAATCGATAATTCGAATAAACCGAGGAAAAAACCCGAGTAGTGCTTTGGTTTGGTATTGCAAAAATTTCGATCATAATTGGTTTAGTTTTAACTAAAAAAAGTCAAATCGAATCAAATCAATCCGACATTACATGTGTACAAAATTTTAATATATTTTATACATAAAATATTTATTTATAAGGTAAAATATTTCTTAAGTTTCTTGTAGTTTTTGTCTTTTAACATATTATTTCAAGTTTGGACTTAGAAATTTGAATGTTCCAATAAGTTTTATAGCCGATAGATGTTATTAGTAACTCAAATAAAGTCCAAACTAAAATCAAATACTTATAACAAAAGTAATTCAATGTTAACACTAGGAATGACTATAATATTGGATATTTATTCTTTAGTTTTGCATTGTTAATTTAGATAATAAAAATACGTAACTTATTTTTTTTCTTTGTCATGTAATTAATACTTATTAGCCGTACTTATTATAGCATGACTTAGTATTTTTAGATGATGATCATTTCCATTATGCCTTATTAATTAGAAATATTTATTTTATGTTATTTCATTGTCTTTTTGTTGAATATTTTATTACAATGTTATTACTCATTTCATATTTTTGTTATTTTCTTAAGAAACACTTTAATTGTATAGTTGTATCTTACTAGGACTAAAGAAATATTTGAAGTAAAAATTATATTTTGTATGAAGATTTTTTCTGGGGGGAAAATCCGAAACATCTGAGAAAATCGAAAAAAATCGAAGTCGAAAAACTCGACTTTTATTGATTTGGTTTGGTTTGGTTTACCAATTAAAAAATCTGACATAATTGGTTTGATTTGGAATTTAGAAAATTCAAATCAACTCGGTCCATGTACACCCCTATCCACCACTGTCCTTTCTTCCTCCCTCAATTTTTGAGCAATCACCACCGCCGACGAAACTCCGGCAGCACCCACCAGATCTGTCACCGTGCCCTCTATCTCCAGCCACCATGAAATCACCAACCCAACTGTCCCTACATTGCTCCTCCAACCAATGCCCTCCACTTCTCAATCCCCCAGCATCGCCCAACCACCACTTTGTCGCCACACCCTTCATCTTCAGCCACCACGAAACCACAAACCCCACCCCCAAGCGCCTCCCAGCCACCACTGCCATCTCCGATCCTACCCCTCACTGTCATCTCCATCCAAAACCAGCTCCGGCAAAATCCACTGCTCCTTCTTCTCCAACTCGTCTCTCTCCCCCTTCTGTGTTTGTCGGTGCCAGAGCTTATTACCGGATGGTGTATCTCATATCTGAGTATATTTTCTCAAATTTAAGCATATTTTATTTTTTGAATCTCATATTTGAGTGTATTTTATTTCTTGTATCTTAAATATGAGTGTATTCACTGTTTTTTTAGTGTGAAATAGAGTGTTTTTGTGTATTTTTTGCTTTATTTCGAAGGATATTTTTTGTATACAAATGAATACAATGAATTTTGAATACAACTGAATATCTCTGTATTTTTTTGCATTTATGTTATTTGAATATAATTAAATTTAAATATAATAAGTTGAATACAATATAAAAATAGCTATAAATAAATACAGTTGAATTGAATATAACTGAATTGAAATACAACCGAATTTGAATACATATTACTGTAGCTACAAAACGTAATTTGTAAAAGTGTAGCTATGAAAAAAAACCCAAAATATAATCATTACTTGTCCTCGATTTATCCCATAATGTGGTGGTCTATGAATCAAACGCCATAAATATATTACAGCTTTGTGCCTAATTTGGTTTGCATCTCCCTAAAAATGAAGTGGCTATAGAGTAGAGTAGTAGACAAAACAATTGAGCAAAGGACAAGAAAATACTACTATCAATCAACTCATGGCATTATATTGTAGGACGTTAATGACACCACGTACACAAGCACATGTAACTTAATGCATAGTAGGTACTTTAGTCTAAAAATTCATTCAAGATTGACTCGATGGAAGCTTCTTTGTGTCAGCTTGTACAACAATCTACAACTGCTAATTAACACCATAATCTAAGTGTATCTCGAGTTTGGCACATGTCACGATCCAAATAATTTTAAGTCATGATGACACTTAATCTGAACATGTTATGCGAACCTAAATAATACAAATCCCACAATATGATACCAATAAGATATGAACAAGTATAACAATAAGTAAATATTATAAATAAAAATATTAAATTTAGTACACTTAATCCAATGTGTTGTGAATTAGTCCAAATATATATTTGAGTATATATTAACTATAGTTACAAACTATTTAGACATGTGAAATTACTTTTAACGGGCTAACTAAAAATATTAAGATTCCCTGACCCTTACAATGGTTCTGTTGGGCGGGGGAGATTTATATTGATGAATGAACGAACAAAAGTTTCTATTATTGTTTAATTAAGACGTGTTATTCTTTAAATTCCTTCTCAATTTGTAGAAACACCTTTCAACAAATCAATTCAACTTTGTCATATAGTATTACACTACAATTTCGGATTATTACTTTCCCGTCCTCATCAACACAACTGTCCATCACAAGTGAACTCATACAAAAATTAAATTGTTATAGAATATATATTACTTATTATTTACTTACCTGATTACGTCTTTAATATGTCCCTTCACATGCGGGCTTTATTCTTTATGAGAGGCAAAGCACATGACTTTTAAAATTGGTGGCGGCAAGACTCAAACTCAAGATTTCTACCTGCTCTGATATCAAGTTAAAGTTTGTGTTCATCTTATCTAAAAATTAAATTATTAGAGAGTACACAATTATTTACTTAATTACATTGTCAATAACTAGTATCAGAACCATAATTCTCCACATTTTCTAAACTGTATATCTTTTAAGAAAACAATAATCAAGCATGAACTTTCAATGGAAAAAAAAGTACATTTCAATTTCTAGATAGTCAAATGTAATCAATCTTGAAGTACTCTTTACCTTTTAAATATTGTTTTTTTCCTTTTGCGCATAATTACGAATACATGGTGAGAAGAACATGGATGATCAAATATGTTCAAAAGTAATAAAGTCACAAAAATTAGGCAACCAAATTGAATGCATATCGATCATCAAATATGTCACAATTTCAAACAATGGAACCATCACATGATATAGAAAGGGACTAGCTAAAATTAGTGAACCATCTTTCAAAAATGATGGATTGGATTGGATTGGACATGCATGTTAATATTAGACCACAACAACATGTGTCTATTGACTGACGTAACATTAATTCAATTGCTTCACATGTGTAAATGAATCAGCAAATTAAGACTTTGAATTATAAAAAGTCTTTGGCTGCCTAATTCATGAAATTCTTCTCTATACTTTCAGTCATCAAGCAGTAGAAGATCATATCCAATCATGTGTCCCAACCAAAAATTAAATTAATGTTATCGTTTGAAAAACGCATACCGGCTAAAATCGAAATAATCAGGTGTCATGCATTCATTTACAAAGTAGACTTTGAACGATGATAAATCAAATAACAAAAGAGAATAATATCAAACAGATAATATAAATTAACGTTGTTCGATCAATTGATCTATATCCACACATACGACACATGAACGATTCACTGATATAAAAGAGAGTACGTACAAATTGTTGAGAGAATTGTCTCACAAAATTCACTCTTAAAGAGGTTTACACAAATGGTAGGATTGGATTATAATGTGTCTCGTAAATTCTCACCGTAAATAAGACTCTTCAACTAGTGTTATAGTTTGAAAAAATGCATACCGATTAGAATTGAAATTATCAAGTGTCGTGTGTTTACTAACAAAATAAATGTTGAATAACGATAAATCAAACAATAAAAGAGAAATATATCAAAAGACATGATAAATTAATATATTTCGGTCAGTTGACCTAACTCCTCACGTACGTGAGAACATGATAATCCAACAATATAATAAAAAGTACAGACTATCGAGAGAATAACCTCATAAAATGCAAGCTTAAAGAGGTTTACACGAGTAACAACATTACATTTGTGTCAAAATTGAAATTGCCCAATAATAAAATGTTAACATACCTCCATCAAGATTTGGACGAATTAAATCAAAACTCATTTTTGCTCTTGTGGCGTTGGTGAATGATAGTAGACTAGGGTCATGTTCTTGGTCGGGAACGGAGGCGAGGGTTACGGGGGTAAGGGTAATACTAGGCTGAGAATAGGGTCTTGAAATATTGGAACATTAACAGGAAAGTCCATAGGGCTAGTTAAGATTCTTAAGAAGATGAGAATTAACATAGCATGTGTCCAGGAGACCAAATGGGTAGGACCCAAGGCTAAGGATGTATACGGGTATAAGTTATGCTTGGTAGGCATTTTGGTAGACAGCGAGCTAAGGGATCAGGTGGTAGAGGTTACGAGGGTCAATGACAGAATGATGGCGATTAAGTTGGTAGTTGGAGGGTCTATGAACATTATTAGTGCGTATGCGCCGCAGGCGGGCTTGAACGAGGAGGAGAATATGCATTTTTGAGAAGATTTGGACGAAGTGGTAGGAGGTATACCACCCATTGAAAAGTTATTTGTAGGAGGGGATTTTAATGGACATATTGGGGCACTTTCGGGGATTATGACGACGTGTATGGAGGTTTTGGCCTTGGGGACAGGAACGGGGGAGACATCTCACTTTTGGAGTTTGCTAGAGCTATTGGGATGGTGATAGATAATTCGAGGTTTCTGAAGAAGGAGGAGCATTTGGTGACTTTCCATAGTTCGGTGGTTAAGACTCAGATAGACTTTTTGCTCCTTAATAAGGTTGACAAAGGTCTTTGTAAAGACTGCAAGGTTATTCCGAAGGAGGATCTTACAACTCAACATAAGCTTTTAGTGATAGATTTGGAGATCAAGATGGAGAAAAAAAGGGTTGTGGATGGCAGGTTAAGAATCAAATGGGGGAGTTTGACCATGGCCAATGCAAATGAGATGAGGGAGATGTTGATGGCCAAGGGGGCTTGGGGGAGTAGTGGGGATGCGACCGGTATGTGGGACAAGACAGCCAGTTGCATTCGGGAGGTTTGCTAGGGAAATGCTAGGGGTCTCGCGGGCTAGCCGTGGTGGGCATCGAGGGGATGGTGGTGGAATGGTAAAGTTCAAGAGAAGGTGGAAGCGAAAAAAATGGCGTATGCGAAACTGGTAGAAAACAAAGATGAGGTGGAGAAGTGGACGGATAGGGAATTATATAAGTTGACGCAAAAAAAGGCAAAGCTAGCGGTTACGGCAGTGAAAACGATGGCTTTTGAACGTCTATATGTGGAATTAGAGAAAAAAGGCGTGGATAAGAAATTGTACAGACTAGCCAAGGCGAGGGAGAGGAGAGCCTGGTGTTGACACCCAATTTTGTCCCCCTCTTTTTCGATTATTTGTTTGCGTTTTAAAATATTTGACACATCAAAACAATTTTAATATATATACATATATGTGTGTATATATATATATATATATTATTATTCTCAATATCATCATCATTATTATTATTATTCGTATTTTTTTTTACTACCATTTCTCTTTTAATATCCTAATCATAGTTTTTACCCTAAATACTCTATGTTATTTTATTTTCTCAAAATGACATTGCATTTTTTATTTAAATTAAGCATTAAGCATTTCACAAATATTCTGTTTTATCATTATCAAATTATTATTTTATTTTTAAATAATTTATATTTCTTCAAAGTATTTTTTTAAATAATAAACCCCTTTTATTTTTTAAACCACAACCCATTTTATTTCCCCTCACCCAAAACATTTTATCAACCTTTCAAACAAAAAAAGAGCCCAAATCGTCAACCCCAACCGACAATCCCATTTCGGCCCAATTTGTCGGCCCAACAAACTTTTTTCTCAAAACCAACAAACAAACCCTACAACCACATCCCATCGTCCAAAACCCAAACTAGACGACGCCCCAAGAACCAACAACCATTTTTACCCACCGACAACCCCTCAACCCGCCGGATAACACGCCTCACCGACGCCTTTGCCACCACGTCCTTTCACCCGTCCATTTTCCCTTTTTTTCCCTGAAAATTCAGGTCTGCAAAGGGTCGATTCGACCTTCAAAGGTTGAAGACTATAAGGATCCTCTGGATTCTCGCCCTCTTCCGATTATTCACTGGAAAAAGAAAACCCGTCACTTTTTTCCCTCTTTCCTTCGAATTCGAATTTCAAATTCTAGCTGTTAAAACCCCTCGATTTTGGCTATCAATACAACCCTTTGGGTTATTTTTTTGGGGGGGGGGGGAGTGTTGGTCTAGACAATAAAAAGCTTTCGGTTTTTCAAAAACTATCAACAAAATTTGATCTTTTCTTACTGTTTTCAAAAGGGTTCAAAATCTGAAAAAACCCATTGTAAACACAAGATTGGATTCTCAGAAAATCTCCTCTTATTTCTAAGTTGTCGGCTATCAATATTGTTAAGCCCTGCTTTTCACTATCAAAAATATTCACTTTTCGTTCTTTACGGGTCGAAACACTAATAACTTCTCCGAGCGGTGTCGACGATTCGAGAGGACGCCCCGGTTCGCTACTCGGAGAAGGTAAACCCAATTTCCTCTCAATCTTAGTTATTTCTGTGTTTTTATGTGCTTTTCTACGTGTTTTCATTAATCATGTCTACTTAGGTTTATTACTGTCTGATGTTTGTAATGTCGAATTAGTCTCCTTTAGTTATTTTAGATGTGCATTATGCCTATTAAAGCATGGGGCAGGTTCATGTATATGTAATCTGCCAAGCATGTTACTAATATTAGCTTGTAGTAGTCAAATGATTCCTGGTTGCTTCTAGGCTTTTTCCACATTTTTTTCAAACTGACCATGTGACTGCTCTGTATGTTTGACTATAAGATGCTTCCCCATATGAGCATCATAACACTCCCCTAAGCTCTTATGTGTCATGCCATGTCTGTTTTAGAGTGGCCTCATACCCAAGACAACTCAAGCCATGATTATGTATGAGTTTGGTGCCCGTGACCCTGCATATTTGACATGTTGTCCTTAAAGTATCATTCAAGCTTTTGTTTGTCTTCCATGTTCATTTTCAGTAGATTATGCATTTGTCTTTGCTTGTCTGGGAAGTAAGTTTTTGTGCTAGCATAAAAGTCTTTGCACCATGACACTAACATATGTTACCCTAGATGAGATAGGTATGTCTGGTCCAACCTAACTAGCTCTGTAATTACAACATGGCACCTCTGGATAAGCAGTCCCATATCTGTATGTCTGTCAGTTTGGTTACCTCCATATTTTATTTACTTGAAGAGCCTTATGCCAAATATATGGCCTTGATGTGTGTGTATTTAGTTGGATTTGAGGGGTCCTGTATCTGTGCAGTGTTGCTACTACAACCAAAACACCCAAAGTCCTCAGCTTTCCTATTATAGCCTAAACGCCCAAAGGCCTCAGCCTTACTATCAATACTCACCTGCGTCCTACCCTGCCTACCATATCCAGCCAATATATAACCTACCTCGAGCGCCTGCCTCCGAATCCCTCACAATATCAGCTTGCATACTTACCTCGAGCGCCTGCCTATAACGTTAATTTAAAAAGATGTGGCAAATAATTAATTAAAAAGATGCCTTTTGACAACATGAAATATTTTTACCACTTATTCTTTTTAAGGAGCGGTTGTGATTTTGAGAAATAAGATCCGGAAAATATGCATGACATTGTAAGACATTGTTTATAAAATGTATGCAAGGTATATTTTCGAACAAAAAGCATGATTTATATAGTACCAATTATAAAATACATGTAAAGCAAATTTTTAGAATAAGATGACATTGATTATAAAATATATACAAAGTAATTTTAGGTAAACATGCATTTGTATTGCATTATTTACAAAAATACATGCAAAGTCATTTTTTGAATAAAAACATACATTTGTATTGCATAATTTACAAAATACATGCAAAATAATTTTTTTCAGATAAAACATGCATTTGTATAGCATTGTTTATAAAAATACATGTAAAGTCTAAAATATGCATTTACATGACATTATATATAAAATACATTTTTTTGCATTTGATAGTAAAAGAGAAAAGTGAACTACTAATAATGCAAAAAACTGATTTATATGATAGTTATTTTTTGAAATTGCAAATCATATATATATATATATATATATATATATATATATATATATATATATAATGTCATTAGTATGGTTAAAAATAAAATAAAAGATAACCATATTGTTTTTGAAAGTTTTGAATATGCATGACGAGTCTAAAATAAATAAACTAGCGACAAATTTTCAATTATATATATATATATATATATATATATATATATATATATAATGTCATTAGTATGGTTAAAAATAAAATAAAAGATGACCATATTGTTTTTGAAAGTTTTGAATATGCATGACGAGTCTAAAATAAATAAACTAGCGACAAATTTCCAATTTTAAATTAACCACGCCTAATAATAAATAAACTAGCGACGAATTTCTAGTTTTAGACTACCCTATTAATTATTCATTCAAAGCCTAATTACTCTAAGCATTCTAATAATCACACAAGAATTAAATAATTATTACAATCCAAATGATAAAAAAAAGGTATTAAAGGAATTGAAAGCAGCGACTAAGAAGGATGACGACATCACCCTGCCCTATTTGTTTAGGAATCCTGAGTGTAGGAGAATGCAATGGACGTGGATACATGTCTCCTTTTGGCAAAGTCGTGACGAGTCTCATAATGAGACTCTTAGTGGCTCCCAATGCATTTCATGTAAATGAAAGGAAAAAAAAAGATTAGAAGAATTTAATTTAATAATCGGTAAGACAAGGAATAAAAAATATAAAAATGGAAACGTGATAATATACACATAAAGAAAAATATAAATAAATAGTTTATAACAAATAATATATTATTGGGCTTCGGGGAAACAATTAACATGCCGAAATAGAAGGAAGGCCCGAACATCTAATTTCAAACTTGGAAGGAAGGAAAACAGACCAGCCTAGAGGCGTAACCAGGCAATTCGACATATATGCATGGATATATATATATATTTAGACATGCATAACGTAAAATGAGCATAAATTAAACCTAAAATAGCTAGACGTGATTAATAATTAACGTAACAAATTCTAACATCAACCATAATCTATTTAATCATGATAAACATTATTCCAAATGGTCATGAACAAACCAACAAATCATGATGCTCAACCGTTGAAACTATAGATCATAAGCAATCATTAATATATATTATACATTTCTCAATACTTAATTTTAATAAGCATAAACAAACCTTAACCTAATTAAATATAGCTAATAATTCACTCTAACAATTGCCAACATCAACCAAACATTTACACTAACAGTATACGCATTCAAACTAAAATAAGGATAATCTAAGCATTAACTCGAAACATGGACTTAGCACAATATTGGTAAAAGTCCATAATCAACTAAACAGATTAGCAAAATAATAGTAGCAGGTATTTAATTAATCCAACATCATACTCATTCTCAGCGGATACTGATTAACAACAAATCATCATATAATATTAAACATGAATCAGATAACATAAGCAAAAATAATTCAAAACATTGTTAGCTAACTAAACAAAACTAACAAACTTAACATGCTTAGACAATAAACACAACATAAATGGACTATTATCATTAAATCCTTAATAATACACACAAATCACAGAAAGTTAAATAAAAAAAATGAGAAGAGTTTCGAGTTTACGGACCTTCCCGGGCAGCGAACCGAGGGGTGTTTCGCATCGTCCAATCCACCCGGAGAATTGGTTTTGGAATTCTGTTTTTTTTGCGATTCCGGAATTCTAATTTTCGGACTGCTAATTTTCAGATTTCCCGGATTTTGACCCGACCCGGATTTTTCTCTGAATCTGAATTCCGAAAATCAGATTTTTTTTCAAGAGTGCTGATTTTTCTGATTTTCTAGACCGGGGTTTTGACCCGACCCGGACTGACACAGTCGGATTGTAACCCGACCCGAGAAAAACAAAAAAACAGATTTTTAGATTGAAAATTATGGACTAAAAAAGTATTTTCGGATTTTTTAACCCAACCAGAAACAAGATCCGGTTTTGAGTTTTAAACGAAACAACCCCAAAAATAAACGTGAAAAAACAAGAGTTTTCGAATTTGAAGTTTATGAAAAAGAAGAGCTATTTCGGACTAAAAATTATGAAAACAAAAGGAATATTTTCTAATCAAAATTTAAGAACAAAAAAACCTTTTTTTAAAATTTTCTTCTTGTTTTTCGACCTTTTATTTTGCTTTTCTTTTCGGATTTTCTTCTCTTTCTTTGTATTTTTTTTCAGACCCGAAAAAAAACCCTCCTCTAAATGAAGAACAAGGGGGGGGGGGGGGGGGTTATTCTACAAACCGTGCGCACCTACCCCATTTTCAATTCGAATTTGAATTTCAAATTAAAAGGGGCAAAAGTGACGATTTTGGGGCGGATTTTGGGTGAAGTGATGGGTGATGGGTGTGGTGGCAGTGATGGTGGGTGCCCGACAGGTTTCCAATAATCATCCAAAATCAGCAGATAATATTTATGACATGCACAACTCAAAACAAGTGATGTCCACAAATCACAATGCAACAGATCAAATGGAATAAGAGTACTGGAGGTAGAAGATGCAAAAGGAAGTTTAACACGTTTACCAAACACGCACGTTTGGAAAATAGAAGAGTCCAAAAGTTTATTACAATAAATAGATTTATTCTTCTTAAGATTATAAAAAACGGATGCTCCCTGGTGTCCCAACCGGTTGTGCCACAAAGTAGGAGAAATGACTAAAAAAGTAGATGGTTTAGTCACACAATTATTGGAAACATTCATGAGAGGATACAATTCTCCCCATGCTATTACATCTCATTAGTGGCATCCCCGTCAGAAAAACCAAACAGATTAAGATTCACATAAACATTGTTGTCAGTTGTAAAACGTCGCACATATATCAAAATTTTAATTAGTTTTGGTGTGTGTAAGACATTTTTCAATTTTAATGGGGGTGTGGAGGTGGTAGGTTTACCTGACCAATACCACGAATTGGAATTTCCTGCCCACTGTCGACAACAATATTTTTATTAGTGCTCAAATTACAATAAGATGAGATATTACCTTGACACGCCATCATGTGAGACGTAGCTCCTGTATCCATATACAACGACTCATCTGGAACATTTAGATTCATATTTTTCATAGCATGTTCAAGATCCGTGGGAGCATCGCCAATAGATGATGGTGCTTGGGCTGCAAATGCATATTGTGGACGAGGCTCGAGGACTCCAGACTGGCGGTTTGAAGAGGAGGGCCTGGCCCAATTTGAGGTTGGGTTTGGGAATTGCGGGGCAACCCATTGTGGGGCCTAAGCCTACGGTGGGTATTGCCCCCACTGACTTCCGACGGACTGGGCAGTAGGCTGCCACTGGTTGGGCCGCCACTGCCCGATTTGGTTGTTACCGGCGGCTGGCTGCCCGCCACCCATGCCCTGTCCCATTCCACCAATTTTTCCTTTGTTATTATTACGGTTTGAGCCACGTTTTTTTACCATTATTGTTTCAGTTTCTGCCACTTCCTGAACCAGAATTTTGTTGTTGAAAATCAGTGGAAAAGGAATTTGTGAAAACAAGGGCGGTTCCGGCGTTGACTGCTCTGGAGGATGCCTGTTTTGCTTTCCGTGTTTCTTCAAGAATCAACCTTGACCGAGCCTGATAGAATAGAGGCGAGGGATTGCTCTGTTGAATAAACGTAGCGACTCCATCATATTATTCATTCAATCCAGCAATTAATTGAAGGACCAACCTTTGATTTATGATCGGCGAGCCAACGTTGTGTACTTGGTCTGCAAGCACATTCAATTCCTGACAATAGGCGGAAACGTTGGGAAAGTCATCCAATTTAACATTAGTAAATTGGTGTTCAAGATATACAGTCCTAGACAGTTTGTTATCTTGAAATATGTTTTGTAACCGTTCCAATGTTTGTTGAGTCGTAGAATTCGGCTCTAATATGGTATGTAGAAAATCATTTGATATTGTGTCACAAATCCACTGAAGGACTATAGCATCTAATCGGGACCATAACTTTTTGTCTATCATAGTGGTATCCGATGATGAATCGGATGGGATGATATGTTCGATTACCTCATAAGCGCGATAATGAATTTTGAACAATTCTGCTCAAAAGGTGTATTGCCTTTTTTTTTCATTTCAAGTGTGATAGAGATGAAATTCTTGACGTTATTTACGGCAAGAACATGATGAAATTTTATTTTTCGGCCATTTCTACTAGAATCAAACAAGACAGAGAGAAAATGTTTTGAGTTTGATGAAAGTAGATTAAAGAACCCTATTTTTTTTTTGGAGAGGGGAAATTATACTTATACTAATGCAAATGAATGTCAAAGCTTTACATATGAGTGTAAACATGATACATAAAGCTATTTTTAACTTACACATATCTCTATTTCAATAGCTAATGAAAGCTCTACCAGTCCATATTCTTGGAGGAGGATATGCTGCAAAATGAAAACGTTCTGCATAAAATTTAATTATATGTAGTAGCTCCATTACTACAAATAATCCACATATAAAAAATATTAAATTGCTACTAAAGATGAGAAATAATTATTTCTTTCTTTTCTAAGTACAAGGAAAGCAGAGAGTATTTTCAAGCTTGTCGACAGCAACGCCAAAAACCAAAAAGATAGCCCGGGAAGTGTAGTGCAAATATCAGTACCGATCCCTATGCTGCTTAAAAAAATTCTAATTTACCAAAATAAGAAACAATAATTGTGCAGATTACAAGCTGTAACTTGATTCATGTACAGTATCGACCAGAAACTATTTTTATATTAATGAGATGAAATTCTGATCTAGCGAGAACACCTTCAAGTACAAAGGCCAACAAGAACTTCGACATAAAGTTCGATTATAATAGACGAAAGTTTTTGGAACATATCAGCTCTTATGATTGATTTGTTCAACTATGATTCTAATACATTAGGTGCCTTACTTGTAATAAGTCATACTAATTCTTTATATATACTCTATTATTTTTCTTCATTTCATTCGTCGCGAGTCTCTTCAAATCTTCTGGATAATTATTGGGAAAGTTGTTGACATGATGACTTAACTTATTGTTTGTGTGAATTTTGTTACTTTGAAGGATGTATTTGTTGCTTACCAGATCCTTCTTCGTCACACCGGCGACGTGCCCCAGGAAGAAAGAAATTGTGTTCAATTTCAGAATGTGCAGCAGGAGTACAGTAAATGGCACATCTAACCATAAAATATCAGAACTATACTTGTCTACCATTGGTCAATAACAAAGATGACTCCCTCAACCATCTTTAGAAGCAACAATGGTGTAATTTTAATCTAAAAAGCTCTAACAGACATAAACGACTTAAAACTTCTACTCACATATTTTGTTGTTCCTCAAGCAAGTACAACCATGATTTTTTGTTGGTTTGTGAGAATGGGATGAACCTCGATTTTATTTCTCAATATCGTACTCAAAATTCGAACCCATGTTTTTTATATTAGATTCAGCGAAGTTCTATTAAGCATCACTACGACCAAAAATGCAGTCGTTGAAGGCTTTTAGCCCGCACCTAGAAGGCTGTAACCATCCGTTTGGTCGTTTAGGTATTTTACCATTTTACCCCTTTGACCCTTTTTCTAGCATCGTTAGAGTATATTCGACTTGCGGGGATGGGTGGAGCGACTTCTGAGACTTTCGGTGGAGTTTTGGATAATGAAAAGGATGTTTTGGAAATCCTTAAGAAATGAAGAAGTTTGGCCAAAGTCAACATCGAGGGCAAATGCATCCTTTTCAAAGTTTTATCGATTTCATTAGCTTCGGAACGTGATTTATGACTTAGTCAAGTCGTTGGTTCAATTCCCTAGTTGATCGGGCGAGATTTTCTATGACCTTTTGCGAAATAGAACCTTAAAGTTAGAAAAAACGGACCTTTTTCAAAAATTCATCAATTTCGACAGGTCTGGATTGTTGATTGTGACTTGGTGGGATGTTCAGTTCAGTTCCCGAGGCACTCGGAGGCATTTTGGATTATTGTTTGGAAACTTGGTCTTGGGCCATTGAGGGTTGACCCGGTCAAATAGACCTCCGTTGGGGATTTCGAGACTACGAGTGAGTCCGTAGCATGTTTTTATGTGTGAATGCATGTCTGGTTTGTGTCTGGGAGGTCTCGGGTGATTGTCAAATTTTGGGGTTGAGTTTGTGAAAACCAATAGTTTTTCTGGTGTCTGGTGTCCGCCGTAGCAGCATCAGAAGCGTTTTAGCGGACCCGCCACAGCGTGTCCTGATCTGCTATGGCGAGTTGTGCGGAGTTGTGTTGAGTCGCCTCAGCGGACGAAAATTCTATGTGGCAGACTCATGGTAGCGAGCAGTGGGCCGCTGGCTCGGGCCCGCTGTAGCAGATCAGTGACCGCTGCAGTGAACATCGGGGACCATATCCAATTTAATGCGCTAGTTAAAACCCTTCATTTTCTATCATTTCATTTATCATTCCTAAGCATCTTTGAGGCGAATTGAAGGAGTTCTTGACTGATTTCTCTTGTGAGTAAGTTCCCTAACCTAGAATTCATTCCTTTACCTTTCCTAAACTTGAATCCATGCTAGAAATCCTATAGAATTTAAGAAGGAATATGAGTTTTGATGTCTACTTCACTATTTGAGTTTTAGCTTTGCTAAATGAGAATTATTAGTGGATTTGACTAACCTAATTATGGATTTAAAGATTTAGTAACTAATAGGCTTGAATCTTCCATTTAGGTTGATGAATTGAAAGCTTGAAAGTTAGGGTTTATACCAAATTGGGGGATTTTGACTTGAATAATGGAATTGATCTATTTTTGAGCTAATTTAGCAATTGAATTGTAGAATTAGACTTTTAGAACATTGGATTATCAATTTCACTTTTGAATTACTTGTTTTACCCATTTTGAATTACTTGTTTTACCCATGTGGGTCTGTTTTCCCCTTTTCCATAGTCCGTTTTGATTCAAAGGATAGGATAGTAATATGAGTATTGTTCTTCCTTATTTCTAATTTAGAATTCATTTATGAATAGACTTTGAGTACTTGGAGTCTCTCCGAAAAGGCAAGGCGAATGTGTGATTGTTCGTGGCTCCCGCTCGGCTACTGGTAGGTTACATCTTACCTTATGGTTAGGCTTCGGTTAGCGAAGCATATGTAAAGTTAGTGATTGTTGGAGAAAGCATGTTACGCCTTCGGGTATGAAGTTGGGATGGAATACTTAGGTTGGTATTGTTGCTTGATTGTGGTTTGTTGTCTTATTTGATCTAGTGGCTCGTCGCCACGTGTATGATACTAGACTTGACCGTGTATAGAGAAAGGATTGATTCATTCTTGACATGATGTTATGTGTCCATGCGTGGCACGATTGGCTTGATATATTCCCATTGGCGTTGATATATTTTCATTGGCATTAATATCATTCATACATTCATGATCATACATTTCGATCGGGTTACATGCCACCATATATATATATATATATATATATATATTGCGGCGTACAGTCCGATCCAATATATGTATATGTTGTGGAACGTGCAATCCGATCCAATATATGTATATGTTGCGAATGTGCAATCTGGTCCAACAACCCGTTCCAATAAATGTAACCTATTCAAACTTGACCACAATAAGAGACAACAATTTATTACGTAAATAAACACTTCAATAATTGCCTGTTCTGGTTTCATTTATTTGAATTTTAAACTTGACTATTCAAAATGATTTCAAAACGTTTGAGTATTATATTATGGATTTTGGAGAATCAAAACGGTCTTTCAACTTGGTACATGTGCATCTGTGTATATATGTGTTTTATATTCATCACCACTAGTGAGATTTTTCTATATGCATGGTGTTGTACATATACGACTAGAATAGTTTTTCTGAATATAATAATATCCTATACATACTTTTTTTTATATTAGCTCCAGTACAAGTAGAGAATGGTGATAACTGATAAAATATTTCAACTTTAGAAATTTATAGCCTCCAAAAGACCAAGAAGAAACAAAATCATGACCCTAGCCAAATTAAGAAAGGATAGGGTACTCAATAAGTCGATATGATTTGCTTTTTTTCTCAACTAATTATAAGCATTTAAGAGTTTGTTAGAGGACTAGGTAGATGGGATTGTTAGAGATGGATGTTTGAGTAAATAAATAAAGCAAAAAGAACTTAGTGTTGTTTTGTCACTAGACGATTTCTTTCATCCGATAAATCTTGATGAATAGATATAATCGATTTTTATATTGGTGAAAGATAAAATTAATATTTCTGTGAAATAATCGAGAGGAACAAAAGCTGATCCTGACACTATTATTATTAGTGTTGGAGTTTTATGAATGAGTGTTAATGGAAAATGAACCATTTCCCTTTTTATGGATAAAGGTTTTACACATTTTCACTCATTTAATTTGTATGCTATAAATATTGTTATTCTTCTAATTTTTTCCTTACGAAAAATTATGTGATCCCTCTTCTTTTTTCTAGGGGTGTACAAAGAAAATCGAAAAATCGCACCAAACCGACAATCTGAGTCAAATCGAGAAAAAAAATCTTACTAATGATTTGGTTTGACTTGGTTTGGTATTGGAAAAAAACCCGAGCATAGTTGGTTTGGTTTGATTTTAACTAAAAAAAGTCAAATCGCACCAAACCAACCCGACATTACATGTATATAATTTTAGAAATATTTTATACATAAAATTATTGTATAAAATATTTATTTGTAATGTAATTTATAAATATTTCTTAAATTTTTTCATAGTTTTTGTTTTTTCACATATTATTTCAAGCTTTGACTTAAAATTTTGAATGGTCCAATAAGCTTTATAGTCATAGATATTGGTGACTCAAATAAAGCTCAAATCAATACTAATTCTAACAAATAAATCAAATTCTAACACTAGGAGTAACAATAATATTGAATATCTATTCTTAGTTTTGAATTAGTTTAGACAGTGAAAATACATAATTTACTTTAGTTTTTCTTTAATAATTAGTCATGTAATTAATACTTATTAAATGTACTAATTTTAGCATGACTTAGTACATTTAGATTTTGATCATTTTCTTTATGGCTTAGCGATTGCATTATCTTTTTTGTTGAATATTTTAGTATAATATTATCACTTATCTTACATTTTGTGTTATTTTCTAAATTAACTTCTTAATTAGATAGTTGTAACTTACTAGGACTAAAGAAATATTTGAAGCACAAGTTATATATTTTATTTGAAGACTTTACTCGAAAAACCCGAAGTTGAAAAACCCGACTTTTATTAGTTTGGTTTGGTTTGTAGATTTAAAAACCCGACACAATTGATTTGATTTGGTATTTAAATAACCCGAACCAACCCGATCCATGTACACCCCCTACATAAAACGGTAAACTTCTAAGTGTGATTCGGTAGATTCTCTTCGGATATTTGGGGATTAAATATTTTATTAATCACCATGAACACAACATTAAAGTATCCTATCTAAGAGGCCTCATTGATTATCCTCTTCCTATGCTATGCAGAAATAAAGATCACCATGTACAAGTATATAATGCTATCTGAGTATATCTTCTATCCAGTTTTTGTGTTGTTGACTTTGTCTTCGACTGATGAAGAATTCTTTGCGTGCTTTGCATGCCTGATGAATTTGAGCTAGTAACAACTGAGGTCAAGACACCTTTTAACTCCCACAGAACTGAGTTCCTAGCCTTCCAAATGCGATATGTTAATGCTGTCATGGCCCCTAGTACAAGTTTTCTGCAGCTTTTGCCTTGTGCCAGTCTATCCAGCCTTCGCCATATTCCTTTAAAGTCTCAGTGCTGGATGTTCTTTTGTAGTCATTTCAACAGTTCAATTAGGCAAATGCGTGAGAAACCACGTTCAAAGAATAAATGGTCCACTGTGTCTCTCCCAGTCCCACAAAGTAAACAGTGATCATCCTTGCTTATCCCCAACTTCATTAATCTTGTCTTTGTCAGCAACCTCCCATGTAAAGCTAACCAGTTTATGAAATTGTGCTTAGGAAAGATTTCATTTCTCCATGGCCATTTATCTTGGTCTCCCATACTTCATTTATAACACTGCTAATGTAGTATTTTCCACCTAAAATTAGCTATCCATTTTAATTGTATCCAGCACCAAACTTGTCTCTTATGTGGCATATTTTCTTCCAATACCAACAGCAATCTATGGGTTGTTGGTATTGCCATCATAAGCTATCTTTTATGTTATTTCTGTTTCTTCTTCATTTATGATTTTACTTAGTTTTTGTTTTTAAGATATATTATGAAAATAGTATATAAAACTACGATCTATTTACGTCATATCCAATTCCCAATCATTTTGAATTACTAACATTATTATGGAGCAATCATCACTGGTTTATTTTGTACTGCGTCTTAATATAAAAACACATAAAAGTACAAAATGCATGGCACGTGGTCAAAATTTGAAAATGGGAACTCACTTGCGAATAGTCTATACATTTCCTCCTGATTGCCCTCATATTATCTATAATCAATCATTAAGAATCTTAGTTCGTTTTAGCACGTAAAAGTGTTTTGGCAACTACACTAATCTTTCCAAAAAATTTAGGAATTGTTACTATGTATAACTATAACTGCCCATCAAAATAATATCTGACAAGTATATATTTTTTTATATGTTAATGTGTGTATATATATAACACATATTTTATACGTAATTATTCTATTTTTGTGTGTATATTTAGCTATCGATTGTAATTATATATTATGCGCGGTTAAATATGTAACTTTTTTAAGAAATGTTTTTTGAAAAATTCCCAAATTCGTATACCAGCTGAGGCTCAACTATGCTAAAAATGGTAAGTAGGATAAACTTGTCACTATCTTATCAAGAACGCTTAAAGATGAGCTTAAACTCTCAACCTAGAGCTTAAACTTGTCACTATCTTATATAGATATATATATGAGTGTCAGAAAGTTTCACTTTAATTGAGGAATATATGTATTCAGAAGGTTTGGACATGAATACATATTGAACTTTTTTTGAATTTTTGTGAGTGGTTGAAGTGAAAATTATGCAAACAACTTTTTAGAGTTCTTCGAATTTCAGAAAATTGTAACTGATAGATTGTAACTTTTTAGGGTTGGATCCGGGTTCAGGAAATGGGTCGAAATAATCTGTGGGTTGGGTACAGAAACGGGGTGGCTGATTTCTGGGTTTGACGGTGGGTTGGATGTTGTCACCGATCTGGGTAGACCGAGACTAATTGGGGTTGATGAAGTGGGATATGGTGTCGGTGGTAGGTTGAGACGGGATGGGTGGGTTGGTGGTGGGAGTATTGTGGGACGATGGGGGTTACCGGTGGCTGGATTAGTAGCGGGGTTGTGTTGAGTTAGTGGAGGCGACACACTGGTGGGGATGATGGCCGATGGTGGTACCGAGCTATTGGGCTGCACCTCAGTGGTGGTGGCAATCGGAGTTTGTGGTGACAGAGAACAGAAGGGTGGCGGAGACACATGGATGTTGCCGGTGGTTGTGGTTAGTGGGTGGCACAGATGCCAGAGGTGACACCGTGGTGGTGGCAGTGGGTGACGGTACAGAGATGGGGGCCGATTGCCGGTGGTGGTGGCAATCGGTGGTGATGTGGCAGTGGACGACGAATTTGATTTGGTGGTGTCTGATTGGCACAGTTCTTTGAGGATGACGGGGAGTATCGGACTCTTCAAGGAAGGTATAATCCGGTTTTCAGAATTTTTGAATGTTCGAAAACTGGAATGTGGTTTCGTCGAACGTGACGAGGCGAGAGACGTGAATTTTACGAGTGGACAAGTCATAACACAGATAGCCCCTATGATTAGAAGGAATACCTACGAAGATACACGGGGTAGTATGAGGTGCTAATTTATGAGGGGTAGTGGAGGCAAGGTTCAGGTAGCACATACAATCGAAAATTCTAAGGTGGTCATATGAGGGTATCCGATGGTAGAGAATTTCGGTGGGGGTTTTGTTGTGAAGAGTACTGGTAGGTAAATATTAAGGATATATTCTACCATTTTGACTGCATAGACCCAGAATGATGGGCGAGAGCGGCATGGAAAAGAAAGGTACGAACCATGTTATTGATAGTACGGATAATTCGTTCGACTTTTCCGTTTTGGGTGAGGTGTGGGGACAGGAGAAATGGAAGACCATGCCATTATTGGTGCAAAAATTATGAAACGCACGCCGTTATCACATTGGAATGATTTTATGGATTTTTCAAATTGTGTTTTGATAAAGTTATGAAACTCAAGAAACTTGATATAAACTTCAGATTTGAACTTTTGAGGGTAAATTCATATAAAGTGCGAAAAATCATCTAACAACACAAGATAAAATTTATGACCTAGTGAACTAACAACAAGAGATGTCCATAAATCTGCATAAACAATATATCAAACGGAGAGAACGTAACACTTAAAGAAGACTGAAAAGGAAGGCGAACATGTTTGCGTAGAGGGCAAGACAAACATTGTTGGGCATGTTTCCCACTAGAACATCAAATTAAATTATTGGTCTGAAAAAAATTAAATACACGATCTTTAGCTCTGGAACTGAATCATTTCCTTGTATCTGAGAAGAACTTCCAGATTAATAGGAAGGAAGCTTAATCGGAATGAATAATAATTTTTCTTCTATGATCGATCGATATAAACATCAATAGCTCTGAATTGGATTAGTTTCTCCTCAACAAATAAGTGCTTGAGCCACTAAAATCCTGCCTAATGAGGAGATAGTTGGAGAGGTAACAAAACCCTATACTTTTCATTACAAAACTAATAACCCGGAAAAAGATGGATTATTTCTGTGGGATGTCCAAGTCTATTGTGCCAAGTAGACCGAGATATTATTGCTAAGGCTAGGGGAGTGACTTGGGCAGTTAGAGGTATGAGAGGGGTGACATTGGCAGCGGATGTGGATAGGAACGGATAGAGGTCCCCTTCACTGTTGCATCTCGTTAGGAGTAACCCAAACGGGTCAAAGTTAATTGACACGGAATTATCTGTGGTAAATTTTCTAACGGAGAATAGGTTCTTGATAAAGCGTGGGGCATAGAGGACGTTGTTTAGGGAGAAGTGGGGATGCGGTGGTGGGGTTAGAGTGTGGCCAAATTCTTGAATTGGAATGCGATGACCGTTACCGACCATAATAGACTGCGGAGTATTTAAATTTCACAGTTGAGTAAGATTATCAAAATTATTGGTGAGTGAGACGTGACGCATGTATCCATATACTACACGTTATCCGACGAGAGGTCAATGTGGCAAAAGCCTAAGCCAAATTGAATTGAAGAGGGCGTGGAGCGGACTGATATGCTCCAGAAGTGGACGGTTTGGGAGAAGTCATAATATTGAATTATTTTCGGATAAGAAAAACTAAACAGTGATACAGGTGTATGTCTTGGGCAGAGAACAAAGAGGACAGGGGGCACACCGTGTGTTGACTGACCGAAACAGAGGTTCTCTGCAAGTTCTCTGCAAAAGAAAAGAAAGTTCTCTGCAAGTGCATGCAAGCTCTCTGCAAATTTCTCGGACAGCGGTAAAAAGAAGGCTAAAAAATTTGCAGAGTCCAAGGGGCTGCGACGGATTAAAGAAAATAAGTTTAGATTTTGACTTTTGATACCATAATAGATTATTTTAATATTTATTAAGAGCTTTTTTCATTAATATAAAATATATATAGATGTACAATGTGGAATCTCTATACAACATAGATCATAGTTCTATCATAATTATATAATTCTAAATATGATAAATACAATAGTGATACATACGTTGTTAATATTAATAATAACAATTATATATGTCCAAACTGTTTTCCGAAATAATATGCGGGAAAAAAATAAAACTATCCATGGCCAAGCTGGCCCTTAGTATGTCCATTCTCTATCTAATACTGTTTTATTTTTGCATGACACTGTTTTCTTTTTATTTGCTATACTAATTTTTTTACGCCCTGAAATAAACTAATAAAGTATTATTCAAAACAGTAGGCAAGGGTCGGCGGCGTTTCATTCGAGAAATACAGTACAAAAACAAGAAGGAATGATAGAGAAGTTATTCTCGTGATCAGTTCGAAACGGTACTACTTCTTAATCACGATCAAGTAAATTAAAAGGAGGTCCAAGTCATTATACCGTCTTAAAATTAAAAATGACAATTTCTACGTTTGGAAACAAACACCCCATGCTTTAGAGTTTAGAATGACACTTTTTTTTATGACCATGTCAATTGGTTTGTGTACTTATGCTGTACAAGTAACGATAAATTGGATTATTTCACTTTTGATTAGTTAAACATTTAAGATTGTAATCTTAACAGTTATAAGTAGCTAAACGTAAATGCATAATTGTTTTTTTAAAAAAAAATTATTTGGTCCTTTCATTTTAAAACCATAATCAAGTAAACATATAAAACAAGAAAAAGAAGTGTCAGATCATGAGCTTAAACTCACAGCTTATCCACATTTTAAGCCAGACATTAATACTACTAATCCAAAGAAAAAACGTATCCACATCCGTTATTTATGACCTATTCCATTAATTAATATTGATTAAGTGATAAATTAATGTAATGATATATATTCCATTAGTCCAGGTTTATGTGATCTCATTCTTTTTATTTTTTTAAAAGAATTATCTCTTTCTAAATTAAAAAATAATTCAATTAAAACTTTCTATTTTACTCTTAAGGATAACTTTTTATAGACATGTAAAATATTACGACACATTTAAAAAATGAATGAAGTATTAATAATGATGATTAAGTGTTAAAAATACACATTGAAAATACTCTGTATATCTTTAGTGATTTGGTATAAATAATGCTTGTAGTCAGAGCCGTTCCTATACTTTTAAAGGTCCGGTGCGAGAAATAAAAAGAGACCCTTTTTTATTCACATGAAAAATGAAAATTAACTAATTAATCAATATTAAAAAAATATTGATCAAAACATCAAATAAATGTATAGTAAACACTATTTGGGACTTGGGCCGACTGGTTAGGACTTGGGGCTAAATCTGATTTTTTGTTTAAAACAAGAAAGTCTTTTCGTTGCTCATTGGATCGAACACCCGACCTCTCTCATTAGGGAAGGACTTTTGAAGGAAGCTCTCAATCGCTAAGCCACAACTCTCACTGATAAGACTGGATGCATTTTTAATACATATCTTAATATTTGAAATTAATAAAAGAAAAATGAAAGTTCTGAGGCGAATGCCCCACCGGCCGGGGCCTATGTGGCAGCGCCGCCTCGACCGCCCCGGAACGGCTCTGCTTATAATATAGTAAAACCCTTTTGATCAATGATTTGGAGCAATAATTTGAAAACATAGAAATGTATGCATGCTCAATAATTTGAAAATGGGATCTTACTTTATCAACAGTCTATACATTTCAGCATTTATCAAGCATGCCCTCGTATTATCTATAATCAATTATTAAGAATCTTTAGTTCGTTTGGCATATAACAGTATTTTGGTGACTATAGTAATCCTTCTACAAGTTTTATTCTTAAAAATATGCTTGTGTCTCTTAATCATTATTGTGTATACAGCGTAATATAATTCTCTGCTGATCAAGGGGTTCATATGAACCCCGTCCCCTTGCCTCTACTTGGTTCCTCCCCTGGACGCAACAATTCTAACAATATGTGTTACGATAATATTGAGAATATAATTAAATAAATAAAGTATGCTCTCTCCAACAATTTGAGTTTTTAAATGAAATGGTCACACATTTTGATATCGTATCAGAGCAGGTAGAGGTTCTAGGATCGATTTCACCACTATCCAGTATTTAAAAAATTGGGAAAAGGACAGTCTATGACCCATAAAATTTTAATCGCTCATGTTGGACTTAATGCCGCGAATTTTCCTTTCGGCTCAAACAATTGACAAAGCACTAGTCCAACGGTCTAATTATTACAAGAGATCACTTTTTGTGGCGAGTAAAGTCTCCACGAAAGATCAAAATATCGCCACTAAAGGTCGTTGCATGTACTGTTGTTGCTAAAGGGGTTTTGCTAAAATTATTATAATATATGTATAATAATTATATAATATGTATACTTAGTAAGTATATATTGATTATACATTTATTATACATAAATTATATAACAATAATATATTTTCTAAATACATACTATTGAAATATATATTCTATATAATAATAATAATACAATTTTTATACATATGTTAAAATTAGTCGAAAGAAGGTTAAGAAATAAAGTTAATTTTAAAAGGCTAAAAAATATCCTCGGGTTGTCAATACTTTAGGCAGGATTGCTACTTGTGTCCTTTTCCTAAAAGAATTAACGTGTTTGTCACATGAAAAAACATTGAGCTGCTTTTAAATAAAATGGTGAACCAGTCTTTCGGGGCATAGTCCAGTGGCAAAGTCTGGACGCTATAAGGCGCTCTGACATGGGACAGCGTGGGTTCGATTCCTCGCAAGCACGAAGAAATTCTGCATGTTGGGGAATTTGATCTTGTCTCATTGATCAGTTGTACGCTCCCAGAAAACTGGTCACCGGAGCACATCCCGCGATTTACCTGGTGATAGTTGTTGAAGGACCGGTGCTATTACCTCCAGGACGTCTGGGTAATACCAGTGAAGTAGTCAGGCGCAAGCCTGAAAACCTGGATTATCAAAATATATATATATAAATAATAAAATGGTGAACCACTTCGATAAGAAACTTGTTATTTATTTATTGGTTTTTGGTTCTAACAGTTCCATATGCTAGGCTTTGGAAACCACACCCCTATTGGAATAAAATAAAACCAGGAAGAGTCAGAATAGATCAACCACTTTATTGCTCTTCAAACATATATTTTGTCCTCCAAAAGCGGATTTTGGAGATCAATTTTATGCTTCATTACAAGTACTTCACTTGGTAAAAATAATAAATAATAATTTATTACAAGTTAAATACATTAAAAGTATAAAATAAATTAAATCCTAATTAAAACACAAAATAATTTCTTGAAATTTAGTAGGATACACACATGGTCGTGTCAAACATTTTGGGGTCTTGTTCTAATTAGTAAAAGTGAACCTTTTAATATAAGTAAATATACGATTTCAATAATTAGATTAGGTTAAGACTTGCGAAGATCTGCGAATTATGGACATTTACAGTAAATTCTGGCTAATACTACTTAATAAAAAAAAAAGGGCCCTTAATTTTTTTTTATTTTTCGGAGGCCCTGTGCGGTAGCACAGCTCACACGGGCCCAAAGACGACCTGGATACACACAACCCAACCCCGTACGCTAGTGTTAGATCTAGCACTTCATGTGCGGAGCAACAACTCGCTTCAATTTACGGCAAAGGGCACCGATAGACAGGTAAGATAACAGAATTTTTATATGTTATTAATTAAATACAAAAATAAGACTTGTGAAAAAAGAAATTCTTAACAAAAGACCAAATAACTTAATGGTAAAATTATTTGAATTCAGTCTCTATACCAAACAATGAAGGCAAAATATGCGTCTTTCATACATATATATATAATTAATTTTTAACTCCTAAACTTTAGTTACTTGATTTAATATCATATATATCAGGTACAAATAAATATTTAAGAAAATTTGACTATAAGCCGAAATTTGGGACGGCACAAGCAAATATAGACCTAAATTATAGTTTCTCGGATATAATTGAACTAAATATCAACAATATCTAAGCCAATTTGTGATGACACGTCCAACTTTTGCCCAAATGAAACATGTATATAAAGACCCCATGGTGTCCACCCAAAATATTAAAACTAGCAAGAGATTGCAAATACATTCATCTCAATAAATTCCTCCATCCCTCATAATGAAAGAAATCATACAAAATAATACATATTCCTCACTTGATACTATACAAGCTAACCCCATCATGCCATTCAACTTCATTCTCCCAATCTTCTTCTTCTTCTTCTTCTTTATTCTAACAAGATTTCGCAAGAAAAATTTTCCACCAGGTCCCAAAGGGTGGCCTATAATAGGCAACATGATGATGATGGACCAACTGACACATCGTGGCCTAACAAAATTAGCACAAAAATATGGTGGCATTTTACACCTCAAAATGGGATATCTCCATATGACGGTAGTGTCAAGTCCAGCTGAAGCTCGCCAAGTTTTACAAATGCAAGATACCGTATTCGCTAATCGTCCTGCAACTATAGCCGTGAAATACTTATCATACGACCGTGCAGATATGGCTTTTGCCAACTATGGACCATTCTGGCGTCAGATGAGAAAATTATGTGTCATGAAACTTTTCAGTCGTAGAAGGGTCGAATCATGGGACTCGGTTCGTGATGAAGTGGATTCCATGACAAGGGTTGTTTTCGATAACACTAGTTTAAATGTCAATATCGGTGAACTCGTCTTTGCACTTGCAAAGAACATTACCTACAGGTAAATTAAACGTGGCAAATGAGTAGGTTCGGTTAAATTGGTTGGGGAGGGGGAGGTCAAATCAATAAATGGGTCGTTGATCCAATCCATTCAAATTTTGCATGGCTCAAAATGGATTATAAGATAAAAATGTGTGAAATAACGAGTTTTAACCCAATTCTCCCAACCTGACCCGACCTGCTCCCCTTGTTTTCTATTTGTTTGTCGACCAAAATGCTAAAGCTAATATATATTTCTTAAATTATTTGCTTAAGCTCTTCCAAATTTACATGATTCTCAGTCCTCAAGTTTGATTTTTTTTTTGTTTAATTTGGATCTATGGGTTTCATTTGACCCGTTTGGTTATATCATTTTGACTAGTTTTGACCTAATAATTTGATAAATTGTTTTGAATTCAACCGGTTGGATCATATCAATTGAACTTAATTAATCAGGTTGCTAAAATGAGTTGATTTTGTTATCTCTATCTACAGGGCGGCTTTTGGAACGTGCTCGGACGGAGGACAAGATGAATTACTAAATATTATGCAGGAATTTTCGAAGCTTTTTGGTGCATTCAATTTGGGAGATTTTATACCTTGTCTTGAATGGGCAGATCCACAAGGATTAAATACAAGGATTATAAATGCTAGGGCCTCATTAGATAGTTTCATTGATTCAATAATTGATGATCATATACAGAGAAAGAAGGCTAAGAATTATGATAATGAAGTTGATAGTGACATGGTGGATGAGCTCCTAGCTTTTTATGGTGAAGAAACAAAAGTTAATGACACTGATGATTTGCAGAATGCTCTTAAGCTTACAAGGGATAATATTAAAGCCATCATCATGGTAAGTTCGAAATATTAATGTTCATTTTTCCTCAGTTTAATTTAACCTTCTAATTAAATTCAGCATACTGGTATTGTAAAATGATCCTTTTAAAAAATAACTATTGGTAAATATTATAAAAAGTGAAATCAATCACCTGAATCGGATACAAGGCCAGTTAGCAGGATCAGAGCTAGAAGCCTGGATACGAGTTCGGTAGCTTTTGCTAGAATAATGTACTTATGTTAAAAAATTTATTAAATATATAAGCATATTAAATTTATAAATCAGATATAAGCATTTTCAATCGTCATTCTAAAATTTAGAATCCATATAAAGTTTTGAAATTCTAGCTCCACTTCTTCCGTTTAAAATGCACCAATAATATAAAATATTTTGCCTAGTGTTATATGAAAGTGCACTCTCCTCGGATGTTCCTGTTTTAGACAAAGAAAAGAGTTGCATGGGACACTTTTCTAAACCATATTTGGCCTAGTGGCAAATAATTGAAGATTGAGTAGCTGTACAAATTTTCAATGTATATATTATTCTTATTATATTATTACTTGAGAAAGAGCCATACTATGACGTTGAGCTTTAGAATATTAAGAAGAATCGTTCTATAATTATATTTGAGCTCTATTAGTCAAACGACAACGAATTTATAGTAGACATTGAAAGCCTATTTTGGAATTTCGGTATTGTTCAATATCCTTTTGAAATGTACTTTAACAAAGTTGGATTTGCATAGTAAGCTTTCGTGAAAATGATGTGAAAACACTCCTGTCCTGAATTCCACCTGCCACCAACAAAAACTAAAAAAAAAACACTATCAGTAAGATTTAACTAATTACTATAACAGGCCTTATTTGTCTTCTTGCACGTATTTATGTTTATTATATTATCAATAAATGAAATTGCTCATTATAGATGCAATTTAGTTGGTTATAATAGATTATTATTTTATTTTTCAAGCTACTTATTGGACTTGTTATGAAAAATTGTTGTGATAGGTTCATACACCCTGATGTCCTTATGGTATGAAAAACGTATGCTCTCGCTAGTCAAAAAGTTTAAACTCTGTAGATAATTACTTCCACTTTTTATAGGTAACTTTTATGCACTGCCAAAGTAAAAAATATTTAGATAATAAAGGTCATTGCACTTTACATGTAACTCTACGTAATAACCCCGAATAAATGGTGGTAACATGCCCTAAAAGTTATATTACAATATTGGTGTAGAAAATACATTACACCTTTAGTATATACAACTTAAATTCAACTAAATATTAAGCACTTCAAATTATCTTTTAGCTAAACTGATAGTACTTTCATTACTATAGGACGTCATGTTTGGTGGCACTGAAACAGTGGCATCAGCCATAGAATGGGCCATGGCTGAGCTAATGAAGAGCCCAGAGGATCTCAAAAGGGTACAACAAGAACTTTCCAACGTCGTTGGTCACCATAGAAAGTTAGAAGAAAGGGACATTGAAAAATTAACCTTCTTGAAATGTTGCATAAAAGAAACTCTCCGTCTCCACCCTCCGATTCCTCTCTTAATCCACGAGGCAGCTGAGGACACCGCCATCAACGGCCACTATATTCCGGCCGGGTCGCGTGTTATGGTAAATGCATGGGCCATTGGACGTGACAAAAACTCGTGGGAAAATCCTGAGAGTTTTAGACCTTCTAGGTTTTTAAAGGAAGGTGTAGCTGATTTCAAAGGGAGTAACTTTGAGTTTATACCATTTGGATCCGGTAGAAGGTCTTGCCCAGGTACGTAGATACGAAATCGAACTTTAAACTTTTTGGTTCAATATTATGAGTTTTTCGAAAATATAGGTTCAAACATAATTGTTTAGAAACAGTTTTAGGGTTACACTTCTCTTATTCCCCCCTACTTCTTTTTAGGTAAAGGTGTTGATGAGTTTAAGAAATAAATAAATATTTTTAAAAATTATAGTTTTAAATTTATTGTGATATTTTGATGGCGGTAAAATTATGTCATTAAGGGTAAAATGAAGAGCTTAAAGTTAAATTATTTTTTAATATATAAAAGACTTAATTCTTTCTTGAAACAGATTAAGAAGGAAAGTGTGTCATGGCAATGTAAAATAAAATGGAGAAGATGTGATTTTATAGCCATAAAAATATCATAACATGTTTTAAGATCACAAGTACCCAAAGTCTTTCTACCTTCTGTCCTTCTTAAACACCATCTCTAGTCAAAGATCGAATATATTTTAACGAGTTCAATTGAACAACAACAACATACTCAGTGAAATTCCGTAATGTGGGATATGGCGATGGTAGAGTGTACACAGACCTTACATTTACTTTGGTAGGTAGAGCGGCTATTTTCGAGAGACCCTCGGCTCAAGAAAAAGCACAACAAGAGAAACGATTAGACTCGGACATGAAATTTAAAGCAGTATGAAAATACTGGTATCAAAAGCGAGTAAGCAACAATAGCGCATTCTGAAAAAAACATTAATTATCGCAAGTAAGTAAGATAAGATAAAAACAAAGATGAAATAAGATAAAGATAAAATAAAGATAAACAAAGTTCAATTGAACCGACTAAAAATGCTATACATGTGTTTTGGCAGGTATGCAACTGGGATTGTATGCATTTGAAATGGCTTTGGCTAATCTTCTTCATTGCTTCACTTGGGAATTGCCTGATGGAATGAAGCCAAATGAAATTGACATGAATGATGTTTTTGGACTCACCGCTCCTAAAGCTACTCGTCTTATCGCCGTCCCAACTCCACGCTTGTTCTGTCCGCTTTATTGACCAAGATTTCTCACTTTTTTTTTAATTCCTACATATTATATGAAAATAAAAATATGGTCACAGAGATGAGGTAGGAAATCAAGAGTTAATTTCTTCAATGATTTGACAGTTGGAATATAAAAAATATTGTGAAATTCCTTCTTGTATTTCTTTTTAAAGAACTGTTCATACAATTTTATACACAAAATAAAGAAAGTAAAAATCTTTTTTCTTATTTATCGTTGTATGGTGGTGTGACTTTTATATCAGAAATTATAAAGCTGAGGGGAGCATAAGCTCAACCCACTGTTCCAATTTGCAGCTAATGACTGCTCTCAAAAAATAAAGCACAGGCAAAAATTATACAATGTTTTGGCAAATATACAAGTCCTTTGCTCTCTCTAAGTTACCGTTTGCAGATATCTATGTCTCTTTGTCATTTATAGTCTTTGTCAACTTCTTTTCCTTTTCTCGAAATTGCTATATACTACCTACATGTGTCACTCACTAATTTAATCCCTCTTAACTAACTAAAAATAGTTAAAAGAAGGAAAATCTCATTTTAATTATAACGGCGAGGGTACATTTGACTCCAAGTATAAGTATTAACAGAAGGAAAATCTAGATATTTCATTTCATATAGTTCAGGAAAAAACTTGATCCTTTTTCCTTTTTTTTTTTTAAATCTATACTCTTCAACGGTATTTTTGCGTGAAATTAGCTAAAGCACATTCGTTGGTTTTCTTTATAAAAATTCATAGTTTTATCTTATTTTAACACGGAATTGACGAACGCTCATGGATCTTATTAAAAAAAATAAAAACCCGACGACATCCATCGATTTATGAAAGAAATAACAAAAAAATCATTGATTTCCAATAGTATTCGTTGGTTGCCCATGGGCCTTAATGATGAGAGCATTACAATGTAATAGTATATTTTCAGTTAATCTATTGTTAATTATGGTGAGTCCCCCGTACTTATTCCGTTTAATATTTCAGATGCTTATATTGCGTATAATGTTAATCGACTCTCGTTTTTATTTAGAATGGGAAGATATTTCCGTTCGTAAAAGCTTTAAGAGTTTTATCCATGGGAGTAACATATCAATGGAATTGTTTTTCTACTTTATACCATTAAATTATTCTCTCTCCCGTTTATTTTCTTGTTAAGAAATTTTCAAGTCAATGATTAATTCAACAAGATTATATAATATTATCTGGTTTACTCATATCTAATAATTGGTCTGCTGTGTCAGTTGTGTGTGTTTCTATAGGTGAGTGTTAGTAATTAATAAGATCAATGTACTTGCTGCCCCACAATTGTTTCCATTTTCTTTCTTCTTTTTTTTCGGGTCACACGGCCATGCTTCATCAACCCGACCTTTTTCTTTCTTCTTTATATTGGTTTACTTAAAGTTAGAGTTAATTATGTCTAAACTACCACCGATGATGTGGTATGATCGATGAAATTTCTCTATCATTATTAGTTATTTCTTTCGTCTCAATTTATGTGGCATTATTTAACTTGGTATGAATTTAACAAAGAAAGGAAGATTTTTGAAATATATGATCTAAAGCAAGTCTTATATAAACGTGTGATTGTAAATCATCTGATAAAGTTATGTTGGTTCTAAATATAGAAATATGACACTCTTTTTGAAACAGACCAAAAAGAAAAAATGATGTCATATAAATTGGGACAGAGAGAGTATTAAGTTTTGGATTCTAGCCTTAGTAAAAAAAAAGTTGTCGGGTGCATAAAGCATCAGAGGTGGATTCAAGATTTAAACTTTATGAGTTCAGCCTTTCAGGATTCTTAATTGAACCCATTATTTTTAAAAGTTATGAGCTCATGTTTATTATTTATTATAATTTTAATAAAATTTTACACATAAATTTATACCTCGCGTCGGAAGTTAGAGGTTCAATTAAACCCCCACCTTCCATTACATACACCCCTATAAAGCATTCCGCGTTAGCAATGTCCAGAAAAAGATCGCACTTCAAGGGGTGTGATTTAGACGGCATACCCCAATACAAACGTTAGTGATTGTACACCCTTAGTAATGGAGAAATTCTTAATACAGAGTGCATCCCCTTCAAGTGAGTGTTACACTGAGCAAATTTCGACTAATCGATCAATGGATTCCAAATATGATATGATTAATTTTTTTTTAAAAAAAGTATTAGAAGTATTTTCGAGACAAAATTAAGAGTGATTTTATGTATTTTTTATTTTATAATTCGCTCATGCTAAATTTTCATGCATGTTGATCAAATTATATTTATTTCTCCAAGATTACCAATGCTACGATATTATATTGACCTTCTACCTTTGAATTGGCCTTTATTTCTCCTTTTTTTTTTTGCTAATTAATTGGCCTTAGCTATAACTAACTTGGAATTAAGATGGGAGTTGCCCATAGAGTTTCTTGTTTAGACAAGAAGGCTAGGAGAATATTATGTGATCATATTTTTTTAGGTTCTTTCAAAAAGAATAATTTATTATAAAATTTGAAAATAATTTAATTTAATTTAAATTTCTTATTTTATACTTATTGACAAGCTTTATAGCTAAACAAATATTTTGATATTTTTAATTTCACAAGTTTTAAAAATCGTATAGTCACGTCATACGAATGTTATGTCATATTTAAGACGATAAATTTTAAATGTCTTCACTTCTTTTTTAAACTTCATAATCAGTCAAATAAAATCTTGTAAACTGAAATATAGGGAGTATTTCATAAATTTGCATGAAAAAAATCAAATCGAAATACATTTTTCATAAAAAAAAAAAGTCTTATGTTCTGCCACTAGTTGATTTTCCATAAAGTGTGTTCCTTTTATTGAAGAAAATTTGAGCCTATTGTTTATTCACAGGGAGTAAAAAAAAGTAGCCTATTCAAATTGCACGTGAAACATGACACAATAAGTTACTTCTGTTACGTATAAGCAGATGCGGATAAGTTCTATGAGTTTAATCTCTAAATAAAAATAAAAATTAAATTTATTATATTCTTAAAATTATAAATTTAAATTTACTATCTATTACAAATTTGATAAACTTTTATATATAATTTATACTCCAAGTCGGAACCTGCGTGTTGTATCCGCCCCTTCGTACGGATTACATAAAAAAGAGTAAAGTCTGACAAGATTATAAGCGAAGAGAAATTAAATTGAGCATAGAATTACACAAATTAAAAAAAGGAAGTTGAGGGAAGTATGAGAAATCTAACTTGTTGATTAATGCCCATGACCTCCAAATTAAACAACTTCATCTCGATCTCAATCTCCATGATTAATTAATTGCTAATTTGCATGTGGTGCAGTGAATAAGACTTTCTTTCCTTAACCAGAGGTCTTTGGTTCTAGCTTTGGTTGTGGAAAAATCCTAGGTGGGGAGCACTCCCCCGAATGGGCAATACGCGACGCGAATTCGAATATAATCGGATTGTAATACGGATATCGAACACAAGGTGAAAAACACCAAAAAATAATTGCTAATTTGCTATTAATAGTCAACATAATGATGAGAGCATTATAGTGTAATAGTTGGGGGGGGGGGGGGAAATCAAATCGAAATACCTATATATTTCATAAAAAAACGTCTATGTTCTGCCACTAGTTGATTTTCCTTTGCCTGTTCCTTTTATTTAAGAAAATTTGAGCCTATTGTTTATCAACAAGGAGTATGAATAGTAGCTTATTCAAACTCCACGTGGCACAAGACATGCACAATAAGTTACGTAGGGGCACAATGTGAAACCAGAAAATACTACAAATAAATTAACACTCCACATAATTGTCTGTTCTGGTTTTATTTGAAATTTAAACTTGACTATTTCAATATGATTTCAAAATTTCCTAAAATGGATAGTGTATTTCCTTTTTTTTTGTTGACGAAGGAACCCGCAGCCGCTACTCTGTCGAGTGCGCACATGGTAAATCCCGGACTGACGCAATAGCCTGCAAACCACGTCAGCCGATTAACCACACTTGGCAAGTCATGTGTGACATGCTCAACCAAGAAGGTTTATGCAGGGGATCGAGTGATAGAGTCGAGTGATCGCACATGGTAACCCGCGCTCTATTGCTACACCAACTTGGCTAGCCTTGCGAGTGATAGAGTGTATTTCCTGTTTTATACGACTGGAGTACTTTTATGAATATATAAAAATGTTTATAGACATTTTAAGACCTAACCAGAAAAGGACCACTAAAGAACTATCCACATCTGTTATTTACGACAAATCATATTAATTAATTATAGGTAATAATAGATAAATTAATAAATTATAATTAACTATTAGAATTACATGCAAGGGACTAGTCATGTATTATTGGTATGATATAGACATTATTGTTGGAAATTAGCCTTTTGGCGGGGAGATGCGTCCACCCATCTTTGATGAATTAAACACTAGTGTTCCGTATGTTGGAGACATTGTCTCTTCGCACATGCATGATCTACGAAGTGAGTAGATGACCGTAGGGCCAAGAATCGTCTAATTTAGTTGAGAAATGAAAGAGATATTGGTCCACGAAGTAAGGTGTTTGAGGCATGGAAATGCGGTGTGGGACAAATCTACCACATCGGTGGGAATAGGAAGAATTGCTCTCTATATATGTCTCAAATTGGTAAAGGGTTTGGGACCCCAAGGGGTATCCCATGTGTTTAAAGGAGGGAAAACCTAGATGTGCTTGGGTTCAAGGCTAAACCCACACGCGCGTCGCCGCCGCCGGCCCGTCCGGTCCGGTTCACGGGCTGTGGGCTGTGGGGACTTTTTGATATTATCTTTTTGGACCAGAGAACTCTGCCAAATGTACAGTTTGGTCCCCAAAGTTTCTGGAAAGTTGGTTCTGCCTCCGTTGGAACTGTTTTTTGAGGCATTAATCAGCCATTACTTGGCTGATTAACTCCTCCATTAACAACCCATTACTTGAGCAGTTGGGCAGCCTCTTTCAATGACTATTAACAGTCATTACTTGGCTGTTTTAATGCCCTCCTAATGGCCATTAACAACCATGTTTGGGCAGTTGGACAACCCCTCCTCCATGCTATATATTGAGATGTTGTTAGCTCAATTCGTGACAGCACAGATGACTGGAAAAACACAAAAACAGACTGAAAAACAGTCACGAAAATAGCACAAAACAGTGAGTAAAATTGTGTGAAAAACAGTGACCAAACCCTCTCATATACACAAGATATACACTACAGAGACACACTATATACACAGAGACAAAAGAGAAGAGTAGACAGAAACTCTTCCTTCCTATTCCATATCTTCAGCAAGTCGAGTCATATTTGTTTTCTTCGTCAGGCTCAACCTATTGGCTTTGTAGCGTTGAGATTAAAGTGTTGTTTTATCTTGGGAGACTATTGCCCGCTAACGTAAAAGCATATATACGGGGCAATCTTGTCTTAAGGACAGAGGGCTATCACTCGACTCAACACACAACGTTGTAACCATCCAGATTTAGTTGTTTCTTGATTTCAGGTTATCAAGATTCAAGACACAACAAGCTTCTTGGCGATTTGAAGATTGACCTATTTGTTCAACAAGATTCAATTTCTGAAGATTGAATATTTGTTCATCCTTTCGAATACTTGTAATAGTTATTTACTTCCCGTACTGCTTTATAAAGTACCATAGAGTACCAACAATTATTGAGCCACGTGAATTTTCATATTTAGCTATGATGTATTTTGTAGCTATATATACAGAATGTTGTAGTGATTCTTTTAGTTGCATAGTCATTATTATATGAGATAGGTAAAAGATAATACAAAATCGCGACAAAGAAAATATTTTGGATCATTTTATCATATTTAAATTGCAACAGATTATAAGAGATATCCATTCTTAATTAATAGTCAAAACCATATAACGACAATAACATAATCAATATAATCCTACAAATGAATCTGAATGGTAAAGCGTATGAAGACCTTACTCCTACCATGAGAAGTAGAAAGTCTGTTTTCTGATAGACACTCGGCTCAAATATTTTCGCGAAAACATGTCCATTATACAACTTTCCTTTTCCATAATATTTTTGCAAATATACATATTGCGGATTGAGAGAGACAAAGAAGAAGTAGTCTTCAAAATAAATAAATAAAAAACATTTTGTGGACAAGTGGATATTTGGTGTTCTCAATTAGATCAAATGTCCTAATTTGAGGATTTCATTCTTCAAACTTAGAATCTTCTCCTCCAAGTACAGCAACTATTTACTGACAGAAGCCATGATCCTTGTTATTAAAGGAACGAATTGTGTATATTAAATTTACCATGTAGAATTCTTGTACGAGTATAATTATGATATTAGTTTTGTATTAGGAAAACCTATTAGAATTATAGTAGGAAAATGTAGATTTATTTTCCATATTTAGATATTGTATATTTGTATATACCTCTTTCATTAATGAAAATAATCAGGGGATTATTCTCTTTCGGAAGTCTAGAAAAATACCTTCTCCCAAACACCTTCCGAAGCCTTTTTTTCTCGGAAATCGACAAGTCCGGCCGACGGCCAAGACTGTTTTTTTCTTCTCTCAATTTTTTCTTCCGAATCCCTCATTCTCCTCTTGTTCTTTCCTCATGTCTACCTCAAAGAACACGTTTAATCCTGCCTTTCTGTTTCCAACATCAAGAACCACATCCCTATCGTTCTTGAGATGAAAAACGTACAATACGTTACATGGGCAGAATTATTCAAAGTTCACGCACGCGCGCATAAAGTCTTTAATCACATCATCCCCTCAGAGATAGGCAAGGAGAAAGTGCCTACCGCCGCTGATGACCCTGTGTTGTGGACGACTCTTGATGCTACAGTCCTCCAGTGGATATATTCCACCATTTCTACGGACCTCTTGCAGACAATTATTGAACCCGAAGCCACGACGATGGAAACTTGGAATAGGGTGTGTGATATCTTCCAAGATAACAAAAATTCTTGTGCCGTCACTCTTGAACATGAATTTTCCCATGTCAATATGGAGGATTTTTCGAATGTCTCAGCTTATTGTAAAAGGCTGAAGGAATTGGCGGATCAACTCAAGAATGTTGGTGTGCCCGTCACAAATGATCGTCTTATTCTTCATATGGTTGCAGGCATATCCGAGGTTTATAATGGCGGACGCTTCTTCGTCAAAGTAATCATCTTTCACCGTTCTTCCAGGCTCGCTCCATGCTCACGTTAGAGGAGGCCGGTTTGGCTAAAAAAGCGGCTACCGGAGCTAATTCCATCATGATAATGGCCACATCCGATGACACTCACTCGTTCTCGGATAATTCTAGCCAAAACTGTACCAACTGTGGCGGCAAAAAGGGTCAAAATTGGGGAAATATTACAAGAATCATGGCGGCGGCAGCGGAAGTGGCGGTGGCAATGGTAGTGGTCGGAGCAGTGGCGGCGGTGGCGAACGTGGTGGCAGTGGGTCGGCTGAGCAGAGACCCAATTCATCGATCCAGTACTCTCAGCCCAGGCAGCAGGCTGGCCTGCTTTGGCCTCGACCTCAACAGGTCTTCACTGTTGCCGGACTAATTTCTGGTCCGACACCTACGGATATTGAGGCTGCGATGCATACACTTGGATTAAATCCCCCAGACGCAAATTAGTACATGGATACCGGAGCCACTTCTTATATGACGTCCGCACAAGGTAATCTCTCATCTTATTTCAATTTGAGCAATAATCATGGCATAATTATTGGTAATGGCAATACAATTCCAATTCGTGGTTATAGTCACACAAATTTGCCCCCTCCACATCCACCTCTTGTCCTTAAAAATGTCCTTCATGCCCCTCACTTAATTAAAAATTTGGTGTTAGTCGAAAAATTCACGACTGATAATTGAGTTTTTGTTAACTTTGAACCTTTTGGATATTCTGTGAAGGATTTCACGACGGGGATACCTATAATGAGATGTAATAGTCGGGGAGAGATTTATTCAATCACCACCACCACCATTTCTACGAGTCAAGTCACACCTTCAACATTTGCCGCGCTTGCTCCTTTGTGGCATGCACGTTTGGGGCATCCGGGATCGTCTATTATTTCTTCTCTTAAAAATAATAATTTTATTTATTGTAAGAGTACGTGTAGTACTCATATTTGTCCTTCTTTTTCTCTAGTGAAACATGTTAGATTACATTTGTAGCTTCTACTTCGAGTACGTCGATGCCTTTTGACATTATTTATAGTGATTTATGGACATCTCCCGTTTTGAGCTCGTTGGTCCATCTTTATTATTTTTATTTTGGATGATTATTCTAATTTTTGTGGACTTTTCCTTTGTTTAAAAAGTCTCAAATTTTTTCCACATTCTTAAAATTTAAGAGCTTTCATTCGTGCCCAATTAGAACGGGAAATTAAAAACATTCAATATGATAATGGTAGAGAATATGATAATGGGCCATTTCGGGAATTTTATGACACTCATGGCATATCTTTTCGGTTTCCTGTCCTCATACGTCCTCACAAAGGCCGAAAGAAAAAATCTGTACCATTAATAATATTGTCCGCACCTTACTTGTCCATGCTTCCTTACCTCCGTCTTTTTGGCATCATACATTACAAATGGCTACCTACCTCCTAAACATACTCCATAGCAAATGTTTAGCATATCAATCACCCCTTAAAATTCTTTATATAAGGATCCATCATATTCTCATCTTAGGGTGTTGCTATCCGCTTTTCTCATCTACTACAATTAAAAAACTACAAGCCCGTTCTACCGCTTGTGTGTTTTTGGGTTATCCTTCTAATCATCGTGGTTACAAATGTTTTGATTTATCCGCTAATAAAATCATAATTAGTCGTCATGTCATTTTTTGTTGAAACCCAATTTTCGTATGCTAATTTGTCCAATTTCGTGCCTAGTAATTATAATTTTTTGGATGATGGGCTCTCACCGTTTATCTCCAACAGTGGGCCCAACCTACCCATGATCCAATTCCACCTCCAGGCCCACTACTTGCAGGCCCACTACATGTTGGCCTACCTACTCTCGGATCAGACCCAGGTCTCGGTTCGGCCTTCGGTTTTGGCCAGCATGCCCAATATCTCACACTACCGTAACAGTGTCTTGGTCAGCAAGCCCACTGCCTACTGGCCCAAATACGTCTCCCCCCCTCCCCAGTTTCAGCCAACAGTTATTGGGCCAGCAGGCCCACTCTCTATTGGCCAGTCTACTGCTAACCCGTCCCCTACCTAACTCCTGTTCGACTCTATCTCGATTCAAGGGCCCATTACTCGTAGCCAACGAGGTATTTTTTAAACCAAAATGATATTTTAATCTTAATTCTAATGTCACTAAATCACCCCTACCACGTAACCCAATGTCTGTCATTCATGACCCGAATTGGAAAATGGCTATGGGTGATGAATATAATGCTCTTATTGAAAATAAGATGTGGGAGTTGGTGCCCCGTCCGCCTGGTGTCAATATTATTCATTCTATGTGGATTTTTACTCATAAAGAAAATTTTAATGGTTCTTCTGAGAGGCATAAGACATGTCTTATAGGTGATGGTAAAACACAACAGGTTGGCATAGATTGTGGAGAGACATTTAGTCCGGTGGTCAAACCGGCAACCATTCGCATTGTGCTTAGTCTGTCTCTCTCAAAAACATAGGTCATTCATCAGCTGGATGTGAAAAATATTTTCTTACACGGTGATCTTAAGGAGACAGTTTACATATATCAACCCTTGGGTTTTAAGGACCCTAAGTATCCTCACCATGTCTGTTTACTGAAAAATTCCTTGTATGGGCTTAAGCAGGTCCTACGAGCTTGGTATAAGAGGTTTGCAGATTATGTGTCTACTATTGGGTTTTCACACAGCAAGTCTGATCATTCTTTGTTCATATATCGTCGTAGTTTTTCTCTAGCATACATTCTGTTATATTTGGATGATATAATTTTGACTGCCTCCTCTATAACTTGCGCAAGTCTATCATATCCCTTCTCAGTTCAGAATTTGAAATGAAAGACTTGGGGTCCTTGATTTATTTTTTTGGCATAGTTGTCCCTCGTCATGCATGTGGTCTATTTTTATCGCAGAAGAAGTATGCGGTTAAGATTATTGAGAGAGCTAGCATGCCATCTTGTAAGTCCTCTTCCACTCCGGTTGATACCAAATCGAAGCTAAGTGTTACTTCTAGCACACCATATGAGAATTCCACCCACTATCGTAGTCTTGCATGGGCTCTTCAGTATCTTACTTTCACGAGACCAGATATTACTTATGCATTTCAGCAGGTGAGTTTATTTATGCATGATCCACGGATTGAGCACATGCATGCGCTCAAGCGCATTATACGATACATACAGGGCACGCTTGATTATGGATTGCATTTATTCCATCTTCCGTCTCTACTCTCGTGTCGTATACATACGTTGATTGGAGTGGTTGTTCAGATACCAGACGTTCAACATCTGATTATTGTATGTTTATTGATGATAACTTGGTCTCTTGGTCTGCAAAACGCCAGGCTACTTTATCACGATCCAGTGCGGAGGTCGAGTATCGAGGAGTAGCCAATGTGGTGTCTGAGTCCTGTTGGCTGCGTAATTAGAGCTTCACTTTCCTATTCAAAAAGCTACCATGGTCTACTGTGATAATGTTAGTGACGTCTATCTTTCTGGAAATCCGGTCCAACATCAGCGCACTAAACATATCGAGATGGATATTCACTTTGTTTGCGAAAAGGTAGCTCGTAGATAAGTACGCGTCTTGCATGTCCCTTCAAGGTACCAAATTGCTGACATCTTTACTAAAGGTCTTCCCTTGGTTCTGTTTGAAGATTTTAGGGACAGTCTCAGCGTACGACAACCGCCCGCTATAACTGCGAGGGTGACAGAAGCCGTGATATACACGGACAAAGCCGTGTATATCGAAGGAACGAATTGTGTATATTAAACTTACCATAGTTGTATAATTCTTGTACAAGTGTAATTATGGTATTAGTCTTATATTTAGAAAATATATTAGAATTATAGTAGAAAAGATAGATTTATTTTCATATTTAGATATTGTATATTTGTATATATACCTCTTTCATTAATGAAAATAATCAGGGGATTATTCTCTTTCATTTACTACCAATAGTATTGGACTATTATTCAACAGTCATCACACAAACACACACTAGCAAGTAGGACTGTCTTTTTCCCTTTTTAAAATCTAATATTCTATCTGTTCAAACATCCCAGATGCTAAAGAATAACACATCAGCATATAAAATATGTCACCTCCTAGACGTTTCAAGTCAGTTCCCACATAAAGTTAAAAAAGGGCAGACTCTTCCATTTCCCAAGCTAATGACATGAAGGCTCCGGAAAGTGAGAGACTATATGTATTGGATATAAAGAGTATCCATGGGAACTCATGTGGCCGAGGGCTCAAAGGAATCGGGAGATCCCTACACATATTCCTCACTCCCACCAATTCGAGTCACATCCGTCAATCTCGATCAGAGTGCAGTAGCACGTATGAATGTTAAGACGTCAGATAGGTCACGTCACCCGCATTTTAAGGGTAGAAAAGTCCAACATGGGCTTATATATGGATAGCTTAGGAGGGAAGGAAGGGGCATCTTATTCATTTTGTAACCCTAACATTCTTGTTCTCTCTAAGCAACATTTTTCTCTCAAAGCAATATACACGAAGATCCATTGTTCACTTACTCGTTTTACTTGCTTGAATCATAGCTTACTTTTTATCTTGCATATTATCAGTCGTATTTATCATTTATCACTTTAACTGGACTCGTAAAAGAATTTTCCGGATCAGATATAACTCATTTATCTTTAAATTTTATAAAAATAAGTCTCTAATTGATTTTCTGGCTAGATTCATTTTCACCTGGAAACATATGTACACATATTAAATTAAGATTCCAATTATTAGCAGTTGAAATTGTTATTTTAACATTCAAACACCATAAAATTAGCATTTTAGTTTTGGCTCTTTCAATTAAAAATGCACCAACAATACAAACCATATTTTGCTTAGGGGTATGAAGCGCACTCTCCTCGTGGATGTTTCTTTTTTAGACAAAGCAAAAAAGTTGTATGAGATACTTTTGATAAATCATATTTTGCCTAGTGGCAAATAATTATTTATGTGTATGTATACACACATAAATAATTACTTGAAAAAGAGTAATACTATATATGACGTTGAGGAATAGAATAGCGAGAACACTTTTTCCTTTTTGAGCTCTCTATTTTGGGGAAGAGTCAAACGACAACGAATTTATAGTAGGCAATGAAAGCCTATTTTTGGAATTTTGGAAATGTTCGATATCCTTTTGCAAAGTAATTTAACAAAGTTGGATAGTATGCTTTCTTGAAAACGATGTGAAAAACATTATTGTCCTGCATGAAATAGGTTATCAATTTATCTTTCAAATTAATTTATTGGAGTTGTTATTTCTTAAGTAACTTAGATTTGTTATGAAATTAAGTTACATATTGTGATGGGTCCATTTAACCTCATGCGATGAAACAATTATACACAGTCAACACATAAATTTAAACTCTTTCTAGATAACTATCTTCACTTCTAATAGACAAGTTTGAGTTATATGCATTGATGGTGTAAGAACTATTTAGACAGTAAAATTACTTAAAAGGCAATTACAGATAAACTCTATGTAATAGCATTGATTGGTAATCTAAAATAAATATTAGGTAATATTTTATAAAAACTAAATTAGACTGATGATATAAATAAAATCATTATACTATGAGTATATATAACTTCCATTTTTATGGAAAAATATTTATAGTTACTATATTTTAGTGACTTGGTAGTACTTTCATTACTGCAGAATGTCATGTTTGGTGGCACAAAGTCGGTGACAGCATCCCTAAAATGGGCCATGACTGAGCTAATGAAAAGCCGAGAAGATCTCAAAAGGGTCCAACATGAACTTGTCAATGTTGTTGGCCTTCACAGAAACGTAGAAGAAACATACATTGGAAAATTATCCTTTTCTTAATGTTGCATTAAAGAAACTCTCCGCCTCAACCCTCCTATTCCTCTTACCCCACGAGGCGGCGGAGGAGGAGGCCATCAACGGTCATTATATTCCGGCGAAGTCACGTGTAATTTGAATGTGTGGGCGATTGGATGTGACAAAAACTCATGGGAAGATCCTGAGATTTTTAAACCTTTCTAGGTTTTATAGGAAGATGTAGCTGGTTTTAGAGGTGGTAACTTTGAGTTTTTACCATTTGGATATGGTAGAAGGTCTTGCCCAGGTACGTACAGACGGAACCAAAATTTAACTTTTGAGTTCAAAACTTAATTATATGCATACTTCTTATGATCCATTGTATGCGACGTTCTTTTTTTTTTTGTTCCAGAAAAGAATTAGTTGATATTTATTGATCAGATATGATTTAACTTTTAAGCTTCTCTAATTTTATCCTTAATTTATACTCTACATCAGTCACATTATATGTTAAGGCGCGTCTGACTAGTTCACGAGTTTAAGAAATAAATAAAGATTTTTAGACTTGTGATATTAAATATAGTATGACATTTTTGTGGTTTAAATAGAAAAGTGACATAAAACGAAACTTGGTGAATATGATTTTACAGCCATAGAAATATAATTACATATTTAAAATCACAAGTTCTAAAAGTCTTTCTATATTTCTTAAACACATTTCCAATCAAGCACCTTTACATTAAATGAAATTAATGGAGTAGTAATTGGGATCTTTTGCATATATGTTTGTAATAATATATGATGAGTTCAATTGAACCAACCCTAACACTACAAATGATATATGTGTGTCTATGCAGGTATGCAACTGGGATTGTATGAATTTGAAATGGCTTTGGCTAATCTTCCTCATCGCTTTACTTGGGACTTACCTGATGGAATGAAGCCAAGTGAAGTTGATACGGATGATGTTTTTGGACTCACTGCTCATAAAGCTACTCGACTTGTTTCCGTGCCAAGTCCATCCTTATTGTGTCTACTTTAAAAGGGCAGCTCGGTGCACAAAGCATTTCGCGTGAGCAAGGTTCGGAGAAGGGCCGCAATTGAGGTGATAATTGTATCCACTTTATGGAATAAATTAATTTAGAGGGGTGCAATTTTGAATTCCTAGGTATTTTATAAAAGTAAAAGTATGGTCATAGATATGTTAGGTAGGATAGAAAAGAGTTAATTTTTTGAATGTAATGACAGAGAGGAAGAGGGGTTCTTTTTCAAGATTTGGGTTGTACATCCCTCCTGATTTTACTCTCTTTTTCTCGAGGAATTCTACCGTATTCCGTGCCATTATGGTTGTTGATCCTACAGAGTCTACCCGAAGGTTCAAGCCAGATTGTAGAAAATGAGCGGTCCTTTTGTTTTGTTGTCTCGAAGAGACAAAAGCACTCATATAAATGGTGCAAATTCCCATGTTCTTTCTAGTCTCGTTTGATTTAGAGTTTTCCTTTTTTCTCTTTGAAAATAATATTTTAATCAAATAAAGTCTTGTTTTCTCATTGAAATAGTTTATGACATTGAAAATAGACCGATTTTATATCACCCTTCAATTTGAATTAGCAAAAGTAATGTCTCCTTGCATAATATGAATTCCAAATATTCATGATCTGGATAACAGGGAACAAGGGAATACCGGACCACTTATGCTTTTGCGCCATGACAATCTCACTCGAATTAATAGAGATCTTGTCTATGTCTCTGCATAGAGTGATCTTCTACAATCTCCTAGTTCGAAGGATAGAATAAGGGAAGGTCAAGGTTTTCCTCTCATTACTCTTTCTTAAATTTTATAATGAAAAATCAAAAATATAAAAAAAGAGTTAAAACTCATCTTTATTGAGTAATGAGAGGAAAGCCTTGACCTTTCTAAAAAAAGAAAAAAAAAGAAGACTGAAAGATATACATTGATTCACAGTTTTTTTTTTAGCCATTTACCTTTGCGTTTTGTTCATTGTGATTAACTTGGCATTCTGCAAAGTAATATAGTGAGTACTCCATATAAAACAACAAAAGACATTTGTGCATAAAAAAGAATAGTGCCTATTTTAAAGAAAAACTCTAAATAAATAAATGAAGTGGAAGATAAAAAAAAAATGCACGATGAGGATTTTCACTTATTAGCAACAGAAAATCGGAAAGATATCCTACTATGAAAATAAAGAAAAAACACAAAAAGAAGAATGTAATCCGCCCACCGTGGGGCTCGAGAACCCACGATCACAAGGTGAAGAGCCTTGCGCTCTACCAACTGAACTAGACGGGCAAGTGATGTTAAACTACTACTTATTTTATAAGGCCTATTTAATGACCAATTAATTCAAGGCACAACATATATTTTCTACACCATCGAGTAAAATTAGCATATAGAGTGGCAAACTTAACCTATAAAATCATAACCCGCCCAACCCATTCAAGTTTAGGTGGGTTATTAACACGCCCGTTTGTTAGTTCAACTCATCAAAATTTGGGTTGATATCTAGCTCAAATTGATCATGAGAAATCTATCAAAATATATTCAAAAAAATATTTTTTTATTTGATGTGTTATATATCCACATAACAAAGCAAAATAACAATTTATTAGGTATTAAAAAGTTATAAAAAAATAAATAAGGCAATTAAAGCTTAATAAAAATTGGGCGGATTGAATTTTGATCCGCTTTTTAACCCATTTCAACCCAACTCATTGCAGTTTAAGCAACATTTGAGTGGGTCAATAACTTGCCCATTTATTAACCCAACCATTTTGACCTGCTCAAATTCAACACAACCCACTCATTTGCCACCCCACCCCTAGTGGCATACAACAATAAGTGACTCTTCGTGCCAAATCTAACATGGTAACTTGAAAAATAGAATGATACTTGCTCTAATAAGTTAAATCGCACTAATAGTGCATAATTTTTATATTATCAGTGGGCAAAACTTAAATGCTTAATTCAAAACTCAATGAATAATGAGCTTAATCCACACGCCACTTTTGCGCTCTTATCACTAGACTGGCCTTCTACTCATTCGTTGATTTGCTTATCTTTCCCGAGTACAAAATGTGAGGAACATTTTGTCTAACTATGACAATCCACTTCACCATAACAAGAGGTATACAAAACTAATAAACATCATCATTTGTAGCTGACAATTTAACACTGGGAATACCTGTATCTTTATTTCCCAGGTAGATAGAGATGAACAGGGAATGGATTCATTTAAAAGGAAAAGAAATCAGAATTATCAAGGCAAATGGTTCAAGCAAAACAAATCATCGTCAAATAGAATCATGACTGACGTAAATGAAGGCATTCCCTTACTATTAACAAACAAGACAATGGGATCGCTGTATAGAATATTACAAAGGCTACTCTCGATAAGGGTTAATTATATTATACAGGTCAACTTGACATCATATGCCTGTGAAACTATGAATTCAATTGACAGTATAAATATCAGTACAGATTTCAAACACATTACAATTTCTGCATTTCCAGCTAGATCGTGCTTTCAGATATCAAAATGACGAGGGAAACAAAGGGAATTACTGCATACATTATTTGGTGGAGCTACTTTCAGCCATGTAGTCTTTTTCTGTTTCTACATCTACATCAGAGTTCTATTTTGGTCGTCGATAGAAAAGGTCATCAACGCCTTCTTTTATTCGATTCCCCACTTTCTGCAAGTTCTTGGCAACCCCCATTGCCACCAAATTTGCATTCCTGGTGAACCTGTATTTTCAAGGAAACAAACATTAGTGCCGTTATCAAACAATGCAAACAGCAGTTCACCTACAGTTGACATCATATCAAGATTCTAAGAATGCTTGCCTGGTAAGAAACTCATCACCAGCTGAGTGAGTTGGTTTAGGTGAGCGAGGCTGTGGAACTCCATGACCTTCTAAAGAACAAAATCATAAATTAGACAAAAACGTATCAGTAAGAGCTCTGAGTAAAATAGCATATTAAACAAGAAGCAAAGTAAATGTGATGTACAAAATTCTTTCTGCACTATGTTAACAACACCAAAAGGCATTTAAAAGGGGACAATCAGCACTTATATATGTGTGTGCTACATGTGTCCGCTTGTGTGTGTGTGTGTGTGTGAGATAGAGAAAGAGTGGGTGTGTTTAAAAAACAAGAGGTGAAATAATTGAGGCCAACCAAAGGAATAAATTTTTCCTATGCATTTGCTTAGAAGTTGTCATTTAACAAAATATTGGTCATAAATTGACCAGCGTTTGAGAGTCCAAAAAGCATGAGTGGGCCAGGAACACAATTCCTGAAACTTTAGTTAGCATTGAACACAACATCTTTTACCCTAGAGAGAGCCAGAAACACAACGTATCATGAATCCTTTGTCGTTGTCCCTTGAAGTCTGAGTAGTGAACAAAATCATGTAATAAAACTCAAATCTGAGTTTCTAGTAAAAGCTGGAGGTAGAGGAACAAGTATAAAGGGTCTCTCTTATTTTTATTAAACTGTTTTGAGGGGCGCATATACCTTCATTACTCATTGTAACTTACTTCTGCTTACCCTAACCTACAGTCAACAAAGCATGCAAAGTTCTAATGTTTTGTTATTAGAGTCGATTACTGTATATCAGCAATCCCACAAACTAGAAGGAGGATAGTTACACAGGAAAGGCCGATAACAGAACAGGATTGTAACTGGAAAGGTATAACTGACTTATCAGTGCACTCTCCCAGGCAACTCGTAAATTACAAAATACCTTCAACAGCACACAACTCATAGATAATACTCCCAAGTCATTAGATTCATTAGTAATACATGATGGCTTCAGATGCTTAAGAAACTCAAAACAGTAAATTAAGCATATGTATTCTAATTACATGATGACAGATCCACAAATTGCAATTATTGATTCCTACAAAGATGGAAATATTAGAAGCCAGAGAAATTGTTGCCAATGTTCAAAAAGCTCGGGAAGTATTAGTAATTTTGAGAAGATTAGCAGCCCAGATTGTGTCTGGACATCTCTTCACAAAAAAGTAGTTCTGCAAAGGGCATATTTTGTCTCTTCCTGAATGAAAAAGGGTTATGCGAACACCTCAAAAGGTGAACAAGCCACTCAGTTCTTGATATAAAACATTGTAACACGAAACCTGCTTGTGGGATGTAAACTGTTTTTTACAACATGGACTCCTAGCCAAAAATAGAGGTGGACTTGGATGTGACCAAGTAGAGGAGAAAATATTTGTAGAAACAAACAGAGAAGTACATGCTACTTCTAATCAAAGATTTTCTGATAATGATTTCTTTTTTAGTTTTAGATCTTTTAATAAAGAATATTTCTCAGGCAGATACCTAGAAAAACACTAAAGATCTTCCTACTGCATCAAAAAAGCAAGATTTACATTGGAAATGCAGTAGCTAAACAAGGACAAACTTTCACTAAGATACAACAACAACATATCCAGTGTAATCGTGGGTCTGGGGAGGATACCTTGGGAGGTAGAGAGGTTGTTTACGAAAGACCCTCGGCTCAAGGAAAAGCATGACAAAAAAGGTCAGATAAGGATTGAAGCAAGTAAAGAGATCATGGCAAAAATACTATAGATCATCATTAATGCAGAAAAGTAACAGTAAATGCATCAACTAATACGAAACTTTCACTAAGATATTTACAAAAATTTTAAATGACCCAATCATGAAAATTTATTACCAGAATTAAGATATTTAGGAAATCTTTACTCAAGACACACTCTTAACTAAGAAAAAAACTTTAAACGTCCACCTGAACATCAAAGACCTAAAACAATTGCCTTCCAGTGAAGACCTCTTTCGGCATTGAATTCTGAAATTAAATCGAAGAAAGTCACCTTCTCTCTTACGAGCATGGCCAGGAGCTGCCTCAGCTGAAGTGACCTTTCTATCCACCAAAACCTGTGCCAGTGCACGCTTATGTTAGTTGAGCAAAAACGTTGTGGAATAACACACAATTAGCATACAGAAAACATTGGTTAATTGATGCATATTATCTTCTCAGGTATACTCTTTCTTACAGACACAAACTGATTCACATTACAATATGTGATCAGTACAGCTGACAAGTCAGTCACATTGAATGTATAACTACTTCACATGCTGAGTGTCCCACATCAGCAAGGGATGGGAGATTTGATCTCCTTACATGGACTGGACAATCATCACCCTATGAGCTAGCTTTTGGGGTTGAGTTAGGCCCAAGATCCACTCTTAACATCACATGAGATATCAAAGCATCGCACCTTAAAAGGAAACAAGTTTCTCTGAAGAATTATAAGCCTTGGCACAATTTGCTTCTTTTCTAGATAAAGCTACTCACCCTCAGTACACACTATTTATCCTCAAAATATCAGTCATTTTATCAGTATAAAAAACTTATTCTCAAAATATCAAAACACGGAACAAGCTACGAAGAAATAATAGAGATAAGAATGCAAATGCTAACCTCAAGGCCAACACAGACTGGCAATTCTGTTTGAACCTCTTGCCCATCAGCTGAACGAGCTTTCTGATCCTGGTAAACGGAATAACCAACACAAGCATATCTAAAATCTGTAAAGCTCCTACCCTCTTTAGAAGCTTCCATCTCAGATTCCCCAACAATATATTGAGGTACTTGTTATCAAACACAAAAACAAGTCTCAGAAAATAGCCAATTAAGTGGGTAAGTTTTAAAATGCAACAAGCAATAAGCAGCAAAAACAAAAGCATGTAAATGCATGAAGATATAAAGCAATTGAGGGAGATGTTCCCGACTGTTGATCATGTAAAGTCAGCATGTTCTACTTTCATTCTTGATAACAACTGTCAGGACTAGCTTGCACACACCTCAACTATTCCATCGGGTATGTGTTACATCCCACCAGCAGTGGTGGGGCCAGGAATATGGCAAAAAGTGTGCAAATTTTCTTCACTTGTGTTAAGGATTGTGCAAAATTAAATATGTACTAATAATAGCTAAATTTAACCTATGTACACTGCTTAATTTTCCGGCGAAGGGTGTGAACCGGACCACCCTTCGCTTAATGTGGCTCCGTCCATGCCCACCAGCACACGTACCGGTTAACTCTACCCACCAAGGCTTAGACAAATGGAAAGAAATTATCTAGTGTTTTTGTCTCTACTAAAATTTGAAACCCGGTCTCCAATGTTTTCACTCACTTCATTGACCTTAGACCATACCCTTGGGTGCTATGATACATACTTTTTTGAAAGGGTTACCCATAAAACAATACATACTTATTTCAAAAGGTAACCTACAAAAACAAGCAATCACAATAGTGCTAAGAGTCTCTCTTCTCCAAATATAGCAAAAGTAACAAACATTACGAACAAGATAAAAAGAGCCCGCAAGATCCAATAGGTAACTTGAAACTCATTGTTGACTAGATTGGATAATATTTGGTTGAAATTGAAAAAAAGAATAGCATTGGCAGTTGAAGATGAAAAAGTATTTGGAAGTCAATTGTGTTTGGACGTGAATTTCACTAGGGAAAGAAGTTAAAAAACGTTTGTGAGTGAAAACCAACATTTCCCTTGAAATACTCCGAGATACTCCTCAAATTAGTTTTTCAACTTCAAATTCTCTATTACAATTTGAAGTTGAAATAACGGATCAAATTGTAAAACAAACATTAATTTGCAAATAATATTCCAAATTGAAGTTGGAAAACGAAATATCCCCTGCGTCCCAATTTATGTGATGCACTTCCCTTTTTAGTTTGTACCAAAAAGAATGATATTGTTTTATATTTAGAAATAATTTAACTTTAAATTTTCAATTTTACCCTTAATAAGATGATTTTTAGCCATAAAAGTATTTATTGCTTGTTTCAAACCAAAAGTTTTAAAAGTCTTTCTTTCTAAATTCTCTATTTCAAGTTGAAGTTGAAATAATGGATCAAATTAAAAAACAAACGTTAATTTGCAAATAATATTCCAAATTGAAGTTGGAAAGTGAAATATCTTTACCCTTGATGAGATGATTTCAAGCCACAAAAATATATGTAGCTTATTTTAGACCAGAAGGTACAAAGGTCTTTCTTCCTTTCTTAGACTTCGTGTCCGGCCAAAGTACATCGCATAAATTGATACAAAGGGAGTAATATATATGCCAAAGGGATATGTAACATATTATCACCACAAATCTCGGCTTTATTCATGAATAAGGTTTAACCTTTAGGAAATCCTAATCTTTAAAAAAGAAGTAGCCAATTGAAATCAAAGCATTATCATGAGATAAAGAAATTTTATTCTCGGACCCAAGTTATTCAATCAACTATCCTAGACTCCAAACTGGTGTGTAAGCTTATATGATTCCTCCATATCTATCTTATACTGTCCCAATTGTACATTGTTTCTCTTAGAAATTTGAACACCTTAATTGGAGCCTTCTTATATTTTTTTCGATTATATTTACACTCTACCATTTCTCTCTCTGTAAGGTTGCTCGCTAACGGCTAGTCCCCTCCCCCCAACCCTACACTCGTCGGCGCCGGTAAACGCAGGCGAAGCCCCCCTCTATCTCCTCCTTCTCTCCACCCCTTTCCCCCTTTCTTCTCCGTTTTCTGTTTCTGGGTTCGGTTCTGTTTCGGCGGCGCCGATAAACGCAGGCTAGGTCCCACTCTCTCCTCCTTTTTCTTCTCCCCTCCCCTTTGTCCTTTCTTCTTAGCTTTCTGTTTTCTGATTTCGTTCTCCGGCGGGTACCCTTCCGGCTAGTTGCACCATGTCTCGTCAGAACCCTAAAATAGACCCAGAAGCCGAGAACGCACAGACCTATACAGTGATTTCCGGTGGTGAGCAGTGAACTACGGCAAAGAGTAAGGTTCTCCGGCAAGTTTTCCAGCGGGATTTCTGACGGCGGACAGGTATTATCCACCTGGAGTTGGTACCTCCAGTGGTCGTATTTCATTATTTGTCTGTTACTCTGCCTGTTATTTTGCAATTAAACTACCTATTCTGTGCATCTATCCCTGTATTTAAATTTTGACGTTCCACTGTATTGATTCTTGGCTTTACGTTCTTGCATTTACTCTTGTTGTCTTTAGATATATCATTCTTGGCGTCCCAGTTTTAGGTGTAAACATTTGATTAGTCCATTAGTTTATAACTGTTTTAGTGGCTCTGGTGACTAATGGTAGACTAGGGTCATGTTCTCGGTCAGGGATGGGGGCGAGATTTAGGGGGGAAGTGGGGTAAGGGAGGTGCTAGGCTAAGAATAGGGTCTTGGAACATTGGGACTTTGACGGAGAAGTCCATAGAGCTAGTTAAAATCCTTAAGAAAAGGAAGATTAATATAGTCTGTGTCCAGGAGACCAAATAGGTAGGTCCTAAGGCTAAGGACATTGACGATTATAAGTTATAGTTCTCGGGTTGGTTGAAGTATAGAAATGAGGTGGGAATTTTGGTAGACAGCAAACTTAGGGATCAGGTGATAGAGGTTAGGAGGGTCAATGACAGGATGATGACGACTAAGTTGGTAGTCGGAGGGTCCACTATGAACATTATTAGTGCTTACGCGCCCCAGGCGGGCTTGGACGAGGAAGAGAAGAGTCACTTTTGGAAGGATTTGGACGAAGTGGTGGGTGATATACCACCCACAGAGAAGTTATTTGTAGGAGGGGATTTCAACGGACATATTGGGTCACATTCGGGGGGTATGACGACGTGCATGGAGGCTATGGACTCGGAGACAAGAACGGGGGAGGCGTCTCACTGTTGGAGTTCGCTAAAGCTTTTGAGATGGTGATAGCCAACTCGAGGTTCCTGAAGGAGGAGCACTTGGTGACTTTCAGTAGTTCGGTGGCTAAGACTCATATAGACTTTTTGCTCCTTAGAAAGGTTGACATCGGTCTTTGTAAAGACTGCAAGGTTATTCCGAATGAGTATCTTACAACCCGGCATAAGCTTTTAATGATGGATGTGGAGATCAAGATGGAGAAGAAGAGAAGGGTTGAGGATGACAGGTTTAGAATCAAATGGGAGAGATTGAACGAGGCTAGTACAGAGGAGATGGAGGAGAGGTTGATGGCCAAGGGGGCCTGGGGATTGGTAAGGATGCGACCGGTATGTGGGGTAGGACGGCCAGTTGCATTCGGGAGGCAGTCAGAGAAGTGCTAGGAGTCTCACGGGGTCGTCGTGGTGGGCATCGAGGGGACTGGTGGTGGAATTGTGAAGTTCGAGAGAAAGTGGAAGCGAGAAAAGCGGCGTATGCAAACTTGGTAGATAGCAAGGATGAGGTAGAGAAGTGGACGAATATGGAATTGTATAAGATGGCGAGAAAAGAGGCAAATATTGTTGTTACGACGGCGAAAACGGCGGTTTTTCAACGCCTGAAAAATGAGATAAAAAGTTGTACAGACTAGCAAAGGCGAGGGAGAGGAGGGCTCGTGACTTGAATCACGTGAGGTGCATCAAGGACGATGACGACAAAGTACTGGTGGAGAACGCGCATATTAGGCGGAGGTGACAGTCTTACTTCCAAACTCTTAAACGAAGAAGGAGATAGAGACATTGTACTGGGAGACTTAGAGCAATCGGTAGGTACCGGGATTTTGGGTATTGTAGGAGCATTAAGGTTGAAGAGGTTAAGGGTGTTGTCCGCAGGATGCGCAGGGGACGAGCGACCGGGCCTGATGAAATTCCAGTTGAATTTTGAAAAAGTGCAAGCAAGGCAGGTTTGGAGTGACTGACTAAATTGTTTAATGTCATTTTTAAGACGGAGAGAATGCCCGACGAATGAAGGTAGAGTACAATGATTCCTTTGTACAAGAACAAAGGTGACAACCAGAGTTGCAACAATTATAGGGGTATCAAGCTACTAAGACACAATACGAAAGTTTGGAAAAGGGTCGTGGATATGAAGGTGAGAAGAGGCATGTCTATGTCCGAGAACCAGTTTGAATTCATGTCGGGGCGTTCGACTACAGAAGTCATTCATCTTATTAGAAGGTTGATGCAGCAGTATAAGAAGAGGAAGAGAGACTTACATATGATTTTCATCGACCTCGAGAAGGCATACCACAAAGTCTCTAGAGAGGTTCTCTGGAGATGTTTGGAGGTTAGAGGTGTACGCGTATACTAGGGCGATCAAGGATATGTATGATGGAGCCAAGACTAGAGTATGGACAGTAAGAGGGGACTCGGAGCATTTTCGAGTGATGATGAGGCTGCACCAAGGTTCAACTCTTAGTCCATTCTTATTTGTGGTGGTGATGGATGGATTGACGTGACAAATTCAAGGGGAGGTGTCATAGTGTATGTTATTCGCGGATGATATAGTCCTGATTGATGAGACCCGCAGCGGGGTGAACGCAAAGATGGAGGTCTGGAAACAGGCTCTGGAGTCTAAGGGGTTTAGGCTGAGTATGACAAAGACAGAATACTTGAAGTGCAAGTTTAGTAACGGAAATGACTTGGAGATAGGCGTGGAGGCGGGACTTGGTACCCAGGTCATTCCGAAAAAAGAAAGCTTCAAATACATCGGGTTTATTATTCAAGAGAACGGAGAGATTGATGACGATGTCACACATCGTATCGTATTGGGGCGGGGTGGCTGAAATGGAGGCTTGCATCTGGAGTTTTGTGCGATAAAAAGGTGTCACCAAAACTTAAAGGCAAGTTCTATAAAGTGATGGTTAGACCGACGATATTGTATGGGAGTGTTGGCCAGTAAAGATTTTGCAAATCCAAAAGATGAAAATGGTGGAGATGAGGATGTTGAGGTAGATGTGTGGGCATACAAAGAGGGATAAGATTAGAAATGATGATATCCGGGGCAGAGTGAGGGTGGCCTCGGTGGAGAACAAGATGCGGAAAGCGAGATTGAGATAGTTCGGGCATGTGCAGAGGAGAAACACAAATGCCCCTTGTGCGGAGGTGTGAGAGGATGGCTATGGACGGGTTTAGGAGAGGTAAAGGTAGGCCGAAAAAGCATTGAGGAGAGGTGATTAGAAGAGATATGGCAAAGGTGCAACTTACTGAGGACATGACCTTAGATAGGGGGTTGTGGAAGACACGGATTAGGGTAAAAGGGTAGTAGGTAGTCGAGTGTAGTACTACTTACGCGTACAGACTGGTAGTGTAGTGCGATTATTGTGGATCCGCTTAGCTTACCATACTTGTAGGCGCAGTATTGATATTGCGATTTCTGCAACTAGGTGTTCTTTAGTATATTGTGTTTAGCTTATGTATCTATGTTAGTTCCTTTCCTTTTCAAAATATGTTGGCATGGCCTATTCGCTTTTGATAACAGCATTTTCATACTGTCTTAAATTTGATGTCTGGGTCTGACCGTTTTTCTTGCTCTACCTGTGCTTAGATTTTGTCTTGAGCCGAGGGTCTCTCGGAAACAGTCGCTCTACCTCTCAAGGTAGATGTAAGGTCTGCGTACACTCTCCCCTCCCCAGACCTTACGTTGTGGGATTTTGACTGAATGTTGTTGTTGTATTTTTCATTTAAAGCTCTGTTTATTTGGGCTTAATTGTTTTGAGGAAAGTGTTTTCCTAGGTACAAATTCATTTCTATTATGCTTATATTTTGTCTTGAGCCGAAAATCTTTCGGAAACGGCCGTTCTAACTAACAAGGTAGAGGTAAGGTTTGCGTACTCTACCCTCCACAGACCCCACATTGTGGGATTCCACTGGGTATGTTGTTGAAGAGATTCTCTAAAACTAGATAATCTGTAACACACAACATTTATTCCTACGTGTGTGTCTAGAACTCTGCCAGACTCCTGGCAAACCAAAATGTGTGTGTCCGCGCACGAGCGCGTGTGCACCAGTTGAGACTATTGCCACAGTGAGAAAAGTAAGAAAAATATAAGATGAAGGTTGTGTTCGGTATGGAGGAATGTTTTTCAATTTTCTCATTTCGGTTGGTTAAAATTTTTGAAAAACATTTTCTTTAGGAAATAAGAAAATGAAAGTAAGCAGGAAAAACAAGTTTCACAAGTGACATTACACATTGTCTCCCCCCAACCCTTGAACTCAACTCATCTTCACCCACCACCCACACCTCCACTACCCCAACCATCTCCCATCTCCCACCCCCACCCCCCACCCCACCCCATACTATTTGTCTAGATTATATACAATACTTTTAGGATAATATTTTTTGCTTACATACCGAACACAAGAAAATAAGACCCACTTATTTTCCTGGAAAGCAGTTTCCTTCTATTAGCATTTGCTTTTGTCCCACATTGGAAAAACATATTTGTATCCCATGTAATAGACCCTATATAAAGGGCTTTACTTGCTTTTCTTTTACTTGCACTTTTAGCTCTCAAGAATAATATAATTTTATTATCTTGTTATTGCTTTGTAAGAATTCATGTTATGAATAAAAGACTTTCATGAATTCTATCATGGTATCAGAGCGTCCTTTCAACAAATAAACCCAACAATGACGAGTATAATCATCAATAAAGGAAACATAATATCTGGAGCCACCCTTAGTAGGGATAGGTGTTGGCCCCCAAACATCTGAATGAACTAGATCAAATGGTGCAGAAGAAGTAGAAGTACTAAGATTAAAAGGCAAAGCAGAAAATTTTCCAAGTTTACATCCACTACAATCAGAAATATCATCGGATTGTAAATCACCAAGAACACCAGTATTACACATAAAACGCAGGCGAGAACCTGATACATGACCAAGTCTAGAGTGCCACAAATAAAACTTCGAAGAGGAATGTGTTAAATGAAAAGAAGACAGTTAACAGCATAGTTCTTTGCATGAGTAGGAAGATGCAACTCATCCAAAACATATAGACCTCTCCCCTTTCTACGCCCCGTCCCAATCACTCTCTTGGATTTTAGATCCTGCACATAACAAGAATTAGGGAAGAGTCCAATAAAACATCCAGTCACATATTTGACCAGTGAAGCAAGATTTATATGTAATTTTGGAATGCAATAAACATCGTGTAATGATATAGTGGATGTATGAATGGTGCCAATATTTGTCAATGGCATAGGTGTGCCATCGGCCGATCCACAACGAAGTGGAAGAAGTCAAGACATAGATACAAAGGCGGAAGAATCAGGAGACATATGATTTCCAGCTCCAGAGTCCAAGATCCAAGAAGGCGAAATGATACCTGAACCAATAGATGGTGATGAGCCGGAAGGAACAGAAAGAGCATAAGACTGAGAATTTTGTTGAAAAGACGCTCTGATTTTGTTCATACTTATGTTGAGTTTCAAGCCTATGTGAAAACTCAACATTCTGCCATTATTAAATGTTTTCGGGCTGATTTAGGAGGTGAATATACTAGTGGGGATCTTTCTGGTATTTTCAAAGCTGATGGTACAATACATCGCCTTCTTGCATCTTGATACACCACAACAAAATGGGGTAGCCGAGAGAAAACATAGGCATATTGTTGAGACAATAGATCCATGCTTTTGTCCGCTAGTGTACCTAGTGAATTTTGGGGAGAAGTCGCCCTTACATCTGTTTATCTTATTAATAGGATCCCTACCTCTCATAATTACTATTTCTCCGTATGCTAGACTATTTGGTCACACCCCACTATATTCCCATTTGAGAGTTTTTGGTTCTACATGTTTTGTTCTACGCCCACACGCAGAGCGTACTAAGTTATCTTCTCGTGTCGCCATTTGTGTTTTTCTTGGATATGGGGTTGGGCGTAAAGGTTATCGTTGTCATGATCCAATTTACGGAAAATTGTATGTGTCTCGTAATGTTTCCTTTATTGAGCATGTTCCTTTCTTTTCCATCCCACCTACCTCACATGGTATGACAAAATCGACCTTATTGATATTGATCCCTTTGATCTTTGATTGTCCATCCGATTCTACATCTATATCATCCTGCTCCTTCTCGCCTTCGGCGAGTCCCATGATATTGATACTCACCCCTCCTACGCCTATTTCGTAACCTCTTGTGGTTGCGCATCCGCATCCACCTCGCTATCCTAAACGCACTCTGCGATCTACTCAGGTATCCGATTTTGATTATTCTTGCTATGCTCCATCATTCGCTTCCTTTCTAGTTTCTATTAATTCTCTGCGAGCCTACATCCTACTCTGAGGCGGCTCGTGATCCTCTTTGGCAAGAGGCTATGAATGAGGAACTGGTTGCTTTGAACAAAGCGGTACTTGGGATTTGGTTTCTCTACCGACTGGTAAGAAAACTATTGGTTCTCGATGGGTGTACAAGATTAAGACAAAGTCTGATGGTTCTATTGAGCGATATAAATCTCGTTTGGTTGCAAAGGGTTTTGCTCAAGAATATGGTATGGATTATGAAGAGACTTTTGCACCCGTTGCAAAGATGACATATGTCCGGGTTCTTATTGCGGTGGCCTCTGTTGCGTCATTGGCATATTTCACAAATGGATGTTAAAAATGCTTTTAAATGGGGATCTTCAAGAAGAAATCTACATGGTCCCTCCACCTGGTGTTTCACATAGTCCAGGACAAGTGTGCAGGCTTAAGAAAGCTCTGTATGGTCTCAAACAAGCTCCAAGAGCTTGGTTCGACAAGTTCTCCACTGTAGTATCATCTCTTGGGTTTATTTTCAGCTTTCATGATTCGGCGTTATTTGTTAAATCATCCCCTGCAGGTTGTATTTTGCTTTTGTTGTATGTTGATGACATGATCATTACAGGTGATGATATTGATGGTATTGCAAACCTAAAATCTACTTTATCTCGCCGTTTTGAGATGAAAGATTTAGGTCATCTACGTTACTTTTTAGGCATTGAGGTAGCTTATTCTGAGAAGGGATATCTTCTCTCTCAATCTAAGTACACTGCAGATATTCTTGGCGGGCCCGTCTCACGGATACTCGTATAGTTGACTCTCTCTTGAGGTTAATGTTCGATATACACCTCTTGACGGGGATCCTCTTCCGATCCCACTTTATATCGTTCGATTGTAGGAGTCCGTGTACTCACCATTACTCGCCCGACATTGCATATCTTTGTTCACATTGTCGGTCAGTTTGTTTGCTCTCCTACATCCGTACATTGAAATTTGCGATTATGCGTATTCTTCGCTATCTTGAGGAACGATTTATCGAGTCTCTTGTTTCCATCGACCTCATCCTTGGAGCTTCGTGCATTTTCTCGATGCAGATTGGCCGGGTGACCTAACCGATCGGAAATCAACTCTGGTTATTGTGTATTTTTAGGAGATTCACTTATCTCATGGAAAAGTAAGAAACAAGATGTGGTTTCTCGCTCTTCAACCGAGGCGAGTATCGTGCTATGGCTTCTACTACGTGTGAGATTGTATGGTTACGTCGGTTATTGGTTGATATGGGTGTCTGTCTTTCTTCACCAACACCGATGTATTGTGATAATAAGAGTTCTATTGATTACGCACAACACGCTCTTTCATGAACGTACCAAGCATATTGAGATTGATTGTCATATTATTCGATATCATCTTCAAGAAATGCACTCTATCCTTGCCATTTGTCTCATCTTCGATGCAACTTGCAGATTTCTTCACAAAGGCGCATACCTTAAAGCGTCACCGGTTCTTTCTTGGCAAACTCTCGATGCTTCTGTCTACACCATCGCGAGTTTGAGAGGAGATATTAGCATTTGCTTTTGTCCCACATTGGAAAAACATATTTGTATCCCATGTAATAGACCCTATATAAAGGGCTTTACTTGCTTTTCTTTTACTTGCACTTTTAGCTCTCAAGAATAATATAATTTTATTATCTTGTTATTGCTTTGTAAGAATTCATGTTATGAATAAAAGACTTTCATGAATTCTATCACCTTCGTACCAAACACACCCAAAGAATACTCATATCTAAGCGGCGCATTTTCATAAAATGAGTATAAAGGTCAAACTTTTGAGCAAACTCAATCAAACTACTAATTGAACATCACAAAATGAAACTATTTGACAGAGAGAACAAGGTAAGAAGGGATACCTTGAGGAAGGGAACGGGTAAGGCCGAGGCATAGAGGATTTTGGGAATTAGATTTATAAGTAGACGAGTAATATAAACATCCTTTGCATGATTTTCCTTGCTTCTTCGATGACGATGATGAGGTCACAGGCGTAGATGATGAACCTTCATCTCCGGCTACTGCCGGATTAACACTTTTACTGTTGTTGTTGATGCGGCAGTGATCGGCGGCGTTTCTCTCTTTTCCAGTGGCAATTGTGTTCTCTTTTTCCGTCATTCCTTTTCTCCACAAAAGGCGATTGGAAGTGAATTCTCTATTGGAGAGGGCGGGGGAATATCGGAAATGAATTGTGGGGCGGGAGCAAAACGGGTATTACAGCTTCAGTTAGGTTTTTTTTTTTTTTGTGGTGTTTCCATTACTTTGAAATTGCATCGGGCCTATTTAAGTGGAAGCGCTCCGTAACACAATTCGAATTCGAGAGACTTCTAAGGTATCTCATCAATTCCACTCCAATATCACTTGTTCATTTACTCTTTATGTCCCAATTTAAGTGTCTTATTTTTTTTTTTGATAATGACTCGGTGTATATTTCGTAAGTTGACAATTCAAACGTCTTATTTTAAAATCACAAAATTCAAAAATCTTGTTTTATTCTTTAAACTTTATGTTAAGTCAAATTAAAACATTTAAAATGGGACAGAGGGAGTACTTGTTATCCAAAGTGTTTGGCCCAGTGGCCAATACATTAGGGTATTGTTGTCTGAGGTTCCGAGTTCGAGTCCTCTGATCAGCGAGAGTGGAACTGTGTTCTCCCAAAAAAATCCCTCCATACGCGTAGGGCCAAGCGGTGTATACTAATCCGTAGGGTCAGGCCGGAGGTGGGGTTTTCTGGGGTATGGGGCCGTAATGCGGTGGGACCAGTCACTTTAAAAAGTTTACCCTACCACAGTTTGCAAGGTCACGAGTTCGATCCCCTGCATAAACCTTCTTGGTTGAGCCTGTCACACATGGCTTGCCAAGTGTGGTTAATCGGCTGATGTGGTTTGCAGGCTATTGCGTCAGTCCGGGGTTTACCCTGTGCGCACTCGAGAGAGTAGCGGCTGCGGGTTCCTTCGTCAAAAAAAAGAGGGAGTACTTGTTACCTAGTTTTAGTCATTCCAAAAAAATATATATTTTTCTATATTTAATAAAAAATTAATTTTAAACTTTTCATTTTACTTTTAATTAAATAATTTATTTTTTTAAGACTCTGATCCTAATCAATACTCTCACATAACTTGGGATGACCGGAATAGTATTTAAAAAGACATAGAAACATAAAGAAAAAAATCTATTTAGAAAAGTTTGTTATAAAGAAAACAGATAAACTGGATTCGAAAGTACAAATGAATTTGTAAACTAGCATACTGTTTCAAAAATAATAAATTCTTACGAATATCAATTTCAATTACGATTCTCGTATTTGAGCAACTAAGCATTACTATATCTTATCATAAGCAGATTTGTTACTGCATAAGTTAACAGCTAGTACTCCTCAAAAGCTGTAAATTTGTTAGCAGTAAATTCGTTTGGTAAATTTATTTAGTAGAATATTGTGACGATTAGAATTAAAATATGACCATTATTGAGGGATCACAATTGTCTTTTACTTTTGAAATTACTACTGTAATAGAATTAGAATTAAAATATGACAATTACCATCATTGTCATAATGCTTTAAATTTCGTGTCTGTGTCTGGCCGTTTCTCTTGTTTTACTTGTGTTTATGTTGTGTCTTGAGCCGAGGGTCTTTCGAAAACAGTTCTTTGTCTACTAAGGTAGAGGTAAGGTCTGCGTACACTCTATCCTCCTCAAACCCCACGATGTGAGATTTCACTGAGTATGTTGTTGTAGTGTAATAGTTCGAAACTGTAGTAGCAGCTAATAACTACAGTAGTTAATGTAGTGGTGAGGAAGGGGGGAAAAACCATCCCCACGGAAGATCTTCTTTCATGTTACTTGTTTCTTGAAAAGAAATAACAGTGGTGTCTCCGCAAGCTTGCATGCACCTCAGTTATTCTATGGGGTACATGTCTACCACATCCCGGCAACATAAGCAGCGGATAACTCTGTTCACCAAGGTTTAAGTGGATAAGAAGAAATAAACCTAGCATTATTTGCCTCCATTAGATTTGAACCTCCTTGTGTAATACACAATTCTCAAACTTACTCAAGCAAGATTAACAATCATCCCCAAATTAATGTGATTAATAAATTCAAAATGAGACAGAAGACAGAATTTAGCTGACCTGCTTTCCATCAAAATTTACCAAGTTATAGATTCATGTTTCAGAATCCTATCACATACTGAAGGTTTACAGTTGGTATATCTATGATTAAAAACAACAATGAACCGCCTACCTATGCACTCACAGTAAGAGGCAATATTACTAAAATACTAAATAACTGTAAAATCTATGTTTTTACAGCACGATGACCAAAAATAGGATAATAAGTATCCAACTCAAGTAGTTGTAAAATTTCTTCTGTAGCCCATAGATACGTCGAATGGCCCTCGATGAATTCAGTTACATCAACCTGTAAACGGAGTACCAACGAAATTAAAGTTCAACTAAATGGGAGACAATTGCAATATAGAATACGGAAAATTGGAGCATAAAAACATACATTCTCAACACCAGGAATCTCAACTGGTTGAATTCCAGCTAAGCCTTGTGTAAGCAGACTGTTAAGAAGAAATTACAGAAGTCGCAAGAAAGAGAAGTAGAAAACGGCATATCAAACGTGAAAGCATGTATCGGATAGGCATTTTCAACATCAGTACTATGCTTGGGGATAATGCATACCTGGCACGAAAGGCAACTCCGAGCATCCAATCATTTGTAGAATAAGCATTCACAAATCTACCAGCTACCACCTACAAAACAAGAACAGTGAGCTTCAGATGATAATGATGTCGAAGCCTATACTAGTTAGGAAACAAAATATGAAGAAAAATAGAGGAGGGGGGGTGGAAGAGAACCAAAAGGTTTTAAAGTAAAAGTAGTTGAAATCAAGAAAATCATGACACTGAAAACCTTTCTAGCTGCTTCCCAGTTCTCGTCTTTAATTGCAATGGGTGCCCCGAGAAGAACGACTCTTTCCACAAGTCCAGCTGCCAGAATTTAAGTAGTAAGTACTTTATCTCAGGAAGCAAATCAATTTGTCAGTCAATCAACTATGCCTCAAAACAAATTAGTTGTGGTCCGCAGGAAACAAATGATCAATCTAAAAAGTAAAACAAATTGCAATTAACAATTACCATTATTTTCACTCTCAGCCAGAACTTGTAGACATTTAAAAATAACCCTTGCCCCGAGTGAAAACCCTACAAGTGTCACAGGCCTGAAACATTCAAGGACAACCAATAATGGAATTGGCTAACATGTAATCCCAAACTTTCAGGACAATCAAAAGGCAGTTTCTCCAAATTACATTAAAGATTGGATACCTGTGTCCTTGTAATCCTTTTTTCAACACTTCTGCCAGGAGTATTCCTGCTTTATCAGATCTGCAAATACACATCAGCAACCATCATCAGAGTTTGTTTTTCCAAACAAAGAAATATGATGCTCTGCTTCGACACAAAATGGTACAGTAAAACTGCTTAATGATTTAAGCAATAGGAGGCTGGAGCATAATCAGCACCATTGGGAAAGGGAAAGGAAGGACGAGATTTCAGAGACTAGAAATGCTAGGGATACAAAACTTAAAACGCGAATACGGGTAAAGAATCTGGGTTCTTCCTTATGATTTTCCCATCCTCATAATAAATTACTGCCTTCTCTTAGAAAAGATGAACCTTTAGATTGCAGAGAAATGGAAATGAAAATATCTCCACAAACTCCTCCTCCCGGATACACATCCCGCACCAGAAAAGAACGCGTAAAAGAAAAGATAAGCAGACAAACAAAAACCTGTCCACAGCAATTGACCATGTGCTGTCTATGAAATCAGTAATAGTAAGTAAAGCTGCTGGCCAAGCCAATGCTGTTAAAAGACCGTGTAGTACAGTCATCATAGCACCTTGCTTCATCAACTCCACTGCAATTCCTGTAATTTAGAGAATCATGCTTGTTAACATCATACACTTAAAATACAACAGTAGCTGGTCAATGTATTACATCAGCTGAAAGCAAAGTACAATGTTATTTACTTGAAGTCAGCCAATCCTGAATTGCAGTGCTTACAGCAATAATATTCTTAGATTCCCACTGCAATATATACCTGAAAAAATTGTGAAATGTAAGGATGGTTTATTCTTTTCGCATTATAATCCTTGCACTAAAGATATGGGAAACGGGTGGGTTGTTCTTATAAACACAAGTAGGAAATGTTAAATGAAGTTCGATTGCTACCTTGGTAGTATCTCATCAAAACAAAAATAAACTGAGAAAATGAAATAACAATGTTTCACCTTTCAGAATTATCATGTTGTCCTTCCCAAGGTCTTATAAAGTCTTCCTCCTCAAAAACAAGTCCCGAGATCAATATCTGAACTGCCAGACGCTGCGAGGATATGCAAAGTGAGAACAAATACCAAACAGTTGGTCCATAAGTAAAACTTCAACTCATGGAAAGAAGAGGGGATAAAAACAAACAAGCAAACTGCAATTCTACCCAGTGAAACAATACATGCTAAGAAGAAAATATCAAGTACAAAAAAAGAGAGCTAACAATTTACCCCCTGGTTGTGGTTTTCCCCTATAGCCTTGAACTCAAATTCATCAACATCACCGGTTCTCCTGGCCATTTTAGTTCCTGTAAGTCCCGCTCCAGCAGCTGGGTAAGCAAAAGTATTAGTAACAACATCAAATAACTGAAGAATCACTTAAAGATGTTCACAGTCCAAACCCAATCTTAACTTTATGAGTTGCCTAGCGGTCATCTGTCTCCATTATCATGCATGAAAAAGATTCCAAAGAATGTTAAAGCATTATACACACACAATCCTATAAAACATGTATTACCTCCAAATGATGCTGCGACTGCAACAGATCCTGCAACACTTCCTGCAGCAGTAGCAACAGCAGCGAATCCACTTGCTCCAATCACAGGAATAAGAGTGCCCAAGGTAGGCGCTAAAGCACCAAAGCCTGCAGCTATTGCTGGAGCAGCCAAACCTGATTGATAATAAAACAAAGATTACGAAGTCCTACGATTTTGTTCTCTTATATGGTTGTTCATTGAACATACAAAAAGCTCTTCAAGAATAAAATAAAGACAGAACTGGAGGCTTCTAAAGATTATGTCAGGACTTGCTAAAAGTTAAGAAAAACTTAGATACATACCACCAGTAATTGCCATTAAAGTTCCACCAGTCAATGCAGCGGCACCTATAATACCTCCTCGTTTCCACTTAGCCCATGAACTATCAGGAGATTGGTTTTCCTCCTTTGATTCTTCCTCTTTCAGCAAAACCATCGCTGAACAAGCAACCATGGTCTCAATGGCTTCCTGCAGCACATAAATTCTTTCAAAATGTGAAGTTAATGGAAGTTCTGGCTCAAGTAAATAGCTACTTGGGGCAGATGTAAATTATGTGCCATTTCAACATGTTCTCTTCATCTGAAGTAGCTGTTATCCTAATTTTAATGAAAAAGAACTGCTTGTCAAAATCAGAATAAAGTATGTTTACAATTATGCATCTATATTCTCTTCAAAAGAATTGTTGACATCTATGTAAAGAACCAAAGGAATTAAAAAGATCCAGGTTCTCTTCCTAATGTATAAGGAAAGCAAAAACATAACCAGCTATTCACATATTTCCTCTATAGAGTTATACCTAAGTGAACTTACAAATGTGGGATATACAAAGGTTTATTTAAATTAACTTGTATACTAAAATTTCTAAAAACGCACTTCATAAAGGATTTTATGAGTAGCCTGCTAAAAGCGTGTCAGCTCCCTAATATGCAGATTGCTCTTGTGCCATGGCTAGAGATGGATTCTTATCGCTTACATAAAAAGGTTATGTCTGTTGTAGCCTGCTAAAATGACCCCATCACCATTTTGGAATAAGTTTTATAGCCATATCAGGGTATTTAAAGATCTTCAAGAATTCCATGGTATAATGAAATAAGAACGTAAAAATAACCAGAAGTGTTATTCCAGATCAAATCAAAAGTGTAGGTCTCGCTGGATTACCTGCTCCCTTTTGGGCAGCTAATCGAATGCTCTACACATATTTTCCTCAGGAAAGCAGCCATTCAAACGACTTCATGATTGCAGACTGACATACAAAAGTTCTACAAGGATTGTTTCTACTATAAATTTAGCATGTCCCTATATCCTACCAGGATAAGCAATTAATATATCAGTCACTTTAACAGAGATAGCACACAAAGAAACCAAGCACATAATGGAAATTTATGCATCATTTAAAGGAATGTACCACTTTGATCCATCTGACATTAAGCCATGTCGCGAGCAACCGTAAAGCCACACGATGTCGAGCATCATAACCATTCCTTCTTCTAGTCGATTTCTTACCGTCTTCAGGTGCTGGAGTGAGACAAGCTGAAAGAAGCTCATAGAGAATGGTCACCTTCCTAGTGTACCCAAGCATTGATACCTCTTCCACAGGTTTTTCATCAGATCCACTAACAGATTTCAAATGAGCCCCCACAATGCTAGATTGTTTCTGGCTTTTCTCTTGGGAACTTTCAACATTCGTATTTTCCATATCAGACTTGAACTTCACATCAGCAATCGATAGCTTTTCCTGACATTCTTGCTTATATTCACGCCTCTTCTCGTTCTTAGACTCATTATCAGAAGTTTTCTCCATGCTTGATGCCATAGCATCTACACCATTTGCCAAAGCAAGTTCCTTGTCTGCTGCTTCTGAAGAATCATCATCACTTTCTTCAGACAGTAACCTTAGAAACTGATGTAATATCAGTAATCATGCCGTCAGGCAAGTAATGAAAAGATAACTGCGTAATCGACTGATGATATTAAAAAGCAAAGGGGAACCCTTTCCATTCCAATAGAAGAGCAGCAGTGGCAACACATCTCTCTTTCTAAAGTACGGTAGACCTTAATTTAATGCCATTTTCTAAAAAACTAATGAACTGGTCATGGACATAAGCATAAATACCGTACGATTCTACAGCTTTTAAGAGACAAGAAAACTAACTGCTCCAACATGATGCTTCGGTGGTGTAGAGCCAGCAGTTTCCTCTAGTCCGGACCATGCCTTTTCATCAATCTCTAGAAATCTATGCACAATAAATTCAACACGCAACACAAATCAATAATCTACAAATAGGACATTAGGCACTAGCATTAGTTGTTGAATGTTGGTTGAAAGAAAAAGGTAATCAAATTCACCTCAAGAACACAGCAAATGCAAAATTCACTTTTTGCTTTCCATTTGTGAATCAGTAGTAGATACTCCTCCCACCCCGATTTACATAATTCGTTTTCCATTTTAAGACATCCCAAAATTTTGACACCATTTAACAAAGAATGTAGTTTTGGTGATATCTTCTCTATCAATCTAACTTTTCAACATTTATTCCACTATTGACATAATACATAAGTCAAATTAACCTTTAAACTCTATGTCCAGCCAAGCACCTTAACATAATGGCTTTTCCATTTTAAGACGGTCCTAAAATTTTGCCACCATTTAAGAAATAAATGTAGTTTTGCTATTCATAACTTAAACTTTTCCATCTTTTAGTATTTTCTCTATCAATCTACATTTTCAACATTTCTTCCCCTAGTAACATAATACATAAGTATAATTAACCTTTAAACTCTCCGTCCAGTCAAAAATCCGTCATATAATATCTATAACCTCTGCAGTAACAGCTGAAATACACAAAAAAATTGCGGAATTAAGAACAAACAAATAAAAGGGAATGTCAAATTTCATACTCCCTCTGTCCCAATTTACTTAAAACTTTTCACTTATCGATAGTCAATTTGACTAATACTCGAAGCTAAATTAAATTAGATCAACTTAATATTTTAAAATTAAAGTTTAGATATTCATCAACTACACGAAAAAAATATTAAAAGATGCAACACTTCTCATGTCAATATGATAGAAAAAATACATTTTAAAATGTTTGTCGAAGTTCACACCGTTTGAATTCCAGAAGCTCGCATAAATTGAGACGGAGGAATTATTTCATTGACCGGTAAATAAACAACAAAATCAAATGAAATGGCGAAATGAAAATTATAATAAGCAAGTAGAAGGAATTAATTAACTTGAAGATGGGCCTTAGAAGGTTAGATGATTCATGGACCCAAAGTTGCGGATCATCGGAAACGGAATCGCTACTGCTACCACTGCTACTACGTTCCTCCGGTAAGGCATCCGGAAAGCCCAGTGGACAAGTTTGGTGGATCTGGGCCTGGTGAAGGGCCAGCCCAAATAAAGCTCCGGCTGCATACCGATGCGTTGGCGTTAACATCGAAGACGACATAATTGTGAATAAAATTTGCGAGTGATTAGTGTGAATTGTGGATTTTATTTTCAATTTGATCGGATTATTGATTGATTGATTAATTTTTCAGATTTTAGTTGATGTTTCGTCATTTTGGTTCTGTCCATACTTTTAAGAGGTCGAATGGTATATTGTTGAATTTTACACCTTGTGTGGAAGGTTGTTAGTATGCTTTCATAATATATTACTCCGCTCCCCTAATTTACGTAACACAAGTTTAATATTTGAGATTAAAACTTTTAAATTTTGACGATAAATTCAAACATTGAACTTTAAATTTTTTGAAATAAAAATTATATAATTGAAAATTATGTAAAAATATTATAAATTACAATAATTAATAATTTAAAATATATAAATAAATTTTGATCAAAAAAATTTTGGTTGACTCTCGAAATTCAAAAGATGCTACATAAATTGAGACAAAAAGAGTATTATATTGCACTATTGTGTTGTATTATTTCAATAAATATATTATGGAGATCGAAAATTTTTATTTTTGACAAATTTAAAAAATTAAGGTTACTCAAGTGATATTCAAGGGGTTATTTTAAAATTTGCGAGTGATCACTGATCAATGTGAGTTGTGGAGTTTTACAAGTTGATGTTTCACCATTTTGGCTTTCCGTTCACTGTTAAGCGGTCGAATTGTATGTCGTTGAATGCTACACCTTGTTTGGACGGTTGTTAGTATGCTTTCATAATATATTACTCCTCTGTCCCAATTCACGGGGCACAAGTTGAATATTTGAGATTCAAATTTTTTAATTTTGACGATAATTTCAAATACTGAACTTTAAGTTTTTTTGAAATAAAAATTATATATTTGAAAATTATGTAAAAATATTATAAATCTTAATAATTAATAATTAAATATATATATATAAATAAATTTAGATCAAAGAAAAATTTAGCTGACTCTCGAAATTCAAAAAATGCTATATAAATTGAGACAAAAGGAGTATTATATTATACTATTAGATTGTATTAATTTAATAAATGTTTTTCGTTATTGTATAATGTTACACATTAATAATTTAAAAGATAAATCCACCAGAAAAGTAGTATACGAGATATAACTAGTTAGGAAAATTTTGCTAGGGATCAGCGTGAATTGTGGAGTTTTTTTTTAATATTTGAGCGGGTTATCGATTTGATTAATTGTTCAACTTTTTAAGTTTTACCAGTTGATGTTTTGCCATTTTGTTTTTCTTATTTCTTAGGTCTCCTGAATACATGAAGCGGTTGAATTTTTTATGAACCGATGAAGTCTTTAACGTAAACAACGTACGTCAATGACTATAGTATTAGCACCGTATTTAAGAGAAAATGACAAAAATGGTCCCTTATTTTTGGTAGAAAGTTCAAGATAATCCCTCAAGTATTACTTGAGCAATTTGGGTCCTTTAAAATTGACAAAAGCCAAAAGTGAGTACTCTTAATCTGTGTCAAATATTTATCAAATTCTGATTATTAAATTTAACCGAAACTATAAAAAAAAATAACCAAAAACACCAAAAAGTTGCATCAAAATTTCAGAAACTGCAAAATAAAAAACTACACCAAACACAAAAGTAAAAAATAACAGAAATTACAACTCAAAAAGTTACATCAACTCTTGAAATAGACCAAAAATAACATACATCACAAAATATGTACTTCCAAGTATGAGTTATCATCCAAATATTTATTTTCATGTTCCGATCAGATTTAATAATAAGAGTTCGATTAATATCTTATGGAGATCAAAAATTCTTAATTTTCATAAATTTAAAAGATCAAAATTACTCGAGTGATAATCAAGGGGTTGTTTTAAAATTTGCGAGTGATCACTAATCAATGTGAATTGTGGAGTTTTTTTTTAATTTGATCGGATTATCGATTGATTAATTTTTGGGATAAGTATTGGCTCACGTGTGTGTTAACGTTAACATTTGACTAGTATTTTTTTTTTTTGCTCTAGTGAATTATGGTAGACTAGGGTCATGTTCTCGGTCGGGGACGATGGCGAGAGTTAGGGGGTAAGTGGGGTAAGGGAGATGCTAGGCTGAGAATAGGGTCTTGGAACATTGGGACTTTAACGGGGAAGTCCATAGAGCTAGTTAAGATTCTTAAAAAGATGAGGATTAATATAGCATGTGTCCAGGAGACCAAATGGGTAGGACCTAAGGCTAAGGAGGTGGACGGGTATAAGTTATGGTTCTCGAGTAGGTCGAGGTTTAGGAATGGGGTAGGCATTTTAGTAGACAGTGAGCTAAGGGATCATGTGGTAGAGGTTAGAAGGGTCAATGACAGAATGATGGTGATTAAGTTGGTAGTTGGAGGGTTTACTATAAATATTATTAGTGCTTACGCACCGCAGACGGGCTTGGACGAGAAAGAGAAGAGACACTTTTGGGAGGATTTGGATGATGTGGTGGGTGGTATACCACCCACTGAAAAGTTATTTGTAGGAAGGGATTTCAATTGACATATCGGGTCACTTCCGGGGGTGATAACAAAGTGCATGGAGTCTTTGGCCTTGGGGACATGAATGGGGAAGCGTCTCACTTTTGGAGTTTGCTAGAGCTTTTCGGATGGTGATAGCCAATTCGAGGTTCATGAAGAAGGAAGAGCACTTGGTGACTTTCAGTAGTTCGGTGGCTAAGACTCATATACACTTTTTGCTCCTTAGGAATGTTGACAGTGGGCTTTGTAAAGACTGCAAGGTTACTCCGAGCGAGTATCTTACAACCCGACATAAGCTTTTGGTGGTGGATTTGGAGATCAAGATGGAGAAGAAGATGGGGTTGTGGATGACCGGTTAAGAATCAAATGGGGGAGTTTGACCATGGCTAGTGCAAAAGAGATGGGGGAAAGGTTTATGGCCAAGAAGGCTTGGGAAGCAGTGGGGATGCGATCGGTATGTGGGACAAGACGGTCAGTTGCATTCGAGAGGTGTCTAGAGAAGTACTTGGGATCTCGAAGGGTAGTCGTGGTGGGCATCAAGGGGATTGGTGATGGAATGGTAAAGTTCAAGAGAAGGTGAACACAAAGAAAGTGGCGTATGCGAAATTGGAAGAAAGCAATAATGAGGTGGAGAAGTGGACGAATAGGGAACTGTATATGATGACGATGAAGGAGGCAAAGATTGCGGTTACGGCGGCGAAAACAACGGCTTTTGAACGCATGTATGTGAAATTAGAGGGAAAATGTGAGGATAAAAAGTTGTACAGACTAGCCAAGGCAATGGAGATGAGGGCTCGTGACTTGGATCACATGAAGTGCATCAAGGACGAGGACGGCATAATACTGGTAAATGACGCGCATATTAGGCGCAGGTGGCAGCCTTACTTCTATAAACTCTTGAACGAAAAAGGAGATAAAGACATTATGTTGGGAGATCTGGAGCAATCTGGTAGGTATCGGAATTTTGGGTATTGTAGAAACATTAAGGTTGTTGAGGTTAAGAGTGTTGTTTGTAGGATGCGCAGGGGACAAGCAACTGACCTGATGAGATCCAAGTTGAATTTTGAGTGAGCGCAGGCAGGGCAGGTTTGAAGTGGCTGATTAAGTTGTTTAACGTCATTTTTAAGACGGTGAGAATGCCCGAAGAATGGAGGTGGAGTACAATGATCCCGTTGTACAAGAACAAATGTGATATCCAGAGTTGCAATAACTATAGGGGTATCAAGCTGTTAAGCCACACTATGAAAGTTTGGGAAAGGGTCGTGGAGATGGGGGTGAGAAGAGGTGTGTCTATTTCCGAGAACCAGTTTGGATTCATGTCGGGCGTTCGACCACGGAAGTCATTCATCTTATTAGGAGGTTGGTGGAGCAGTATAGGAAGAGGAAGAGAGACTTACATATGTTTTTCATCAACCTCGAGAAGACACATGACAAAGTCCCTAAAGAGGTTCTATGGAGATGTTTGGAGGTTAGAGGTGTACTTGTGGCGTACATTAGGGCGATCAATGATATGTATGATGGAGCCAAGACTAGGGTACAGACGGTAGGAGGAGACTCAGGGCACTTCCCAGTAATGATGGGGTTGCACTAGGGATCATCTATTAGCTCATTATTATTTGCATTGGTGATGATGGACTGACGCGACAAATCTAATGGGAGGTGCCATGGTGTATATTATTCGCAGATGATATAGTCCTTATTGATGAGACTCACAGTGGAGTGAACGCTAAGTTGGACGTTTGGAGACAGACTCTGGAATCTAAATGGTTCAAGCTGAGTAGGACCATGACAGAATACTTGTAGTGCAAGTTCAGTAACGGGAGCGACCTTGAGACAGACGTGAAGGTGAGGCTTGGTACTCAGGTCATCCCAAATAAATGAAGCTTCAAGTACCTCGGGTCTATTATCCAAGGGGATGGAGAGATTGATGACGATGTCACACAACGTATTGGGGCATGATGGATGAAATGGAGGCTCGAATCTGGAGTTTTATGAGACAAAAAGGTGCAACCAAAACTGAAGGGCAAGTTTTATAGGGATATGGTTAGACCGACTATGTTGTATAGGGCGGAGTGCTGACCAGTCAAGACCTCGCACATCCAAAAGATGACAATTGAGGAGATGAGGATGTTGAGATGGATGTGTGGGCATACAAGGAGGGATATGATTAGAAATGATGATATCCGGGACAAAGTGGGTGTAGCCTCGGTGAAGGATAAGATGCGAGAAGCGAGGCTGAGATGGTTTGGGCATGTGCAGGGGAGAGACACAAATGCTCCAATGCGGAGGTGGGATAGGCTGGCTATGGACGGGTTCAGGAGGGGTAGAGGTAGGTCGAATAAGTATTGGGGAGAGGTGATTAGACGGGATATAGCGCAGGTACAACTTACTGAGCACGTGACCTTAGACAGGGGGTTGTGGAGGACATGGATTAGGGTAGAAAGTAGTAGGTAGTCGAGCGTAGTCCTACTTACGCTTGCAAACTAGTAGTTGTAGTATTATTATTGTAGGTTAGCCTAGCCTATCATACTAGTAGGTGCATTATTATTTTATAGTCCCATGTCCTTTGATTTCTGCTGCTGTATATTCTCTCGTGTACTTTGTTTGTCTTATTTACCTGCGTTAGTTACTGCTTCTTTTTTTTAGAATATTTTATCATTACTTATTTGCTTTTTGATACCAGCATTTCATACTGCTTTAAATCCTTTTGATCAGGTCTGACCGTTTCTTTTGTTTTGCTTTTGCTTTTGCTTTTGCCTTTGCCTTTGCCTTTTCCTTGCTTGTGCTTATGCTCTGTCTTGAGCCGATGGTCTCTCGGAAACAATCGTTCTACCTACAAGGTAGAGGTAAGGTCTGCGTACACTCTACCCTCCCCAGACTCACATTGTGGGATTTCACTGAATATGTTGTTATTGTTGTAATTTTTTGGAAAAGTACATAAACTATTCATAAAATACAAAATATTTACCCGAATGTGCCCCCTTGGAATTTAATTCCCTTAAAATAAAACTATTTACCCGAACAGTTGGGGCATCAATTCCCCCCAAATTTGCGGCTATTTTGCTCTCCAACTTCTTTTCTTTTGTTTTTTTCCATTCTCCTTTTTATATCTTTTTTGCTCTTAACTTAATTGGCTCCTTTTTCTTTTTTTTTTGTTTTCTCTTAATTTTCTATTTCTTTGTTTATCTTCTTCTTTTTTGTCGTTTTTTTGTTTTTGTTTTTATCTTTTTTCTTTTAAAAGATAAAAAAAAGATATAAAATACTAACTAATTATTTTAGCTTTATAAAATAAACAACTAGACTCAATAATAAATAATATAAAAATAATTAAAGTTGTTAGCTTATTTATTAAAATTTAAATTAATACAAAATATATCTTTATTTTTTTCTCTTTTGCAAATGAAATAAAAATTATATCTTAAATATTATTTGCTTAGATTTATATACCATGATGGTATCATGGAGGACTGTTGAAGAGTGTTTCATTGAAGGACTGCAACAGTCCTACACGATACAATCTCAGTATATTTTTATATCACGATAGTATCATGGAGGACTGAGAAATATTATTGAAGGATTGAGAAATGTTAGTAAAATTACGCAAATGGTATTATGAAAGATTGAGAAATGTCATTGAAGGAATGAAGCAGTCCTCCATGATACCATATGTGTGTGTTTATATATCGTGATGGTATCATGAAAGACTCTCTTTGAATGATTGAAGCAGTCTTTCATGATCATGATACCATCATGGTATATGCAGTCCTTCATGATACCATCATAGTATCATCAACCCTCTATTCAAATAGAGTCCTTCATGATACATTTATGCTACCATCAATCCTCTATTAAAAAAGAGTCATTCATGATATCATCATGGTATATAAATTTACGCAAATGATATTGTGGAGGGTTGAAAAATATCATTGAAGGAATGAAGTTGTCCTCCATGATACCATATGTGTATATTTATATATTATGATGGTATCATGAAGGACTCTCTTTGAATCGCTGAAGCAGTCCTTCACGATACTATCATGGTATATGCAGTCCTTTATGAAACCATCTCAGTATATGATATATACCATGATGGTATCAAGCAAAACTGCTAACACATGTGAAGGACTCAAGAAGTCATCCATGATACCATCTCAGTATATTTTTATACCATGATGGTATCATAGAGGATTGGAGATTGTTGCATTCAAGGACTTCAACAATCCTCCATGATACCATATGAGTATATGATATACCATGTAGGTATCATAGATGATTGAGTAGTATTTTTTAAACGAATAAATCAACTTTCTATGATACCTTGTCAATATATAATATATACCATGTGGGTATCAGAAAGAATTGAGCTGTGTTTTTCTTGAAGGAATGAATCAGTCATCTATGATACTCTGTCAGTATATGATATATACCAAGTTCGTATCATAGAGGACTAAGTTTTTTTTTAACAAATGAACCACCAGTCCTATGTGATATCATGCGGGTATCATAGTATACTGCAACAATATACTTAAACTGCTATTGAAAAGGAACAAGTAATAAAGAAATAAAAATAAAAATAAATAAAATAAAAAGAAAGAAATTAGAATTAAATGTAGAATCAAATTATGGTGAAAAAGAAAATAAAATATAGTATGAAAAAAAATAAAAGAACAAAAAAGGAGAAAAAAGAATAAATGAAAGAAAAGAAGATAAGAAGTAGAGAAATAAAAAAGAAAAGAAGAGAAAAAGAGACAATTAAATAGAAAAGAAAAATTAAGAAATTTAAAAAAAAAGAAAAAAGAAAATAAAAGGAGCTAGAATTAAATATGAAATTAGATTATGGCGAAAAAAAATAATAAAGAATACTATGATTTGAAAAAAAATTGAAACAAAAAAGAAGAAAAAAGAAAAAGATAAAAAAAAATTGAGAAAAAATAGGAGAAAAGAAGAAAAGAAGTAGAGAAATAAAAAAGGAAGAAAAAAGTGACAATTACCCATAAAAACTACAAGGGATACTAACGGTAAATAATTTTTGGGCATGAAAAGTAGAGGGAAAGAGAAGTATAATTAGTTTATTTTAAGGGGTATAAGTGTAATTTTTCCATTTTTTCAAGTTTCACGAGTTGATGTTTCACCATTTTTGGGTTCAAAACCATTTTGTTTCCTTCTGCTGTTCATACATTAAGCTGTCGAATTGTATATTGTTGAATATTTAGATGAACCGACAAATTCTTAAGTAAACTACGTTAATGACTATTAGAGAAAATGTTAAAATGATCCCTTATTTTTTGTAGTACGTTCAAAATAATCCCTCAAGTATTACTTGAGCAATATGGATCCTTTTAATTTGACAAAAAGCCAAAAGTGAGTATTTTAGGTCTCCATCAAATATATATCAAACTCTGATTGTTGAATTTAGCGGATTATGAGAAAAAATTAACCAAAAACACTAACAATTTTTGTCAAACTTTTCTAACGGCAACGTAAGAAACTACACAAGACACAAAAAAATAGATCAAATATGACAAAAATTGCACCTCAAAAATTTGCACCAGATTCTTGAAATAGAACAAAAGTAAAATACACCGTAAAATCCGTACTTTCAAATGTAAGTTCCCGTTTAAATATTTATTTTCATAGTTTTGATAAATTTAACCATCAAAATTAGATAAATATTTGACGGAGACCAAGAATGCTTAAGCGATGTCCGCTTGGGCAGCTCAATTGGTTATCAAGGGGGATATTTGAAAAATGGTCAAAGATCGAATCCCGTCAGCGGCGGTGTGGGGGTTACTTCTTGAAATAAAGGAGGGCCCCTTGTGCGCAGCGTGGTACTGGTCTAACCTTTGAAATCAATTGAGTCACCATGATTTACCTCATTCACAGACCTGTCGGACCGGGGTGTGGGGCTCCTGGGGTGGGAGTTCCACCTTTATTTGGAAAAAGAATGCTTAAGCGATACTTAATTGACCGTTTTGAACCTACTACAAGAAATCGGCACATTTATTCATGCACTAATCTATTTTTTTATAATTTGGTAGTTTGATAAGATCGAAATTTTCTGGACGTTGACGTAATAAGAAGCGAGTACACTCTCTTATAAAAAGTGCGAATACAATATCTTTTATATGACTGTACTTTTCACAAGTATTGTCGCATAATCATGCAAAATGATTTATTTGTTTCAATTGTATTTTTTCTTGCTTCTTTTTAACATATAAATGCATTTTAAACTTCGTTAAGTACATGGTATTTTTTAAAGTAGATGTACATAAAAATGTGGTTACATTTCAAAATGGCTAGAAAATTGAAGGTTTGATCATTCAAACTCTAGCTAGCTCAAATCAAATCTCAATGTCAACTAATCATCAAACAGCACCCTCATTTTCTACATGTACATACAAATGCATGAGTCCAAATTCAGTACACCAATTTGCACATATTTGTCTTCTGGGTCAGAATTAACTGTTGCGATGTATACAATTTTTTCTGTACTTAATTTCTACAGAAATTCATATAACGATATTAAATGCAGGAGTACAATTTCACCAATGCAATTTTCACATGTAGAGATTTTCTGGATCAGAATTACCTTGTTGCAATGTATACTATTTTTTCTGCACCTAATTTCTACAAAGTTCACATAATGATTCTGGGGGGGGGGGGGGGGGATTTTGTATTTTCCAATTGCAAGCTAATAATTTCAGTTATATGTAAATCAGCTACGTCTCCGCCATCTGTTTAATTGTGCATAAGGGAAGGATTACAACAATTTTTTCCATAATTGACACCTATAGCGGTGTATAGATAGTCAAACGACGCCTTACAAACTCATGGTCCTCGGAGGAGGCTGGGAGTATCCTCCACTACCACTTAGTGGCTGTGTGACTTACCCTTACAAAATCCCAGGTCCCCTCATTGAAGAGGCCCAGTCTTGCGCCAACCAGAACTCCTCCCCATGAACATCCCTCGCGCTATCCAACACTTGATTCCCAGCAAAAGGCCACAATTCATGTATATCCATGTTGGTATTCCAGCCAAAATTTGAAAATCCCTGAACTGATACAGCCCCAAATCATGTCTCCCTGAGCTGTCCAACGGCCAGTGCTCATAGCATCCTATTCTCCTATAGACTGCTGAGAATTCAGTGTTTTGACTTATACCTGCTTCCTCTTGGGTAAAGGAAACATCAGCCAACTTGGTTTCTCCCTCAGTGCTTGTTGAATGAATTCGAATAAGACCTTTTAAAGGGTCAAAAGCATCCACTTTAGATGCCCCAACTAGTTCGCTGTCACATGTGATAGACAGATTAGCTACTTAGTTTCTCCCTCGCTGCTCATTAGATGAATTCCCATCAGACCTCTTTAAGGGGTCAAATGCATCAGCTTGAGACGGCCCAACTAACTCATCTGTGACAGGTGATTGACAAGGCAACTTTATATCTCCATTTGAGCTCAAGCCATCACTTTTTGCAGGATCATGCGTAGGACTCAAGTCCTCAAACAGAGCCAAAATAAAGTTTTTGTAACCTGGTATCATCTGCTCACTAAACCTCATTGCTGAAGTAGGTGAACCCATTCCACTTTGAGTTTGAGATTCCATTGCATCAACTTCAGCCAATAGATCCGACACTGACTCTTCAGCCAAAGTGCTGAACTCAATAGGTTCATTAACAGTTGCCTGCCAGTTTGACATCTGGGGAGATGTGGAAGTATGATCAAGTTGATCTGCAATAGGAGTGGCCGTGGGTGTGGCAACATGATCACTCACTGCTTCAGCTGGCTTCAGCGAAGAAATGGAAACAAGACTCGAATCCCATTCTTCAGCAGATGGTTCTGCAGTTGGTGAATTTCCATCCTGTTCATCAGCTAGACTAGAACCACTGCTCCAGCTAGGACCTGAATCCTGCACAGAAAGCTTAGAAGGAGCAGATTCTTTGTTTCCAGCTGCCTGTTCAGCTTTAGCTTCACCATAGGCCTTTGGAATAGAACTAGACCAATCCTGGATATCTGAAGCACGAAGAGGAACACCAAAACTCAAAGAAAGAAGCTTTTCAGCAGCCTGAGCTTCAATATCGTCATAGGTTGTTTTTGCAGGAGGAGTTGGCCGATCTGGCAGATTCACTTTACCTTTCTGCTCAAATGAATCTTTTGAATTGGTACCTGAAGCAAAACCATTGTCCAAGTTAATTGAAATTCTGCTACTGGTTGAGGATCCCCAATTTTGTCCAGAAGACTGTCCTACATAACTCTGGTTGTTAGGTTGGGCATTACGACTGTTACTATCAGTATTCTGGCACATTACTTGACCTGTGGCAATGCGAAGCTCCATATTTCCATGATCTCTTTCCTTACTTGGAAGAGCTACATGCACCTCCCCATGATGGGACGGAGGGTCCGGGCTACACAGTTGGAGTTTGTCTGAATAAGAATTACTTCCATTCATCAAGTCCAAAAATTTTGGAAAAGGAGCCGACAACCCATCCATCCTTTTATCCTCAGCATTTCCATTTGAATCTCTACTTGCATGGTGGCAAGGTACCTCCATTTCTCTGCAGTCTCTCCCTGGAACTGTTCCAGTAGAACTTCCACACCCAGCACCATTTCTGTCATCAGAGGCAGGTCCAAGCTCCTGAGACTGGCTTCTTGTCTTTCTATGAACTGGAGGGGCTTTACGGAACAGCCCATTTAGTGCATCATTTAAAAGTACTGCATCATCATGCTCATCATTTGTCCATATCCTCATATCAAGTGGGAAAAGCCCCAATGTATTCCATTTCCTCAATTGTATTATCGAAAACGATCCTTGCATTTTACCATTAGGGTCACGGTAATGCCACACTTCATCTGTTTCACTGATGTTAGTGGATGCTGAGTTCGCTGTTGATAGACTTGCAATTGAAGTTTCAGATCCAGACCCATCCACAGCCTGATCAACAATAGTTCGATTTCCTAGCTTCGACAAGATATTAGTTCCATGAGCCTCTGTTTTCTCATTCATTTTGCACTGAGCCACGATAGACCCCTCTTCTTTAGCTGGATAGGCACAACAAAGTTTCGAATTAGGTCATGGTGAGTTAATTTCTAAAAAGTTACTAGTAAAATTAAAATCTTACCATTTGCAACACGATGACCATATTTCAGTTCCCCCTGTATCCTTTCTGATTCTTTCTCGGGATTTTTAGCTTGAATAAGTTCACTTAGTGTTAGTGATAGCTTGTCTCTCAAGTATGCCCAATACAACTTGAAAAGATACTCCCAGCTGCCTTTGTCATCAAAATCTACTTGAACCTGAACAGTTTTTTGGTACATATAGAAATTTACAGAAAATTGTCAAAACCAATCCTAACATTTTTTATTTATTTGCAAAAATAAGAAAACTGAACTAGATAGTTATCATATTCTGCATTAAGAATCAAATCAAGTGATTTCTTTCTATATGGAAGAATTATTAGTAAATATTGCAAGACATGACAAAAATAATACTCCCTCGGTTTCAATTTGTTTGACTTAGTTTGACTACGCATTGAAGAAAGTTAAAAAGACTTTTGAGGTCTTAAACTAAAGATATGTATATGTACCAAAATGTCCTTTGATCTTGTGGTCTTAAACATGCCATGTGGGATGTTGAAATCAAAGAGTTTCCAAATTAGGAAAGAGGCATTCTTCTTGAAAGAGACAAAAAAGGAAAGTAAGATAAACAAATTGAAACAGAGGGAGTAATGAAGAGAGCCAAAAACTAGTAATTTAGAACTGATAACCAGATCCAGTTCCTGAAGACTACAACTGTTCCTTTTCATAAGAGGACACACTAATCATACTTTGGAAGTAACTTACTCAAAATATAGGGAATTGCAATGAAATTATTACATGTAAAATTAGAAAACTGGCAATATCATGGTGCATATGATATACCTTTTCGTTGTTCCCTTGGTCTTTATTCTCAATCAGCATGATAGTTCTCATGCACATTGAGCAAAAGCCTTTTTTTCCTCGAACACGGAAGTAATCAGCATCTTTTGTACATCCCTTGCAGAATGAATATGTACAAGTATAGCACATATAGTGGGAAGCCTTTTGACACACACTACAAATATGCCAACCTGAAAACAAAAATTAATTTCCATATGTTATAACCGAAAAGAAGTAATGACATAGGTAAACTTCACGCGACTACAAAAATCTTCAAGACTTACAGCTCATGAATCCTTTTTTTAAAAAAAATAAAAACTTACAGTCCGTGATTCTTGTTAGACAATGTTGGAAAGGAATAAAGAGTTTATCTCATGCACCATATCGTAAAAGGAACGAGTCTTTTGAAGTTTAAACTAATGGATTTTTGTGCACAAAAATCAAACTGAAACACCAAGTAATGAAGTGGGTTACCTAATAATTAAGACTGGCTGTTGCATTTATACAAGGCCAATTCCAGATATACGTAGCACGTTATTGTCATGCAAGATCATAAGTATTAATGCAATGCAGTCAACTATTTACTACTTCTCTGTTTATTAGTTCAATATCTTTCAATTATATGCCACGTCAAATTAGAGCACCATGACCACTTATTTACGTTTTTCATGTTGTATCTGGGGTTTAATAAATTCCTAACCTTGAATGAGAAGGAAGATTAGCATGCAGTAACCTAGTAAATGCCGATCTAAGCCACAATTCAGTAATGTGGTTATTAAAAGAGTTGGGAGAAAATCCTATCAACAATAGCAGCTGTGTATCAATCCTAAACTAGTTGGAGCCAGCTGTATGAAGTCATCTCCAAGTCTATTTTGCTCTATTGAATGGGCAAACCCGCAAAAAGAGCTACAATTCAATCCCAAACTAGTCGGCACAGCTATATTAAAACTCCGTATTGATTCCACTCTATTGATGAAACTCCCGTGAATTAACTAAAATTATAAATATGGGGAAAAAGCTACAAATAACCAACTATATAAAGTATATAGGTTCTTTTGAATTTGTGAAGAAAGGGAGACATACCGCAGAACCATTTAGCATTGGAGCTGAAAAATTCCTCATCTCGCTTAATACAAGCTGGATGGTATGCCTTCGGACAACCCCTAATCATTCAGAATACAATTTGGAATAAATTAGGAAATCTATATTGTTGATATCAACCTTTAGCAGAAAATGTAGTAAACTAGCATCCAGAACAAATGAAAAGCTACAATTAGGAAAATCAATCAACTGCGCCTCAATCCAAAATTAATTGCAATAGGCTATGCAATCCTCTATATCAAATTTGCTCAATTTGGTCCCTTCCCTTTCCAATACAAAAGGTTTCAAAATGGAAATGAAGGCAAAATTAGAAACTAATTTGGAGCTGAAAAATTCCTCGTCTCACTTAATACAAACTGGATGGTATGCCTTCAGACAACCCCTAACCATTCAGAACACAATTTTGAACAAATTTAAAAATCTATATTACTTCTCAACCTTTAGCAGAAAGTGTAGTAAACTAGCATCCAGAACAAATGAAAAGCTACAATTAGGAAAATCAATCAACTGCGCCTCAATCCGAAACTACTTCCGATCGGCCATACAAGTCCTCTATATCAATTTTGCTCAATTAAAATGCTTAAAAGTGGAAATGAAGGCAAAATAAGAAACTAATTTGACTGGAAAAGGACAGAATGAAAGTGTAAACTAGCATCCAGAGAGTGTAGTAAACAGCTAATTTTACTACACTTAGCAGAGAGTGTAGTAAACTAGCATCCAGAACAAATGAAAGAGCTACAAATGGGAAAGTCAATCAACTGTCTCAATCCGAAACTAATTTCAATCAGCCATACAAAATCCACTATATCAGTTTTGCTCCATTTTAAGGCTTAAAAGTGGAAATCAAGGCAAAATTAGAAACTAATTTGACTGGAAAAGGACAAAATGAAAAAGTAACTTTCTTCTAAGTTTACTACAGTTAGCAGAAAGTGCAGTAAACTAGCATCCAGAACAAATGAAAGAGCTACAAATAGGAAAATCAATCAACTGCACCTCAATCCAAAACTAATTTTGATCGGCTATACAAATCCTCTATATCAATTTTGCTCAATTTAAAGGCTTAAAAGTGGAAATGAAGGTAAAATTACAAACTAATTTATGTGAAAAAGGACAAAAACACACGATTAACTCACTTCCGAACAAATGAAAGAGCTACAATTAGGAAAATCAATCAACTGCGCCGCAATTCTAAACTAATTGCGATCGGCTATACAAATCATCTATATCATTTTTGCTCAATTTAAAGGCTTAAAAGTGGAAATGAACGCAAAATTACAAACTAATTTATGTGAAAAGGGACAAAAACACACGATTAACTCACTTCTGAACAAATGAAAGAGCTACAATTAGGAAAATCATTCAACTGCGCCGCAATTCTAAGCTAATTGCGACTGGCTATACAAATCCTCTACAGCAATTTTACTCAATTTAAAGTCCTAAAGTAGTTGTGTGATTTCACTGGGTATGTTGTTGTTGTTGTTAAAGTCCTAAAGTAGAAATGGAGGCAAAATTAGAAACTAATATGTGCGAAAAAGGACAAAAACACACTATTAACTCACTTCTGAGCAAATGAAAGCTACAATTAGGAAAATCAATCAACTGCACCTCAATACAAAACTAATCGTGATCGGCTGTACAAATCCTCAACATCAATTTTACCTCAATTTAATGTTCTAAAAGTGAAAATGAAGGCAAACTTAGAAAGTAATTTGTGTGAAAAAGGACAAAACAAACACAATTAACTCACTATACAAATCCTCTATATCAATTTTACTCAAAAGCGGAAATGAAGGCAAAATTAGAACTTAATTTGTGCGAATAAGGACAAAAACACACAATTAGCTCACTATACAAATGCTGTCAATTTAAACGCTTAAAATGGAAATGAAGAACTTAATTTGCGCAGAAAAGGACAAAGACACGTGATTTAACTCACTTAGGATCAGCTATACAAATCCTCTACATCAATTTTACTCAATTTAAACGCTTAAAAGTGGAAATGAAGGCAAAATCAGAGCTTAAGTTGTGCGGAAAAAGGACAAAAACACACGATTAGCTCACTATACAAATCATCTACATCAATTTTACTCAATTTAAAGGCTTAAAAGTCGGAATGAAGGCAAAATTAGAACTTAATTTGTGCGAAAAGGACAAAAACACACGATTTAACTCACTGCACCTCAATAGTCAATCCGAAACTAATTTCGGTCGGCTACATATCATTCTGCTCAATTTAAAAGATTAAAACTGTAAATGAAGCCAAAATTAGAACTTAATTTGCGCGAAAAAGTGCCAAAAAACACGATTTAACTCACTTGCGATCGCATAATACGAGAGAACCACCATCAAAACATATAAAGCAAACATCTTCCTCATCCTCCTCCACTACTCGCTGAACCTTCGGCGGCGGTGGCGTCTGCTTCACCGCCTGTCCACGTGGCGGCCGGCCTCGCTTTCTCTTCTCCGAACCTCCGGCATCAAGCACAGAATCTCCGGCGACCGGCAGCGGAGCTACGATCGGCTGAGATTCATCCATATCCTATAGAATTTTAATTTAATTTATATTTTTTTTTGGAACAAACCCTACTACAAAGAACGTGAAATGTCAGGGGGGGAGGGTAGTAATGCATTATGAAGCAACTTTTGGGGGTCATTATTGACTGTTTAAATGTTCAAATGTGTACGACAGTGTGTACCCACGAAAGGGGTGACTTTACTCTCTAGTATAGTGTTGAACAGTTGGTAATTTTTTGTGACCGACAAAAGGCAACACATGTGTTTGGTTTTTGGGATTGATGGATGGAATAATACTCCCTCCCTCCCTCCTTTTCAATTTACTTTTTCTCAAATTAACTCGACATGGAGTTTTAAAAAAATTGAATTTTATAATCTTAAATTACTTTTTTCATTTTATTAAGTGGTATTTTAGGTTTTTCATATTATTTTAAAATAAGTGATATTTTAGAATTTCAAGAAAAAATTAACCTTATTCTTTCAAAATTACCCTTATTTACATAATCAAGAATCATTAAGTAATTTTTTTTAAGTATTAATTAGGGATAAGTTAGTAAAAACATTCATAATTTTCTAAGAGCGAGCAATTTCTTAAGAGTGCAGAAACTAGAAACACCACTTATTACGGAATGGAGGGAGTAAGAATATACATGTATTAGAATTCTATTTACTTTTGTGATATTAAATATATCATGTATGATGTTAGATGTAAAAAGATATCTCATTCGGATAAAAAAGAGTGTTCACTTAACTATTATTTTTTTATTCAAAAAGAGCATTCACTTACCAAATAAAAAAAGAATTAACCTTACTTTTTTTCCAGATTTGTCCTTATTAAGTGTTAGATGATCAAATCACAATACATATTTAATTAGGGATATTTTAATCAATTTATTTATTTTTATCTAGAAATTAGTATTTTCTTAAGGGGTGTATAAATGGCTGAGTGGACACTCTTTTTTATCTGGAGAAAGTAAATTCTTTTTATTTTTGTGATATTAAATATATCATGTATGATTTTAGATGTAAAAAGATACTAAAAATTAATAATGATATTTTTTTTAAAACAGATTAAATCAGAAAGTAGAATAAATAAATTGAGATGGAGGAAGTAATTTAGAATAAAATAATTACTTGATCTAGCGTTTAGTTAAATATTTTATTTTGAAATTAGCAATTTGGGATTCTTTTTATTATAATTTTAGTGTTAGTTTTATATCACACTCAATTTGGGATGACAATTTTTCGAATTATTAATTCTGAGGCAAAACACCAAAATGAAAAAAAAATATGTTTGTCTCCAAAGCTCTTCTTCCAAAAACTTTAAAATGTCAAGATTAAAATTGAAAATAAATATTAAACTTAGTTTACCTAATGCAAAATTAAACGCATATTTTGTGTCGGGTCCTTTTCCTCTTATTTTTGTCGAAAAAAGCCTGTAGCGTTTTTCGATCCGATTTCTCACTTGAATGAGTCAACCTTCAGGTAAGGCATCGGGAACCTGTGGGGGGGCTTCAGGTAGGGCATCGGAAACCTGTGGGAGCGCCCCTTGTCTCCCGCTCAAAGTTTGTTGAA